>CM055123.1:139317618-140517618 GCA_029206835.1 Rana muscosa
CTGTAGTGCGTTACAATGCATTGGGGTGCATGCATCATACTAACGCACGTAACGCAATTTCACGGCAGTCGTAAAGACTCCTCCTGTAGTGTCGCATCCTAATGTCTGATGCAGTAAAATTTTATCTCCTGTGAAGATTCTGAAGAAGTTCTAAATGTAGCATAGGCAAATGTTGTAAGCTTAATCAATATCTAGATCCCAAGCAATAAACCCTACCCAGGAACAAAGTGTTAATGATTGAGCCAAAGTGAATCATTGTAGCCTTTGCCTCCACTTTTTTTTTTCTCTCTTGTCATTGTAGCAGTAGTGGTAGCAGAGTTGGTTGTAGACACTCCCAGCCTACAGACTGCAACAGACCGAACTAGTCTTTCTACTTATTGGAAAGATTTTTATTTTTCAAAAATGTTTGCAGTGCATTTGATATCATTTTGGCTCACAAAGCTTAAAGAGGATCAATTAAAAAAGGTAAGGATTTTAATCTAACACTTACCAGTTTATCTATTTATGGAATGTATATACTGTATAGTGTGTGTGTGTGTAATGAAAAATAACAGTTGCATGTTGTTAATAATAATCTGAATGGAGCATGGTGTATTAATATAACTGGACACACTATCACCACTGTCTTTTAGAGCAATGTTTCTAAATTTGATGAAATTACATTCACTTAGAACAGGGGTCTCCAAACTTTCTAAACAAAGGGCCAGTTTACTGACCATCAAACTTTAGGGGAGGCTGACTGTGGCAATCAGGAGTGGAATTTTTCCTGGCAAAAGTATGAGTAAACATCACAACATTTAGTATAAGCTGGAGGATTAGTGCCCCATCATTGGTATCAGTGGGAGGAATAGTGCCCCAATGTTGGTGTCGGCAGACTAGTGTCTCATATCAGTGAAAGAATAGTGCCCCAAGTGCTGGATAAAAGGCAAGCAAAGGGCCGCACCTGGCCCTCGGGCCACAGTTTGGAGACCTCTGACTTAGAAGAAAGTCAATAGCATTGAACCACTAGTGGCACAGAGGTGGTTCATATAGCTTTGTGAAGAAAATACAAGAAAGTGCATTGAAGTTGTCACATCTTCATTCGTTCACTAAACTAAATGAATATTTACTGTACAATGTGAACATGCTCTTACCTTCTTGGGAATTCTCCCCAGTATGTACCAAAGTATTACATGGCTTAAAGTGATACTAAACAAACACTGTTTAATTTACATTGTCCCTTGTCTTTCTGTATGTGGATGATGACACTAATTATTTTAATAATAATAAAAAATCTGGGCTTCCCTCCTTATTGGCTGAGACAGCAGCATGGCACAATTGGCTCCCGCTGCTGTCAATCAAAGTCAGTGAGCCAATTAGGAGAGAAAAGGGGCGAGCCGGGCTGCGACTCCGTTTCTGATGGAAATGGGGAGCCTCGGCTCGCAAAACCCCCATTGCAAGCTGCTTGCTGTTGGGGCATTCAACAGGAGGGAGGGCACTTGTGCAGGCCTACTCCCTATCTGGCTCTGTGTGTCTATAGACACACAGAGTGCAGCTCAGCCCCACCCCCGACTTCCTCCTTACTGGCTGTGATTGACATCAGCGGGAGCCATTGGCCAGAGCCTGTGAGGGGGGACAGCCACTGCTCTTGTGCACAGCTCCTGGATCAAGATCACGCTCGGATAAGTACAGGTAAAAAAAAAAAAGGGGGAAGCTGCACTCAGAAGGTTTTTGTATCTTAATGTAGGGAAAGCATTAAGTTAAAAAGCCTTCAGCCACTTATTTCAGCACTTGACATAATCTTGCAATTTCTTACAGTATGTAAAATTGTTGTACATGTAGACTAACCAGCGTGCCCAAGAATTGAGTAAACTCATGTGCATACTTAAACTTTGTTTATATTGTAGAAATTAAATGAGCACAATACTACATTAGCACTACAATATGTTACAGGTAATGCACTTCTTCAGGCAGAAGAGGGCACTGTTTATCCACAAGGCACTTTCCAATATTGACATATCAGGCACTTACAGGCCATTGAATGGGAGAGCAGCACTTCCCTTAGAGGGGGGCTATGTTATTGCTTGGGTCACATTGCAGACCCCAAATAGCACAGTGCCATTTTAAGGTTGGAGGATTTACTGCAGCCCCCACCTGCCCCTATATACAGATACTAGGAACAACACTATGCTAGTTATTGGTATTAGGTTTGTCCTGTTTATTTTCCACCACAATCATCTCTTGATATGTAAAACGCACCTGCGCCGGATTACCTTTTTACTGTGATAATAAGCAAGATGAGCAAATTAAAGTGAATCCTTTATTACATTAATTCGTCACCTGATTTACATAAAGTAACAGATTATTTACTGTAAAGTCTGTATTAACTACAGGTTGACCGCTTTCTGTACCATATGCGTCTGACAGATGAAAACTTACTGGATATCATGGCTCGTTTTCAAGTTGAGCTAGAGAAAGGTCTGAAGAAGGACACAAACCCAACAGCATCATTGAAAATGTTGCCCACTTATGTCAGGTCAACTCCTGATGGTTCAGGTAGGTAGTTAAAATAAAGTCACTTACCAATTCCATTTTAACTCCTGGAAGTGGATTTTATTCCTGCTGTTGGGATGGATTTCTGTCTCTGACCATGGCAAGAAGGTTAGTTTCCTGCACACACGACTGAGAGCCATGGATCTGTTGTGGGCTGTATATTTTGGTTCCTACCCTCTGAATGTTTCTCCAAATATTTCTATAGAGGAACCAATGGAGGGCTAGTTAGAGTCTTATGACAATTTTATTGACGATTGAAACCTTTTACGTTATGCAAATTTGATGCACTGTAAACATATCTTGTGGGTCTTGTTTTGGCCATCTCTGTATAAATGTTATATTGTTTGTTACCTGTATATTTCAGAAAGGGGGGATTTCCTTGCTCTCGATCTGGGTGGCTCCATGTTCAGAGTTCTGAAAGTGAAAGTATCTGAAGATGGAAAGCAGAAAGTACACATGGACAGTCAGTTTTATCCAACTCCCAGTGATATTACCACTGGAAATAAAACAGAAGTAAGTTGACCTAGGAGTCGCACTTTAAGGCCAAATTCATTTTTTTTAATTCCAGCTTCCCTATGTACCAATATAGCATTAATGTACATACTTTGCAGAAAAGAAAAAGCTTTCTATTTGTCCTACAGCAGCAATTACCTCAGTGTCAATGCTTGTATAGAAAAACTTATTTATTACTCCCTGGGCATACCTTAGGACATGAAGACTATTAAAAGAGAAGTGGATCACAGGAGTGAAGTTCATTCTGCATTTCTGTGACCCGTTTTCAGCAGACAGCGCGCTGAAGCCCATTGTCGGCTGACGTCAGAGCTGGTCCAGTCTGGGGAAAGATCACGACCATATAGTTGATATCTGCCCAGGATCTGTGCCAGCCTTAACTGGCACTTGGCTCGGCCAGCTGCTGAAAGCCTGAGCCAGCTGCTGAAAGCCTGAGCCAGCTGCTCCCACCACCTCCATAGCCTAGCGCTCCAGTGAATGCATGGTGGGGCAGCGGTGACTGACGGTCACCAGCTTTCTACTCACAGAGCAACTAACAACTGAGCGATCAGTGGGGGAAAGATGCAGCATTGGACCGATGCTGCATCCATCTAGGAAGTATGATTTAAAAAAAAAAAAAAAAAACCCTCAACTTCTCTTAAGACACAGGAATGCACCCGCTGACCTCATTAACGCACACCCCATTCCAGGAGATGGCGCCCACCCACCTCTGCAGGTGCATGCTTTTCCAGTGCAATCAGCGATCACGATTCCCTCTGTTAGGTTCACATCTATGTGTTTTTGCATGCCATGCCTGCATTTCAGCAAAAAATTGCATGCACCTTTTCAAAAACACGGCCGCAGGGAAATCGTATGGTCTTTCCGATTTCCCTGTGGTGGTGCTCGCACACGCACTTTTACATGCGTAAGGGTGCCATTCAGAATGAGTAGCAGCCCTGTGCGTTTTTGCAGAGCAGTGTGTTTTCACTGTGGGTGGTTGCAGGTGTGGGAATTGCTGCAAAACCCGCAGCCACACGCAGAAGTGTGAATCCCCTAATACACAGTGATAATTTTTTTTTCTGCCTTGCCTTGCATCTTGCACAGATCGTTCATCGTGTGCAGGAGCTGAACAATCGGATAGCAGCCCATGTGGATCAGAAAATAAACTAGTTGCGGTTTCAGTGTCATTAATTGTTAAAGCAGAGTTCCACCCAAAAGTGGAACTTCCACTTTAGGGCATCCTGACCCCCCTGGCATGTAAATGACAATTTTTTTTTTGGGGGGGGGGGAGCGGGTACCTAGTTCTTCACAGGCACCTGTTCCCACTTCCGCTCCTAGGCAGCGACTCCTCTCTCCCTAGGCGTCCCCTCCCTCCCAGCAATATTCTGGGACACGTCACAGGTCCCAGAAGATTGCCCAGCCACTCAGGACGCGCAGCGCACACATGGCTGTGAAGCCGTAAGCTGTCGCAGCCGGGTGCCCACAGTAGTGGTGCTGCGTAGAAGAGAGGGATAGGAGAGAGGCTTCGGGCGGCCGCATCACTGGACCGTGGGACAGGTGAGTGGGTGTTTAAGAGTCAGCAGCTACACTTTTTGTAGCTGCTGACTTTTAATAAACACAAATACGGATAGAACTCTGCTTTTAACGGCACACCAAATGCATAAGATAACACACATTTTGCCATGTGAGAAAACAAGCGACAAACAATGCAAAATGCATAGGTAAAACGTGCAACCAACAACACGTCAAATGTCCCATGAGCTGCTTTGCCATGTGTAGCGCAGCCTATTGAGCTAAATGGGTTGCCCTATGTGTTTTTGTGGAAAAAAAATAGCAAAGAAATGTACAGTCCCACTATGCTAGGTGTAAATGTGGCCTAAAAGTGATTTGTTTACACGAGCAATAAGGCTCCATTCACGTGTGTTTCCGAACGCATGGCAAACTGCACAGAAAATGTATGCTTTTCCGTGCATTTCAGAACTGCGCTGCAAACGCACCAAAAAGCACAGTAAAAAAAAACGCACCATGCTCCACTTTAAAAGAAAGGAAAAAAAAAAAAAAAAGTTCTGTAGCATCTCGGCTAACATGACTGGGCTGCCCTATACGTGACAAGCAAAGATGCTCCAAAACGCCAAAAAAACTGACAGGCAAACCCTATCAGTCCCCCTGTGTGAAAGGGGCCTAAGATGGTTAATAAATGCACACAGAAATCTTATGAAACTGTGAAAGTGTGCTTTCATTCACAGAACAATCTCCTTCTGGTGAAATGTTAAAATTTATATTCATGCCTAAGCTCAAAGAACAACATTTGCATACTGACACTTTGTATCCTTTTAACTTACTGGCCAGTGCAGAGTTTGTTGTTATGTTGTACATTGCTAAAATACCGACTGCCTACTGGCAGGTAATAATAAATGTGTGTGTTCTATAGTGAATTAACATTAAAAGAGAAGTATCAGTTTGTTTTTGTTTTTTTCCATAATCATACTTGGGTAGGTTCAGCATCAGTCTAATGCTGAATCTGTCCCCTAGCGCCTCTACACTGACTACCAAGCGATCGAACATCGCCGATGGCTCGGTGCTCTCAGCTCTGCTCCCTCCTCGCTCTCTGGAGCGCTGAGCTGTGGAGGGGCAGGGAGAGGCCATCTCAGGCTCTCAGCGGCTCACTGAGAGGCCGAGACGTCAGCGGTGAGTGGACTTCAGTCCACGCTCTGCTAAAAACGGGTCACAGGAGTGAAAAACGAATTGGCTCTAATAGGCTTCAAAAAAAGGTGGACTCGTGGAGCAGAGCATTGCGCTCGGAGCCCAACCAGGTGTTAGAAAAGCAAATATTAATTTACTTTTCTAACACTGAAACGCCTCTCCGCCAATCAGGAAACGCAGGTCTAATACCCATCACCTCATTGGCTGAAGACGCACGGGAAGCATGGAGGACACAGGAGCTGTCACCTGACCTGCTGCCCATCCCACCGCTGGCCGCCGTCACCCGCTGCCTCACCCGCCACCAAGATAGGTAAGTGTCAGGCGGGTGGGGGAGGGGGGTCACACCGTGGCTGCCATCTGACGGGGGCACCGTGGCTGCCATCTGACGGGGGCACCGTGGCTGCCATCTGACGGGGGCACCGTGGCTGCCATTTGACGGGGGCACATTGAGGCTGCAATTGATTCGTTTTTTTGTTTTCCAGTATTTTTCAGTTTGTTTGCGCCCCCCCCCCCCCCAAAAAAAATAATTTGAGCACCAGCCGCCACTGATTAATACCCAGCTGCTTCTCTATTGCCAACCCTGGCCTGAGTTCTGACCATGCTTCTGCTTCATGGTCTACTATCCACTGGTTTCCACTACATTTGTGTTCTTGTCCTTCTAAACACAAGCACTCATAAGTGGCAATAAACCTTGTAAAATACCACAAGTATGCATGCCACTCCATTACTTTTGTGCCACCTATCTTATCACTAAAAGGTGCTTGGACTAGAGGTGTAAGAGAGGCTACCCAAAAAGAGAACACGGATAAAAGAAATGAAAATGTAAGCAATAATTGGTAATGACATTTATACAACCCCTTGTATTTATATACAGGTTGTGTAAAGAGAAGAAAATAAAAAAGAGGAAGAGGAGAAAGGTCATTGACATTGGATGAGATCATGTAGTGGACATACAGTAACGATTGCATTGCCTCTAGTGTCCGTTCCCTAATGGAATGTGCTTTGACACTAATATAGTACCCTTTCTAAATGTTTTGTTATTATTGATTACAGCTTTTTGAATATGTTGTTGACTGCCTTGGCGATTTCATAAAGAAGAGACAAATAACCGAGACCCTTCCACTTGGATTCACCTTCTCATTTCCATGCCAGCAGACCAAACTAGATGAGGTAGAGTATTTGCCAACATTTAGCAGCTATATGTACAGAATTCCTAATGCAATAGTGGGGCCTTTCACGATTTATATGTGAGCATTACATCGTTTTTCATGTCCTAGGCTAGGTGATGGATTTGCTTTATAGAACTGTCATCCAATTAATTGTAGTTAATATTTTAAAACAAGCTTTTAAAATTACGTATTCATGATTAACACGTTTATCTACTCCTTCTTATATTAGCTATAGTTTTTCTAAAATATTCATATGGTGTTAAATTTGTATCAATTCAACACATTTTAAAGCCACATCACCTGAATATGCTCTCTCCAGTATATGTATAGGAAGAGCCTGTGTGTCTGCACATTTTAAAGCGATACATTCATAATAATCAGCATATTTTGAATGTTGCTACAAAGCAATATTTTTATTCATGTTAAAAGCATCACAGCAGCAGATATGCACTGTAAACATTTTCAATCAGAATAATGCATTTTGACCTTCTGGGACTTAAAATAAAGATATAAAAATCAGAATAAGCATTTATTGGTCTGCACCTGTGCTAGTTACCTGCATCACATCCCACCATTAGCCCTGTTCACATCGGTGCGACATGGGATTTGCAAATCGCACCTGAAGTCTCATCTAATGTCTTTCTATGGCACCGTCTTCATAGGTGCAATTTTAAGTAGCGCGATTTGAAAAATAGTTTCTGCACTATTTTTTGTCATTTCATGTGCGACTTGCATTAATATCTGTGCATGAATTCACACAGATGTTGGCAAGCCGCATATGAAATCGCACTGTCCTGCTGATTTGAAATTGTGCTGAAGTAGTGGGATTTTAAAGCCGCATTTAGTGTGAACGGGGTTTAAGATCATTAAACTGCACCTGGGATCTGTCAAATATTAGGAATGACTGCAGTAAATGGCAATCAGTAGACTGGGAATACTAATTAGCAACAAAGTATAAACTTAATTACAGTGTTACAGAACCACAAGAATAACTACAGCAAATACATGGATAATAGATCCCAAGATGCATCCATCTAGCAAATAATTCATTGCATTTAAGCTACCAAATATACTGTATAATGGAATATTCTCTACTCTTATCATAAATGCTTCTTTCTAGATTTCAGATGGTAATAATGTTGTGTGTCCATTTCAGATCATATACTTGCCAGAACAATGCTTTAAATATGTTATAAACCTTCCTACCTGCACCTTGTTTTTTAAATCTGCATAAGATGTGCATTGATCATGTAGTTTAATGGTGTAATTTACTGGTCTGAACACTTGGCATATAGTAGAGTAAATTTGCACATTCCTCTGTCATCATTTTCTGCTTGCGTGCTAACCTGAAACATGCTGCATGGCACTGCACAGGTAATGCAAGAACTGACACTTCCTATGAAGAAACTTCATTTTCTACAATCCAGGTGTCTCAGAGTCTAGTGCTGTTCAGGTGGGAGCTACTGTCAGGGAAATGGCCGTGGAAGTACTGGCAATCTTGCCAGTAGAAGAAATGGGCACCATAGGCACATCATGTGACAGGTGGATCCCCCTGCTGGCCTATAAAAGGCTGCCACTGTCTGACCCAAATTGCTGGATTGTCGTCAGCCTTCCTGAGTTCCTGAGCCTCTGTACTACTGCTGTTTGGATTTTCTGTTGTGACCCGGCTTGTTCCTGACCTGTCTGATCTGCTCTCCTGGTTTGACCCCCTGGCTTGCTTTACTGACTTGTTACCTTCTCCAGCACCTGATCCCGGCTTGTTTCACGGACTTTGCCTCAGTTATCTGTTCCTGCATGTTTTCCAATACCAGACCTTTGGCTTATCTCCGTTCCTGCAACCTGCATCTCCTGCCTGGATCCACGGTGCTTGATCCCCACCTAGCTTTTACTGTTGCTCCTTGTGCACACCTTTCCAAGTGATACAGAGGATTCCTAGAGACTGCAGCCCAGCGGTGTTTCCTGTATTCTTCAGGCACTCGCCAGCTCTAACCTCCTGGATCTATCTGGCAACCTGTGCTTCTCTGGGCACTAGACCCTCTGTACCCAACCTCAGAGGTGTACTGCACTCAGCCGCAAGGGGAGCCCTCTCGGCATTTCAGCCTCCAACCAGGTACGTGACAGTACAATCCAGCCATGACCGAGGCCGACAGAGGTGCTCCCCCGCTCAAGATGATGTGCCAAAAAGTCACCACCCTTGCACAAGCCATCCAGAAACTCCAGGAGGGTTACGTTCAATTGGAAGATCGGCTGCAGCATTTGCCTGTTGCTCCAGCCTTGGTGAACTCCAGCACATCTTCCACTAACACAGCATCAGCTTCCCTGACTTAAGAATCTACTAACCCGACCCATACAGTGATGATGCCTTCTCCTGAACCACGGGTACCAACACTTGAACGATTCTTCGGTGACCGAAAGAAGTTTCGGGCTTTTAAGAATGCGTGCCTACTGTATCTGGCCCTCCAACTTGGAACTTTTTCCTCCAAATTTGTGAAAGTAGGACTCATTATTTCCCTACTATCCGAGGAACCCCAAGCTTGGGCTCATAACCTGCTGGAACAAAAGTGCCCGGCTTTGAACACTATAGACACTTTCTTTGAGGCTATGACTTTTGTATGATGACCCCCAGCGTATGGCCTCCGCTTAATCTGCCTAAGTCGCCTTACGGCAAGGAGAACACCCGGTGGAAGATTATACAGCGGAATTCCGCAGATGGTCCACTGATACAAGCTGGAATGAGGCAGCACTCAGGTTTCAGTATCGCCAAGGACTATCCGAGACCCTTAAAGATGAATTAGCCCGAGTTGCTGTTCCAGACACTCTTGGCGAACTTATCCACCTAGCCATTCTGCTTGACAGGCGCCTGCGGGAGCGGCGGTCGGAATACGCTCAAACCTTCCAACCTACCCAAAGGCCACCCAGGTCTCCACCTGCTGTTGCACCCATGCCTGCCTGTTCTGCAGGTCCCAAAAGAGGTCCTAAGCAAGTTGGCCTGGTCCGTTCCCTACCTTACCTTTGATGAGAGACAATGCCGTCGGCGGGCCTATCTCTGCCTGTACTGCGGAGGGGCTGGACATTTTTTACGCAGCTGCCCCATAAGACCTACCCACCAAGTTCCACTTATCTTCAAGTCTCTGGATCCTCCCATTCTTACCTTCCTCTTCCTATCTCCAAGTGTCAGGAAGGGAGGTTCGACTACAAGCAATTATCGACTCCGGGGCATGTAGCTGCTTTATGGACTTATCTCTGGCTAAGAAACGTGGTATGCCCCTTTATGAGAAAAAACAGACTAGAAGTTCTATTGGCCGATGGTTCCTTGCCCAGTTCTGGACTTGTCTCCCGTGAAAACCATACCCATCTTCACTACTACTGATACCGGCCACCAAGAATTTGTCCGTTTTTGACATGTTATGTTCTCCCATGTTTCCCATCATCTTGGGAATTCCGTGGCTACAGGGACATAACCCACGAATCAACTGGGCCAAGAAGGTAATCTCTTTTTCTTCAGACTATTGCTTGCAACATTGCTTTGCTCCCAGTTCCAGTAAGCCTGCTAGCTGTCTGGCCATGCAACCTGCTCCTGATAACCTCCTGACAACCTCCTGACTGTCCCTTCTGCTTATCATGAGTTCATAGACGTTTTTGACAAGAAAAAGGCCGATGTCCTCCCACCTCACTGGCCTTATGATTGTCCGATTGAACTGCTTCCGGGGGCTGAGATCCCATTCGTATGAATCTTTCCTCTATCTGAGAACGAGCTGGAGGCCTTACGTTTTATATATTGATGAGTCTTGAAAAGGGGTTTATCCGACGCACTTCTTCTCCTGCTGGAGCTGGTATTTTCTTCGTGGAGAAGGACGGCACATTACGGCCGTGTGTAGACTACAGAGACATCAATAAAATTACTGTAAAAAATCGATACCCACTCCCTCTTGTTCCTGAACTCTTTCAAAGGTTCCGAACCGCCCGGATCTTCACTAAATTAGATCTAAGGGGCGCCTACAATCTTGTCCGCATCCGCCAGGGAGACGAGTGGAAGACAACATTCCAGACGCGGTTCGGCCACTTTGAATACCTTGTGATGCCATTCGGATTATGCAACGCTGTCAGCGAAATGGCCGTGGAAGTACTGGCAATCTTGCCAGTAGAAGAAATGGGCGCCATAGGCACATCATGTGACAGGTGGATCCCCCTGCTGGCCTATAAAAGGCTGCCACTGTCTGACCCAAATTGCTGGATTGTCGTCGGCCTTCCTGAGTTCCTGAGCCTCTGTACTACTGCTGTTTGGATTTCCTGTTGTGACCCGGCTTGTTCCTGACATGTCTGATCTGCTCTCCTGGTTTGACCCCCTGGCTTGCTTTATTGACTTGTTACCTTCTCCAGCACCTGATCCCGGCTTGTTTCACAGACTTTGCCTCAGTTATCTGTTCCTGCATGTTTTCCAATACCAGACCTTTGGCTTGTCTCCGTTCCTGCAACCTGCATCTCCTGCCTGGATTTACGGTGTTTGATCCCCAGCCGGCTTCCACTGTTGCCCCTTGTGCACACTTTTCCAAGTGATACCGAGGATTCCTAGAGACTGCAGCCCAGCGGTGTTTCCTGTATTCTCCAATATTCTTCAGGCACTCGCCAGTTCTTCTCTCCTGGATCCATCTGGCAACCTGTGCTTCTCTGGGCACTACACCCTCTGTACCCAACCTCAGAGGTGTACTGCACTCAGCCGCAAGGGGAGCCCTCTCGGCATTTCGGCCTCCAACCAGGTACGTGACAGCTACATAGTAAGCAGGCAGCCAATAACAAGAGAACTCTCCATGCAGTTTTTCAGCACTTTACCTCTCCCACATTTGTAATACAACACAGACGAAATGGTGAGACATGGATTGCGACTCCGAACTGGAAGTTGCTTGTCCCTATAATGTAAGGGACAAGCTAGGTAAATTAATACATGGACATAGGAGTATCGATAAGCCATGACACTACTGCAGCCACAACATATGAGCCCAAAGTAAGGTGTACAATGTCTTTAACTTGCTTTTTACTATTGATCTGTAATCTTTCTGTGGTTTATTTAAGGGGGTCTTGATTAACTGGACAAAGGAATTTAAAGTGAAAGGTATGCACGGAATGGATGTGGTGAAGACACTGCGCAAAACACTGAAGAGAAAGAAGGTACAGTGATCGTCCAGCATGGTTCTTGATATAATTGCTAGGATGTCATTATACAGTATAAGCCATGCAGGCTGAAAATGAGGCTGTGCTTAATTTTTCTGAAGTAGTATTAACCAATTTCATGCACAGTCACATACTTTTTGTTATTTTATTTTGTCACCGTTTAGAATTGTGTACCAAATTTTCCGAAAAAACCCTTACTGTCCTAATCTCTAAAAGGCTAAGTCCAACCCCTGAAAACAACCCCACACCATAATCCCTCCTCCACCAAATGATTTGGACCAGTGCACCAAGCAATGTCCATAAAGACATGGATGAGGGGAATTTGGGGTGGAGGAACATGACTGACCTGCACAGAGTCCTGACTTCAACCCAATAGAACACCTTTGGGATGAATTAGAGCGGATACTGTGAGCCAGGCCTTCTTGTCCAACATCGGTGCTTGACCTCACAAATGCGCTTCTGGAAGAATGGTCAAACATTCCCATAGACACATACCTAAACCTTGTGGACAGCCTTCCTAGAAGAGTTGAAGCTGTTATAGCTGCAAAGGGTGGGCTAACTCAATATTGAACCCTACAGACTAAGACTGGGATGCAACTAAAGTTCATGTGCTTGTAAAGGCAAGAGTCGCATTACTTTTGACGATATAGTATGTGTGTGTGTATATACAGTATCTCACAAATATGAGTACACCCCTCCACATTTCTGTAAATATTTTATTATATCTTTTCATGCGACAACACTAAAGAAATTACAGATTGTATAACAGTGTAAATTTGCTGTCCCCCTCAAAATAACTCCACACACAGCCATTGTCATTAAGTCTAAACTGCTGGCAACAAATGTGATTACACCCCTAAGTGAAAATTTCCAAATTGGGCCCAGAAGAGTTGTGTGGCCACCATTATTTTCCAGCACTGCCTTAACCCTCTTGGGCATGGAGTTCACCAGAGCTTCACAGGTTGCCACAGGAGTCCGCTTCCACTCTTCCACTCCTCCATGACAACATCACGGAGCTGGAGGATGTTAGAGACCTTGCGCTCCTCCACCTTCAGCTTGAGGATGCCCCACAGATGCTCAATAGGGTTTAGGTCTGGGGACATGCTTGGCCAGTCCATCACCTTTTACTCTCGGCTTCTTTAGCAAGGCAGTGGTCATCTTGGAGGTGTGTTTGGGGTCATTATGTTGGAATACTGCCCTGCGGCCCAGTCTCCGAATGGAGGGGATCATGCTCTGCCACAGACCATGACACTCCCACCACCATGCTTGACTGTAGACGAGACACACTTGTCTTTGTACTCCTCACCTGGTTGTCACCACACACGCTTGACACCATCTAAACCAAATAAGTTTATCTTGGTCTCATCAGACCACAGGACATGGTTCCAGTAATCCATGTCCTTTTGCAGGCTTTCTTGTGCATCATCTTTAGAAGTGGCTTCCTTCTGAGACGACAGCCATGCAGACCAATTTGATGCAGTGTGCGGCATATGGTCTGAGCACTGACAGGCTGACCCCCCACCCCTTCAACCTCTGCAGCAATGCTGCCAGCACTCATACATCTATTTCCCAAAGACAACCTCTGGATATGACACTGAGCACGTGCACTCAACTTCTTTGGTCGACCGTGGCAAGGCATGTTCTGAGTGGAACCTGTCCTGTTAAACCGCTGTATGGTCTTGGCCACCGTGCTGCAGCTCAGTTTCAGGGTTTTGGCAATCTTATTTTATCCTAGGCCATCTTTATGTAGAGCAACAATTTTTTTTTTAGATCCTCAGAGTTCTTTGGCATGAAGTACCATGTTGAACTTCCAGTGACCAGTATGAAAGAGTGAGAGCGATAACACCGAATTTACCACACCTGCTCCCAATTCACACCCGAGACCAGTGGCGGCTGGTGAAGTTTAGGATGGAGGGTGCCAGACCCTGCCCATCCTTTTTGACCCCTCACACTTCTCATAAGCCCCACCCCTTATATAATACACCCACTCCGCCCCTGTATTCCACTAGCTTCCACCCATTGTGTCAGGCGTATTTACTGTAGCAGCTTTACAATACCATGACCTAACAGCATACGTGACAGAATCAAAGACTGCAAATACAAATTTCACTATAAAACATATCATACTCAAATTAAAGAAGAATTTTAAAATCAAATTTAATTTAAAGTAATTCAAATTAAATTAAATCCAATTGGTTTGGAAGCAAGTGGAGTTTCATAATACAAACAGCAATGTGCAAAATACTGTAGCCCATAGCAACTAATCAATAAGCGCCTTTCATTCTTTTGGTATAAATTATGCATTACATATTGTAGGTGCTCCTTTAAATGCCCAAATATTCGTTAACGGTAATGTATGGTGGTGGGTGGTATGTGTAGGAGAGGGGTGCGGAGTGTATGGCGGTACATGTAGGAGAGGGGTGCAGTGTGTATGGTGGTGGGTTTTACGTGTAGGAGAGGGGTGCGGAGTGTATGGCGGTACATGTAGGAGAGGGGTGCAGTGTGTATGGTGGTGGGTTTTACGTGTAGGAGAGGGGTGCGGAGTGTATGGCGGTACATGTTACATGTAGGAGAGGGGTGCGGAGTGTATGGCGGTACATGTAGGAGAGGGGTGCGGAGTGTATGGCGGCACATGTAGGAGAGGGGTGCGGAGTGTATGGCGGTACATGTAGGAGAGGGGTGCGGAGTGTATGGCGGTACATGTAGGAGAGGGGTGCGGAGTGTATGGCGATACATGTAGGAGAGGGGTGCGGAGTGTATGGCGGTACATGTAGGAGAGGGGTGCGGAGTGTATGGCGGTACATGTAGGAGAGGGGTGCGGAGTGTATGGCGGTACATGTAGGAGAGGGGTGCGGAGTAAATGGCGATACATGTAGGAGAGGGGTGCAGGGCACATTATTTAGGGCACAAGATAAAAAGGCAGCTGCTGGACAGTGTAGAGTTAATTGTACATCCCATTGGAATGTAGCTGATCAGCTGTGCCTATGTTGGGGGGGAGAGAGCAGATAATATATATTAGGCTGAGCAGTTGGAGTGCTGGGATCCTCAGAGAGATAAAATGGTCTGATAAGAGGGGAAATACAGGAGAAAAAGGCTGCAGGCAGACTAACTCAGTGGGACTGAGAAGATAAAAACATCAGAGCAGCTTTGTAGAGACAGAGGGGAGATGTGACAGGGAGAGCCAGCGGAGAACAATCTGGAGGGAGGGGGGGGAGGGGTGAACACAACAAATGGAGTCATCCAAGTCAGACTGAGCACAGCAGAGCCATGCTGCGAGAGAGTGACATGACAGGAGAAATGAACTCTCTCTCAGCTGGAGAGAGAGAACCTCCGATCCCCACACTCGCCTTCAGCTTCAGGCTCAGCTTCAGCACTTTCACTGACAGTCAGCTCCGTGCCCATCCACCCCATTAGTGATCTGCTCCCTGCCTGACACAGGGTCCTGCCTCCAGAATCCACACTCCACTCGACATAGCTCCGCTCGGCCGTGCGTTCCAAGGAGCTGATGACATCACTTCTGGGTATCCCTGGCAGTGAAACCAGCAGTGATGTCCTTACTAGTATGCAAAGCACCCGGAGTCCGGACCGGATGCTGTGTAGCGCAATGGATGGCGCCGCAAAGCAGGTTTAAAGCCTGCAAATGAAACGCCTCGTCTGCAATCTTGTGATTGCACTGACGTGGCATTTCCCATACTGCACTGTGTCCGGCGCTCGGACAAAGTGCACTTAAGGACTTTTTTTTTCACTTTTTTTTTTTCTTAAAGGGCCATTTTTAAAAAACTTTTTTTTTTTATTCATTTTTTTTTGTGACTGCCTGGGAGGGGGGGCGGCACCCATGCGCCCCCTATGGACGGGCCGCCACTGCCCGAGACCTTGTAACACTGAGTCACATGACACCGGGGAGGGAAAATGGCTAATTGGGCCCAATTTGGACATTTTCACTTAGGGGTGTACTCGCTTATGTTGCCAGCGGTTTAGACATTAATGGCTGTGTGAGTTATTTTGAGGGGACAGCAAATTTACTTTTATACAAGCTGTACACTCACTACTTTACATTGTAGCAAAGTGTCATTTCGTCAGTGTTTTCACATGAAAAGATATAATAAAATATTTACAAAAATGTGAGGGTGTACTCACTTTTGTGAGATACTGTGTATCTACAGCACGTAAAATAAGTATTGAACAGGTCACCATTTTTCTAGGTAAATATATTTCTAAAGGTGCTATTGACATTACATTTTCACCACATGGTAACAACCTATGCAATCCATACACACAAAGAAACCAAATAAGTTCAGAAATTAAGTGTAATAAAATAGAATGACACGGGGAAAGAATTGAACACGCTAACTGAAATGTATTTAATACTTCTTATAAAATCCTTTGTTGGTAATGACAACTTCAAGATGCCTCCTGTATGGAGAAACTAGTCGCATGCATTGCTCAGGTGTGATTTTGGCTCATTCTTCCACACAGTCTTCAAATCTTGAAGGTTCCCTGTGCCTCTTCTATGAACTCTGATCTTTATTCCTTTTCATAGATTTTTTATTGGATTCAAGTCAGGTGATTGGCTGGGCCTTTCTAGCAGCTTTATTTTCTTTCTTTGAAACCAATTGAGAGTTTCCTTGGCTTTGTGTTTGGGATCATTGTCCTGCTGAAATATCCCCCCTCGTTTCATCTTCATCATCCTGGTAGATGGCAGCAGATTTTTATCAAGAATGTCTTGGTACATTTTTCCATTCATCCTTCCTTCACTGACATTAAGTTTTCCGGTACCGTATGCTGAAAAACAGCCCCACGCCATGATGTTCCCACCTCCAAACTTCACTGTTGGTATTGTGTTTTTGGGGTGATGTGCAGTGCCATTTGTCCTCCAAACATGATGTGTATTATGGCATCCAAAGAGTTCAATTTTGGTCTCATCTGACCAGACTATATTCTCCCAGTATTTCACAGGCTTGTCTAGATGTTGTGCAGCAAACTTCAAACGAGCTTCAACATGCTTTTTCTTCAGCAATGGAGTCTTGCGTGGTGAGCGTGCATACAGGCCATTGCGGTTGAGTGCATTACTTGTTTTCTTTGAAACAATTGTACCTGCTAATTCCAGGTCTTTCTGTAGCTCCCCACAAGTGGTCGTTGGCTCTTGGACTCTTCTGATTCTTTTCACTCCTCTGTCAGAAATCTTGAAAGGAGCACCTAGTCTTGGCCTGTTTATGGTGAAGTTATGTTTTTTTTCACTTCCAGATTATGGCTCTAACAGTGCTCACTGGAACATTCAGAAGTTAAGAAATCCTTCTGTAACCAATGCCATCAGTATGTTTTGTAACAATAAGGTTGTGAAGGTCTTGAGAGAGCTCTTTGCTTTTACCCACCATGCTTCTTGTGTAACACCTTGGTAATGAGATGCCTTTTTATAGGTGGTCAGTTGAGACTGAACCAGCTGATATTAATTTGCACTGACAAGGGGCAGGATTGCTTTCTAATTCCCGATAGACTGATGGCTGGTGTCTTGGCTTTCCAGGCCTTTTTGCACCTCCTTTTCGTCATGTGTTCAATACTTTTAACCAGTGTAATTCCATTTTATTACACATAACTTAATTTCTGAACTTTATTTGTTTTGGTTTCTTTGTATGTATGGATTGCATGGGTTGTTAATGACGTGGTGAAATTTTCATGTCAATAGCACCTTTTAGAGCCCATTCACACAGGGGCGACTTTGGATCCGACTTAAAGTCGCCTCAAGTCGCGCGGCATGAGAAAATCAATGTAAGTGAATGAGAGCCATCTTAATGCACACTACTGAAGTTGCTCCAACTTCAAAAAAGGTTCCTGTACTACTTCAATCCGACTTCTTGGCGACTTGTAGGCAACTTGTACCCATAGATTTCAATGAAAGTTGCCTCCAAGTCGGATCCCCTGTCTTAACTGAAGCAACTTTCCAGGAAGTAAAAATAGTTTTCCAGGAAAACCCCTCCCTCCCCCTTCCCTCCCACAGAGCTGATTATTGTTTGATTGGCCACTGGAAAGTAGCCTGTCCTGGAGGCAACTTGAAGTTGCCTTTGTAAGTTGCCTGGAGTCGCGCTGTGATTCATGCTCAAGTCGCGTCTAAGTTGCCTCCCAAAATTGTGCTGGAAGTCGTGTTGCCCCTGTGTGAATGGGCTCTAAGAAATATATTTACCTAGATCAACTTGGGTACATTCAGCCTGCTCATACATGGTTTGAATGTTGGCTGATCCCTGCTGAACCAGCCAAAATTCAAACCGTCTATGGCCAGCTGTACACAGCCTCCACAGTCCTAGCCAGGAATCAGAAATCAAAACCTTTTTGCAGATATTTAGAGCCTAATTACCCTGTGATGTGGGGAGAGAAGACGAAGGGAGGAATATTTTTTTTCCTGGCCAGCATAGAAACAGTCGAACAATTGGACATATCAGAATATTTGTTCAGGCTGAGTGCAAATCACCTCTAATGTTTTAAGCTCCAAACATTCTAAGATGAAAACCATTTCATATTCCAGAATAATGACCTGTCCATAAGTGTTGGTTCTCCCAAAACCAAAATGCACAGACTGAGCCATACATTCTTCTTATTTCAACATGCATTCTACATTTTTTGTTCTAGATTCCAAATGTGGAAGTCATGGCCATAGTCAATGACACAGTGGGAACAATGATGACATGTGGATTTGATGACCAGCTGTGTGAAGTTGGAGTCATTGTAGGTAATTAACATTGATCAAATTGTGACAAGGCTACAGTTATTTAATGCAATTAAAATTAAGATACCCATACATAGGTCAATTGGATAGGCTAGTTCAATTATAACACATCCATGTGGATGGTGAGGCAGTTTTCTCAGCCTGATCAAAATACAATTTAATATTAAATGGGTAGGACAGGAGACTGCATGTCCTAATATAATTAGTATGACTACATCCATTGCTCCTGTCCCACTATTCAATACTGGAGGTGGTTCTTCAGTATATGATGGTGACAATTGACTAATCAACGTTTAAAGCCCAACTTTAGTTTTGGACACAGTAAGGAAGAATAGTTAGATTTTTATTGCCATCTGTGTCCTCTTTGGCATGATTTTCCCTCACGTCCACTTCCTGTTGTGGAAATGGAGATATAGCAAAAACATATTTAAGAAATGGGAATGAGTTGGCACCACTGTCAGTTTAGTATGGCTGTCGGTGTCTCAGGGACAACTAATTTTTTGTCCTGACAGGGAGTAAGGTGAAATCTATCCAACGGCGTCCTAAAAGGGGGGGCGCAAACAGGCTGGGGTTGGGCCATAGGAAACTCTCTGTGCTACATTGTTTTTACTTGGCATGCCTAATAGGACATCGATAATCAATCAATGCCTATCGATAATCTAGAGCTGAAACAACTAATCAATAATAGAAATGTAAACAATTTTCATTATCGGTTAGTTGGTCAGCCAATTTGGTTGTCCTTCATACAGAAGGTATTATTTGTTTACATGTCAGTATGAACAGTGTACTGAGCTGTATGTCTGCTGCACTGTGTATACGTGTCAGTATACACAGTGCAGCACACATACAGATCAGTACTGTAAGTGCCTGAGAACTGTAAGGTGCAATGCATCATGGGGCATGTAGTCCTGGGCAGGAGAAGGAATTGATTTAAAGTGATTCTTAAGGCAGAAGGCTTTTTACCTTAATGCATTAGGGTAAAATAACTTCTGTAACCAGCTCCCACCAGCCTCCCCTGTATACTTACCTGATTCCGATCTCAAACCAGCACTGTGCCCGCAAGCAGCAGCGCTGCTTTCTCTCTCACAGGACTCAGATGCTGTCAATTACATCCAGTGAGGAGAGAGCAGGAGGCAGGGCCCAGCACACACTGCAGATAAGGATCAAGCCCACACAGGTGCCCCCATAGCACACGGCTTGCTATAGGGGCACTCTGAAGGCAGGAGAACTGGCATGGGACCCCAGAAGAGGAGGATCGGGGCTGTTCTGTGCAAAACAATTGCACAGAGCATGCAAGTATATGTTTGTTATTTAAAAATAAAAATCCAACATTTACAATCACTTCAAGGGCTCTGCGCAGAGAAAGTCAGCATCTGAACCCAGAGAAACTAAAGGCTAATAGACAGGAGGTACAGTGCTCTATGATTTAATTTATTAAGGGCCTGGCCCTATGTGAAAAAATAATTGCCTTCACCCTTGCTAAATCATAAATGAACGGGCTTTATCCCTATTTTTTGGAAAGCGGAGTTAAATTTCACTTGCCACTCCCAGGCCTGATTACTGCCAGACCCGTTGGATTAAAAAATTACTTAAATAGAAGCTGTCTGACAAAGTGAAAGCATGCAAAAATATCTAAAAAAGCAACACACCATGCCGTGATCTAAAGAAATTCAAGAATAGATGAGAAACAAAGTAATTGACATTTATTAGTCTGGAAAGGGCCATTTCTAAGGCTTTGGGACTCCATCGAACCATGGGGGAGAGCCATTATTCACAAATGGAGAAAACTTAGAACAGTGGTGAACCTTCCCAGGAGTGGCCGGCCTACAAAAATTACTCCAAGAGTGCGGCAACGACTCATCCAGGAGGTCATAAAAGAACCTAGAACAACATCTAAAGAACTGATGATAAAAATAGTTGTCGGCAATTTTCATTATCAATTAATTGGTCAGCTGATTTCTTGGCCTTTATACCTAAGCCATTATTTGTTTGTCGGTATGAACCGTGTACTGAGCTGCATGTGTGCTGCACTGTGTATATTGACATATATGGACGATGTACTGAGCTGTATATAGTTACATAGTTGGTCAGATTGAAAAAAGACACAAGTCCATCCAGTTCAACCATAAAAAATAAAAAAAAATAAAAAAAATCGTACAATCCCATACCCACAGTTGATCCAGAGGAAGGCAAAAAACCCCAGCAGAGCATGATCCAATTTGCTACAGCAGGGGAAAAAATTCCTTCCTGATCCCCCGAGAGGCAATCGGATTTACCCTGGATCAACTTTACCTATAAATGTTAGTACTCAGTTATATTATGTACATTTAGGAAAGTATCCAGGCCTTAAAGCAATCTACTGAGCTGGCCAGAACCACCTCTGGAGGGAGCCTATTCCACATTTTCACAGCTCTTACTGTGAAGAAACCTTTCCGTTGTTGGAGATTAAATCTTTTTTCCTCTAGACGTAAAGAGTGCCGCCTTGTCTTTTGTGTTGACCTTAAAGTCAATAACTCAACACCAAGTTCACTGTATGGACCCCTTATATATTTGTACATGTTGATCATATCCCCCTTATTCTTCTCTTCACAAGAGTGAATAAATTCAGTTCCTCTAATCTTTCCTCATAGCTGAGCTCCTCCATGCCTCTTATCAGTTTGGTTGCCCTTCTCTGCACTTTCTCCAGTTCCCAGATATCCTTTTTGAGAACTGGTGCCCAAAACTGAACTGCATATTCCAGATGAGGTCTTACTAATGATTTGTACAGGGGCAAAATGATGTCTCTCTCTCTGGAGTCCATACCTCTCTTAATACAAGAAAAGACTTTGCTCGCTTTGGAAACCGCAGCTTGGCATTGAATGCCATTATTGAGCTTATGATCTACCAAAACCCCCAAATCCTTCTCCACTATGGATCTCCCCAGTTGTACTCCCCCCTAGTATGTATGATGCATGCCTATTCTTGGCCCCCAAGTGCATAACTTTACATTTATCAACATTAAACCTCATCTGCCACATAGTCGCCCAATTAGACTTGTAAATTGGCGAAATCCTGTAAGGACGTTATTCCACTGCATAGCTTAGTGTCATCTGCAAAGACAGAAATGTTACTTTTGATCCCAGACCCAATATCATTTATAAAGATATTAAAAAGTAAGGGTCCCAACACTGAACCTTTTGGGTAGACCATTCAGAGTACGAATCGTTAACCACGACTCTCTGAATTTTGTCTTTTAGCCAGTTTTCTATCCATTTACACACTGATATTTCCAATCCTGTAGACTTTACCTTACACATTAGCTGTGTGTGCGGAACTGTATCGAACGCTTTTGCAAAATCCAAGTATACCACGTCCACCGCCACCCCTCTGTCCAAGGTTTTACTTACCTCTTCATAAAAAGAAATCAGGTTTGTCTGACAACTAATGTCTTTCATGAATCCATGCTGTCTGTTGCTTATATGTGTGCTGCACTGTGTATACTCATAGCTCCCAACTGTCCCTGATTTCTAAGGACTGTCCCTGATTTGGAACAAAGTCCCTCTGTCCCTCTTTCCTCCTCATTTGTGCCTCATTTTGGTCTGCTCTATATAGTTGTATATAAAATGCACTTTTTATTCTTAGTGTTTCCCAGTGCTAAACCTTTCATCCAATTTCTAAACTACTGCATCTGTAAATTTCCAAAATCAGAATAAAGGAAAAGCAGGTGGAAAAAAAATCCCTTTGTGTTTAACCAATAATTTTTTGTATAATTCTCCTTTAAGGGGGCGTGCCCTATACCTACATACTTTTGCTAATGGGTGTCCCTCATTCCAATCTCAAAAAGTTTGGAGGTATGTATACTTGCATGAAGGGAACACACATACAGCTCAGTACACCATCCATGCATGTCAGTAAGTGCCTGAGAATGTGAATGTATGAGGAGCAATGTCTCATGGGACATGTAGTCCTGGGCAGGAGAAGGAAGTGATTTACAGTAATTTTAAAGCAGAAGTTTTTTTTACCTTGATGCATTCCTTTACCAGGATATTACAATGCGTAGATCCCTGCACTGAAAGCTGGTGATTCACAGTATGAGAATGTGTTTGCTTTTAGCGCTTCTCAGATCTCATATAACACATACATTTTTTTGGGGAATAGGGGTTGGTGTCTTTGTGAAATTTCTCCTTTATTGCTCTGCAGGGACTGGTACCAATGCTTGTTACATGGAGAACCTGAGTAGCATTGACCTTATTGAAGGTGATGAAGGGAGGATGTGCATTAACACGGAATGGGGAGCATTTGGAGACGATGGATCACTGGAAGACATTAGAACGGAGTTTGATAAAGAAATAGACTTAGGATCTGTTGACCCTGGAAAACAGCTGTAAGTAGGTCATATTTATTTTCATTCAACACGGTTACATCAGAATTGGTATACTGTACTAAACCAACCAGTTTTCTGTTAATCCTGATTTCTTTTTACTGATTTTGCAATAGTCAAAAGACACATGTACTCAATTTTTGTATTATTAAACTACACACATAACCACATATAGTAGGTTTTCAAAATTCATTTGCTTATACTGTAAATGTGTTCATTATATATGTAGCTTTAAACCCAAAGGAGTGGCTGGAAAAATTGGTAATTTTGCCCTCTTTCAGCATTGACCTATCCTAAACTAAACCCAAAACTCACTAACACACCAGTAGCGTAACTTTATTGAACTTTATTAAAGGCAGAATAAAGCATTGCAAAAAAAGATAGGCCAAAGCAATTTTATTACAACAGAATAGCTTTTTAACAATCTAAAGTAAAAAGGCAATGTGATAGGCCACATAGTTGTTGTTGATATCTGGTTATCTGAGATCCCAAGGCCCTAACTATCCTGATGGCTACTGGAGTGTTCGAGCACAGTCTGCTAATGTTGGGGTCTGTGAACTCCCATTGGAAGGCTCTTTCTGAGTGGTGGCAAAGTATAGACTAGGGCAACTAAGTGTAGCAAGGGTCCCAATTTAGGGGGCTGCTATAATAAATTTAGGGGTGGTTCGAGTGGTAGTTGGCTCGGATCTTCCAATTTATTGGACTCTGCTTTGCTGCTGTTTTCACCTGGCGTGCAGTTCCCCTTGGAAGTATGGGTGGCGCTGTCACTTGTACTCGGGGTTGAACCACAGGTGATGGAGTAGCGATTGGGTGTCTTCTCTCGGCAGCCGTGCAATGGGCGTGGTCTACCCGCTGTGCATGCCGGGAGAGGGTACAAAAGGGGCAGACGCCATTGGTCAGGGTGGACTTACTACGGAACCTGCGGTTCTGGAGTCCAAGTTCCAGTGCATGGCCCTCCAGGCCATGGGGCCGCGTGTGCCTCAGTCCCAGGCACCTTTTAGTCCTGGGACTGCAACTTTATCCCAGGGTGCCGCCTTGCGAGGGGACCCGCATCTGGAAGAGGAGGCTGGGGGAGGCCCATTCCGAAGGACTGGTGAGAGATCACAGTGAAGGAAGGGGCCCAGTAACTCTCTGGAGGGATGTCATCCATCCGAAAAGGGATCTAACAACGTAACCATTAGAAGGTTCGGGACACTACAGATTCCGTGGCAGGGGATCTCTCGATCGCATCTATTAAGGGAATCTGATTGACTGTTCGAGCTACATGCCGGCTGCTAGTGCCATTGAGTGACTATACGGGTGAGCTATACCCACTCGGAATCGTGTGGCGAAGAAGCCAGGAGTGTCTGAATCTGATCTGCCTCTCTAACACCTTTCTCTCTTCTCAACTTTGTGGTTATTCATGCATAAGGAAAATAAACTCTACGTTGGAGTTGCTACTGGTGTGGACCTTGGAGTTACTTGGGGGTATAGAGACTTGTCCTTTACATTCTAAGCGACGAGAACCAAGTTTAAGGAGAACATTGCTGCAAGACCCCCAAGTTACAAGTGTGCCTAACCTCTGCAAACCAGAGGGTACGGGCATGGTGGCATGGGGTGCGCCTTTTCCTCCTGTGAGTGAGCCAAGTAAAAGGGCCATGTGCTACATAAGTCTCTCCGCAACAGGCATCAAAACACTGTAAATCCTGGTGGCTAAGAGGACCCTTGCCACAAGTGCATGTACAAGTCTGTGCTCTGAGGGCCAGATGAGGGGGTCATGCCACATACAATAGGGATCCCTTCACAAGCAAGTTTTTTTCAATACTCTCGACAGCATAGTAAATTGAAGCTCTATCAATGGGCTTTGTCCCTCAGGGGCATGGGATTGAAATGCAGATCAGTCCTCTCTTTGCAGGGGTCAGCAGCGTAGCTCTCAGCACAGGAGTACGGCAGCTCTCATTCTGCAGCTCAGTCCACCACTCTGCATCTCTGTGCAGCACGGCTCACAACAAAGTTTCTTCTCCCAGCACCCACCACCACTTCATGCCCTCCTTTTATCTCGGCACAGACTTTGTTGGCCCATGAGTGTGGTTAAAAAGACTAAAGTCTAGAGTCAGGCTTCCAAAAAAGATGGCTGTCATATCTTCTGTACTGGGGATACATCTCTATATCCTCTAGCACCCACGGGTGGGGTCAAAGTCCCCCCCCCCATGAGAATAAAATAGTGGTTGTTGCAATATTTTATGTCACATTGTATTTGTGCAGCCGTCTTTTAAATGCAATTTTTTTGGGAACAAAATGCACTTTAATAAAAAAACTCAACTGTTAAGTTAGCCCAATTTTTTTGTATAATGTGAAAGATGTTACGCCGCGATAATCGTGACAGAAACGTGATCTTTATTCTAAGCAAAAAAATTGTGATTCTCATTTTGCCCAGAATTGTGTAGCTCTAAATAATGCCCAGGCTGAATTAAAGGTGCCACCAGTCGGGCTATACATGCTTAGTCCACATTGCCCAGATTTGTGACAGATCCACCTTATTTTGTTTTTCTTGACACTGTTATTTATTTACATGGCAGTAGGAAAAAAATATTGAAAAATAGATTTCCTAGGTAGCTGGTAGATGTTTCTGTTCATTGTCCAATGACGCTGAATCAGGCAAGTTTAGATATATGAAATATTTATGGGATACAGGCACCCATTCCAGATTTTTCAGTTCACATGTAAAAAAACTCTGGCAACAACGTTAAAAAATATACAGCTAAAAACATTGCTATGTCTTGCAGATACAGATATAATACGGTAGACATAGATCACCATATATACACTTTTGTACATATGACCTTGTATGTGTATCTGAGAATAGATATGTTTCAAACGACAGCTAGTATCGTTTTTTCCCCTGGAATTTCTCATACTAAAACCACAAAACAAAACGGATGGCGCACCGACCTAGTGCATTACCCTAAAACCATAACTTTATTAATATAAAAGGGGGTAAGTAATATACTCACAAAATGACCGTTGCATTAAAGCTCATCACCGTTGTATTGTACTGTGGACTGGATGGTGCTGTTCTTTGTGATGAGCTTTAATACAACTGTCATTTTGTGAGTATAAGGCTCCATGTACACGGGACGTTTTTACAACTGCTCCTGAACGATTTAACTTGACAGATAGTACGCGTTTAGCCGCTTTTGCGTTTAGAAACGTTTAAAAAAATAGGATTTTTGTACTCACCGTAAAATCCTTTTCTCTGAAGTCCATGGACGGACACAGCTCCTTTAGTCTTGACAAGTGGGTTATGTTCCGTCTATTAGGAGAGGACTAGGCAGACATGTTAGATATACAAAAACATGTAATTATACCAAAGCTGAACAGCCCCGCCCAGCAATGCACTTAGCAGCTCAGTTAGTCAAAAAGCAGTACAAACTCAAACAGGAGGGGTGGGTGTTGTGTCCGTCCATGGACTTCAGAGAAAAGGATTTTACGGTGAGTACAAAAATCCTATTTTTTTTAAATCCCATTTTCCCTTTCGTCCATGGACGGACACAGCTCCTTTAGTCTTGACAAGTGGGACGTCCCTAAGCAGTGTCAAAAAAACGAGGGGTGGGAACAGCAAGCAAACAAACTTCACCTCAAACAAACATAGCTCCTCAACAGAGAAGTTGCAACCTTAAACAGCCTCCTGCAAAACCTTGCGGCTGAAGCAAGCATCCGCAGATGCATGCACGTCAACCTTGTAAAATTTAGTGAAGGTGTGAATGGACGACCAGGTCGCCGCCTTACACACCTGTGAGACAGACGCTTGATGTTGAAAAGCCCAGGAGGCACCAATTGCCCTGGTCGAATGCGCCGTGACAGGAAAGGGAGGCGCCCGCCCTTTAAGGGCATAAGCCTGAATCACAATCTGTCTGATCCACGGAGAAATGGTGGCCGACGAGACTGCCAGGCCCTTCTGCGGACCAGACACCGACACACAGTGAGTCTGACCTCTGAAACGGAGCCGTAGCAGACGTATACACCCGCAGAGCATGTACCACATCTAAGGAATGTAACGCAACCTCTTTGGGATGCGACGGCCGAGGACACAAGGATGGAAGTACAATGTCCTCATTCAGATGAAAAGCCGAAACCACCTTCGGAAGAAACGAAGGCTGCGGGCATAGCACCGCTTTATCCTTATGGAGGATCAAGTAGGGGGACTTGCAAGACAAGGCCGCCAACTCAGAAACCCTCCTGACAGATGTAATGGCCATCAGAAAGTCAACTTTCTGAGAGAGTGTCAAAAGAGGAATCTCTCTGATGTTCTCAAAGGGAGGTTTCTGAAGTACCGAGAGCACCAGATTCAAATCCCACGAAGGTAGTGGTGGTCGAACCGGAGGAGCCACATGTCGGACCCCTTGCACAAACATACCACCAGTGAATGAGCCACCAGTGGTCATTGAAAGAAAACAGCCAAGGCTGAAATCTGCCCCTTAATGGTGCTTAAGGCAAGTTTCTGATCCACTTCACGCTGTAGAAACAGCAGGATCCTGGAAACCGAATATGCCCGTGGACGCCACTTCATCTCCTCACACATAGAGATGTATGCCTTCCACGTGCGATGGTAGAGCTTCCGAGAAGATGACTTCCGTGCCCTCAGCATAGTGAAAATTACTGAATCCAACATGCCTCGGTCCCTTAGTACCTGGCTTTCAATAGCCATGCCGTTAAAGCCAGCGACTGTAAAGCAGGATGAAGTATGGGACCCTGCGACCGAAGGTCCTCCCGCATCGGCAGTCGCCAAGGGGCATCCGCCACCAGGCACTCCAGGTCAGCGTACCAGGGACGCCAAGGCCAAGCTGGGGCAATTAGGATTACCGGAATCCACTTGGTCTCCACTCTGCGGAGAAGACGAGGAAGAAGTTTCATTGGTGGGAAAAGCATAGATCAGCCAATACTGTCCCCACGGGGCCACCAACGCGTCCCTTGCATCCGCCCAGGGATCTTTTGACCTAGCCACAAACCTCATTACCTTCCGATTGAGTCAAGAAGCCAGGAGATCCACGTCTGTCGTGCCCCATTTTAGGCAAAGGAGTTGAAACACATCCGGGTATAGCGATCTTTCTCCTTGGTCCAGCATCTGGCGACTTGGGTAGTCCGCCTGCTAGTTTTCTACGCCCGGAATGTGTACGGCCGCTCCTTTCTGCCCACCACAGGATGTGAGCGACCTCCGATGCTGCAGCCGAGCTCACCACATACGTATCCCGGAAGCAACGGGTAGCGAGAGCCGGCCGGCTTTACATATAACCACTGCCAATTTTTTCTTCATATGCTGTAAGTGCAATTTTTTACTTTTAAATAAACGTTTTCAATTGGATTACGCTATGGGGCTTTCTTTCTCACCCTAATATGATTTGCTGAGACTTTGGGGAAACACTGATTCTGATGTGGAGGAAACCAGGACGACATAGGAAGCTAATCAGAGACCCTAGCAGGGATAACAGCTAACTGCTTTGTCTGATCTCTCTCAGGGATCAGTTTTTCTGGTAAGCGGCTTGTGAATACTGCAGTGGTGGATTCCCTTTCTAGTACACTGGCACCCTTCTATGATGGTTTATGCCTAAAGTCACGATCATTTGGAGAAATTTAACCTCTTCACTTCACTTTTTTTCTGAGGATTGTTTTTGGTGTTTCTTTGAAAACTGTCATTTGAGTTTTTTATACACTGATCAGGACAATGGGTGATATTATTTAAAGTCAGTGTTGAGAGCATATGATTTTTGTTAATTTTCACTACATTTCATGTTTTTATGTTGTATACACTAATGCACTGAGACTGGAAGTTTATGGTCTTATAACATTTCATGTTTTTATGCTGTATGCGATAATACACTGAGACTGGACACTTTGATCACCGATATAGTTCTTTAATAATTTATTATATTTTAGACACATTGTTGCGCAGCTTATAGTTCTTTATATCATTCATTTTGTGGGTGTCTCACATTTTTTTAGTTGCAGCACAGGTATTTATTTACCCACTTCAGATATTTCTAGGACAGCGCAGTATACCTTTTCCACTATGACTTGGGTAGTCCGCCTGCTAGTTTTCTACGCCCGGAATGTGTACGGCCGCTCCTTTCTGCCCACCACAGGATGTGAGCGACCTCCGATGCTGCAGCTGAGCTCCTTGTTCCTCCTTGATGGTTGACATACGCCACCGCCGTGGTGTTGTCCGACTGGATCCTGACTGGATGCCCCTGTAACCTCTGTGACCATGTGGAGAGACACACTGCCTGATCGCCCAAAGTTCCAGTAAATTGATCGGCAGGCGGGATTCTTCCTGTGTCCAGCGACCTTGTGTCGACTGGACCCCCCAAACACCCCCCCCCCCAACCGGTCAGGCTGGCGTCCGTCGTGATCACCGTCCAGTGAAAGGGAAGGAACTATTTTCTGGACTGAAGGGCCGGAGATGTCAGCCACCAAACCAGGGAAGTCCTGACTAGTTGGCTCACCCGGATTTGACTATCCAGGGAAAACGGAGACTTGTCCCACTTGGACAGGATCTCCTTCTGCAAGACTCTAGTGTGGAATTGAGCATACGGTAACGCCTCGAAGGAGGCCATCATGAGACCCAGGACTCGCATGCAAAAGCGCAGCGCCAACCACCTGCGGGATGCCAACAGCTTCACCGCCACCTGAAGAGCCTGCAATTTTTCTAAAGGGAGAAAAACCTTCGCCTCCGAGGAGTCTAGGATCAAGCCCAGGTATTCCAGGCACTGAGTCGGCACCAACACCGACTTCTGGAGGTTCAGTACCCAACCAAATTCTTGAAGGGTCAAACTGGCAATCGCTACATCCTCTAATTCTAAGTCTGAAGCAGCTCTCAGAAGGAGGTCGTCCAGGTAGCCCACGATAGCGATACCTCGCTGTCTCAGCAAGACCAGAATCGGGGCGAGCACCTTGGTGCCGATGCCAGGCCAAAAGGGAGAGCCACAAATTGGTAGTGATCGTTCCCAACTGCAAAACGCAGAAATCGCTGATGCATATGGGGACATGCAAGTATGCGTCGTTGATGTCCAAGGATGCTAGAAAATCCCCCGGATGGAGTGCAGCGACTACAGAGCGAACCGATTTCATCCTGAACCTTCGCACCTTTACAAAGTTGTTGAGGGCCTTGAGATCCAGGATTGGACGGACCCCGTCCTTCTTTGGGACTACAAACAGATTGGAGTAAAATCCCTAAAACCTTTCCGGCAGCGGCACAGATACTATCACCCCGCGCTTCAGCAGGTCCTGCACTGCCCCGACGAGCTGGAGGAAGATGAAGGTTTGAGGGAAAAAATCTGCTTGGATAAGAAAGAGAAATTCTATATTGTACCCTGATGAAACCACTTTGCAAACCCACTGGTCGGAAAGCAGGGAGGTCCACCGAGATGCAAACTCGCGAAGGCGACCCCCCCCACCCGAGAGTCGGGCGGAGGAAAACCTTCATGCAGTAGCAGATTTGTTTGCGGGCTTGTTTGGCTTGCGAACCCAGGGACGCTTTTGTCCCTCAGCTGGCCCCTTGTCAGCCTGGGAACGCTTACCTGCGGGCCTGGACTGACGAAAAAAAACCTTCTGAGCGGAAAAGAAGGGCCCAGGCCTGTGGCGTGGCTCCTTACCTTTTCTGGATTGTGGGAGAAATGTTCTCTTACCCCCAGTGACAGCCTTAATGTCATTCAGCAAGGCTCCAAATAGCCTTCCACCCCGGAAAAGGCAAATCAGCCAGAGCCTTTTTGGAATTCTGGTCCGCGGACCAGCATTTTAGCCAAATCAGGCGACGCAGTACCACAGCAGATACTGAGGCTCTAGAAAGCAGGGGAGCTGTGTCCAGGGCTGCATCGCAGACATATTTGAGGCCATGCACCAACTGGTCAGCCATTTCTACGCAGACCGGGAAACCTGTTGTCTTTCCAACTCCTGGTGCAAAAGTTTAGCCCATTCTGTAAGTGTCTGTGACACCAGAGCGGCAGCCAAGACTGGCTGTAATGCAGATCCCAGCATGGTAAACATGGACCGGGCCACCGCCTCGGACCTCCTATCCGCAGGGTCCTTAAATGCAGGGGTCCCCTCAACCGGAATAGTGGTTACTTTGTTTAACTGGGATACCGGGGGGCCCACATCCAGGGGAAATGCCCATTTTTTTCAGAAGGCTCTCCTCAAAAGGGTAACGGAACGCCATGTGTTTTGGGACCGAAAAGGTCGGTCCCATTCTTTGTCTATAAACTTATCAAAATAGGTTACATAAGGAAACACCTTAGTGCGGGTCGTCTTGTGGGGCCCAAAAGGGACCGACACCTCAGCAGATGTCCCAGCCGCATCCTCCAGTTTGAGGGTTTCCCGCACTGTGGTGATAAGTGCTCCAACAAGCGCCTTGTCCTGCGCTGACCCACAGAGTCTTCCTCACTGTCTGAATGGTCCTGGTCTGCATACACTGACCCTTCAGAACAGGGGTCCTGTTTCACAGCCAGGCCCGAGTCAGAGCTTTCCCCAGAAGATGGTGGGGCGAGGGGGCGTTTTTTAACCCCCACTTGCGCCCGCACACTGCTTCCACCCTGGCAACAAATAATTCCAGGACCGCCGACAAAGCGTCCACAGGTACCGCAGGTGCAGGGGCACCGGTTGCTACCACCAGAATGTCTGGGGAAGAAACACCAGCTTCTGACGCCATGCTAACCCACACACTTGACAGCCACTCAGGGAACAAGTCAAGGTACAAGAAAAGGCCCACCCTCCTAGCTGCCCAGACAGAGGGGTATTCCCAGAGGACTCACCGCCCTGACCCAGGCACTGCTTCAGCGCTGCCGTCTGCGCTAAACTCCTGCACAAGTGTGTGTCTGAGGTGTGTCTGCTGCTCGCGCCGTTCAGAATGACAAACCAGCGCTAGAGGTCCAGCTAATGTAAAAATCCCCACAAAGATGGCCACCGGTTACCTCAGGAAAAAGAGCGCGAGCCACAAGAAAATGGCCGACCGCTGTATTAGCTATAGAAACAGTGCGGCTACAAGAAAATGGCCGCCAGCTGTATTAGCATTAGGAACAGCGTAGCTTTCTGAGGTAAAAATACAAGGCCGTGAAAACACTGGGCCTCCGAGCGGAGGCCCCCCCACAAGGCAGACCACCCACACTAGCGCAGACCCAGTAACACACTGGGCAGCCCCCAGCCAGGACCTGGAGCCACCCTCAGGGACCCCCTGGTGAGGTACACAGCAGGCCCAGCAAAGCATGGGGAGGAGGGATGGACGGGGAGAGAGGAAAGGGAGGACTAGAGACCCCCTAATCGACCACCCCCAGGAATGACCAGCTGTTCCATCCTGCCAAGACAAGGAGGAACCTTACTTACCCATCCCTGCGAGGACTGCTGGATGCCTTCCTGACAGACCCATCACCGAGCAGTACGGAGTGGCTGTCAGTCACGGCCCACTGTGATTGGGCAGCAGTAGCCCGCCGGTCATATGTGGGCCCCGGAGCATATAGCTCACCGGCCACCCCTGGAGCAAACGGGGTATGTCGTGGCCGACCCAGCGCGTAGCTAAAGGCCTGCTCACTCTCGATGGCCGGACTGGGGAGATTACAAGGATCTATATTATCCAGCCTGTCACCCAGCCGGCAGTTGATAGTAGATCTCAGGATCCAAAATAAAAAATAAAAATAAAGTTCTCCAGGACCAATGGGCACCTAGGGAGCCAGGCCCTTCTCCTACACTAGGCAGAAAAAAACTGAGCTGCTGAGTGCAGGGTGAAGGGTTATTACCAGAGGGACCGGCTGTTCAGCTTTGGTATAATTACATGTTTTTGTATCCAACATGTCTGCCTAGTCCTCTCCTAATAGACGGAACATAACCCACTTGTCAAGACTAAAGGAGCTGTGTCCGTCCATGGACGAAAGAGATTTTTTTTTTTTAAATGGCCAAAAACAAAACACGCCTATAAACGAAATGCTGCTAAATGCGGGTGTAGCGGGGGGCGTGGCCAGCATGGAGGACTGAGCAGACGTGCTATTGGAGCTCTGCTGAAGACGAAGCCGACTTTACATCCGTGGCTGAGTGAATTTAACTCCTTTTTAGACCGGCAGTCCCTGTATGCCTTCCAGAAGCTCTGGGGGCCCAAAACGGGGCAAGAAATTGAAATTTCCGGCGGGTATAGAGGCTATAGAGAGTCCGGTTCCTGACCTCCGGCCAGCGCGCCTAACCAACATGGCGTCGCAGACTGATCATGTGGAAGCTGTGGAGGCCTCCCCGCCTGGTATTCCGGAGGTGATGGCAGCTATCATGTCTTGTCAATCGGCTGTGGCATCCTGTCAGACGACGCTCACTACGAAGATCGAAGCAGTACAGCTTGATGTGGGGCCGCTACGCCAGGACCTGGACAAGATTCGCTCCCGGATCACGGTGGCCGAGCGGCGAGTCGGAGATGTGGAAGACACGGTCGCTGGCCACGAAGGAGCTATCCGAACCCTGGTAACTAAGGTGAGGGCGCTGGAATATCGCTCAGAAGACGCCGAGAACAGAAGTCGGCGCAACAACATCAAAATCGTCGACTTCCGGAGGGAGTGGAGGGGCACGACCCTACGGCCTTCACCGAAGAAATTCTCCGTGCTCTTCTTCCCGCGGCCCGGCTCTCCCCCCACTTTACAGTGGAGAGGGCCCATAGAGTGCCGCCGAGACCGGGTCCGGAGGGAGCCCCCCCACGCACGTTCATCCTCCGTCTGATGAACTTTCGGGATAGGGACGAATTGCTTCGAGAGGCCCGCCTGGCTGGTAAGCTTCCGTTCCGCAACACCAACCTCATGATGTTCCCGGACTACACGATCGAGACGCAGCGGCAACGACGGTCGTTCGATGGTGTGAAAGCGGCGCTCCGAGTGAAAGGCATCAAATACAGCATCCTATTCCCTGCCAAACTGCGAGTGGTCGACGGGGAGTCGGTGAAGATCTTCAACAGCCCCAAGGATGCTGGAGTATGGCTTGATTCTCTGCCTCCATAGAGTCTGCTTTCAAGAATGGCCTGAGTGGATGTTTGCTTTTTCCCTGTGCAGTCTTGCTGGGCTATTATGTGAGGTGAGAGATCTGACAATGGCGGGGCGGTATCCTGACTTTTGTTGCGACACAGTATCCTTTGTTTCTCTGACTTTTGTTGCGACACCGTTGTGTCCAGTTATCCTGCCCCTGATGCCGTACTGCTCTGTGCATGCACACATAGCTACCCTGAGTCGGCTCTGCTAGCTGCGCAACATGGATGCTGGCGCATATATGCCGGTTCCAATGTACCCAGTGACCGGTCTTCACTTTGCTGTGGGCACACTCTCCTTTGCCCTTCAGCATCTCCTATCAGCAGGGATTTTACACCTCATTTTGGAACGTGTTTTTTTTTCTTTTTGAGAACTGTTCTATCGCCCATGTTTTGGTGCGGGTGATGTTTTGCCCTTACGAGGCCCACGCCTGTGTGACTTGTCGTGCTGTTAAGTTTGGGGATAATGCGCTCTTCTTGGTTAGGGGGGAGGGGGGGTGGACGGCTGTTATCGTCCAGGGTTTAGTTGGTTTGGTTGAGGAATTGCAATGTTTTTATAGGTTGGCCTTTTGGTTTTTATCTACTTGTCTTTTTAGCATGCAACAGGATTGTGGCTATTCCTCTGCGGTTGTCCAGTGCCTCCGGCCGGCTCGAGCTATGTTTGCTACGCGCCTGCACTGGGGGTGCATGCACTTCTGCAGACGAATCCAGATAGGAGGATTGATCCGTTATTTTTTCTGTCTGTCTGTCTGTCGAAATTACAATATGGCTAATTTTACGGTGATGTCCTGGCATGTCAGGGGTCTTAATTCTGCTATTAAGAGATCCTTGGTCTTTAAGTTTATCCAGCAGCACGGTCCCAAGATCTGTATTCTGCAGGAGACCCACTTAATGGGTTCTAAGGTTCTGGGTTTGAGACGGGCATGGGTGGGTGCGCACTATCATGCTACCTACTCTAACTATGCTAGGAGGGGTGAGTGTCCTGGTGCGTCGCTCCTTGCCGTTCCAACTCCAAGCGGTTCGTACTGACCCAGGGGGTAGGTATGTCCTAGTGCATGCCCTTATAGCTGGGACCCCGTATGTCATTGTAGGTGTCTACTTGCCCCCCCCCTGCGGATCTCACGGTGCTCCACGGGGTGATGCAGATGGTTACGCAGTATGGGGTGGATAGGGTGCTCCTGGTAGGGGATCAATTTGGTCATGTCTGATGCTCGGGATCGGCTCCGTCCCTCCCCTTCCCCTGCTCTCGGGTTATCTCACTGGGCATCTACCTTCACTCTGACGGATCTATGGAGACATTATCACCCCTCTGACACACAATTCACCTGTCTCTCCACGACCTATCGTACATTATCTCGTATTGACATGGCGTTTGCCTCCTGTGGCCTGTTGGGGGAGGTCCGCTCCACCGAGATCCTCTCGCGGGGTATCTCTGATCACGCCCTGTTGTTGGTCTCGGTTGGGGTGGCTTCTCCTGGAGGCCAGAGGGTCTGGCGACTTTCTAAGTATTGGGTGATGGACCCAGAGATCCAACAAGACATGCCAGAGGAGCTCTGTGGTTACTGGCTCCAGAATGAGGGATCAGCGGGACCCCTGGTAGTCTGGGACACTTTTAAGGCCTGGCTCAGGGGAGTCTACATTAAGAAAATAGCAGATAGGAAGAGGGGGTCGGTACAAAATCTGAGAAGATTGGAAGATCAGGCTGAGACAAGAGAAAGGGCTTATGTACAGGCACCTGGCTCGGACACCTACGGCCCTTGGCAACATACCCTGAGAGAGCTTTCCTTGCTAAGGATCGACCTCACCAAAAAGTCAATGCTGGATAGTGCTCAGAGGGTGTTCGAGTTTGGCGATAAAAATGGTCGGCTTCTGGCGTGGTTGGCCAGAGGTCAATCTCCTAGTACGCATATTGGTAGGATCAGAGACGCAGATGGTGCATTACTTGCAGACCTGATGGCCATTGGCTCCAGGTTTCTCCGTTTTTATCAGGACCTTTGCTCCTCCAAAGTGGCTTATACTGCTGACGACCTTACTGACTATTTAGACAAGATCCCATTTCCCACTCTTGACCCGGACAAATGTAGGGACCTAGATAGAGACATTTCCTTTAGAGGAGGTGCAGAAGGCCATGGGCTCCATGCAATCAGGTAAGGCTCCGGGACTGGACGGGGTGCCTATTGAATTTTACACTGAGTATCAAGAATTATTAGCCCCCAGACTAACTTCCCTCTTTCAGCAGTTTTCTGCCTTTGGGTCCCTTCCGGACTCCATGTCTGAGGCGGTTGTTGTGTTGGTGCCCAAACCAGGTAAGGATCCAGAGGAATGCCGTTCGTACAGGCCCATCTCCTTAACGCCAATGCCAAGCTACTGGCGAAGGTGTTGGCGATGCGTCTGGTTATGGTACTGGGGGACTTGATCCACCAGGATCAGACCGGGTTCATGCCGGGTAAGGGCACGGATATAATCATCCGTAGACTGTTACTTAATTTAAGTGCTTCTCATGATAATGGTGGCACCCGGGTCATAGCCTCTCTCGACGCTGAGAAGGCTTTCGATTCGGTGGAGTGGGGGTACTTTGGGAAGTCTTCCGACGCTTTGGATTTGGCCCACAGTTTCTTCGCTGGTTAAATATGCTATATAAGTCCCCTAGAGCGAGAATACGTACCAATGACGCCCTTTCGGATTTTTTTCTCCTCCAGAGGGGCACCAGACAGGGATGCCCCTTGTCACCTAGCTTGTTTGCTCTAGCCCTGGAGCCGCTGGCGATCCTGATTAGGGAGTCCGGCGCGATCCAGGGACTCAGAATTGTCCCTCTGGAGGAGAAGATATCTCTCTATGCAGATGATACACTGCTTTATCTGCATGATGCTGGCACCTCGTTGAGGGCGGCCTTGCAGATTTTTGATGACTTTGGGCGTTTCTCTGGAGTCAGGATCAACTGGTCCAAGTCGGTCCTGTTTCCACTGGACTCCCGGGCCCGTGAGGAGGGGGTCTCGACCCCGCTACTCTGGGTAGAAGAGTTTAAATATCTGGGAATTGTGGTGTCGAGGGACCTTCGGGACTTTCGTCGCCTCAATTTATTGCCTATTGTGAAGCGCCTCAAGGAGCACTGCTCCAGATGGCGAGAACTACCCCTGAATCTATTGGGACACATCAATGTGCTGAAAATGCTATTCTTACCGAGATTCACTTATGTGTTCAGGAACTGCCCGGTATGGCTCCCCTTATCATTCTTTAGGGATTTGGATGTCTGCATAGGCTCTTTTCTGTGGAGGGGATCCTCCCCTAGACTAGCCAGAGCCACCTTGCAGTTACCGGTCCTTTGCGGGGGCCTCGCGCTTCCAAACTTCCTGGTGTATTTTTGGGCAGCAATCCTGGTTACTGTGAGGTGGAGGTTTGAGCAATCCGGGTTGAATGCGGCCACTTGTTTGGAAGCTGCCATCCTGGGATCGCTCAAAGAACTGGCGAATCTGGTTTACAGAGGTTGCACGGCGTACCCTTCACTACCTGTTCCCACCAAGACGACCATTAGGGTCTGGACTGCGGCTCGGAGGAGATTCCGGCGACCACATCAGTACTCTCCTTTCTGTCCCCTTTGGGGTAACCCTTCCCTCCCTCATAGGACGATACCTGATCCGCAACTATGGGCTGGACATGGGATAAAGATTCTCCGGGATGTTATTCCTTCGGGGAATCTGTTATCCTTTCGAGAATTGGCTATTAGATATGATCTCCCGGGGAGTATGCAGTTTAGATACTTTCAGTTGAGACATGCCACCAGGACCCAATTCCCTCAGACTATCGACATTAGTACTGACCCTATTGAAAGACTTCTAGCTCAAGACACACTTACCAAGACGCTCTCTACACTATACCTTACGCTCTTGCAGGTTGACTCCCCCAGGATGAACTCACTCTGGGAGAAATGGCGGGCTGATATTCCCGGCCTAGATAGGGAAACGTGGGAGGAATGCTTTGAGGATGGGGCAAAATTAATGATCCCCTCTAGGGACAAGCTGCTGCACACTAAATTTATGCATCGTGTATACTACACGCCCCAGAGGTTACATCGGATATACCCTGACAGATCACCTCTGTGCCCTAAATGTCACTCATCTGAGGGCACTTTTTTCATATGTTCTGGACGGAGGTCCTTGATCATGTCAATGTACGCCTTGCTCTGTCCCTTCTGATGTCCCCTGAATTGGCCTTATTGGGGGTACACGACGATGATCAGAGACCTCGCTACACTAAACTACTGGTTTCCATGTTAATGTTCTATGCCAAGAAGGAAATTCTTCTTCAATGGTCCTCTCCCTCTCCTCCGAAAATAGCTGCATGGGAATCTGCTGTCAATAATGTGATGCCATTATATAAGCTAACTTATATCAGTAGGGGATGTCCTCAGAAATTCGACCGGGTGTGGCTCCCCTGGACACAACAACTTTAGCTCAATTTTTTGATTGACGGGGTTGCCGTCGCGCTGTTTACCTTGCTATGTTGGGGGGATTGGGTGGTGCTGGGATCGGGTATGGTTCCTTATTTCATGCCTGAATGCAGTTTATATCCCTGGGGTCTTCCCTATCTGTTGTACCGATACTGATTCTGTTTTGTATGCTTATTATTTGTTCTTGATGTTATCTCAATAAAAACCAACCTTGTTGTTAAAAAAAAATGCGGGTGTAGCGGGGGTTCCAAATTTAGGGATTGCTATACCAAATTTAAGGGTGTATCGATTGGTAGTTGGCTCGAATCTTTCAATTTGCTGGACTCTGCCTTGCTGCTGTTTTGCCTGGTGTGCAGTTCCCCTTGGAAGTATGGGTGGCGCTGTCACTTGTACTCGGGGTTGAACCACAGGTAATGGGGCAGTGATTTGGTGTCCTCTCTCGGCAGCCATGCAGTGGGTGTGTTCTGCCTGCTGTGTATGCTGGGAGAGGATACATAAGTGGTAGACGCCGCTGGGAGTGGTCGGTTCTTTTTTGGTTCCAGAGTCGCAGTCCTGGTGCGTGGCGTGTGGCCCTCCAGACCATGGGGCCACGTGCACTTCAGTCCCAGGCACCTTTAGTCCTGGGACTGCAACTTCAGCCCTGGGCCCAACACCTTTAGCTGGAGCCCACTTCGGGAGGAGGAATCCCAGGGTGCCGCCTTGCGAGGGGACCCGTTTCTAGAAGAGGAGGCTGGGGGAGGACCGTTCCGAAGGACTGGCGAGAGATCACAGTGAAGGAAGGGGCCCAGTAACTCTCTGGAGGGATGGCATCCATCCAAAAACAGGGATCTAAACAACAGGACCAGTAGGAGGTTTGGGACACTATAGATTCTGTGGCAGAGGATCTCCTGAACGTATCCATTAGGGAATCTAATAGACTGTTCGAATCACACGCTGGCTGCTAGTGCCTTTGGGTGACTATCCGGGTGAGCTATACCCACTCGGGATCAAGTGGCGAAGAAACAAGAGTGCCTGAATTGATCTGTCTTCCTAACACCTTTCTCTTCTCCTCATTTTGGGGATGTTCATGCATAAAGAAATAAACTCTATGTTGGAGTTGACGCTGGTGTGGACCTCAGAGTTACTTGGGGTATAGAGACTTTGTCCTTACATTCTAGGGACGGAAACCAACTCTGAGGGGGAACCCTGCTGCAAAGGCCCGTAAGTAAAAACAAGTGTGCTTAACCTCTGCAACCCAGGGGGTACGGGCATGGTGGAGACTGTGTGCCGCCTTCTCCTGTGAGCGAGCCAAAGAGTGGAGAAGGAGGGCCGGTTGCTACATAGGTTACCGCGTTTAGTCGCGTTTGGCATCTGAAACGTGGAAATCTTCGGCGTCTGAACCCATTTTTTTGCTTTCAAAGAAATGCTGTTGAACGCAACTGCCTAAAAACGGCAATAAACGAGACTGAGTACATGGTCACATAGGATAACATTGAATGAATTCAGGGGCAGTTGAAAAAAGCGTCCAACTACCTCTGAACGTACGTTTAGCAGCGTCCCGTGTACATGGGGCTTTCTACTTACCAACTTTATATTAATAAAGTTATGTCTTTAGGATAATGCACTAGGTCGGTGCGCCCTCTGTTTTGTTTTGTGGTTTCAGTGGTTCCAGACTCCCCAGTCTTATGAGGGCAGCAAGGCGAAAAATTATTCATGAAAGCCAGGATGGAATTATAGTGTATTGATATCTCTGGGCCCACTCCCAAGCGATTTTGTGTTTGTAACATTTCTCATACTAATGCTTACTTGCTAATTACATATTTCTATGAATAATATAAAGTCCAATTTTTAGTAAATGACTTTATGCTGATGTAAGGGTTTTGTACGTCCTTGTGCCATACAGATCTAGCTCCCTGCCAGATCACTGGCTGTCTTTTTATTATGTTTTGAGGGATGTATTCTATTGTCTTTTAAATGGCAGATTTGAGAAGATGATCAGTGGCCTGTACATGGGAGAACTTGTCCGACTTATTCTGCTGGAGATGGCAAAGAAAGGTCTTCTATTTGGTGGAAAGATCTCAATGGCTCTACGTACAAAGGGCGCAATAGAAACTAGCCATGTGGCATCCATGGAGAAGTAAGCATGTTTATTAACAGCTGCTGTTTGCAGTGGTAATGTTAAGCAGTGTCTAAGGAGATTACCAATCGTTTACTTCAAAAACCGTTATTAAAATTGATTAAATGAGCTCTACTTTTTACAGTCTCAAGTGCACATAGACATAAGACAGTCTGAAGTGATTATGACCCGTTTGCACTCACTATGTAAATCTGTACTTACTTGGCCAACCAATCGGGTAAAAGGGAAACACACAGGTTTTTCAGGTACTTGCATTTATCAGTGGTTGGATTTTCTGAAGATTAACCAAAACCTATGGACACCTAATGGGAAATGTATACCTTTTAGTATGTGTTTAGCAAGCACTGATACATTTATAATGAAAATTAATGCAAGTCTTAATTCTATTATCAGGAAAAAATGGGAAAGCCCATAGTGATCTAAGATTACTAAGGATATCTAGAGAAGAAGAAAACACACACTACTCTTTGTGATGCTTCATTGTTGTTCCCTCCAAATGTGATATATGAATAACTTTTGCTTCACTATTACAGTAACGAGGGGCTGTATAACACCAAGCAAGTATTGCTTGAGCTCGGACTGGAGCCATCAGAAGACGATTGCATTGCTGTGCAGCATGTTGCCACCATTGTGTCATTCAGATCAGCCAATCTGTGTGCAGCTGCTCTGGCTGCAATACTTACCCGACTTCGGCAAAATAAAAAGTTAGACCGGATGAGGACCACTGTTGGAATGGATGGTACAGTCTATAAAACTCACCCTCAGTGAGTAATACATTGCATATTCAATATTAAATGATACATATGTTTTCCTTCTTACTAAGGTTTTAATGTGACTAAGGCTCTGTTCATACAGGTGGCCAGGAGTGGGAAAAGGGGTGGTAAAATCAGGTGGTTGATCTGTTTTTACTGTCTCCCTGACCGCCCACCTACGTACAAGTGGACATGGTGCTGCTCGGGTACATACACATTGGCAATTTTAATGCTTCATGAGTTTGACGGGCATAACTGCCAGTGTACCTCTAATATGTAAATGAGCAGTGGCCATGCTGCAGCTACAAGCTTAATGCTTTGTTCGCAGTTGTGGTGCTTTCCCAGACTGCAAAATTTGCTTTTTGGCAATAATAAAAATAAAATAAAAATAAAGGCATCATGAGGCGACAATATTGGGTAATTGGGTGATACACTACTGGTAGTGTGAAAGGAGAATAAACATGATTAATTAAATTAGAGAATGTTCTAAACCTCCTCCTGCTCATGCTTTCTTCAGAGGTAGGATCAATTTGCCGGGTTGCACCTTTTTCAGCCAATCACCTCTTTCCACCAAGAGAGGCTAGCATTGGGGATGTCCACTATTCTCCATTATTCCATGACTATTCTTCACTATTCTTCCTGTGCCAAAGCTTTTATGTTGTATATTGGCCAAGCAGCTGAATTGCTAATATGTGTGTACCGACTCCTTGTAGGTTGCTGGAGCTAAATTAGGGTTCCCCAATTAGAGCTAGAGGTTATTCTGTTGCTCACACTCCTTGTACAAGTTGTATTTAATAACTGCATTGATTGTGTACCCGCTCTCTAGTTGTCAAGGTCTAAGTAATGTACCAAGGTGCTTAACTGGTGTATATCCAGTCACATGCTACCAAATAACCCTAGGTGATCACTGTCAAAATGCAGCATTTGGGTTATACAAAAAAATTATGCTACCCATGCAACCTACTCTGTGGTTTTGTTTTTCAGATATGCTAAACGGCTCCACAAGGTGGTCAGGAGACTGGTCCCCAATTGTGATGTACGCTTCCTGCTTTCAGAATGTGGCAGCGGGAGAGGGGCAGCTATGGTTACAGCAGTGGCTTGTAGACTTCTGACCCAACGCAAGGAGATTGATGAAGTACTAGACGTGTTCCGTGTCGGTGATGAGAAACTTGCAGATATTAAGCAGAGAATGTTGACTGAACTAAAATTTGGACTTCAGAAAGAAACTCATGACAAAGCCACAGTGAAAATGTTACCAACATATGTTTATGGTACACCTGATGGGACAGGTATGTATTCTACTAGTGTCCATGATGTATGAAATTCCACATGGGTGTATTTCTCTGGGTTTTTCTTTTTCTAATTTCCAGTCCCCCATAATTCCCAAAAGATCAGCATTTCCCTCTGATGATTTAAGGACAAAAAAAAAAGATAACCCCCAGGCAAACGGCTAAATATACAGTCGAAAAATAAAAAAAAACTTCTACCCCCTTTATAGACAGCACGTATGGGTTGGTGACCTGATTTTTCTTTACTGCAGTTACGCAATACAACTGTGTCACCACCCCACTCACCCTCCACAGCTTGTGATTGGGCAGAAAAGGAGCAAACGTCTCTCTTGCTCATTCTGTTGCTCACTCTGCTCTCTCCTTATGCTAACATGTTCCTTGTCAGCCGATGCACCTTTAGCATACCTGATTGACTCCTAGTACTATCCTCTATTAGTTATATTGTGTAGGGCAGCCTTTCTCAATCTTTTTACCTTAAAAAAAACCCTTGAAATATTTTTCAGGTCTCATGGATTCCCTGCTAAAATTTCATCCTGTAGTTTGCAGTACAGTAGCATAATCAATACATTTTAGATCTTTTATATACAAGTATAAATATTATGGCATACTCAGTATATTTGACACCCTGAGAAAATCATTTTATACACCTTCCTGATCTGTACAATATTGTAGTAGTAATCTTAAAATTAAATAATAAAAGTGCAGACAGTAAAAAATTTATTTTTTGATGTTGAAAAAAATTCAGGAAATTGCTAGTTTAAAAATATATTTACTCATATTTTCATTCACTGGGGTATTTTTATGTCTGCATTTAGCCCAGCTTTAAAGGATAAGTTCACCTTTCTGAACATATTACACCCATATTTAGGGTGTAACATGTTCAGCATCAGACCCCGATTCTCCACTTCTTGTGGCAGTGAGCGGGGGAGCTCCGCCCACACAGCCACATCATTGATTCACAGATCCCTATGAAACGCTGAACTACAAGAAGGTACAGCCTTTGCAACTACTCTAGGTAGTTCATCTATCTTCCTGTCATTGAGTTTGAGTAACTGCCTGCCCGTATTCGAGGTATGGGCAGACCACTACCCAGACAGTCTGCAGGACCATGGCATTAAATCCACAATCTGCTGATCATGGGTGCAATGCTTTACAGGCCCCTAAAAAAAAAAAATAATAATAATAAATACACCTTTTTTTGCAGGTAAAAATGTATGCATTAATTTCTTTATTTTATTTTGTAAAGGTGAACTTATCCTTTAAGCCACCAAAGTAAGAGATCCTGAAAACTTTTACTGTTGTGGGTATGATTAAATATTTGAGTTGAGAAACCTTGCTGTAATGTAATTGGCATGTATAAGTTTATTCATGATGTTCTGAGTATCTTGACTGATCAATCCACGTTAAGAACTACTGTATAATTAACCACTTTAGCCCCAGAAGAATTAACTGACAATTGCGCGGTCGTGCGACGTTGCACCCAAACAAAATTGGCGTCCTTTTTTTCCCACAAATAGAGCTTTCTTTTGGTGGTATTTTATCACCTCTGCGTTTTTTTTTTTTGCGCTATAAACAAAAAAGAGTGACAATTTTGGGAAAAAAAGCAATATTTTTTACTTTTTGCTATAATAAATATCCCCCAAAAATATTTCCCAAAATGTTTTTTTCCTCAGTTTAGGCCGATATGTATTCTACATATTTTTGGTAAAAATAAATCGCAATAAGCGTATATTGATTGGTTTGCACAAAAGTTATAGCGTCTACAAAATAGGGGGTCGTTTTATGGCATTTTTATTATTATTATTATTTTTTATTTTTTTTTACTAGTAATGGCGGCCATTTGCGATTTTTATCGTGACTGCGAGATTGCGGTGGACACATCGAACACAGCAATCAGTGCTATAAAAATGCACTGATTTACTGTGTAAATGACACTGGTAGGGAAGGGGTTAAGTGTGTCCTAGGGAGTGATTCTAACAGTAAGGGGGCTGGGCTACAAGTGACACGACAGTGATCACTGCTCCCGATGACCGGGAGCAGTAGATCACTTTCCTGTCACTAGGCAGAACAGGGAAATGCCTTGGATCATGGGACACCTGCAGACATCGAGTCTACGGGCACAGTCACAGAGCTTGTGCGCCCGCTAGGCGGCAGATTCAAAGCAACGTACAGGTACGTTGCTTTGCCTGCCCTTGCCATTCTGCCGACGTGTGTGTGTGTGTGTGTGTGTGTGCGTGTGTGTATATACGATTATACATGAGGCAGTCGGCAAGAGGTTTAAACACTCCATTGAGGGAGCTTGTTGAGGTGACACCACTTCTTAGAAGTTTTAATATTACAATTCTGTTCAAATTCTCATTTTTTGTTCTCAATATTTTAGGGTAGCATCCAAACTATTGGTGTTTTAATTTTTTTGGGACCTAAAGATTTAATTTTGCACAATTTTGGGAGCCCAAAATTTAAGAAATGCTCAAACCAGCCTGCAGACCATCAATATAATAAACAGATTTAATTTATTTAGCACTGCTGAATCTGATTGCATTAACATTATTGTATGGGGGCAGTAATAGGTACAAAATATATTACAGAGAATGGAAATTTTCTGGCTTTGGATCTTGGAGGAACAAACTTCCGGGTATTGCTAGTGAAGATCCGCAGTGGAAGAAGGCGCTATGTGAAAATGTATAATAAGATCTTTGCCATTCCTCTAGAGATAATGCAAGGAACTGGAGAAGAGGTAATTGTACAAACTGCCTGCATGTTACAACCAGTCTTATTGTGAAGCTACAAGATAAGTGACACATCGAAGTTGATTTACTAAAGGCAAATGGGCTGTTCACGTTGCAATAGAATTTGCACTTTGCATGGTATTTTTCCCTTGGCATAGTTTGAGGTGAGGCCCTGCTGACTTCCATCATCCAGTCATGTGGTTGGGCGTTCTTTGCAAATAAATTTTTACCACATTCACTGATGTAGCCGACATTGGACTACTCTGGCACTGCAGACTTACCCTCTCCTTTCTTGGACTGTCTCTGTGTTCCTCTAGTGCTGGACTCGGATTACATGCATCATCTTCCTGAGCCAAGCAGAGAGCACTGTGGGAACTGTGGTCTCCTGAACAGACATCTTTGATCAGCAGAACTATCCCTGGACTACATCTCCCAGCATGCCATCTGCTCCAGGGAAAGATCTCTGGGGGAGGCTATAGAAGGGTCAGCAGACTGGGCCCAAAGCCTCTTGCTTGCCGGATCTCATCAAGTAGACACCCATCCGCTGCTGTGCGAGAGGACTATGGCCTACCGCGCGGCAACACGGTGATCCCAGCTCCGAACCAGGCAGGTCCAACATTGCTTGCTACGCATTGGCACCACCGCAGTGTCACTGTAAATAGCAGGTTTAGAAGACTCGCGGTCCAAGCAGCCAGACTGTTCTCTTCAGGAGGTTCCTACACTGTTCTCCAGTTTAGTGAGAGGGCATCTGCCCACCAATTAAAACCCTGCCACCATCATTTTACAGGACACTGTATATTGACACCTTACACTTGGAATTGCTTTAAGGATTACTGCTGGCCAGGCTCAGCTGCTTTGCCTTGACTACATATTACTGTGCCACACTCAGAATTCTTGTTCTTTGAGCTCCAGCTTGCGGGTGAAGATCATTGCAAGGCCTTGCATCCTGGACACTGCTATTCTATTGCTATTTAAAGGGACACACTACTAATACCTATATTGCCTCATCTCTCGTTAGGATTAAAGGTATTATAGGCCGGCCGGCCTGGGGTTCCCCATTAGCAGTGGTATTATAGACAGCAACCAGTAGCCTTTCTTAGAGATTCATTCATTTATTGTCCTGTGTACATTGATATTCTACATCTGTGAATTTAAACTGTAATTTTAATTGCTTTAGAGGACCTTTTTCAACTGAGTCTTGGCTGTTTATCCAGGACTTAGCTGATTAATACCCCGTTTAAAAAACTCTTCTCTTGAATAATTAAAACCAGAGAGATCTAATCAATCTGCATTGTGTCAGTGTGTTACTTAAAGGTATACACAACATGTCTGAACCTAGAGTGCCAGGAGGGCTGGAAAGTTAACAGGGTCAAGGCGGTGCATGAACGTGCAATTCTAAGCAACGCCCAAGGGGGCAGTGCTACACTAAGCCAGGGGGAAAATACCCTTGCAAAGTGAAGAGCCTCTTTGCCTTTAGCAAATCAACCCCATTGTCTACCTTGATTAATGCATTTTAAGCTTGTAACAACTAGCAATGAGTAGCTGGATGCTTTGGTGGCAGGATGTTAATAACAATGGCTTGTATATATTTAGTAATATTCAATTTTTATTATTTATTTTCTAGCTATTTGATCATATTGTGGAATGCATTGCAGAATTCTTAGATTATATGGGAATTAAAGGTGCTCCATTGCCTTTGGGATTTACATTTTCCTTTCCATGTAAACAAGATCGGATTGACAAGGTGAGTCTCACTGTAAAAAAAATATTTTTTAGAGTGGGGAAGGGCTAGTGCAAAAGATTTTTCTTCACCTTTTACTCCTGGTGTCTGATGCTACCTGGAATTGAAAGCAAGGGTAAATGTTATCAACAGGAAAAAAGCAAAGAAATCAAAAACACTTTTTTTAAGTAAGGGTGGGAGGATTTTATGGCTGTCTATGCTCCTGTGGAGAGGTTTCTCACAGCTTTCTGTTCTAGCGACTGGTGCCACCTGGGACATGAACTAGGGAAAAATCTCCCTAATGAGCGTACTAGAATAAAAATCCAAACTTTCCTTACTGTAGCAATGGCATATATCTAAGAAAGTATGATGACTGTGTTTTCTGCATATATAAAGAATAAACATTAACATTAAAGAGTATGTAAACACTTCACAATTAACTTCCCTTTGATTGCTTTTAGTGTGTTTAAATATATTATTAATGCATTTTTTTTTTATATCTGTTTGAAAAGTGCAAAAAAAACCAAAACCTGTTGATCTTGCCACATTTTAAACCTAATCTGTCCCTGGAAGCAAAAATCGCTATACTTGCCTATTCTGGAGCCGATCTGGTCCCAGCTTTACAGGGTTAGATAGATTAGCTTTAGAATGTGGCAGAGAGCAGGTTTAGAGTTAGTTCGTTTTTGCCTGGACTTTAACACTAGACACTTTAACACTAGACACTTTAAAGTAGGATTTTTAAAACCGCTTACCTGTAAAATCCTTTTCTTGGAGTACATCACGGGACACAGAGCGGCATAGTCATTACTATGTGGGTTATATAGAATTACCTTCAGGTGCTGGCACTGGCAACTTCCAAAACAGGAAGTACCCTCCCCTATATAAGCCCCTCCCATCCGGGAGCACCTCAGTTTTTTGCCAGTGTCTAAGGTGTTGGCCAAGGTTAACATGTATTCATCTGGGCTTGTGTACATGTTCTCTGGGCCTTAGCAAGCTATTCCGGATCCGACCAAAAAAGCTTCATAGCTAAACGGTCGGTACCCGGGCCTTGCAGAGAAGAGCAGGGTTTTGCCTGTAATGCCTCTCTTAGGAGGGCTGGACCCTGGGATCCAGAGCTCTGGTCATACCCAAAACCAAGAGGCTATCTGTGCAGGGTGCTATACAGGTCCAGGGGAGTGGAATCCTTGGGAACCCGGTCCCTGAAGGTCTAGTACAATGCCTGCCGTGAGAGGTGAAGTTTGGGCTTCTGTGGACCAAACAAAGTCCTGCGGCGGGGAAAAGGTAAGTGGGGGCCCCTCAGGAACTTGGTTCTATTGAGGGGACCCCCAAGCCTAATATGTCTTTCTGCCTGTTACCTAAAGGTATTCTCGCTAATAGCTGTATATGCCTAAGAAATCCTAGAAATGTCTTTTCATAAAGGAAGTTTTAAAAACTGTATACCTAGAAATGTTTTTCATAAAGGAGGTTTTAAAAAAAAAAAAGACAAAAGTGCGGTACCTGTGTTTGTCCACTAGAGGCCGCTGTGGAACGTCTTTTTTTCTTGGGACTATTCCTTCCATGGTGAAAGTCCAGGCAGATGAGTGAGCTCTCTATCAGGGAAGCTGCATTCCTCTGTCATGCTGCCAAGTAGTTTCCTTCCATCCCTGAGTCCTGGTGAAACAGGGACCCTGGCTCCTCTCCCTACATGGCGCCAAGAGCGCACACGTGCACGCGCGCACACACGCTTTCTTTTTATAAGATTTAGCTTCAAAAAAGGGGGCGGAGCCTGGCGGATGACGCGCTCTGTGCGCCCAGCGCTTCTGCGCATGTGTGGGCGTCCCAGCAAGATAAAAGGACTCAGTCCACGCTGCTTGCTATGGACACAGAGCATGAAAAGGAGCTGGTAGCATGGTATAGGGGCTTACAGCGGGCGGTTGATACAGGCATCCCCAGAAAGACGCATTAGTAGACACCCACTGATGTACATAGCAGCAAATTGCATTAGACTATTTCAGTAAAGGAGTGTATTGCGGCTGGAATACCTCAGCTTTGAACTAAGGAATATGCCGCCTAAAAAACTCCGAGATATACCTCTCAGGAAGTGTAGGGGGTCTCCATCGGGCTCTGAGGATCTGGAGCAGTCATCTGCACCTTCCTCCCCTGAGAAATCAGAGGTTAATACCCATAAGGAACCCCCGGGAGTGCCAGGTACTGCGGCTGTCCTCAGTCCACCTGCTCCTGCATATATAACAGAGGAGGTTTTTGCCTCAACTCTAGAGGGATTGGAGCAGAGATTGGCAGCATTGATCGCTTCTTCTCTACAGGAAAGAAAGCGCGCCAGATCTCCATCCCTTCCATTAGAGTGCCTGTTGGCAGAGCAACAGTCCCAGGAAGGGACTGACCTTCCTGAAGGGGATCAGGAGGAGGTTAACTCTGTTTTTGAGGAATCGACAGTAGATGAACCATTTTCAGCATCACAGACTGAAAGATTGTGGGTCCAGACCCTAACTGACATGGTTCGATCTGCATTTAAAATGCCTCTTGTTGAACCATCAACTACTGCTGTCTCCTCGTTGGGGTCGCTAAAAGCTCCCCAGATTAATTGCTCCTTTCCAATACATCCATTATTGGAAGGACTTATATACCAGGACTGGGAACATCCTGATAAACTATTTGTTCCACCTAAGAAATTTCAGGTGATCTATCCCATGAAGGAAAAATTCACCCAGAGATGGAATGTTCCTACGGTGGATGCAGCCATTTCTTCTGTGAACAAATCACTGACATGTCCAGTAGATAATGTTCAAATGTTCAAAGATCCAGTAGATAAAAAATTGGAATCTTTATTAAAATCTGCTTTTTCCACAGCAGGGGCTGTTACACAGCCAGCAGTGGCAGCTATTGGGGTCTGCCAAGCCCTTAAAGGATCAAATGAAAATGGTCCTGAGGGATTGCCAGACCAGCAGGCCCAGGCTCTGGCTGATCTGCCTAGAGCATTATGCTTTGCGGTTGACGCCATCAAGGATTCTATCCATCAGGCCTCCCGCCTCACGCTGTCTTTGGTACATATGCGTAGGCTTCTGTGGCTCAAGAACTGGTCTGCTGAGGCTCCCTGTAAGAAGCTCTTAGTTAGCTTCCCATTTCATGGAGAACGCCTTTTTGGCGAAGACCTGGATAAATATATCCAGAAGATTTCCAGTGGTAAAAGTACTCTCTTACCAATTAAAAAGAGGTCTAGGGGTCCGTCTTTTAAGAGGACTACCTCTCCTATCCCTGGGACGTCTGCTACTAAGCAGTTCCGACGGCCTCCTCGGTCAAACTCAGGAGGTAAAAATCAGGGACAGTCACAGGGTAATAAAAAGCCCTGGATCCGAAGAGGTACTAAACCAGCCTCCAAGTCAAGCCTATGAAGGGCTGCCCCCACTCAAACGGGTGGGGGGAAGACTTCAGTTGTTCACAGAGACCTGGCGGGAGACGATCAAAGACAGATGGGTGCTCTCCGCAGTAACTCGGGGATACAAGTTGGAGTTAAAAGAGTCTCCTCCTTCCCATTTTATGTGGTCAGGCATGCCAAAAGACCCTCTGAAAAGAAGGTGTCTCCTAGTGACGTTAGAACAACTATTGCTCCAAGGAGTAATTATGGAGGTTCCTATGGAAGAGTGGGGGTTGAGTTCTACTCAAACCTTTTCACAGTCCCGAAACCAAACGGGGACATAAGACCCATATTGGACCTAAAGAGTCTAAACAAATTTCTAAACGTCCGGTCCTTCCGGATGGAGTCGATCCGATCGGTCACCGCTGCCCTACAGGGGGAGGAATGGTTAGCCTCGATCGACATCAAAGATGCTTACTTGCATGTTCCCATCTTTCCAGGTCATCAAAAATTTCTACGCTTTGCAGTAGAAGGGCACCATTTTCAGTTCAGAGCCTTACCATTTGGTCTGGCCACAGCACCACGAGTGTTCACAAATTCTGGCCCCACTGTTGGCCGATCTAAGAACACGAGGTGTAACGATAATGGCATACCTACACGACCTGTTGTTGATGGACCACTCAGTTGCCAAGCTAGAAGTGGTAATTGTCGATACAATCAAGTATCTAGAATCTCACGGTTGGGTCATCAACCTGGACAAGTCAGCCCTACAGCCAGTGAAAAACCTGGTATATCTAGGGCTACGGCTGGATTCAGACCAGAGGAAGATTTTCTTACCTCTAGACAAGGTATCCTCTTTGAGGGGCTTGGTCCGTCTGCTTTGTGCAAAAAGACAGCCGTCCAAACGCCTGTGCATGAGGCTGCTAGGAAAGATGGTAGCATCATTCGAAGCTGTGCCATACGCCCAATTCCACTCAAGGAATTTACAGAGGGCCATATTGTCAGCCTGGAACGGAAAAATTCAGGCTCTAGACTTCCCGATGGCTTTGTCCCCTTCCGTTCGGAAGAGTCTCTGCTGGTGGTTGATCCCCCAGAATCTCCAGAAGGGAAAACCCTTCAGTCCGATATCCTGGAAGGTGGTCACTACAGATGCCAGCCTTATAGGCTGGGGGGCAGTACTGGAGCGATGGTCTCTCCAGGGCAGATGGTCAAATGTAGTAAAAACCCTGCCCATCAATCTCTTAGAGATACGAGCAGCCCGGTATGCCCTAGTAGCCTGGGCATCCAGACTCCAAGGGTCCCCTGTCAGAATTCAATCAGACAATGCCACAGCAGTGGCATATATCAATCATCAGGGAGGCACCAGGAGTCGTGCAGTCCAGAGGGAAGTAAGTCACATCCTGGAATGGGCAGAAAAGCATGTCCCATGTATATCAGCTGTCTTCATTCCAGGGGTGGAGAATTGGAAGGCGGACTTTCTAACTCGCCAACAGTTATGCCCAGGGGAATGGTCCCTTCATCCCGAGGTCTTCCGAGCAATATGTCAGCGGTGGGGAACACCGGATGTAGATCTGCTAGCATCCAGATTCAACGCAAAGGTGGACAGATTTGTCTACCGGACAAGGGATCCCCTCGCTTGCGGCTCGGATGCTCTGGTGTTCCCTTGGAATCAGTTCAGACTGATATATGCATTCCCTCCGCTACAATTGTTGCCTCGACTCCTTCGCAGAGTCAGGTTGGAAAAGAAGCCGGTGATCTTGGTGGCTCCAGCGTGGCCCCGAAGGGCCTGGTACGCGGAGATCATCAAAATGTCTGTGGGGAGTCCTTGGACCCTTCCACGTCGTCCGGACCTGCTTTCGCAAGGGCCGATATACCACCCTTCCTTACTAACTCTAAATTTAACGGCCTGGCTATTGAATCCCACATCCTAAAGAAGAGAGGTCTCTCTAACTCTGTGGTATCAACTATAATCAATGCCAGGAAGCCTGTATCCAGGCAGATCTACTATAGAGTTTGGAAGGCGTACATCACTTGGTGCGAGGCCAGAAAGTGGCATCCACGTAAGTACGTTATAGGCAGAATTCTGGACTTCCTACAGTGGGCTGTAGACAGGAAGTTTGCCTTAAGTACTATCAGGGGTCAGGTTTCGGCCTTATCAATACTATTTCAAAGGCCCCTGGCTATGCATTCACTTGTCAAATCCTTTATGCAAGGGGTGACTCGTATTATTCCACCGATTAAAGCTCCCATATGTCCATGAGATCTAAATTTGGTTCTGTCGGTTCTGCAGAAGCAGCCATTTGAACCTTTGCGGCACATTTCCTTGGTTCTACTCACCAGAAAATTGATATTTTTAGTAGCCATATGCTCGGCTAGAAGAGTGTCGGAAGTAGCCGCCATGTCCTGTAAAGAGCCATATCTGGTTATTCATGAGGACAGAGTAGTATTACGTCCTCACCCAGCCTTTCTTACTAAGGTGGTATCGAGGTTTCACTTGAACCAGGATGTGGTTCTTCCTTCTTTTCCCCAAACCGAGCTCGGTAGAGGAAAAGTTATTGCATTCTTTGAATGTAGTAAGAGCAGTTAAAGCTTATCTAAAAGCCACTGCTCAGATTCGTAGAACGGATTCTTTGTTTGTTCTGCCGGAAGGCCCCAGAAAGGGTCAGGCAGCATCAAAATCTACTTTAGCCAAGTGGATTCGATAGGTCATAATACAAGCCTATGGCTTGAGAAGTAGACCGCCTCCGTTCAAAGTTAGGGCGCACTCCACGAGAGCAGTTGGAACTTCATGGGCAGTGCATCACCAGGCCTCCCTGGCTCAAATTTGTAAGGCCGCAACATGGTCTTCAGTACACACGTTTACTAGGTTCTACCAGGTGGACGTTAGAAGTCAGGAGGATGTCGCCTTTGGGCGCAGTGTGTTGCAGGCCGCAAAAGATCCTCATGCCTGATGGCGCCCAGCTTATGTATGGTATATCCCCCCCCCCCTCATTTGGCATTGCTTTGGGATGTCCCACATAGTAATGACTATGCCGCTCTGTGTCCCGTGATGTATGAACAAGAAAGTAGGATTTTTAAAACAGCTTACCTGTAAAATCCTTTTCTTGGAGTACATCACGGGACACAGAGCTCCCACCCCTCTTTTGGGGACACGTATTGCTTTGCTACAAAACTGAGGTGCTCCCGGATGGGAGGGGCTTATATAGGGGAGGGTATTTCCTGTTTTGGAAGTTGCCAGTGCCAGCACCTGAAGGTAATTCTATATAACCCACATAGTAATGACTATGCCGCTCCTGTGTCCCGTGATGTACTCCAAGAAAAGGATTTTACAGGTAAGCTGTTTTAAAAATCCAACTTTTTTGTTCTTGGGTTTAAATATGGTCTAAATATGTGAGACTGCATTTTTTTTATACTCTTTTGGTTTACCATATTCACCTCAATTAAAGTCCCAGGGCGAACGCCAGAAATATATGTATTGTAATAGGGATGGAGGTGATGTTGTAGTGACACCAGACCTTATATAATGTGCATTTTTTTATATTCTTCATCTCAGAATTTTACAAATCTCAGTACACTAAGCTATAACAATCGCTATTTGTTATGAATGTGTTTTTGAGCCACAAGAGCTGAAAATAATTATGGAGCGCTAACCACATAGGAGACGCTGAATAGGGTGTTCTTTCCTTCACCTTTTTTAAGAACCTCCGCCCCTCTGACACCAGGTTCAGTCTACAAACATACAATATCACAGGAAATCTCCAAAAGTAATCATTTAGTATCCAATAGTAGTTCTACATCAAAGAAAACGGGCACCAAACCAGGTTGGGAACTAGGCAAATTTAAAATAGATTAACAATGGATAAGAACACGATTTAGCCTACAAAGTAAATAACAATATGGACTAGGCATAAAAATAACATTTGACATCCAGATCAGCATAAACAGTAGCAAGGCCACCACAAGTGTAGCAGTGAGTAGTAGTAAAGCTTAATCTACCAAGTGCTGGAACTATACAGCCAGAGCGCATTTATGTTGGTGATGCTAGTCCTAGACCAACTAGGTATGCACTGTCCAAAAAAAAAAAGAAAAGAAAGGAAGATGGTAGCAGAGGGGGCAGCAGAACAAAGGGGACTTGCAGAATAATTATCAAGGGAGGGGCAGTCTTTTGAGATGTTCTTCTGATGGCTATCGTTGGTGCACTTAACGAGTCCCAGTTAATTTGCAAGCAATATAGGTATGGTAAAGTCTCAGCACAGGTGCAAGGTAGATGTGATTCAGATGCCGTAAAGTTTTGGTTTAATATGGTTTAGGGTTGGTATAGGTGCAGTCTAGGTTTGAAATAGAGTATGGAGTGCAGTATGGGTTTGGTAAGGATTGCGTACACTTGGCTGACCTGCTCTCAGTGGCTCTGTCCCTGCTAGCAGTATCAACACTGGGCGAATAGCCCTCTCACTAGTCCCTGGGATGGTACAGTGACCGCCTTGCTATAGAAGGGGGGCCCATCGTTCTCTCCCCTAAAGCCTCTGGCAATCGGCATTGGAAAGCAGAGGGTGATGATATGTAGCCAGTAAAGATTCTGCAACAAAGAGTTCACTGAGCTGCCGGCTTCTTGATTGTAAATATACCATATTTGGGGATGGCACTTCCCAGCCTGAGCACCAGCTTCCAGCCACTGAAGTCTGATTAAGCAGTTGAGCTAGTGTATGCTATTTTTTTCTGTTGAGTGGATGCTCCAATCTCCCTGTGGCAGTGATACAGGTGCTGTGATGTAGGCGGTGCTGCGCTATCCCCAGATCTAGCAGATATCTGCTAATATGGTCTCCAGCTGGCAGACGAATATCCAGACAGGGGTGCACTCCCTTGGTGCTAAGAGGAAGTACTTTCCCCAGCAGTTTATCATTAAAATCCTATCTCTACTCCTCCTACTGCACAGTGCATATTGGGGTCCTTAGTGTAGCCATTATAGTGTAGCCATTATATGGCTGCCGTCTCAAACTACAACTCGCAACATTTTCAGCGCTCCACATAGAAGTCTATAGGCTTGCTTGGCTTTAGCTCTCCCCCTGCTGGCCAGGGGAGAATGATGCAGCATAACATCAATATCTAAGTTAAGGGGAGAAGAATAAGGCAATGTCTCCTTCTCCATATTGCTGTAGCCCAGCACCTGGCTACAATTACATGGATAAAAATTATCATTGTGGCAAATAACACAAGTTATTTAGTATTTTTTCCTTGTTTAAACTTTTTATTCAATTAGGCGTAGTACAGAACCTTTATATGCGTGCATCCAATATGAACACAAAAACTGTAGATTAAAAATAATAATTGAATATTACCACAATTTTTTTTTCGGAAACAACCATTACAAATATTATTACGAAGGAAAAAGATGGGGAGTAGATGGTTCAGAAGAGTGAGCGAAGGGAAAAAAGAAGGGAAACGGGAAAGATAGAAAATAGGGGAGGCTCAGTGGTAGGAGGAGAGGAAGGGGAGTTTGTCAGAGAGACATCAGACCACAATCGCCATGAGTTATGAGGGTAGAAACCATCACAATTCCAGTAAACGGCAATCAAAATTTCATAGGTAGTGGGAGATCCACAGACTCAATGAATAGTTGGCATGTAGCCCTGAAATCTTGGCATTAACATCTCATTAAGCAGTATCCATTACATTTGAGATTTAACCTCCGACTCGGACCGGTGTTTGGACAGCCAATCTGAATTTAGTTTTTTTTTTAATGTTATTTAGTAGCCTAGAAAATGAGTTGTTACAGCATGCGCACGTGGTAGATTCTTTGGAGAACAGGTGCCCTGTGAAAGGGAAACCTATATCATTTAGTTATATATTAGGTTATCTTGTGCAATCACAAACAGTAAATGGTTTGGAGATATTATGTTACTAATGTTACAATTAAGTTGGCATATATAGATGTAAAATATTGCAATTTGTTTTGTTTTTTTAATACTTATCTATAGGTGAAGTACTGGCCATAGACAGGTAAACATTTCATTAAGGGTGAGGTAACCCCTACCCAACTTCAAAAGTGCTGGAACTCACTGTTTTTGAAATGACCCCTGCCAGGTTGTAAAGTCTATGTGTGTAATAGCTAGTGCTGCCAACAGTCATAAGCACTTGGTGCCACCCTCAAGGGTAGCACTAAACTGTCTGCTGCTCCACTTTAATTTGGCAATAAATTAACCAAGCTGGATAAAGAAGCACAACTCATAACTGACACAAGTTAATACAAAATACCTGCTAATTGTGACTGCCCAGCTTCTCCTAATCTACTAAATTGTTTTAAAAATATCGTTCCATTCTGATAGTTCATTTATATCTGCTTTAGGGAACGTTGGTGGGATGGACAAAAGGTTTCAAGGCCACAGATTGTGAAGGGCAAGACGTAGTAGATATGTTGCGAGAAGCCATCAAGCGGAGAAATGTAAGTGATCTCAGTTTTGTAAACCTATTTGATAACAAATAAATATAAAAGCTTATCACTGGACAGTAATTTTACAATGCACAAGGATCATGCAGTACACTCCCATGTTCCTTTCTGTTTTGAAGGAGTTTGACTTGGACATTGTGGCCATTGTCAATGACACAGTTGGGACAATGATGACCTGTGGGTATGAAGACCCAAATTGTGAGATTGGACTCATTGCAGGTAATTAAAATGATCATAAATAAAGTTCCTACAATTAAATTTGTGCTGTTATTATCTATATGGAAATCGATATTAATCATACAGGATATATAGCTAAAATAAAACCATTTACTTTAATTGACCATTAAAAATGTACTTAAGACAGCTGGTGGTCTGTATCGGAAGTAATGTTTATGATTGTTTTTTTCTATTAGACATACCTCAGAAGTGTCTTTATTTTAGTATCCAATAGATAAAGGTCCAGTGACAATGCATACCACACAAACAGGGAATTTAGGAGCTGACTACTATGTGGAAGCTATATCAGAGATCCAAACCTTCTAGGGACATGGTAAGGTTGTCTATACACATGCAGTCTAGACTAAGACTTCTGCCTCCTTTCTGTGGTCCGATTTGCAAATGTGGTGTGTTGATTGTCAAATCTTGCATATATAGGAGGTCTGGTGTTGACTGCTCGTATAGTCCTGGAGACATTGGTAGTAATAGTTTGAGAGCCTCACACACATGCTGATGTAGCCCACCAATTATTGCATCTTCCATCCAGGCAGTTAGATATTCAATTGGATATCTGTTGAGCTTAAATGTCAGTGACAGCCCAACATGTGGCCATCATCTCATTTTACGCTAATGCCCCGTACACACAGTTAGAATTTCCGACAGAAAAAGTCAGATGGGAGCTTAATGGTCGGAAATTCCGACCGTGTGTATGCTTGATTGGACTTTTTCTGTCGGAATTTCTGACGGACGTTTTCCCGTTGGAAATTCCGACCATGTACGTGGCATAACAATACTGACAGAGTTGAGCTGTCCAATTACTGTACATTGGTAATTTACTGGAATATGTTGTGTGTTGTACTGTTTAATCTAAAAGTAATGTGTCTTCCTCAGGTACTGGTAGCAATTTGTGTTACATGGAAGACATGAAGAACATTGAGTTTTTGGAAGGAGATGAAGGGAGAATGTGTATAAACACAGAATGGGGAGGTTTTGGAGACAATGATTGCCTGGCTGACATCCAGACCCAGTATGACAGACATGTGGATGAAAAGTCACTGAATCCAGGAAAACAAAGGTAACACGAATGTGTACTTCTCGTTGTAATATTGCATTGGTATACTGTTATCAACATTAGTGGTCATGAATAAGCAAGCCCACACTAATGTAGATGTTTGGTCAAAGTGAGAAACCAGTTTAGAAAAGTAATTAAAAAAAATTCTTGTGTTCAAGTGGATGTAATCTCATTAGAGGGAAGCAAAAGGGTACATTCAATGTATTAATTCTTTGCATAAAATACTCTGGCCTTTATGAGATTAAGAAACTGTGCTCCCTATGTCCTGTATGAGATTTAGCTGCTATTTTGATGGGATGCATAGGAAAAGCAATAAATGCAACTGTAAATTCAAAGGTTTTATTTTGGGTCCCTCAAAATGCTTCATATAGCATTTCAGAAACAAAACACAAATACAGACGTGCTATTACTTACAATTGTCCGCCTATAATAACACGAGATGGAGGTTGTAACAGTTATACAAATGTGGAAAACATTAGAGTTAATGAAGATAAGTATACAAGTTCCATGTACAGATAGATACTCCTCGTTTGAGCACTCAGACGCACTCAGACTTACGACCAGCTCTCCCCACCCGAACAATGCGCTACACATCATTGTATGGTACAGTACAGAATTTTCATTTTGTATTCTGTACTTATGCTAATTAAAACAGTTATTGAGCTGGAGTTTTGTGTTTAGACATTGTTTTTTCACAATACAGTACAGTAGTTAAGAATGCTTAAAATATTGATTACTTGTGGCTCCTCGTTTAACAATCAATTTGTTTAACGACCTGGTCATTGGAAACGGAACCTGGTCATTAATTGAGTACCTGTAGTCAGATTTATTCTCTTATAAAACTGTTATTTGCTATACAGACATTTAATATATATGTTTTCGCTCTATACAGATATGAAAAGATGACCAGTGGCATGTACCTCGGAGAAATTGTGAGACAAATTTTAATTGACCTAACTAAAAAAGGTCTCTTATTTCGTGGTCAGATATCTGAAAGGCTGAGGACAAAAGGCATATTTGAAACAAAATTTTTGTCTCAGATTGAAAGGTTATTATCATTATCAAGTATCTTTTTATTATGTTCAAATGCTTAATTGATTAAACATGCAGTATAACATGTACATTCAGACAAAACATAATTTTTTCTGGTTTTAAATAGAGTGGGGAAGTATTAGAACTCCTGTCAAGGTTTTATGTTTCCCTAATATAAAAAAAGAATTACCGGTATTTTGACTTTGTATTTTAGCAGTGCAGTTGTATTACAGCCCCTAACAAGCACACTACAGGTAGTGCAGTACCTATCTTTTTCTGGCCTTGTTTACTTTTTTTTTTTGTATCCACTCATGTCCCATAGACCCAACAGGAAGTCTCCTCATCATAAGATCATTAAAATGCAAAATCCGTTTTCATCTGCATAAATTGCACACATAATGCAAGTAAAAGCATATGAAAGTTTTTCAAGAGAGAAGATATACTAATTTTACCAAGTTGAGCCTTTTTTTTTCTATTCATTTGTGACATTTTTGTCCTGCAATACGTGCTGTGTGGCTACACTGGCCTTCACCTCACTATCCCCCACTGAACCCCCAATCTCATTTCAAACTAAATCTTGCTGCTCAGTCTCTCCTGATAATTATGTCTTCTGTCTACTGCATTTTTCTCTCACTAGTCTACACAACATTATATTCTCTTGGTCAACCTTTTTCAAAAAACACCCTTTGTCCATTTTTTTTGTAAATTCTCTATCAGGTTTTTAACAAAGCACAGAATTCGGAAACAATGTAACTTCAAATGCACAATAGGCACAGAGATAACCAGGATGCGCCTAGACCAGGGGTGTCCAAACTTTTTTCAAAGAGGGCCAGATTTGATGAGGTGAACATGCGTGAGGGCCGACCATTTTGCCTGACATTCTGTGAAACATTAAAATTTGGTCTAAGTGTGTTCCTCCGAGCACTAATACACGGCCCAACAAGAATTCTCTTGCCTTTGTGGCTGTGTGTGGTGAAGAGATGAGCTCAGGCGTGTTATTTGGATATACCGTATTTATCAGCTTATAACACGCACCTTCACTTTAAAAAATCGTATTTTTTAAATAAAGAACTGTGAATCAAAATAAGGGTCACTGCCCATCAATACAGCCTCACAAGCAGTGGCGTATCCAGGGTATGGCACTCCATGGCAAGTGCCATGGGCGCCCTGGGGGGGGGCGGCAAAATAAACTAAACGGAAAAAAAAAATTCCCATCCGCACCTGTCCTCCTGCGGGCCGCCTCCCGCACTATAGCCCCCGGCGGCGGCACAGCACTTCACTCTTACTTGGCTGGATCTGGATGGCAGTGTTATGGAGAGTGACAGGCGCGGGCGCCCCCATGCTTATAGATGAGTGGGACCGTCCACTGCATCTCCAGACCGTCATTCGGCTAACTGGCGGAGGCGGAGCTTTCCTCCTCTGCGCTGGTGGACTGGGCGGGGGGATGGGTGGAGATTTCCCCCCAGGAAGCCTACCTTATTGATAAAACGGCCGCGCTGCCTTAGCCTGTGTTTACTTTTTTTTTTTCTGTCTGTGGCTGTGCAGTGCGGCGGTACTAGTTGCAAGTATTGTGAATGTGTATGCGGGGGGCGGGGCCGAGGGCGGGGGGGGTAGTACAGAGCGGCCTCCTCCATTAGCAGCCGACATATTCGACTGGCGGAGGCGGAGCCTATAGCTCCACCCACCCTCTCCGTGCGGCTGTGGTCCACTGCATCCTCTCTTGGGGAGGGGTCTGTCTGATGACAGGAGGAGGAGGAGAGAGAAGCACGAGGAGAACCCCCTGGCAAGGACAGAAGGTAAAATGTAATAAATTACTCTTATGATGATACACAGTCAGATCATGATTTTGCAATAAAGTGATCCATGCTGCAAACTCAACAGTCTCCCTTCAGTGAAAGTTCATGTTTTGCAAACTTTGCAGTACATGAACTTTCACTGAAGGTGGACTGTTTAATGAGTTTGCAGCATGGATCACTTTATTGCAAAATCATGATCTGTATGTTAATGAACTTTCAATGAATGTGGTCTGTTTAACGAGTTTGCATTGAGTTCAGCATGTGCAAAGTGTTCCATGTATGCTGAAATCAATGCAAACTCATTAAGGAGGTTGAGGCTGCACTCATTGCCACTGATTAGGCGGCACTCTAAGGCTACTTTCACACTGAGGCATCAGCGGTAAAGCACTGCTATATTTAGCAGCGCTTTACTGTCGTTTTTGCGGCACTATTTGGCTGCTAGCAGGGTTTAACCCCCGCTAGCGGCCAAAAAAGTCTTAAAAGCGCCGATGCAGCGGCTCTTTGTTGGCGGCTCGGCAGCGCTGCCCATTGATTCCAATGGGCAGGGGCGCTGTAGGAGCGGTGTATACACCGCTCCTACAGCGCCTCAAAGATGCGGCTTGCAGGACTTTTTTTACCGTCCTGCCAGTGCACCGCTCCAGTGTGAAAGCCTTCGGGCTTTCACACTGGAGTGAACGGAGAGGCTTTTTCAGGGCACTTTGCAGGCGCTATTTTTAGCACTATAGCACCTGCAAAGCGCCTCAGTGTGAAATTAGCCTTAAGCTGCACTGATATGCTACACTGATGAGGCCGCACTGTTGGCCACTGATAAGATGCACTGGTGAGGCTGCATTGTCGGGCACTGGTGAGGCTGTGCTGATGGGTACTGGCGAGACTGCACTAATGGGCACTGGTGAGGCTGCATTGATGGGTACCAATGAGGCTGCATTGATGGGCATTGGTGAGGCTACATTGATGGGCACTGGTGAGGCTGCATTGATGGGCACTCATGAGGCTGCATTGATGGGCACTGATCAGCCTGCATTGATGGGCACTGATCAGCCTGCGTTGATGGGCACTGATCAGTCTGCACCGATGGGCACTGTCTGCACTGGTGAGGCTGCATTGATGGGCTCTGATAAGGCTGCACTGATCAGGCTGCACTGATGGGCACTGATCAGGCTGCACTGATGGGCACTGTCTGCACTGGTGAGGCTGCACTGATGGGCACTGTCTGCACTGGTGAGGCTGCACTGATGGGCACTGTCTGCACTGATCAGGCTGCACTGATGGGCACTGTCTGCACTGGTGAGGCTACGTTAATGGGCACTGATCAGGCTGCATTGATGGTTCAATGGGCCACTTGACTGGACTTGCCCCCCAGGCCTAAGGCTGCCAGCCCTCCCCTGGAGCCTGCTTCCATCTTCTCCCCGAGCGCGAGCGGGTCGGTGACGTCACGCGAGGTGAGGTCGCCGTCGCTGAGGAGGATCCCTTGATTGATTGCCGAGCTCCAGCACGTGTACATCTCCTGAGCCATGGGCCTCTGCTACAGCCTCCGACCATGGCTGTTCGGTGATTCTAGCGGCTCCATCTCCAACGCCCCCACCAACTCGGACACCGAGCAGCCCCCTGGAGCTGTTAGTGCCTATGAGAGCCAGGGACCTGAGGATCACAGCAGCAGCTCAGGGGGGGGGGGGCTCTGTAAACCGACTAGAGAGGGGAAAGTTCCAGACGGGCTGCTTCTACTACTGCAGAACTGGGGAGATAGCACCAGCGGCACTGGGGACAGCAATAAGCAGCAGCACAAGCCCAGCAAGGGCCAGCAGGTGCACCATCAACAGCAACATTCTCTGCAGAAGGGATGGGACAAACTCTGACTGGAGGAGAAGGAGGCCAAGAAAGTCAGCAAGAGCATAGATCGGGTACTGAAGGAGCAGAAGAGGGAGTACAAGCAGACCCATAGACTGCTCCTCCTAGGTAAGTGCCTCTCCTTCCATTTCTACACTAACATGGGGGATAGGTGGCCGGCCATGCCTGCTGACACTGCCTGTCTGCTTTATGTTGTCCTTGACATTTTATGGTTGGCCTGCATCCTGGGCATGCCTCTGGACTCTACATGCTCTATAATATATATATATATATATATATATATATATATATATATATATATATATATATAAGGCTTCACTCCTGCCCAGCACACTAGCTGCATGGAGTTTGCATGTTCTCCCTGTGGGGTTCCTCTCCCACTCCAAACACATGCAGGTAGGTGAATTGTACCCTGTGTACAGACTGGCAGTGTACATGGCTGATCACATTCTACACTGACCCTACAATCCTAGAGGACCCTACACATATCTATGTATACTTCCATTCAGTCCTGTCCAGCTCTTGGCAGATTTTGGGCCATAGATCATCTTAAATCATTTTTCGGACATGGGGGTGGCATGCAGAATGTGATTGGCCATATACATTGCCACTTCATACAGACAGGTGACCATCACCTACCAACATGGCTTTGGAATGTGCCAGGAAACTGGAGTACCTGGAGGATGCCCACACAAAGAGAACATGAAAACTCCATGCAGATAGCTTCCTGGCCCAGATTCAAACCAAGTGAGGCAAGTGCCAACCACTAACCTACTGTTCTCCCTATATAACTGTATATACTGACAGCATTATCTGAAAGTAGGGTTTCAAATGTTTTAAAAGGGGTGCATTTTCAGTGCTTGCCATAGGCGCCATTTTCGCTAGCTACGCCTCTGCTCACAAGTGCCATAAATGCAGCACCCCCGTTGCCCTGAATGCAGCACCCCCGTTGCCCTGAATGCAGCACCCCCGTTGCCCTGAATGCAGCACCCCCGTTGCCCTGAATGCAGCACCCCCCGTTGCCCTGAATGCAGCACCCCCCGTTGCCCTGAATGCAGCACCCCCCGTTGCCCTGAATGCAGCACCCCCCGTTGCCCTGAATGCAGCACCCCCCGTTGCCCTGAATGCAGCACCCCCCGTTGCCCTGAATGCAGCACCCCCCGTTGCCCTGAATGCAGCACCCCCCCATTGCCCTGAATGCAGCACCCCCCCATTGCCCTGAATGCAGCACCCCCCCATTGCCCTGAATGCAGCACCCCCCCATTGCCCTGAATGCAGCACCCCCCATTGCCCTGAATGCAGCACCCCCCCATTGCCCTGAATGCAGCACCCCCCCATTGCCCTGAATGCAGCACCCCCCCATTGCCCTGAATGCAGCACCCCCCCATTGCCCTGAATGCAGCACCCCCCCATTGCCCTGAATGCAGCACCCCCCCATTGCCCTGAATGCAGCACCCCCCATTGCCCTGAATGCAGCACCCCCCATTGCCCTGAATGCAGCACCCCCCATTGCCCTGAATGCAGCACCCCCATTGCCCTGAATGCAGCACCCCCCATTGCCCTGAATGCAGCACCCCCCATTGCCCTGAATGCAACACCCCCATTGCCTTGAATGCAGCACCCCCCCATTGCCTTGAATGCAGCACCCCCCCATTGCCTTGAATGCAGCACCCCCCCCCATTGCCTTGAATGCAGCACCCCCCCATTGCCTTGAATGCAGCACCCCCCCATTGCCTTGAATGCAGCACCCCCCCATTGCCTTGAATGCAGCACCCCCCCATTGCCTTGAATGCAGCACCCCCCCATTGCCTTGAATGCAGCACCCCCCCATTGCCTTGAATGCAGCACCCCCCCATTGCCTTGAATGCAGCACCCCCCCATTGCCTTGAATGCAGCACCCCCCCATTGCCTTGAATGCAGAACCCCCCATTTCCGCCTGATTCATGGACATCTACAGCCTTGGAGGAGACAGGGAGGGGGCAGGACGAATGCCGACAAACATACAGGAGAATTTCCTGTTTTATCGGCTGCCTCTTTAATCGAAAGTCCCGCCTCTTGTGAGGGAGGGAACAGTCGTCCAATGGCAGCGCAGGAGACGGGACTTCCTGTCGCCGTGTAAACAGGAAGTACTCCTGTATGCACGTCGCTCGTCCCACCTCCTCCAAGGCCAGCAGCATGTATTTCTTTTGTGGCCCCCAGCGCTCGGGGATTCGTTAGGGGCCACAGAAGACCTGTCAAAATAATCAGGCGGGCCGTCCGAAACCGGGCCGCGATTGGCCCGCGGGCCGTACTTTGGACATGCCTGGCCTAGACTAATGCGATGTTGAGGCAGGAGAACCAAAGGCCAAACTCCGCCCACATTTAGGGATTGGGCAAAGCACAGGGTAGAAGAGTGATGGGGGACAGCAGTTATTGGGAGATGGGGCAAAAAAACAAAAAGGGGGTGGGGTTGTGATTGGAGGGGAGGGACAAGAGAATGGAAAGGAGGTAAGGAAAAGTAGAGGGGGGGGAGGGATCTCAGCATCACTATTTGTGGGGGCTGGTCCAAGGTAAAAATCGCGTACCACCCACATGGTTCAGTGGTACCATGTGCGATGAAATTTCTCTTCTGCCCCTGAGAATCGCTGTAAGGCTTTCCATCCTGTGGATTTCAGAAATCTTGGAGAACCACAGTGCAGGAGAAGAGGGCTGGAATGTAGGCCCTGGCATCATTTACTAAATGAATGAGTAGGGTTTTTTGTAGCATTTCTTTACCAGAGGGGAAAAGTGAAGTAGGTATGTGGCAGGATCATTGCCTAGATCAAAGTCTGTTAATTGTTTGATAGTCAATCTAACAGTGGTCAAAAAAGGTTGAAGTTTGGTGCATAACCAAAAGATGTGAAGGAGGGTACTTTCCATTTCGTGGCATCTCCAACAGGTGTTAGACGTTCAGGGGAAAAAAAAAATCTTACAAAGCACTGAGGTGACTCTGTACCATTGGGCCAGAATTTTATGCCCAAATTCTTGGTATCCATTGGCAATGCAAGAGTAGTGTGCAAAGTATAAAATATCTTCCTTCACATTCCCATTTCAACAGAAATGGGGGGGACAAAGTCATCCTCTGGAAGAGTCGAAAATTTATAAGCCGTGGAAACTGCATTGGCAGATAGGGAGGAGTCCACGCATATGCCTTTAAATTAAGTTATGGGTCTTGGGATGCCTACCTCCATAGTCAAGCGGAAGAAGGAAATGAGGGAGCTGTTGGAGTCTTCAAGCGTTAGAAGGGTCAAACATCTGGCGAATAACGTGGATGCGTTTAAGACTGGTATCCGTTAGAATTTTTCACACACAGGATTTTTTTTATGTCAAGAGCTGTTTGAAACAGTGATCATAAATTCTGGGTGGGAAGTCCGGGTTCCTTAGGACAGGAGTCAAGCGGGAGGTCTGAGGAAAAAACTTATTGGATGTGTTAACTTGTGTACCCTTTGTCCCTTTTTAGCTATAATTCTATCTGGCCTCTTGTTTCATCCCATCTTTTTGTCTTCTTCTTTCTCTGCCCCCCTTATATAAAGCAATGGACAGTGTTTAAAAGTTGTCCCGGTATTTTCATACCTAGTGTCCGTTTTCCAGTCCCAAAGAAAATTGTTAAATGTCCATTAGGAGTTTTCCCTAAAACTGTAAAATGTTAAATCTCCTTCAGTTTCTGTCCTTGACAATGCAGGAAGATGCAGCACAGGAAGATATGTAAGGACTGTGTAGCAGGTGAACAAAGCAACATAAGGGTGGAGAACAACAGTTGAAAACTGAATATGCATTTATACTGTGGCTTTTAATATTATTTTTGTGTGCTCTGAACTGCAGTACTCCATGTAAAATGTGATATGTATTGAACAGTTGCATGTGGAATAAAATATTTAAGTGATTAGTTTATGTAGCGGGTATGTACTTTCCCGGGTGTAAATTTGAATTTGACAGAGACATTAGTGATGTGTAATTCCCTGCAGCCCAGTGGGTGGCGCTGTTGCCCTGGGCTGGGGTTGAATCATTGCTGTGTGCTGTGCCTCCTTTTTGTCCTCCCTCGGCAGTGCTTGCTGGGAGAGGGTATAAAGGGGCCGGCCATCTTTGTCACGGGGTCAAAGTCGTCCCAAGCACCTTCAGCTTGTGGACGGTGGTTCGGGTCGGTCCTCTGGGTGGCCTAGGCCTAGAGGACAATCGGAGGTCATGTTCCATCCCAGGCACCTTTAGCCTGGGGTGAGGTACTCGGATGGAGGTCCGGAGCTCAGTGCCCAACACTGAGTTCCGCGAGGGAAGGAGGTCCTAGGGAACCCCGGGAGTGGGTACCTGAATCCGTGAAGGCGCAATGGACCGGGGGGAGCTCCTCACTTGAAGATCCGGTGCAGCATACTGCCGGTGACAGGTGAGCCTCTCGTCGGAGACCAACCTGGAAAGAGATTCCCCCTCGTGCGGAGACCGTAACCCACTTTCAGGAAGGAAAGTGGAGAACTACATTGTGTCTGGGCCTATTCGCATCGACACCTCCTTTCCTGTTCTGTTCCTACTAAGGGAGTTCAACTGATTGTGTTCATTCAAGAAGAATAAAGGAGTGTTGGACTTTAATGGTGTGGGGCTCATTTCCTGACAGACATTGTTCAAGGTGACTCTTGGAGGGAGGATCCAGGTGCACAACACTGACCCGAAGGTAATACAAGAACGTTGCTTATACCGCACTGACACATGTGGTGGAGGCCAGACGTGGTGTCCCCGCTCCCTCCCCTCTAAGATACACCTAGACAAGAGAAAGACGAGACGAGAGAAAGAGGGGAGTGAGGAGGGTGCTACATTTATATAAATCAGTATAAATGTACATACTGTAGAAGATTAATTTATTCTTGGTCACAGTATGTTTACTTCCAGTATCACTTTTTAAGACGTGAGGATTGAGGTTGGTTATGGATTACTGAGTATGTGTGGCCTGAGTAGGGGAAAAAAAAAATTAACTGACGTATTAAGGCTTTTTGCTGGACACTGTTTTTGTACCCTGATCACTTCAGAACACATATCAAGCAACAGGAAACAAAGTCAAGTTTTTTATTTTTTGCTTCTCTTCACAAGCCTTTAGACATGCTTCTACAAAATGTGATAGTGGGCAAATATAGCTATTGGGCTTAAGTTATATGTTTGTGGTGGGATGTCTGTGCTTTGTTTAGTTGTATGCTTTGACTGTACTGTTTACATCTCCTTGTATGTATAGTTCACCAAAACCCTATATGTATATTTTGTTTACCCAGTGATCGTCTAGCCCTCCTTCAAGTCAGGAAGATCCTGCAGCAGCTGGGTTTTGACAGTACATGTGATGACAGTATCATTGTAAAGGAAGTTTGTGGAGCTGTATCAACAAGAGCAGCAAAGTTATGTGGGGCCGGGTTGGCGGCTGTTGTAGATAAAATACGAGAAAACCGGGGTCTAGACCATCTCAAAATTACTGTTGGTGTTGATGGGACCTTATACAAATTACATCCACAGTAAGTTATTATTATTTTAATCAATTGCATTTGCAGAGAACAGCAACAGCAAATAAATATGCATTAAAAAAAATGTATAAGTTAGGCGTTGCATTCATTATTGGTATGTATGAAATTTTTAATTTTTCTGTGTTATGTACTATATAACATATTACAGCCTACTTTATGCCACGGTTGGGGTTTATGGCACTTCCGAGAATTTCCAGTATATTTACCTTGAATCAGAGATTAAATTACATGAATCATAAAGTGGCACCCATTCCAATATAAAATATATGGTGTGAGGGGGTTAGCTCGGCAGCGGGTGTGTGTGACCCCCGGGATGGGCTCCCCACACAAAACAGGCCCAGCAAACGGAGGTTGTGGTTTTCAAAATCAAAAAGGTGCGGTTTATTTTCTATTTACAGTGACAAAACACAGCAAAGCAAAAGAAACATAACCAAAATAAATCCTGGTCAAGTTGACCTCTGACTAAACATACAGGTTTCCTAACTAACAACTGGGATCAGCCTAGTGCTGTCCTAGTCCCTAAGTCCCTGGTTTTAAATGTCCAAGCAAATAGCCACACAGGCTTTGTCTCACCGCACAGGGGTTCACTCTCCCTAGACAGTCCACACAGGTCTGGTTCCAGGCATGAGCTAACATCTAATGAAGCTGGGAGTTCTTATAGAGGCCTAAATGAGCTGACAAGCTTCAGCTGGCCTCATCAACTCCCTGTCTGTACGACGCCCAGCCCTCTCCCTAGAGGTATGAGTCATCCATGAGCCCACTAGCCTTATACAACTCTCCACCTAGTTGTATAAGTCGGCGTAAAGCCTGAATCTGGGCGAAATATATCTACCCCCCTGGATGCAACCAGGTGACTTTACCTTCCTGCTGTCACATACCCCCCCCTCTTGTTTTAACCTCGGGGTTGGAACACCAGCAATCAGGCATTCATGTACTCGAGACAAAGCATCCACATTCCCCATTTGAACGCCAGGGCGATGCTTTACTGTGAAGTTGAATTCCTGGAGGGCCAGGAACCACCTATTCACTCTTCTATTTGTTTCCTTGTTTTGAGCCATCCACTTTAACGGAGCGTGATCCGTAACCATGTCAAAGTGCCTACCTAGCAGGTAGTACCGAAGGGAATCTAGAGCCCACTTCACCGCTAAACACTCCTTTTCAACGGTGGCGTAATTTACCTCATGGGACTTCAACTTCCTGCTGAGGTAAATGACTGGGTGCTCTTCCCCGTTCCAGACCTGGGACAATACTGCTCCTAACCCCACATCTGACGCATCACTTTGTACGACAAAGTCTTTAGAGAAGTCGGGTGAGTACAACACTGGCTGGCTACATAAGGCTTGTTTCAAGAATTGGAATGCTGCCTCAGCCTCGGGGGTCCATTTAATCATGACCGACCCTTTCCCCTTCGTCAGGTTGGTTAGGGGCACAGCCTTAGAAGCAAAGTGGGGAATGAATCGCCGATAATACCCAGCGATTCCCAGAAAGGCTCGTACCTGCTTCTTGCTGTTGGGACGTGGCCAACTCTGGATGGCCTCGACTTTGTTGAGTTGGGGTTTTATTACTCCCCTCCCAATGGTGTACCCAAGATATTTGGCCTCCTCCTGCCCAATGGTACACTTCTTGGGGTTAGCCGTAAACCCCGCTTCCCGAACAGAGTCCAGGACTGCTTGCACTTTTGGCAGATGTGAGGCCCAATCTGTGCTATGGACAATTACGTCATCCAGGTAAGCCGCAGCATACTTCCGATGGGGCCTCAGCATCTGGTCCATTTTCCGCTGGAATGTGGCCGGCGCATTCTGTAACCCGAACGGCATTCTTTTATATTGGAACGCCCCGTCTGGGGTTACAAATGCGGTTTTCTCTTTGGCCGACTTGGCCAGGGGGATTTGCCAATACCCTTTTGTGAGGTCAAGAGTCGTCATGTATCGGGCTGTTCCCAGCCGGTCGATCAACTCATCTATACGTGGCATGGGGTAGGTGTCAAATTTTGTAACTTTGTTCAACTGACGAAAATCGTTACAAAATCGCCAGCTCCCATCCGGTTTAGGCACCAACACGATGGGACTAGACCAATCACTTTGGGACTCCTCTATCACCCCTAAGTTCAGCATTTTCTGTACTTCCTCCCGTATTGCCTCCCGTCGAGCCTCTGGGATCCGATAGGGTTTTAACTTCACCCTTTCACCGGGCGGGGTAATGATGTCATGCTCTACCCCAGATGTTTGTCCCGGCAGCTCAGAGAATACCTCCTTGTTGCGAAGCACAAACTCCTTAACCTCCTGTTGTTGGGGTTGTGACAAGGTGGCTGCTATTCCAACCTCAGGAATCACGCAACCAGTTTGAGCTGGTGACCAAGTGTCTGCGACTAGGGACTCTCTATCCCTCCAGGCTTTCAACAGATTAACGTGATAGATCTGTTCGGGCTTTCGCCTTCCTGGTTGTCTGACCTTGTAATTCACTTCGCTCACTTTTTCCATTATCTCGTTGGGGCCTTGCCATTTGGCAAGGAATTTACTTTCAACCGTAGGGACAAGTACCAATATCCTATCCCCCGGGGAAAAGGTACGGGTCTTGGCTCCACGGTTGTACACTCTCTGCTGTGCCAACTGCGCTTGGGCCAAATGTTCCTTCACGATGGGCATTACCTGTGCAATTCGATCTTGCATCAGGGCGACATGCTCAATCACACTCCTGTGGGGAGAACTCTCACTTTCCCAAGTTTCCTTGGCAATATCCAACAGCCCTCTTGGGTGTCTCCCATACAGTAACTCAAAGGGGGAGAATCCCGTAGAGGATTGGGGCACCTCCCTAATAGCAAACATCAAATAAGGAAGTAAACAGTCCCAATCCTTTCCATCTCTATCCACCACTTTCTTCAACATTTGTTTTAGGGTTTTGTTGAATCTTTCAACCAGCCCATCGGTTTGGGGGTGATACACAGACGTACGCAATTGCGTCACTTTGAACAATTTACACAGCTCTTTCATAACCCGGGACATAAAGGGTGTACCTTGGTCCGTAAGCAGTTCTTTACAAATACCCACCCGGCTAAAAACAAGAGATAGCTCTTTGGCTATGGTTTTGGCCGAGGTATTTCGGAGAGGGATCGCTTCTGGATAACGGGTGGCATAGTCCATTATAACTAATATGTACTGGTGCCCCCTAGCGGACTTGATTATAGGACCTACCAAATCCATGGCGATCCTCTCAAACGGGACCTCAATGATGGGTAGAGGGACCAGCGGGCTACGGAAATGTGGCATCGGGGCCAACCTCTGACACACAGGGCAGGAGGAACAATAATTTTCTACGTCCTTCATCACCCCCGGCCAATAGAATCTCTGTAATACCCTCTCTCGGGTTTTCTCTGTCCCCAGATGACCTCCAAGAATGTGCCCATGGGCCAACTCCAACACCAACTTCCTGTAAGGTTTGGGCACCACAAGCTGCTCAACGGTTTCTTCTGCCCTTTTTGCCACCCGATACAGTAGGTCCTTCTCTACGCTGAAGTATGGGTAAGTGCAGGTATTATCTGGGTTCACTAACTCGCCATCTATTTTCACTACGTTTTCCCGTGCCTTTATTAGGGCGGGGTCTTTCAACTGTTCTGTGGCAAAGTTTTCCCTGTGAACCTCAAGATCAGAAAACTCCACAGACGGTAGGTTTTCGTCTGAGGAGGTGGGCTCCTCTCCAGTTTCTTGAGTCTCCCCTGCCAATACTGATAAGGGAAATTCCGGAGAGTCCTCACCACTCTCAGGGGAGTTCTGGCTATCACATTCCTGGTACATAGGGGCACCAGTGAGGGGCTCAGGATCATCCCACAGTTCCCAGAACTTCGGAAAATCCCTTCCCACAATGGCGTCATGCGGTAACTGAGATACTAAGCCCACTGGATGAGAGAGGGTACCTTTGGGGGTCTCGAAACACACTGTAGTCACTGGATACTCTCGGGTGTCCCCATGCACACAAATAACAGCTACCTTGCTATTCCCAGAGACCTCTGTTTTAACAAACTCAGCCTTTATCAGGGTCACAAGGCTACCTGAATCCAGCAATACCACAACATTTCTACCATTAACACACATTTTGCATAAATGTTTCTCAGTTCCTCGAATGGCAGTGCATGCGACTGTCGCACACAGCGACTGACGTCTGCCCGTCAGAAAGTCACACTGCATGGGTTCCTCCACAACCGGGCAATTGGCTGCAATATGTCCCGCTTGCCGGCAGCGGTAGCAAACGATCCTTCTTGCCGCCTCTTGAGCCGCTGATTTCCCAGGCTGTTCTCGCCAAACTTGGGGTAGAGCTCCCACCCTCTCACTCTCTCCACCCTCACCCCTTGGAATCCTCTTATCCGCCCCTGGGGATGGTCTGGTCTTAGGGTGGAAAGTCCGAGTGTCTCTGGAAGAGGCCGTCAGGTTCTCTGTAGCCAAGTATTTCTCCACACGATCCACAAGACCATCGGCCGTCTCTGGGTCTCCATGGCTTACCCACTTTTGGATGGCAGTAGGAAGAGCTCTCAAAAACCGATCCATTACAACACGTTCCACAATCTTTGGTGCGGACAAAGTCTCTGGCTGTAGCCACTTTCTGCTCAGGTGAATGAGATCATACATTTGAGACCTGGGGGGTTTTCCAAGCTGGAAAGTCCAGTTATGCACACGCTGAGCCCGGACAGCCTGGGTGACACCCAGCCTTGCCAATATTTCAGCTTTTAGCATCACATAGTCTTTTGCTTGGTTAGGCTCTAGGTCATAGTAAGCTTTCTGCGATTCACCAGTTAACAGAGGAGCCACCAGTCCAGCCCACTGCTCCTCAGGCCACTTTTCTCTTTCAGCGGTCCTTTCAAATGTGGTCAAAAATACCTCTGGATTATCCTCTCCAGTCATTTTTGTCAATAAACGACTCACCCCAAAGGACGCGGTATTAGTGGGACGGCTTTCCTCACTGGTCTGCGGACGTTGCTGCATTACTGCTTCCATCTGTTGTTGTAGTCTCTGCTCTTGCTTCTGCAACAGGTCTATGAAGCGGGCCTCAGATTGCTGCTGGGCTCGTTGCTGAGCCTCCAGACTCTGTTGCAAAGTTGCGTTTGTCTGCTGCTGGGCTGCAAGGCTCCTTTGCAAACCTGCATTTGTCTGCTGTTGATTGGCATTTGCTAGAGCCAGCTGCTTCAGTATCTCCTCCATGCTGGCTTAAAAAAAACTGCCACTGGTTCTCCACCAACTGTTAGGGGGTTAGCTCGGCAGCGGGTGTGTGTGACCCCCGGGATGGGCTCCCCACACAAAACAGGCCCAGCAAACGGAGGTTGTGGTTTTCAAAATCAAAAAGGTGCGGTTTATTTTCTATTTACAGTGACAAAACACAGCAAAGCAAAAGAAACATAACCAAAATAAATCCTGGTCAAGTTGACCTCTGACTAAACATACAGGTTTCCTAACTAACAACTGGGATCAGCCTAGTGCTGTCCTAGTCCCTAAGTCCCTGGTTTTAAATGTCCAAGCAAATAGCCACACAGGCTTTGTCTCACCGCACAGGGGTTCACTCTCCCTAGACAGTCCACACAGGTCTGGTTCCAGGCATGAGCTAACATCTAATGAAGCTGGGAGTTCTTATAGAGGCCTAAATGAGCTGACAAGCTTCAGCTGGCCTCATCAACTCCCTGTCTGTACGACGCCCAGCCCTCTCCCTAGAGGTATGAGTCATCCATGAGCCCACTAGCCTTATACAACTCTCCACCTAGTTGTATAAGTCGGCGTAAAGCCTGAATCTGGGCGAAATATATCTACCCCCCTGGATGCAACCAGGTGACTTTACCTTCCTGCTGTCACAATGGTTATACCTTAAAAGACTTATTTCGAATTTTCATACGACTTCCTTGTGTAATATTTTAAAGACTCTCTAATACTTCCTACAGATGATGCAGCATAGTTGGCCAACAAAGTGTCCAAAATACCACCAAATCTTCAGTTAGAATGATAATCGGACTGTTTCATTGTTGTATTGGTCAGCGATGATTTTAAATATATCATGACTTGTCAGCAAGACATGTCATACTGCCACCACTGCAAACTGGCTTTTCCAAAGTATTTTGTACATCAGTAATCTCACTACAGCCTAGCAGATAATTAAGAAGCCATCTAAATCATTTAAGAAACAGGCGTTGAATATATCTATATACAGTACTGTAAGTATTGACAAATGCTTGTCTCTCCTTAGTTTTTCCAGGATTTTGCAGGAGACTGTGAAGAAACTGTCACCGGAATGTGATGTGGCCATCTTGCTATCTGAGGATGGGAGTGGGAAGGGAGCAGCGCTGATTACTGCGGTGGCCAAACGTTTTCACAGTAAAGGAGAAGAGAATAAGAATTCTATTGGCCTAAACATTTAAAACATAACCGGAAACCAAAAAATGCCCCACCTAATTATTGTAAGGCAGAACATGCGACAGCAGTCTGGGGAACCTGTTGGCTTTTAGGTCCATCCCCATGAATTGCCTTCAATTTTCTGTGGCTTTACAACTATTGGAGAAAGGTGTAAGTGCGGACCAACGAGACATAGAAGTTGCAAGTATGACAGATCAAGAGACACAAACTTTCTCAACACCCTCTCGGCCCCCCTCCCCTTTTTCTTCAGTCATTGTTTGCGGGAAATGCATAACAAGTAGTAACAATTTTACCTATATAGCTTATTTAGACCTTTTCTTTTTCTCTTTTCAGCAGTATAGCAATAAGAACATGCCACTGTCTACTGCCTTAGGACCCATTCACAACTATGAATCAAGCTTATGTGATTTTTTTTTGCACAACAGCATAGGGCAGCCCATTCACTTAAATGGGCTGCCCTTTATGTGACAAATGCGCCAAAGTAACTCCAGCACATTTTTTGTGAGCCTCGATTTTTTTAATGCATTTTGTTGCACAAGAAAATGAGTGCTTGCTTGCCGTGTTTGGGGTGGCAGTAAGAATTGGGATGGCAGTGAGTACAATTAGTAAGAATTGGAGTGCCTGTAAGAATTAATGGCAAGCACGTTGCTCATTGCTGGAATGTACAGGTGTGAATGGGGCCTTAGGGTTGCTTTTCCATCAAGTATTGTACATGTAAGGTGGCAAAACGACCTTTTGCATATGGAATTGTTTGGGTAGACATTAGTATATTCTTGTTATAGCCATGTAACTTTCTGTACATATAGTTGACTTCCAGTAAAGAAAATAATAAAACATGAGATTAAACAGTACTTTTATCCATTTCATTTATTTACTGTAGTTTACGGTCTTATGGTATATTTCATGTTATTTTAATGAATTTTATTCAGCGCCAAATCTAGGGTTGTGCTGAGGTAGCCTGCACGCGCATTGTTCAGCAGCCTTTAAGGTAGGACACACTGTTTTCCCTTGCCCTGTCCACCAACAGTGTGTGAATGTTTTGGAGACTCCACTCACTGTTGCTAGACAGTCTGTCTTCTTGTATTGGCTGCTGTGCGCGTTTCAGACTTACCATCCAGCTGGAGATGAGTGGCAGAGGCAATACAAGGTGGAGCCCTGGCTGTTCTGAATATAATAGTCAGAAGTTTGGATGCTCTGTTACTGTGAATCACCATATGGGACACTGATATCCATACTGGTCACTGTTGTGGGCACAAAGATCTATACTGGTCACTGTTGGGTCACTGTTGAAGCATTTTAGATGGTTTTATCATTCACAGATATGATTGTGTCAAACTACAAACCAGAAAATTCCTTGCAGCCTTACTCAGTCAGGTCTGGAATGTCTACATTCCATTGGTTCTGTACGAGGGAAAGCTTGGAGTACCTTCCCTAAGATAGTGTTCCATAACATATGGAATTTAGCTTTGTATGGATGAGTTGAAGAACAACAGCATTTTATGTGGATGTGTGAAAGGCTACATCTTGTAAACTAAAATGGGCTGCAGTGGCATGCCAAAGTTGAAGGTATTTACATTGCCAGGCATCAGAATTTTTTTTATTTCCATTTAAATAGATAAAAGGGTTTGAAACTACCTTGCAGGTATAACTGATGGACATATCTGAGCCCTAATTTAACCCACTGAGATCTGTACAACCGTCAAGAAGCCTTGGTTTATACCAGCTTTGGTTTTTGTGGAAGTAACAACTGATATTTTTTCAAACGTTTAAGAGGCATAGTCGAGATAGAAGTGGTATGCATGGTTTGTCTATGAATAACATTTTAGAGTTTTGAGGGGGAGGGGTGGGGGGTCTATGGCAGCCTCTGTGGCAGTGTCTGCGTTGGCAAATTGTGCGAACAGCCACCATAGCGTATACACCAGTTGAGAGGCAAAGTAATATCTTTGCAAATCTGGAATTACCAAGACACCCTAAAACATTGAGAGTTGTAGCATAGAGAGACAGAATCTATACTATACTAGGAAGTTATGTTTGTGTGCTGAGGGCAGAATATAGGTGAAAGATGAATGTCTGTCCTAGAACACACAAACACAATCCAATGAGTACACACTGAGAAGTAATAAAAATTTAGTTTGCAGAGGGTGCAGAGACTGCTGCTGAAGTGAGCTTCATTCTGAGTGCTGAACATCCACACTGTATCTGCGTTCACCGCCAAGTGTGCAATGTCTTTTGGGAGGACATGCGCAGTCTTCATTATGCAATTTGTGCGGGGGGGGGGAGCATGTACCTTCAGACTGATGATTTAGGAGAGGAAAATGAAGGGGGTGTGCTGGAGGAGAGATGCAGGAAAAAGACCTGTGTGTGTGTGTGTGTGTGTGTGTGCGCTGGAGGAAGGATACAGGAAAAAGACCAAAGCATACCTCCAAACTTTCTGAGTTGGGATTGAGGGACACCTATTAGCAAAAGTATGTAAGCATAGGTCACACCCCCTACCATGCCCCCATTAACCTCCCTGGCGGTATTCCCGAGTCTGGCTCGGGGTTAAATTTCAGCACCAAAAGCGGTAACCCCGATCCAGGCAGGAGTTACTTACCTTGTCCCCTGGATCCTGCGATGCTTCCCCGCTGTGTGATCGAGCCGTCATCTCGCTCGATTCACACAGTGCCGAGTGCCGCCGAGCTCCGTTCCCTGCGACGTTACGACGCACGGGGACGGAGATCGGCGCCAAATTCAAAAAAGTTAAAACACAGTATACATACAGTACACTGTAATCTTACAGATTACAGTACTGTATGTAATAATAACACACCCCCATTGTCCCTAGTGGTCTGCCCAGTGTCCTGCATGCACTTTTATATAATAAAAACTTTTTTTTTCTGCCTGGAAACTGGAGATTGTCCATAGCAACCAAAAAGTGTCCCTTTATGTCAAAAGTGGTTTTAGACCAGCTAGAAAACAACGATAATAAATTAGAATCACTCGCAGAATTAAGCGATAGCGATTTGTGGGGAAATTCGTCATCAAACACTGAAAAACACTTTTATTATTATTATTATATTATTTGTTATAATTATTTTATAGTTATTTATTTTATTATAATGTATAATTTTGTTTTTTGAACTTTATCATCCCCGGGATGTCTACTAGACTCTGGTTTGGACAGATTTAAGTGAGTTATTCTTAAGAATTACAGGCCTGCAATATAAAACGCCAAATTTCCATGCAGAATAATGGTACCGCTTTCAGCACCTAAAATCTGACAGAATCATACCGCCAGGGAGGTTAAAGGAGAGTTGAATAGAAAAAAAGTTAAACCCACAAGTGCTTTGTTTGCCACTACTATTCCTTTATATTGGCTTGTGAAATTTACAAATGCAGCAATTTAGAAATTGTATGAAAGGTTTAGCACTGTAAAACCCTTTTTGATAGGTTGTGCATTTTATATACAACTATATAGATCAGACCAAATTGAGGGACAAATGAGGAAAGCGGGACAGAGGGACTTTGTTCCAAATCAGGGACAGTCCCTCAAAATCAGGGACAGGTGTGTGTGTGTGTGTGTGTGTGTGTGTGTGTTTTGTAAGAAGTATACGTGGGGATGACCAGTATGTGTGTATTGAAGGAGGTATACAGGGGAAAGTCCTGTGTGTGTGTGTGTGTGTGTGTGTGTGTGTGTGCGTGCGCGCTGGAGGAAGGATACAGGGGAAAGACCAATGTGTGTGTGTGCTGGAGGCGGCATTCAGGGCAGGGGAAAGACCAATATGTGTGTGTGCGCGTGCTGGAGGAGGGATACAGGGGAAAGACCAGAGTGTGTGTGTGCGCTGGAGGAAGCATTCAGGGGAAAGACCAATGTGTGTGTGTTCGTGTGCGCGCGCTGGAGGAGGGATACAGGGGAAAGATGTGTGTGTTTGTGCGCGTGCGCACTGGAGGAGGGATACAGGGGAAAGACCAATGTGTGTGTGCGCGCGCTCAAGGAGGGATACAGGGGAAAAACCTGTGTGCAAGCTCACTGGAGGAGGAATACAGGGGAAAGACCTCTGTGTGTGTGTGCGCCCGCTGGAGAAGGGAAATGGGGTAAAGACCAATGTGTGTGTGTGTGTGTGTGTGTGCGCGCGCGCGCGCGCGCAGGAGGGATACAGGGGAAAGACCAGTGTGTGTGTGTGTGTGTGTGCGCTGTAGGAGGCATACAGGTGAAAGACCAGTGTGTGTGTGTGTGCGCGCTGAAGGAGGGATACAGGGGAAAAACCTGTGTGTATGCGCTGGAGGAGGGATCCAGGGGAGAAACCAATGCGTGTATGCTGGCGGAGGGAGACCGGCAAAAGACCAATGCATACGTGCTGGCGGATACAGGGGAAAGACCAGTGTGTGTGTGCGCTGTAGGAGGCATACAGGGGAAAGACCAGTGTGTGTGTGCGCGCGCGCTGGAGGAGGGAAACGGGGGAAATACCAATGTGTATGTGCGCTGGTGGAGGGATCCAGGGGAGAAACCAATGCGTGTACGCTGGCGGAGGGAGACCGGCAAAAGACCAATGCATGCGTGCTGGCGGAGGGATATAGAAAGATAAATGTGTGTTTGCTAGAGGAAGAATACAGGAGAGACCATATATTGTGCAGTGCTCTGAAAACTGTTCATGTGATTTCAATGCTGTATAATAAGGCCTAATGCACACTGGGGCTCTTGTAAATGTTTATCCCCAGCAGGAGAAAAGTACCTTTTAGAAAAACCTACCTAAGTCGCATTTTTACAAACGTGTTTAGGAGCATCAAGCGCTTGGGTGTTCATTCTATTGGCCAGAATATTTATTCTGCCCATTGAAATGAAAAAATGCTGAAGCGGGAAACGCACCTAGCGCTTAGGTGCGTTTAGACGCACCAGGAATTTTTTTTATGCCAAAACGCTCCTCTCTTGAACGAGGCCTTAAAAAAAAATCAAAGGAAAAGCAAATGTGTTAAGATACCAATCATTTCGTTTTTTTTGCAACAGAGCATTAGTGAGTATTAAACATCAGGATTACACAGCTGTGCATATGGCAAGTTAATGTAACTGTATTAGAAAGCCACACAAGCGTTGAGGGAAAATATAATTCCTCTTTCATTCATGGACGGACACAGCCATAATCTTGACAAAGTGGGTATTAGCCTTCCTTTAGGAGTGACTAGGCAGAAAGTGTTAACTTCAAATTTGAACAGCCCCGCCCAGGGGGTGGTCCTACTGACTATATCCCCTCAGCCTGCACCAAGCAGATCAGTTTTTTTCTGCCTAGCTAAGAAGAAAACATGGCTCCCTTCGGGCCCATAGGCCTGGAGGTTTTTTGATTCCAGATTGAAATTTTATTTTATTTTTTTATTTTTGTTCCTGTGATCCTCAATCAACTGCCGACTGGGTGACAGGCTGGATCCTGGATCCTTGTAGTCTCCACAGTTTCGGCCATTGAGCGTGTGCCGACTGTAGCTACGCGCTGGGTCGTCCACGACATGCCTGTCGCTCTACGGGTGACCGGTGAGCTACACGCTCCAGGGCTTGCATCAGACCGGTCTATACGGCCGAGTCGCAGTAGCCTGGCCCGACAGTCATCTGCGTCACCATGCGGAAGATGATCTGTCTGGGATGCTTCCAGCATAATCCTACAGGAAGGGTAAGTATTAATCCCCTCCTTCGGCAGGAAGACAGAGCTGGGCATTCCTGGAGAGGTGAGTAAGGGGGTTCTATCTTCCCTCCCTCCAACCTCGGCTCTCTGAGCTAGCTGCTGGGGCGGGGGTTCACCTGGGGAGGACTTCACCTGTGGGGAACTGTACATGTACGTCCGCTAAAGCATTGTTGTAAGCTGCTTAAACGAGATTGCTTACCTGTGTGTCCTGCTCCATGCTGTCGGCGACCATTTTTGCTGTGATCCATGCTGTATTGTCTATATGCACTGGCAGCTATGTTCTTGTGGCCGCGCTGTATTTGGCCTCTAGCTTTCGCTCGGCGGCCATGTTTTTGGTGATCCACTGCTGTTTACTTTCGGCTGCACTGGCGGCCATGTTCTTGTGGCCGCGCTGTATTTGGCCTTTATCTTCCGCTCGGCGGCCATGTTTTTGGTGATCCTGCTGTGTTTACTTTTCTTGTGATATTCTGCTGATGCGGCGGCCATGCTCTTGTGGCCGCGATATGTCTGCCTCTAGCGACTGCTCGGGGGGCTCTGTCCTGGGCCCCATGCTTACGCCGGTGGCCAGGCTCTACTACGGTCGGTGGCCATAATTTTGTAGCCACACTGTGGGCTTCTAGCCGCCGCTCGGCGGCCATTTTCTTGGTGCCATCACGCTCTATCCGGCGTTGTGTGGCCGCTCGGCGGCCATCTTTTTTGCCATCTATCAGACAGCATTTAGACGGCTCAGACAGGCACACGCTGCTGAGGGGTCAGACGGCATAGCTGACAAGGAAGCAGCTCTACCAAGTGGTGGATGGCAGCTGTACTCTGTTCCAGGGTGGTGAGTCCTCTGGGTGGGAACCCCTCGTCTCTGCTGCAGCTAGGAGGGTGGGTTACTGTCCCCTGCCTTCAGGCACGTGGGTCAGCATGGCATCAGAAGCCCGGATCCAGGTCAGCACGCAATAGGGTTCTGGTAAGTGACCCTATCACCGCAGTGCAAGACACTCTAAAAAGAAAAGCACGGTCCCCTTTGGGTTCCGTAAGGCGACCCACACTGTTAAGGTGTTTTTCTTGTGTGTCTTTTATGTAGACTTTTATACAAGGAGTGGGACAAACCACAGAAGGCTTTTTCAGTCCCTAAAAATCTGGCGATGCGTTACCCTCTTGAAGGGAGGTTCCTAAAAAGATGGACATCGCCCCCGATACTGGACTCTGTCCAGACTAGAACAAGCTAGCCACCGTTCCGGTGGAAGGGGCTCCTGCCATCAAGGACCCTGTGGACAAGAAGGCTGAGGCGATCACCCGCAACCTGTACACGGTAGTGGGTTCGGCTGTGCGCCCGACGATGGTTGGGGCCCTGGTATCTCAGACACTCACTGAATGGGCAAAGATGCTGCACAATGGGTTAAAGGCACGCCAGGTTTCCCCGGACAGCCCTAGCTGACCAAGGGTACAGGGCCTAAAATTTGTTTGCGACTCAGCCTTGGACATGACTCCTCTGTTAGCCAGAGCTTCTAGCTATGCGGTGGTGTTACGCCGTCTACTCTGGGTAAGATTAGTCTGCGGAACAATCTTCCAAGAAAGCCCTGATGGATTTGCCCTTTTAGGGCGACAGGAGCATCCCTGGATGACATTATAAATATGTCACAGGAGGTAAGAGCAAGCTGCTCCCACAATCCAAAAAAGGGTAAGGAGCCACGCCATGGGCTAGGGCCCTCCTTCACCGCGAACAAGCGTTTTTTTCGTCCACCTAGTGTGGCAAATAGACGACACCAGGCCGATAAAGCGCCTGCTGAGGGACAAAAGCATCCCTGGTTTCGCAAGCCCAACAAGCCTGCGGACAAATCTACGTCCGCATAAAGGTCTGTCCCCACCCATCTCTCGGGTAGGGGGACGTGTTCGCGAAATCGCGACCTGGTGGACATCTCAGATCCCCGTCCCGTGGGTTTGCAAAGTAGTTTCCTCAGGGTACAAGAGTTCTCTCTTGTCCTCCGAACAGATTTATGATTTGTTTCCTCCAACCGCCAGCTTCAACCGACTCGTCAGGAAAACCTAAATCAAGACCTGCGGATACGCAGGGTGATATTCCTGTTTTTAGTACAGGAACGGTTTCAGGGGTTTTTACTCAGACCTGTTGCAGTACCAAGAAGGAGGGGGTTTGCCCAATCTTGGATTTCAGGCCCCTCAATTGCTTTGTGAAGGTACAAAGATTCCGGAGGGAGTTGGTTCGCTCTGTTGTCGCTGCCCTCCGTCCGGGGGATTTCTGGCATCCTTGGCAAGGACGCATACTTGCAGGTCCCTATATGCACCAGGCATCAGAGATGGCTACGCTTTGGCCTGTCATCAGCACCAAGGGTGTTCACCTGGGTGCTCGCCCTGAGTCTGGCCTAGACAGCGTGGCATCGCTATCGTTGGCTACTTGGACGAGATTCTTCTGAGGGCCACTCAACCACAGAGTTAGAGGAGAGCGTCTATAACCCTTCAGACCCTCCGATACTTGGCTTGGGTGCTGAACACTCAGAAGTCAGTATGGTACCGACTCAACTCCTAGTATAGCTGGTGTTTACTCTGGACTCCTCAGAGACAAAAGTTTTTTCCCTATGGGAAAGTTGCAGACCCTTCGGGCTGCGGTGCGGCAGTTGACATTCCCAGGATGGTCATCACGCCGCTTTTACAGGCGAGTCCTGGGCCTCATGGTAGCCTCCTTCGAGGCGGTAACCTATGCACAATTCACACGCAAGTGTTACAGAAGGAAAGTCTGTCCAGATGGGACAAGTGCCCATCATCCCTGGATTGTCAAATCTGGGCGAGCCACCTAGTCAGGACCTCCCTAGTTTGGTGGCTGACATCACCAGCACTTCAGCACTTCTGTCCGGGAAGTCGTTTCTTCCTTTTCACTGGATAGTGATCACGACGGACGCCAGCCTTACTGGTTGGGGGGTGGAGTCTGGGGGGTTCAGTCGACCAGGGTCGCTGGACTCTGGAGGAATCCCACTTGCCGATCAACGTCCTGGAATTCCAGGCGATCAGGCTGTGCCTCTCCACATGGTCTCAGAGGCTACAGAAGTGTCCAGTCACGACAACGCCACGGCTTTGGCGTATGTCAACCATCAAGGAGGAACAAGAACCTCAACTCACGCCAGACGTAGATTTCCTGGCTTCTCGACTCAATCAGAAGGTATTGAGGTTGGTGGCCAGGTCAAGAGACTCATGGGCAGACGCGACAGATGCGTTAGTGGCACCATGGAATCAGTACCGGCTAATCTATGCCTTCCCTCCTCCTAAGTTCCTTCCTCATCTGCTTCGCAGACTGGAGGCAGAGAGAATTCCAAGAATCCCAATTGCTCTGGATTGGCCTCGGCATCCTTGGTACGCCGATCTAGTGCATCTGATAGTAGGCGCCTCTTGGCGTCTACCACTAAGAAATGACCCGCTGTTGTAGGTCCCATACGCCATTCTGTTTTACAGTCACTGGCTTTAACGGCATGGCTATTGAGAGCCAGGTGTTAAGAGACCGGGGCTGTCAGACTCCGAGTTCTTACCATGAGGAGTGCTCGGAAATCGTCCTCTAGGAAGATTTACCATCGCACTTGGAAGACCTACATATTCACTTATGAGGAAATGAGGTGGCATCCGCGTACTTATTTGGTTCCAGAGTCCTGCTGTTCTTACAGCATGGGGCGGACCAAAAATTTTGCTAAGTACAATTAGGGGCAAATATCTACCCTGGCTGTCTTTTTTTTCAAAGACCCCTGGTGGCTCACTCTCTAGTGAGAACGTTTGTACAGGGGGTTCGGCATGCGGCCACTCCGGTCCGCCCTCCACTACCTCCGTGGGGGCTTGTATTGCAGACGTCCCTTGGCGTCTACCGCTACGAGAGGACCTGCTGTTGCAAGGCCCCATATGCCATCTTGCTTACAGGCAATGGCCTTAACGGCATGGCTATTGAGGCAGACGTCTCTTGCGTCCACCGCTACGAGAGGACCTGCTGTCGCAAGGTCCCATACGCCATCCTGCCTTACAGTTAAGGGCTTTAACGGCATGTCCTCTGAACTGGCAGCCTTGTCATGCAAGGCTCCCTATCTGACCTTCCACAAGGATAAGGTGGTGCTGCGTCCACAGCCTTCTTTTCTTCCTAAGGTCGTTTCGACCTTCCATCTCAAGGAAGACATGGTTCTGCCATCCTTGTGTTCTCATCCGTCGAATCCTAAGGAGACGACGTTGCATTCCTTGGACGTTGTCCAAGCTCTAAGAGTATACTTGTCTGTTACTGCTCCGTTCCGGAGTTCAGACTCACTGTTTGTTTCGGTGGCTGGTCCCAAGAAGGGCCCAGCGGGCTCGTCGGCCACCATCTCAAGGTGGATCCGACAGATCGTGATTCAGGCTTACGCCATAAAGGGTCGGGCACCTCCCTGTCACGGCGCATTTGACCAGGGCAATAGGTGCCTCTTAGATTAACTGCATGGCCTCTCGGTGCTTCAGAAACCACCGTTTGACATCAGGGAGATTCCGAGACCCATAGGAATAATTCTCCCCCAGATACGAGACAAACGCTCTGTATGAGGTTCAAACAGGGAATTAATCTTTATTGCAAGCACATGGTAACACACTTCTCTTCAAAACACTTCCCTCCCATCCTTGGGAAACAGGGCGGGTTAAACTGTCCAATGACAAAGGTGATACAGGTCAGGTGTGTTCAAACTTCTCCTTCAGTAAACAGTCTTAGCAGGGGGGGGGGGGTTTGCTGGAGTGATTCCCCCCCCCCCCTTTCCTCACAGCAAGACACTTAAACATCCCATAATAGGCAGCCAGGCTGTCTACCAAGCTCCAATCCACATCACCACAAACAACAATGAAAAGGTCTTTAGAAGCTAGTCTGGATTCATTAACATTACAACAGGCATCCAGGTGGTTGGAGGTGATGACATTAACATCTTTCAACTAACACGTTGAATTCAGAATCAAACAACACAGTAAATAGTTCTTTACAGATATCCTGGGGACTATTGTGGATTAATATTACAGACCCATTTTAAAGCAATCCAAGACATATTCTTAATGTCCATTATTTTCTGGCTCATACTTTCTAAGAACTTCTGGGTTCCACGGGCCCACCCGTTGCAACATTGTACCGCCATCCTTGTGTCCTCATCCATCGAATCCTAGGAGACGACGCTGTATTTCTGGACGCTGTCCGAGCTCTGTGAGCATCAAGCGTCTGTTTCCCAGGTGTGTAAGGCGGCGACCTGGTCTTTTTTGCTGGCGGCTGTTTAGAGTTGCAACTCCTCCGTTGAGGAGCTCTGTTTTGTTTTGGGGTGAAGTTGTTTTAATGCTGTTCCCACCCCTCATTTTTGACACTGCTTTGGGATGTCCCACTTTGTCAAGATTAAGGACTTTTTTACTCACCGGAAAATCCTTTTCTCTGAGTTCATGGACGGACACAGCACCCACCCCTCTTTTTTTTTAAGTTTGTACTGCTTTTGACGAACTGATCTGCTTGGTGCAGGCTGAGGGGATATAGTCAGTAGGACCGCCCCCTGGGCGGGGCTGTTCAGCGTTGAAGTTAACACTTTCTGCCTAGTCACTCCTAAAGGTAGGCTAATACCCACTTTGTCAAGATTAAGGCTGTGTCCGTCCATGAACTCAGAGAAAAGGATTTTACAGTGAGTAAAAAAATCCTATTTTCCGCTGTTTATAAGAGTGTTGTAAGATTAGTGCTGTGCAGCGAAATAGTATTATTGGGCAGGATTCTATTTATAGGTTAAGCAGACAGATGACCATGTAAATTTATATTTTCCTAGTTTGACACCACTTATTGATACAGAATACTGTCTCCGTCTCATCATGCTAAAAAAAAAAAAAGATAAAATGCAGATGACTTTGGTGGTAGTGTAGAACAATGTGTCGAACGAGGTTAGACGTGTAATTATTGGAGCAATACATCCCTAAATATTTAGGCACCAGATTGCATTAACTGAATAGTGTTTGCTTAGCTGAACCATTTTTTAGTGTTTGGTGCTGATCTGATTTTGTTAGAAAAGGAAAAGCTAGGAAACTGCTATCAAGATCTGTGATGTGATGTGACGGGAGCTGTGGGTGTAAGTGAGTCTAAACTCAATCTCTAAAATCCTATGTAGCACCACCCTCTCCTCTTAGGGTAAAGGAGAGGCACCCATGCCACAAGCCCGTGTCCTCTAGTTTAGAGGTCAGGCGGTGTGTATGTACCTGGGTCCTGCAGCGAGTTACCTCCTTCCACTGGTTCCCGTCTCCAGAATGTAGAGACGAGTCTGTACTTTTCCCTCTTTAATAAAGTCAATGTCCAAACCACTTAAACTCCAACGTTGAGTTTATTTTGTATCTTTGCTTGATAGATAAGAGAGAGTAGGTGAGAGATAATAGTTGAACTAGAGCAGATTCAGGCACAGAATTCCCAGATTCATCACCACTCGGTCCCGAATGGGTACAGCTCACCCGGATAGTCCCTCAATGGTCCTAGCAGCCGGTGTGGAGCTCGATCAAGCAATTTAAATCCTCCAAGGACGAGTTCAGTATGTCCTCAAAGAGCAGCAGCACTCCGCAGGGTCAGTTCTGCGGAGCATAGGATCCTTCCCTCCGACAGGTCACCAGGCCTTTCCCGAGACTGCAATCTAACTATCACTCATCTCCTGTTATGGGACCGATCCTCCCCTGGCTTCCTCTTGGTCGGAGCGGATACCCTCACCCAGATATCCTAGGACACCAAAATTCTGCCTGTAGACCCAGTTGAAGGTACTGGACCTACCCGGAACGTGGCGGTCTCGGGCCTAAGGTGCCCGAGACTCCTCAGTCTGGGTACGCTTCCCCCTCCTTAGGGGGCACACTCCTCCGGGGACTGGTCCCCGGGTCTCTCCTCAAATAAAATGGTGTCTGCCTCTTTTATATCCTCTCCCGGCATGCACAGCAGGCAGAACCAGCCCACTGCATGGTAGCCGAGAGGGGACATCCAATAGCGCCAATGCAACCTATGGTTCAACCCTGACCCAACATGGCAGCGCCACCTGCAGGCCACAGGGAACTGTACATAGGAACACAGCAACAAAGCAGAGTCCAGCACAATTAGAAGGCCCGAACCATACTAGTGCTCGGGTCATCCCCCTAAATTTAGACATAGAGACCCCCTAAATTTGGAGTACCCGCTACACCTATATAATGTTTTACATGTTAATGACATTTTAAAAGTTTTCATATTTTAAAATCTACAGTTTTAACCACTTCAACCCCGGAAGGATTTCCCCCCTTAACCACTTCAATACAGGGCATTTTCACCCCCTTCCTGCCCAAGCCAATTTTCAGCGCTGTCACACTTTGAATGACAGTTGCGCGGTCATACAACGCTGTACCCCAATGAAATGTTGATAAATTTTTTTCCCACAAATAGAGCTTTCTTTTGGTGGTATTTGATCACCTCTGCGGTTTTGACAATTTTGAAAAAAACACTTTTTTACTTTTGCTATTATAAATATTCCAATTTAAAAAATAAAAATAAATCCTCAGTTTAGGCCCACATGTATTATACATATTTTTGGTAAAAAAAATATCGCAATAAGCGTATATTGATTGGTTTGCACAAAAGTTATAGCACCTACAATATAGGGGATAGATTTATGGCATTTTTTTTTTTATTAGTAATGGCAACTTTGCGGCAGACAGATTGGACAGTTTTGACACTTTTTGACATTTTGGGACCAGTGACAATTATACAGCGAACAGTGCTATAAATATGCACTGATTACTGTATAAATGTCATTGACAGGGATTGCGGCAGACAAATCTGACCCTAAGGGACACTTTTTTGGGACCAGTGACATTATTAGTTATTGGTGCTAAAAAAATGCACTGATCAAAGTATAAATGACACTGGCAGGGACGGGATTAACTGTTCCCTGGGTGTGTTATAACTGTGGGGGGTGGGCTTACTGGGACAATACAGAGACAGCTGTTCCTGATCACTAGGAACAGCAGATCTCAGTGCTGTCCCCTGTCAGAACAGGGATCTGCCTTGTTTACATAGGCAGATCCCTATTCTGCCTCTGTACTGCGATCGTAGGTGGCAGGCGGAGTCCGCCGGACCCACGGGTGTGCTCCTGCATCTCGTGCACAGACCGACGTACAGAGACGTCAGTATGTGCATCCGAGCTGCCTTGCCACAATATATATTCCGAAGCTGGTCGGCAAGTGGTTAATTACCATGTAGCTCTACCCCCTGTAGGGGCCATTGGTTAGGGTGGGGTCCTCCGTTCTTTGCCTCAACCTCTTTATGAACTTCAGTCCTCTGACACAGTAGGTTGAGTGTACAAAGCATGCAATATTACAGAAAATCACTCAAAGTAATACTTGGTACCCAGTAGTTACGACTACATGAAAGAAAAGAGTCACTGAACCAGTTGGGAGAGGTAAACTTAATAATGTCAGCTGATATGGTTGGTAACAAAGTAAACCTAGAAATAGATTAACAATGGTGATAACACAATTTAGCATACAGGGTGATTAGTAATAAGGACTAGGCATAATATGTAATTTTTGTAAACACTAGCAAAGTGGCCCAAAGTACATCCGTGAACAGTAGTAAAGCTTAAATTACTGAACACAGGAACTATACTAGCAACTTGCATTTAATGGTGACTCTGCTAGGCCTACACAGACTGGATGTGCACTGTCCACAGAAATGAAGGAAAGGGGAGAAGGAACAAAAGGGGGGTTTGTAGGATGGTTTTACGGGGCAGCCCTTATGATGTTTTTCTGCCGGCTTTCATTGGGCTCCTTTAAGAAGCGTTGGTGCACTTAATGAGCATTTTAGTAAACCAACATGTGGTATAGGTGCAGTAAGGGCGCTATATACTTTATGTCCTGCCTCCAGTAACTCAGTCCCTGCTAGCAGTGTGAACAATGGGCAGTGAGCCCTCTCACGAGTCCCTGTGGTGCAGCTGTAAACTCTTGCTGTAGAAAAGGGGTCCCCCCCCCTCAGTCTCTCCACAGAATGCCTCTGGAAATGTATTGGTGGAAAGTAGAGGATGTTCTAGTCTCCCTGCGGAGAATAGTGCAGATGCGATCACTAAGTTCTGCGCTGCCATAGGGTGTTTCTTCTGATCTGGCCAGTATACAGCAGATGTGCTCTCATTGCTCCCCTCAGTACCAATAAAGAAAGCCTAGCTGAACAGTTTTAGAAAAGCAGCTCAACTGTTCCTCCTTGCCCCAGTGTCTTGGGTTTTGTAGTGCAAAGGGTTCATAAGCTCCACAATACTTCCTGGACTTCAAATCCCATGATCCTCAGCATGATGCATAGGATCCAGCTTTTCTGTCTATAGTTCTCCCTCTGCTGACTGGAGGTGATAGTACAACACAATATTAAGCATTACAATTTGTTTAATTTCGCTTTCTGCTGTTAAGAGGAGAGTCTCTCCTCCTCCATGTTTGCGTAGTCCAGCACCTGGCTTCAAAGTGGAGTTTTTGCCATGAAGATCCTTGTTCAGGCACTTCCTGTTATGGGGGTTACAACTGTAGCAAGGTCCCAGGCCTCCTTTGGTCCAACGAGAACCTCCATGGCCAGAGACAGCCAACATCCTTCTGTATATGTTGGGTTGTGAGGCATGGTGGGTGCAAAGCAGTTAGATTCATTGGGCGCCAGACACTTCTTGAATGCAAAAGAGATTTTATTTCTCTTAACAGAACTTTGGGAGAGAGGGTTAGCGCCAGGACACCCTTGGGTAGTTGCAAGATTAATTGTCAGACTTCAACAGTAGGACAGCCATGCAGGGAAAGGCATCCAGCGAGACACCACATCTGCATGTGTAGAAATGCTGTCTCCTATGGCACCAGTCTTTAACAGTTTCTAACACAAAGTGTAATAGTTCCTTCACTTCCACTACAATCACTTCTTGTAGGTATTCAGCCCACTGAGCTCCCAGTCTCTCACTAGACTAGATGATTCACTGCCACTGAATCTCTTGAGCTCTTCTAATATTCACGGTAGTAACTTCCTCAAGCGTCCCCTCTGCTGGGTCCCTAGCTTGGCACTCAAGATACTTCTCAAGTTTCACCCCACTGGCCTGTTCTGTCCCTGGCTTGACACAATAAGGTGGTTGGTCCGTCAGTGGCGACAGCTTCCCCTCTATCTCTGACCATGACAGGTTCTCCAGCCGGCAGAACTGTCACTTCTGGTTGGACTGCAAGTTGCAATCCCAACCCTGCGCTGCTCTCTTGCTTCTGGATAGGCCCTCAGACAGCCTAGCAGCCAGATGTGCCCAGGATAGTCCCAATTTCTGGCCTAGCAGCCCGGGCAGTACAACACACGTCCACCCAGACAGCCATCCAGGTGGCACAGAACACCGATCACCTGACTCCACCCAAATATATAGGCTCTCCCAGCAGGCCAAGGGATTTAAGAAAGCCCATGCCTATTGGCTGAGATACCCCATATATCCATTATCTGACCTTGCATTGCCCATCTCGTATCTAATGCCACCAGGTACCCGGCCACCTAGCGGCAGAAGAGAAAAGTGCAGCAATACCAGACTTGGGGAGAAATCAATTGATCCCCAACAATTAGCCAAGGTAGTTATTCCTGGCAGATAAATTTAGGAGCAAACCTGCCTAAACTCCAGGGTGCTACACAACTGTTTTCCATTTCTGCTCATATGTTGTGCGCTTGTTATGCACCTTGTAAATACTTACCTGTCTTCTAGAGCCAGGTCTTTCGAAAGGGAAGTTGCATATTTTATTTTTTGTGACAGGGCACGTATTTCCTTTACAAACATTGGCATTTAAAGATGTCTCCTTTTTCATGAGCAATTTGGGAAATATGCCGGCCTGATAAAATGGGATGTGACAGGCAAGAGCACAGTTATTACACTTGGTGGTCCTTTAGCAGTGTGTACACTATACTGGGACAGATGGCCTAACACCCTACTACCCATTGTGAATGGCTAGGTTTCTGATTAGGCAGATTTGTAGTCAGGACACTGAGCCTGTGTTCCCAAACAGAACTGATCATAAGATAATAATTGCAAAACCTCCAGGCCCAGTAAAGTTCCTCAGCACTGGGCATGAGTCTTGTTGTTATAAAATGTATTCACAGCGAGGATGAAATCTGGATAATTTGCAAGGTCATTTATTTTATACAAAAAGGAAAATGCCATTCCATGAAAAGGGCTGAACAGCTGAATTGTTGAGGAATGAACTCTGCCTATTCAATAAGGTCACTTTGAACCAAACAAAATGTTATTTCCAGACTGATACTGTAACTGACTGGGTTGTCTTTTGAGCTGCGAAAGACTCAGAAAAACCACAGGGTGTCATATGTCACAGAAGGTAAGTGGCCCTTCTGGTTAATTATTTTGAAACTGTTTATAGTGGTCAGTTCTTCAGACACAAAAATTTAAAAAAATTAACATTATTTCTAAAATGTATCCCAAAATACCCCCAATTGTTTGTTTTTTTCCCCAGACTTCTAGGCAGTGGCGGCCAGTCAATAACAGGCACAGGGGCGCTGCCCACCTGGTTTGCATAATCTAATCATAGAACAATTTATTTTTAAATAAATGATAATGACTAACATTTTTTGTTATGTTAGTCATATTATCATTTATATAAAAATCAATTGTTTTATATGTATGGCTGTGCACTGTGCGGGGCGCTGGACTAATGGGTTTCTATTGGGTCCGTGATTTTTTTTTACAAGCACATGATTGGAGCCTGAGACTCTAATTGGCTTGTTATATGTTGTCCTTGGGGCGCAGAGCACTGCGTCCCAAACCCTCCCACTTTGTGATTTTAGCGATATTTGCCATTGCCATTTGCCACTTCTCATCTCGGCCAATCAGGACAGGAGGCTGAAGATTTGGAACCTGGAAAGAAGACCAGGTTAACACAGAAGCCGCGTCGCTGGGTATCAGGGGAGCCATGACCACTGGGTGGCTCCATTTATAGGGCGAGTGCGGACCTGAAGAGGTTTGCTCGCACCCTCTCAAATTTTTTTTTTAGCACCAGCCGCCACTGCTTCTATGTAAGATCGCAATCTTTGATTCTGTACTTTTGTACTTTCAAAGTGACAACTGCATGGAATGTTCATATTTTTTTAATGACTTGACCTAGATTTTCTATATTGTATAATCAAATTGACTTGCAATATTGCACGGAAAATCTTAGCAAATCAAAACTAATAACTGCTAGAAATGTGCTTGTAAGAAGACATTTACCTAAAATTATAAACGCACACCTGCCATTAATTACAAATTTACCAGGGACTGGTATAGCAGTTGGCGAAGATATACCCCTCCCTCTCCTGTTGTGTCAATAAACTGATGTAATCACTGCAATTAGTACCAGAAACTATAGCAAACAACCCTATTGTGACTAGACACAGTGGGGGTTATTTAAGAAAGACAAATCCACTTTGCACTACAAGTGCAAAGTGCACTTGAAATTTCACTGAAAGTGCACTTGGAAGTACAGTCACTGTAAATCTGAGGGGTAGATCTGAAATGAGGGGAAGCTCTGCTGATTTTATTATCCAATTATGTGCAAGCAAAAATGCTGTTTTTTACTTTCCTTGCATGTCCCCCTCGGATCTACAGCGACTGCACTTTCAAGTGCACTTTGCACTTGTAGTGCAAAGTGGATTTGCCTTTAGTAAATAACCCCCTGTGTGTGGCTCCGGCAGTAGGACTAGAAGAGGGAAGGAGGTAAAGGAGGTTTGTGCTGAACATGTTATGAATAAGCATAGGCCTTGAAGCTAGTACAGGCAGACCCCGGGTTCCAAACAAGATCGGTTCTGTTGGTTTGTTCTTAAGTTGAATTTGTATGCAAGTTGCAACCGGTACATTTTTTAACTGTAATTCAAGGCAAAAAAAAAATCTCACTTTTTTTGGATAGCAAAGGGACGGGTTAACACACCTGTAACGTTTGTTTTGCTGTCTGTGCCCCTGTTCAGAAGATTTTACCTCACTTTCTGTCCCTGTGACAATTGGATTATGAAAAGTTTGTCTCAATGTAAAAAAATATATCAAAGCTGGCTTTGAAAAGCTTAGACTTTCTGTACGCTGATCCACCCACTCAAGCCAGCCTATTTCTAGCTAGCTACTATGAAGGAGTGAGGGGTATTGGTGAAAAACACAGGCAGCAATGGGAACCATGCCGATTAAAAAGCTGAGCCTGGGTAGATTTTGGGTTCATTTAAAGGGGTTGTAAAGCTTCGTGTTTTTTCACCTTAATGCATCCTATGCATTAAGGTGAAAAAACACCTTGCAGTCACGGCCCCAGCCCCCATTTTTACTTGCCTAAGACCCGAATCTCCTTGGGCGCGATCCCGCGTTGCTTTCACTGAGCTCTAGTCGGCTCTTCATTGGATGATTGATAGCAGCGCAGCCCCCTGCTGGGGGGCAGGGCCGAGTGATACGATGGGCGGCTATGGCCGTCAACTGAATTACACGGGAGCGTCCCCGCAAGCTAACCCCCTTGGGAGAGCGCTTCCCAGAGGGGGGTTAGCTCTTGCCAGGAGGAGCCGAGACAACCGCAGAGGGACCCCAGAAGACGAGGATCGGGGCCACTCTGTGCAAAATGAACTGCACAGTGGAGGTAAGTATAAAATGTTTGTAATTGAAAAAAAAAAAAAAACGAACCCATACAATCCTTTTAAGTAGCTTTGCCAGGCTGCCATGTGCATTATGTCACTGTCATCAGAATTAGTAAGAGAACAGCTACCGATGCTATTATTATAAAAGGTATATAAGATGCTGGCCATCAGAATTTATGGGGAATTGTTTTAGGAGTGAATATCATAAATGGGGCTGTTAGATCTACAGCACGGGTCACTGGCCATCAATGCAAGTGCTAGGTGCCCTAGGAAAGGTCACCAAGGTTGGGTGTTGAAACTTCACTGGGTTGCATACTTGTTCTGTGTCAGTAAATCAAAAGGCAGTGAAGCAAGTGCAAGGATGAGGATGTCAGCCCAAGAGTTTGCACCTTTTATAAGAAAGCCAGTAACAGGCAAAGGTTTCCTGACAGTTTTGTTTTAAAATGAAGGGCCATCAAGATCTACATGAGACCGGATCGCTCTTACTGTAGATCGCATGGCACTGTATACACACAACCCCTTATCCACATTTGTTGCTGCCGGGAGGTGAGCACTGAGCAGCCTTTGGAGGAGATGGGGGCGCTGTGTGTGTACAGTGCAATGCAATCTACAGTAAGAACGATCTGGTCTCATGTTATATACAGACCAGCACTCTGCTGACCGGAGCGGAGAACAAAACACCGCACACCTCTTCCTGGCTGTGTTGGCATTGGCAAATGTAATGGGGATTTGGGGAGGGCGATATGTGTGAGGATGAAGAATGGGGGGATATGTGCTGGGAGGAGAGATTGGGGGGGGGGCAGAGCGGTCATTTAGAGGGGGTTGTGCTAGGAGGCAGGATGTTTGTTTGGAAATTTGTGCACGGGGGCCCCGTCAGGTAGGCTGTACGGGGCCCTGACTGTGTGACAGGTTTTCTTTATGAAACGTCTCCAGTTTTCCTGGACTGCCAGGATTGGATAAATCATCTGAAAATAGAGGATTAATATTGTCAGATCTGGAATTTGGCTTGACAATAGTGTAACTGACTTGCTTTGTCCCACCTTGTAATTCGGGTAAGTTTCCATGTCAATTCAAAAATATATATAATTATTAATTTGTCATGCATACGTAAGTGAAAAATACAGATGAGTATGCCCATTATCACTGATTATTATTACAGGCCATTACTGACTAATTGGAAATTAAAATTCCAATTTCTACATAAAAAAAGCTCTCAGTGCTATTATAAATAGTCAAAGTCATTAGCACCCCATATTGTGGTTGTGTTACTTTCCAAGTATTTTTTGAAGTTGTTCTATTTTACGTTAATTGTTGTTAGTTTGCACTACATTATCATGTATTATTAATAAAGCAGAGACCAGGTTCAATGCTATGCATTCAATGTCCTATTCAATGGGAAAAGAAAAATGCTCACCGCAGTCACACGTCTTTAGAGAATGTCTGTAATAAGTGTAAACTCTTCTAGATTCTGTATGATTACACAAGCCAGTATATTACATTCCAGGAATGAGGCTGAGAACCCTGTGCTTAAATACTCGGTCATTAAGGAAGTAAACCCTCCGTTCAAAAACGAAAAAATAAAAATTCTGCAAAACAAAGGCATAATCAGCTAGTATGCATAGCATACTAGCTGATTATGTTTTACTTGCCTCCGATCGAAGCCCCCGCAGCGGTCCATGTCTCCCCCTCCGGCCGCCGATATTTTGTCCCGGAGTGACTTCCGAGTCTCGCGGCTCCGGCGCCGCAATGACGTCACTCACGCGCATGCGCGCGATAACGGCACAGTACACATAGTGCCTTTGCTTCAGTTGGCTTAAGTGCGCATGTGCCGCATGACGTCGGCACATGCAAATACAGGGATATCTCCAAAACCGTGCAGGATTAGGAGATATCCTTGTTAGCTACAGGTAAGCCTTAATATAGGCTTACCTGTAACATTAAGTTGTAAACAAGGGTTTACAACCACTAAAGGGTATGTTCACACAAGTCGATTACTCACTGGCTTCCTGGTAAGGTAGTACCCCCACACTAATCTGTTTATTCCATGGGCTTATGCTACATAGGAATCTTCATCACCGACATCACAGTTTGGTTTAAAGCCAAGATCAGGTAAAAGACGCAGTAAGGGGCAGAGCCAAAAATCCCAAAGTGCCCATCAAGGTGGTTCCTACACCAACCTGCAAAGTGCTATTTGTATCTAAAGACAAAACCCAATCATGGCAAAAAAGTTTGGGATTCTTGTGACTCCAAAGCAGCCTTTCTCAACCTTTTCAACACAGAGGAACGCTTGAAATAGTTCTCCGGTCTCGGGGAACCCCTGCTAAAAATTACAGATCTACAATTCATGAAACCTTAGTGTGATGGTCAGTGGGAAGAATGGTCCTTACACTTGTGGTCATTGGGAAGAATTACCTCCTTACAGATAGCTAAAAAGATCAATGGTGTCAGTAGGAAATTATCTGAGAGGCAGAAATTGCCCAATGCTGAAGGAACCCCTAGCAACCTCTGAAGGAACCCTAGGGTTCCACGGAACCCTGGTTGAGAATCACTGCTCTAAAGCCTCGTACACACGACCGGATTTTCCGACGGGAATTGTGTGTTGGCCTAAAATCCGACCGTTTGTGACATAATTATATTATTTCAATCCACTTAATTTCTCAATTACTTGTCGTCAAATAGCTGCCATGAAGCTATGATTATGACACTTCATGTTACACAATCTTATTCTACAATCCGCTAGGTTATCTATTTTCATTTACATTTATAAGAGTTACTTTCCTGAAAGATTATGCCTTTTTCTACTATACTATTGTACATGTTCTGTTAATAGAATATCTATTTCTATTATATTATTGTATATGCTCTGTTAATAGACTTTTGATGATAATTATAAAATTCAATAAAATATTTGAAACCGGAAAACCCGACCGTTGGTACGCTCCATCGGACAATTGTTGTTGGATTTTCCACCGACAAATGTTGGATGGCAAGCTTTAAAATTTTCCGCGGTCTGTTGTCAGATTTTCCAATCGTGTGTACACAAGTCCGTCAGACAAAAGTCCAAAGTACAAACACGCATGCTCGGAAGCAATGCTCTCCAAACACAACATCAGCAAAAGGTGCCCAAAGGGTGGCGCTAAAGAGCTTAAAAAACACGTAGTACGTCACTACGTTGGTGTTTGTTGGCTGACAATTGTGTGCTGTTTGTATGCAAGACAAGTTCCTGGCCAACACTCTTAGGACAAAAGTCAGATGCTTTGTCTGCGGAAAATCCAATCGTGTGTATGAGGTTTTACAGTCAATAAACATGTGGAAGAGTTTTCAAAATTAGAATCCACCGTTCTAAACTTATCACAGTTCTGAATGATGGGGATGGGCACAAACCCAATACAACCTATGACTGACTCCCGGTGATCCACAGTCAGTGAATTATCTGATGTGCTGGATTAGGAGATGAGCTTATCTGCGTACTGGCAGCCATCCCAGATTGAGAAATAAAGTGATCCCAAGTTATAGTTAGAGATCTGAGCAGCTCTGCCATTAGAAGAGATTTTACGGCGTGCTTTACATTTTAGGTAAAGAAATTGGCTCCTCCCAGTTCCTTGATTATTATATGAAGGAATAGGCTTAGGACCACAATCAATAAAAAAAATATATATATTTTAGCAATTTCCCAAAAAATGGAAACTCCCTATATGCATGTGACTCCAACTTGTAGTAATATGGAAGTGGCACAACCTCATACAGTATCTTATGGGAACCCCTGTTTTGCTGACATTTGCAGTGCTTGATGAACTACCGTAAGTATAAGAAAAGAAAATAGTTTAAATAAAAAGTAAAAGTATTTTATGATCTTACAAAACACCAGATTTCAAAAACTGAAGGGGCCAGAGATCCATTTTAAGAAGTTTACTTATTTTCGTAAAAGAGCCCTTATCTCACTACAACACACTTTTAACATGTATTGTAATTTTGTTGTCTTAAAGAAAAAAAATAGCAATATTACCTACTATAAGTAAACAAAGTGTAGGTGACATAAACTGATGTAAAAAAAAAATCCCATAGCATAAGGCAGCACTAGCAGTATTACAGTGACCTGTTCAATGTCACTTATCACATGACACAATTAGTGTTCATGATTATTGTGTCACTAAATTATGTATGACAAGAATATCGATTTTGTGACACTTGTCATAATCAATGAAACATAAACTATTAGCTGGCTTAGCTAATAGAGACCAATAAAAGAGACCAATAAATAATAGACTAGTCTGATGGTAATTACAAGTATGGGCTCACCCATAACACTTGTTGCTATATTCTGTGGCCTGTAAAAGGAACACAAAGCTTGTAAAACTAAGATCCACTATTATTCAGCTGTCCAATGAGAGTGTAGTTACTAAATAACTGCATCAGTGGGGACAGTTATAATGGGCACAGCAGATGTACATGCCTGGCCGGAAACTCGGCACAGGGATGATGGTGGAAAGTGAACCCCTCATAATGGGTACAGTGGGTCTGCAATTGATGGCACAGTGGTTGCATTTAATGGCACAGTGGCTGCATTTAATGACACAATGGCTACAATTGATGGGCACCGTGGCTGCAATTAATGACACAATGGCTGCATTTGATGGGCACCGTGGCTGCATTTGATGGGCACCGTGGCTGCATTTGATGGGCACCGTGGCTGCATTTGATGGGCACCGTGGCTGCATTTGATGGGCACAGTGGCTGCATTTGATGGGTACCATGGCTGCATTTGATGGGCACAGTGGCTGCAATGGATGGGCACAGTGGTTGCAATGGATGGGCACAGTGGTTGCAATGGATGGGCACAGTGGTTGCAATGGATGGGCACAGTGGCTGCAATGGATGGCCACAGTGGCTGCAATGGATGGGCACAGTGGCTGCAATGGATGGGCACAGTGGCTGCAATTGATGGGCACAGCGGCTGCAAATGGTGGGCACAGTGGCTGCAAATGGTGGGCACAGTGGCTGCAAATGGTGGGCACAGTGGCTGCAAATGATGGGCACAGTGGCTGCAAATGATGGGCACAGTGGCTGCAAATGATGGGCACAGTGGCTGCAAATGATGGGCACAGTGGCTGCAAATGATGGGCACAGTGGCTGCAATTGATGGGCGCTTGCTGTGCGTGTCTAATAGACCCTCATTTTTCTACCTCACCGTGGCTTTACTAAAGGCTGCACTCTCCATCCGCAGCCAGTTCTCAGAAATCGCCAGGGATATGATACATGGGGACTGTGCTGCTAATTGTCTGTGTCAACGGAGGCCGCCTCAAAGGGCAACTGTAAACTAAAATCACATGCAGTCTCTTTAGGTACTCTGTATTATCATAAAGATGCAGCATATGCTGCGTAGGTAAGCCAGCACAAAAAATATCTAACATACTTTTATATGCTCCTTATTTACTCCTAGCATTATAAGTAAGATTTAAAATCATGGTAAAGCTGAAAACCAGCCTGTCACAGTCACTTTATTACTGTAATAGGTAGACTGGCAGAATATAGATTGGAGCGGAGTGAGTTGACGGTTTTGTGTCCTAATGCTTCTTTGCTCAGAATTATTTAAGCATAGGCCCCTTTCACACTGGGGCGGGGAGGGGCGCTGGCGGTATAGCGGCGCTATTTTTAGCGCCGCTATACCGTCGTTTTTACCGCGATATTCGGCCGCTAGCGGGGTGATTTTAACACCCGTTAGCGGCCTAAAAAGGGTTAATACCACCCGCAATGCGTCTCAGTAGAGGTGCATGCCAGCGGTATTACCGCGGTTTCCCATTGCTTTCAATGGGCAGCAGCGGTAAAGGAGCGGTAAACACACCGCTCCTTCACCGCTGCAAAGATGCGGCTAGCAGGACTTTTGGAGCGGTCCTGCTAGCGCACTGCTTCAGTGTGAAAGCCTTCGGGCTTTCACACTGAAGACTGCAGGGCACGATTTTTTTCAAGCGGTATAGCAGCGCCATTTTAGCACTAAACCGCCTGAAAAATGTATCAGTGTGAAAGGGGCCTTAAAGCGGTTGTAAACCCAGATACATTTTTTTTTTTTTTAAATCACCTGCAAGACAAAGCCATAATGAGCTAGTATGACTAGCATACTAGCTCATTATGCATCACTTACCTTAGATCGAGACCCCAGAAGCCATCCTCGTCCCCCACTCCGGCCGCATCCATCGCTCCTCAGATACCCGGAAGGTTACTTCCGGGTATCGCCGCTCCAGCCAATCACAGCGCCGCTCCGGCGCTGTGATTGGCCGGAGCGGCGAAGATGTCACTCCGCGCATGCGCACGGGAGCTGGCTATTCCGGCCGAGCCGGAATTGAGAATGGGATTAACTCTGTGAATGCACCGTTGTCTACGGTGCGCATGCGCCGTAGACATCGGTGCATGTCTTTTTTTGCAAATATCTCCTAAACCGTGTAGGTTTAGGAGATATTTCTTGCACCTACAGGTAAGCCTTAATCTAGGCTTACCTGTAGGTGTTTGTTTACAAAGTGGGTTTACAACCACTTTAATGAAGTGTGTATAGGGATATCATTTGTATTCTGTTTTAATGCTCATGTGTGAGTATTATCATTTGGGCCACTAGAGGGCTTAGTGAGTCACGATTCATGGCATGATCTGTCTTGATTTTCAGAATTTCTATATATAAACCTTATTACAGGGAAACCGTTATACTATGCTGCCTATCCTGTGGGCTGCCCTTGCCCAACACTCAGAAGTAGCACTAGTTACATAGCTTGAAACATGTCCATCAAATGTATCCAAAGCTGAACATACACTATACAATCTGATTGTACAATCTCTAATCTCCTTCAGGCCTGGTTCACACTGGTGCGACATACGCTCCGACTTTGAGAGCTGATGTCGCATGCAATGTAAAAATCAATGTTTCTTAACTGGTCCCACTTGTGTCTGTTCGATTTTGAAAAAAAGGGATTTTTATAACAGCTTACCTGTAAAATCCTTTTCTTGGAGTACATCACGGGACACAGAGCGACTTAGTCATTACTAATGGGTTATATAGTTTACCTTCAGGTGTTGGCACTGGCCAATTCCAAACCGGAAGTACCCTCCCCTATATAAGCCCCTCCCACCCGGGAGCACCTCAGTTTTGTAGCCAAGCAATAAGTGTCCCAAAAAGAGGGGTGGGAGCTCTGTGTCCCGTGATGTACTCCAAGAAAAGGATTTTACAGGTAAGCTGTTATAAAAATCCCTTTTTCTTTTTCGTACATCACGGGACACAGAGCGACTTAGTCATTACTAATGGGACGTCCCAAAGCAATGCCAAATGAGGGGGGGGTACATAAGCTGGGCGCCATCAGGCATGAGGATCTTTTGCGGCCTGCAACACACTGCGCCCAAAGGCGACATCCTCCTGACTTCTAACGTGTACCTGATAGAATCTAGTAAACGTGTGTACCGAAGACCATGTTGCGGCCTTACATACTTGAGCCAGGGAGGCCTGGTGATGCACTGCCCATGAAGTTCCAACCGCTCTTGTGGAGTGCGCCCTAACTTTGAACGGAGGCGGTCTCTTTCTCAAGCCATAGGCTTGTATTATGACCTGTCGAATCCACTTGGCTAAAGTAGATTTTGATGCTGCCTGACCCCTTCTGGGGCCTTCCGGCAGAACAAACAAAGAATCCGTTCTGCGAATCTGAGCAGTGGCTTTTAGATAAGCTTTAACTGCTCTTACCACATCCAAAGAATGTAATAACTTTTCCTCTACTGAGCTAGGTTTGGGAAAAAAGAAGGAAGAACCACATCTTGGTTCAAATGAAACCTCGATACCACCTTAGGAAGAAAGGCTGGATGAGGACGTAATACTACTCTGTCCTTATGGACAACCAGATATGGCTCCTTACAGGACATAGCTGCTAATTCCGACACTCTTTTAGCCGAACAAATGGCTACTAAGAAAATCAATTTCCTGGTGAGAAGAACCAAGGAAATATGCTGTAATGGTTCAAACGGTTGTTTCTGTAGAACCGACAGAACCAGGTTTAAGTCCCAAGGACATATGGGAATACTAACCGGAGGGCTAATACGCATCACTCCTTGTATAAAGGCTTTGACTAGTGAATGCGAAGCCAAGGGCCTTTGAAAAAATATTGACAAGGCCGAAATCTGACCCTTGATAGTACTCAAGGCCAGCTTCCTATCTACAGCCCACTGTAGGAAGTCCAGAATCCTCCCTATCATGTACTTACGTGGATGCCATTTCTTGGTCTCACACCACGTAATGTACGCTTTCCAGATCCTATAATAGATCTGCCTGGATACCGGTTTCCTGGCATTGATCATGGTAGATACCACAGAATTAGAGAGCCCTCTCTTTTTCAGAATGTGGGCTTCAATAGCCAGGCCGTCAAACCTAGGGCTGGTAAGGAAGGGTGGTATATCGGTCCTTGCGACAGCAGGTCCGGACGAAGTGGGAGGGTCCAAGGACTCCTCACTGACATTTTTACCATCTCCGCGTACCATGCCCTTCGGGGCCACGCTGGAGCCACCAGAATCACTGGTTTCTTTTCTACCCCGATTCTGCGGAGTAATCGCGGTAACAATTGTGGCGGTGGGAATGCATATATCAGCTTGAACCGATCCCAAGGGAACACTAGGGCATCCGAGCCGCAAGCTAGGGGATCCCTTGTGCGAGACACAAACCTGTCCACCTTTGCGTTGAATCTGGATGCTAGCAGATCTACATCCGGTGTTCCCCACCGCTGGCATATTGCCTGGAAAACCTCGGGGTGAAGAGACCATTCCCCCGGGCATAATTGTTGGCGACTTAGAAAGTCCGCTCCCCAATTTTCCACTCCTGGGATGAAAACCGCGGATATGGCTGGGACATATCTTTCTGCCCACTCCAGGATGCAATTTGCTTCCTTCTGGGCTGCACGACTTTTGGTGCCACCCTGATGATTGATATATGCCACTGCCGTGGCATTGTCTGATTGAATTCTGACAGGGGACCCCTGGAGTTTGGATGTCCATGCTACTAGGGCATACCGGGCTGCTCGTATCTCTAAGAGATTGATGGGCAGGGCCTTTTCTGCTTCTGACCACCTGCCCTGGAGACCATTGCTCCAGCACTGCCCCCCAGCCGATGAGGCTGGCATCTGTAGTGACCACCTTCCAAGAAACCGGACTGAAGGGTTTCCCTCTTTCCAGATTCTGGGGCACCAACCACCAATGGAGGCTCTTGCGAACGGAAGGGGACAGGGACATTGGTAAGTCTAAAGCCTGAACTTTTTTGTTCCAGGCTGACAGTATGGCCCTTTGCAAATTCCTTGAATGGAATTGACCGTAGGGTACCGCTTCGAATGAAGCCACCATCTTTCCCAGCAGCCTCATGCAGAGACGTATGGATGGTTTTCTTTTTGTACCCACTAAGTGGGTCAAATTTCTTAAAGACGACACCTTCTCTGGAGGTAAGAAAATCTTTCTCTGATTTGAATCCAGCCTTAGCCCTAAGTATTCCAGACTTTTGACTGGTCTTAGAGCTGACTTGTCCCGGTTGATAATCCAACCGTGATATTCCAGATACTCGATTGTCTTGTGAATAGCTACTTCCAGCTTTTCCACTGAGTGGTCTATTAGTAGCAGGTCGTCTAGATATGCCATTATCGTTACACCCTGTGTTCTTAGATTGGCCAATAATGGGGCCAGAATTTTTGTGAACACTCGTGGTGCTGTGGCCAGACCGAAAGGTAAGGCTCTGAACTGAAAATGGCGCCCTTCTACTGCAAAGCGTAGAAATTTCTGATGGGCCGGAAAGATGGGAATATGCAGATAAGCATCCCTTATGTCGATCGAGGCTAGCCATTCCTGCCCTTGTAGGGCGGTGGCCACTGATCGGATCGACTCCATCCGAAAGGTCCTGATATTTAGGAACTTGTTTAGCCCTTTTAGATTTAATATGGGCCTCACGTCCCCATTTGGTTTGGGGACTGTGAAAAGGTTCGAGTAAAACCCGAATCCGCTTTCTTCCAGGGGAACCTTCATGATTACCCCTTGGAGCAATAGTTGTTCTAGTGCCAGAAGGAGGGATCCTCTCTTTTGGGGATCTCTTGGCACGTTTGACCTCATAAATTGGGCAGGAGGAGTGCCTTTTAACTCCAGCTTGTATCCCAGACTTACTGCGGAGAGCACCCATCTGTCTCTGATGGTGTCCCGCCAGGTCTCTGTGAACAACTGAAGTCTTCCCCCCACCCGATTGAGCGGGGGCAATACTTCATGCCTTAGGGGGAGGTTTTGTACCTCTCTTGATCCAGGGCTTCTTGTTACCCTGTGATTGTCCCTGATTTCTGCCCCCTGAATTTGACCGCGGAGGCCGTCGGAACTGCTTCCCAGCCGATGTGCCCGGGACTGGAGAGGTAGGCCTCTTAAAAGAAGGACTTCTACCCTTGTTCTTAACCGGTAAGAGTGAACTTTTACCGGCAGAAATTTTCTGGATATATTTGTCCAGATCTTCTCCAAATAAGCGTTCTCCATGAAATGGGAAGCTAACCAGCAGTTTTTTACAGGGAGCTTCAGCAGACCAGTTTTTGAGCCACAGAAGCCTACGCATATGTACTATAGACAGCGTAAAGCGGGAGGCCTGTTGGATTGTATCCTTTATGGCGTCCACCGCAAAACACAAGGCTCTAGGCAGGTCAGCTAGGGCATGAGCCTGCTGATCTGGTAAGTCCCTTAAGACTTGTTTCAACTGATCTTTCACTGCTTGGCAGACTCCAATCGCTGCTACCGCAGGTTGTGTCACCATACTTGCTGTAGAGAAAGCAGATTTTAGTAAAGACTCCAATTTCTTATCTATTGGGTCTTTGAACATTGGAACATTATCTACTGGACATGTCAGTGATTTGTTAACAGAAGAGATGGCTGCGTCCACTATAGGGACCCTCCATTTTCTTATGAACTTATCCTCCATGGGATAGATCACCGGAAATCTCTTGGGGGGAGCAAATATTTTATCAGGATGCTCCCAATCCTGGTAAATAAGCCCTTCTAATAAAGGGTGGATTGGGAAGGAACAGACCGCCTGGGGAGCTTTTAGCGACCCCAGCGAGGAAACCGTAGTGGATGGTGGTTCCGCCAGAGGCATTTTAAATGCTGATCGGACCATGTTAGTCAGAGACTGAACCCATAATCTTTCAGCCTGAGAAGCTGAGAAAGGTTCTTCCACTGTTGATTCCTCTATAAGTGAATCAACCTCATCCTGATCCCCTTCAGGTAGGTCGATCTCTGTGTGGGGCTGTTCCTCCACTAACAGGCACTCTGAAGGAGGAGACGGAGATCGGACGCGCTTTTCCTGTGACAGGGAAGCAGCGATCAATGCTGTTAATCTCTCTTCCAATCCTCCCAGAGTTGAGGATAAAACCTCCTCTGTTATATATACAGGAGCAGGTGGACTGGGGACAGCCGCAGCACCAGGCATTCCTGCGGGGTTTCTACGGCTACTGACCTCTGCATTCTCAGGGGAGATTGGTGCAGTGCAAGCATGCCCAATATCCTCAGAGCCCGATGGAGACCCCTTTGGCTTCCTGGAAGATCTATTTCCGGAGCGTCTGGACGACATATCCTTTAAGCACAAAGCTGAGGTATTCCCGTCGTCATACACCAATTTTTGCTGGTAATAGTCTAACACAGGTGCTGCTATATACCAGCTGGTGTCCACTAAAGTGCCTTTCTATGGGGATGCCTGCATCAACCGCCTCTGTGTGCCACTGTTTGTTGCTAGCTCTGTTTGCATGCAGCTGACACTTGTACTGTGTCTTTTAACCATGCTGGGACGCCCGCACATGCGCAGAAGCGCCGCGGCGCGCATCGAGCGTCATCCACCCGCCCCGCCCCTTTTTTTTCATAGGAGGCGCGTGCACGCCCGTGCGCCAATGGCGCCCTTTTCGAAAACCAACAGAGGACTAGGAGCCAGGGCCCTTTTTGCCGGAGGGCCTGTGCGGTGGATGAACGCAGCAACAGGGCAGAGGAAGTGGATTCCCTCAGAGAAACTTACCAGCTGCCTGGATCTTTTGAGTTGAGAAAACCAAAGATCCACATTTACAAGAAAAATGGACTACAGCGGCCTCTAGTGGTTTAACACAGGTACCGCGGTCCCTGTTTTTTTTTTTTTTTTTTCTTGACTACTATTAAAATTTTACATTTTCAGTAGTTATAGGCAAACACAGATATTTAGCGGGAATACCGTTAGGTAACAGACAGAAAGACAAATTAGGCTTGGGGGTCCCCCAATAGAACCAAGTTCCTGAGGGCCCCCACTTACCTGATCCCCGCCGCAGGACTTTGTTTGGTCCACAAAAGTCCAAACTTCACCTATCACGGCAGGCATTGTAATTAAACCTTCAGGGACCGGGTTCCCAAGGATTCCACTCCCCTGGACCTGTATAGCACCCTGCACAGACAGCGTCTTGGTCGTGGGTATGACCAGAGCTCTGGATCCCAGGGTCCAGCCCTCCTAAGAGAAGCATTACAGGCAAAACCTTGCTCTTCTGCTGCAAGGCCCGGGTACCGACCGTTTAGCTATGAAGCTTTTTTGGTGGGATCCGGAACAGCTTACTAAGGCCCAAAAGAACCTGTACGCAAGCCCAGTGAAAACACATGTTACTCTTTGGCCAACACCTTAGACACTGGCAAAAAACTGAGGTGCTCCCGGGTGGGAGGGGCTTATATAGGGGAGGGTACTTCCGGTTTGGAATTGGCCAGTGCCAACACCTGAAGGTAAACTATATAACCCATTAGTAATGACTAAGTCGCTCTGTGTCCCGTGATGTACGAAAAAGAAAGGTTCCTGCACTACTTCTGTCCGATTTCAGCCCAATGGAATGGAAGTCAGATCCTGATCTTAATTGATGTGATTTGGATCCGACATCACAGGTATTCCCTGAAGTTGCTCCGAAGTTGCGCCGACTTTCATGTCAGAGCAGTGTGAACCCAGCCTTAAGACAACCGCACAGGTTACAATCTGATTGCACAGTCTCCTTTGGATCTACTGACAAGAATATAGAGAAAGGGACTGCCTGACTAGATATAGAATGATGGGATAGTTTAGGTAGGTTCCTATATTTATATAGTTTTGGTAAATCTATGGTAATTTTATAGTCAGATTGTAACATGTATAAGGGAGCCTTATGCCTTGTACACACAATTGGAATTTCCGACCGTGTGTATGCCCCATCTGACTTTTTCCATCGGAAATTCAGAAGAATTCCGTCGACGTTTAGATGGAGAACATGTTCTCTTTTACTCCGTCGGAATTCCGATTTGATTTTGGCCGGTCAAAAGTCCGACCGTGTGTACGGGGCATAAGGATTACTAAAATTATGTAATATGAGAACACACCTTCACAATCCATTCAGTTGTATCAGGCAGATCCTTGCACTACATAGTTAATGGTAGATCTAAAGAAGATTGTACAATAAAATTGTATAGTGTATGGTCGCCTTTAGATGGGCTCTCTGCATACTTCTGCAGTATTAGTCCCAGGGGCTGCTTTACTGAATTGTGAAGTTGAAGAAGTATGTGGGAAAAAACACACACACAATACAGTACTTGCCTCCATGCTGCAGCATCGGTGTGATCCCGCTGGGTGTAAGCCAGAGGAGAGGACTGAGCGATCACATGACATGACCGCTGATCGCACAGCTCTAGGTCTTCATGTAACAGAGAGTGGTGACTGTCAGTTACTGCTCTCTGCTCTGCCCCTCAAGCACCCACTGGATCGCCAGGCTGGAAAGCTGAAGCCAGCTGTCAGGCATCCGAGTGGATACCAATAATATGGTCGGGATCCTTCCAGAGCCTGGAGGGGGCTCTCTGTGACATCAGACGAAAACAGGCTTACTCTTTCGTTCATGGACGGACACAGCTTCCTATTGACAAGTGGGTATTATCCTTCATTTAGGAGTGACTAGGCAGAAAAACTTGTAAAAAGTGTTACACATCACACCTTCTATGGTACCGCGCAGGGGGCGGCCCCTCTGGGTATATCCCCTCTCTCTGCACCTCGCAGATCATTTTTTTTCTGCCTAGTAAGGAGAAGGACATGGCTCCCTTCGGACCCACTGGTCCGGGGGATTTTTTTCTAGGTTGGTTTTTGTTTCCTGCGATCTTCGATTAACTGCCGACTGGGTGACAGGCTGGATCCCAGATCCTTGTAGTCTCCCCAGTTTCGGCCATCGAGCATGTGCCGACCCTAGCTACGCGCTGGGTTTTCCACGACATTCCCATCACTCCACGGGTGGCCAGTGAGCTTTGCGCTCCACGGCATGCATCTGATCGTTCCCTAGGGCTCAATCACAGCATGCCGGGCCGACAGTTACCTCCGTGCGAGGAAGATGATCTGTCCGAAATGTCTTCCAGCATAATCCATGCAGGGAAAGGTAAGTAGCTCCCCTGCTTCGGCAGGGTGACTTGGCTGGACATTCCTGGAGAGATCAAGTAAGTGGTTGTGGCCCTTTCTTTCCTCTCTCCCTGCCTTCCCTCCTCCCTGGGCTCTGGCTAAGGTTGGTTGCTGGGGGTTACCTGGGGGGCTCCATCTGGAGCGGGGCTGCGCTGTAGCTGTCATTAAAAATGTAATTTTTTTGCTTACCTGTGTGTGCTTTCTCCCTCCATGCTGTCGGCGGCCATTTTCTGGTGGCCCACGCCTGTTTGGCCATTTTCTTGTGGTTCGCGCCTATGTGTATATACCGCTGCTCGGTCGCAGTTTTCTTGTGGTTCGCGCCTGCTTTTGGCCTCTATCGACTGCTCAGTGGCCATTTTTCTTATGGTTCACGTCTGTATGTATATACCGCCGCTCGGCGGCCATCTTTTTGTGGTCTGCGGACGCTTTTGCCTCTATTGACGGCTCAGCGGCCGTTTTCTTATGGCCCACATTGGTTTCAATACGGCCGCTTGGTGGCCATTTTTCAGAAGTCTTCGGCCTCTAGGGTGCATTTCACTGGTGCAAAATCATACAGAGAAACGCTGATAAGGATCAGACTGACACAGGCAGCGGTGGGAGAGCATCTCAGGCAGGAGCAGACGGCAGCAATAGTGGTACCGTTCTAAGGGTGGTGAGTCCTCTGGGAGACCCTGCATCTCTGTAGCAGCTAGGAGGGTGGCCTATTGATACCTTGCCTGGAGTCCCTGTGGGTGTCAGGCGCGTGGGTCAGCATGACGTCAGAAGCAGACGTCTTCTTCCCTGAAACACCTGAGTTGGCAACTGGTGCCCCTGATGTATCTGTGGACGCTATGTCAGCAATCCTGGAGGCTTTTGTTGCCAAAGTGGAAGCGGTGCATGCAGGGCCAGCCCAAGACATTGTGCTGCCTGGGCCCAGGATCAAAATGCTGCCCCCCCCAAAAAAAAATAATAATAATCACGCCCACCAAAAGGCCCCCACATTTATTATTTTATATTATGACAATAAAAAACAAAATTACATTTATTAGGAAGTCAGATTTCCACGTAATAGTGGTGGTGGGGTTCAGACAGAGGCAGCGGCGGTTGTGGTGAGGGGGGAGGGGAGGTTAGACACAGGCAGGGGTGGTAGAGGAGATTAGACACAGGCAGGGGTGGTAGGGGGTTTAGACACAAGCAAGGGTAGTAGGGGAGGTTAGACACAGGCAGGGGTGGTAGGGAGTTTAGATACTGACAGGGGTGGTAGGGGGTTTAGACACAGGCAGGGGTGGTAGGGGAGGTTAGGCACAGGCAGGGGTGGTAAGGGGTTAGACACAGGCAGAGGTGGTAGGGATGGTTAGACACAGGCAGGGGTGGTAGGGGGATTAGACACAGGCAGGGGTGTGGTAGGGGGATTAGACACAGGCAGGGGTGGTAGGGGGGTTAGACACAGGCAGGGGTGGTAGGGGGGTTAGACACAGGCAGGGGTGGTAGGGGGGATTAGACACAGGCAGGGGTGGTAGGGGGATTAGACACAGGCAGGGGTGGTAGGGGGGATTAGACACAGGCAGGGGTGGTAGGGGGGGGATTAGACACAGGCAGGGGTGGTAGGGGGGATTAGACACAGGCAGGGGTGGTAGGGGGGATTAGACACAGGCAGGGGTGGTAGGGGGGATTAGACACAGGCAGGGGTGGTAGGGGGGATTAGACACAGGCAGGGGTGGTAGGGGGGATTAGACACAGGCAGGGGTGGTAGGGGGGATTAGACACAGGCAGGGGTGGTAGGGGAGGTTAGACACAGGCAGGGGGTGGTAGGGGAGGTTAGAAACAGGCAGGGGTGGTGGAGATGGGATTAGTGACACTTACTTTCTCTCAGTGTCAGCCGCGCCTATAGCGATCCCTCTTCCATCATGGGGTCTCTGCTCAGCCGAAAGCTCCTCCCCCTTTACGCTGTTGTTCGTCAGCTGACTTTCTCGTCAGCAGCATGGGGGGGAGCCGTGGAGAGGATGGGCGGGCGGGCGGGCGGCCAGCTGTGCGGTTATGGCAGCGAATGGTCTGCCAATACTTCTAATAGCAGCGGCGCTGGGCCATCCACATAGTGGGATGAAGAGCGGAGCGGGTGGGCGTAGCGGAGCCCGATTGGGCGGGATTACTGTATTTATGGGCGTCAATGTGCCGCCCCTCAGAACCTGCCGCCTGGGACAATGGTCCCATCGGGTCCCATGGTAGGGCCGGCCCTGGGCGCATGGGAACACGGGAGGTAAGAGCATGCCATGCCACAGGAGGTAAGAGCACATTGCTTCCTCAATCCAAAAAGGGTAAGGGGCCACGCCAGGGGCAAAGGCCCTCCTTTACTGCACACAAGCGTTTTTTTCGTCCGCCCAGAGCGACAGGAAAAAGACCCCAGGCCGATAAAGCGCCTGCTCAAGGACAAAAGCGTCCTTGGTTCCGCAAGCCCAACAAGCCTGCGGACAAATCTGCGTCCGCATGAAGGTCTGCCCCCATCAATCTCTCGGGTGGGGGGACGTCTTCGCAAATTCGCGACTCGGTGGACATCTCTGATCTCAGACCGGTGGGTTTGCGAAGTAATCTCCTCAGGGTACAAGATAGAGTTTCTCTCTTGTCCACCGTACAGATTCTTTCCCTTCAACCTCCAGCAACAGCCGACCCGTCGGGAGGCCCTGTATGGGGCGGTCCAGGGTCTGCTGGAACGCGGGATGGTCATTCCTGTCCCAGAACAGGAACGGTTTCAGGTTTTTTACTCGAATCTGTTCGTAGTGCCAAAGAAGGATGGGGTTCGTCCAATCTTGGGTCTCAGGGCCCTCAATTGCTTTGTGAAAGTACAAAGATTCCAGATGGAGTCGGTTCGATCTGTAGTCACTGCTCTCCATCCAGGGGACTTTCTGGCATCCTTGGACATCAAGGACGCATACCTACATGTTCCCATATACTCCAGAAACCAGAGGTTTCTGTGCTTCGCAGTCGGGGAGGACCACTATCAGTTTGTGGCCCTCCGGTTTGGCCTGGCATCGGCACCCAGGGTGTTAACCAAGGTTCTCGCCCCGATTCTGTCCCTTCTAAGACAGCGGGGCATTGCTATCGTGGGCTACTTGGACGACCTTCTTCTGAGGGCCACTTCAAGCTCAGAATTAGAGGTGAGCGTGTCTATAACCTGTCAGACTCTCCGAGACTGTGGTTGGGTGCTAAACACGCAAAAGTCAGTATTGGATGCCGACTCAACGCCTAGTGTATCTGGGGTTGATTCTGGATTTCTCAGAGGCAAGGGTCTTCCTCCCTGTGGAAAAGTTGCAGATCCTTCGGCTGCGGTGCGGCAGCTGACATCCAAGAGTTGGTCGTCACTCTTTGCATGTGAGTCTTGGGCCTCATTGTAGCCTCCTTCGAGGCGGTTCCATATGCTCAATATCACACTCGAGTTTTACAGAAGAAATTCTGTCCAGATGGGACAGATGCCCATCATCCCTGGATTATCAAATCCGGGTAAGCCACCTAGTCAGGACATCCCTGGTATGGTGGCTGACATCACTGAAACTTCTGGCTGGGAAGTCATTCCTTCCTGTTCATTGGATGGTGATCACAACGGACGCCAGCCTTACAGGTTGGGGGGGGGGGAGTCTGGGCTGTTCAGTCGACGCAAGGTCGCTGGACCCCGGAGGAATCCTGCCTGCCGATCAATGTCCTGGAACTCCGGGCGATCAGACTGTGCCTCTTCAAATGGTCTCAGAGGCTGCAGGGGTGTCCAGTCAGACAATGCCACGGCAGTGGCATATGTCAATCATCAAGGAGGAACAAGAAGCTCAGCTGCAGCATCGGAGGTCGCTTGCATCCTGAGGTGGGCAGAAAGGAGCGTACCGGCACTGTCGGCCGTGTACGTTCCGGGTGTGGAGAACTGGCAGGTGGACTACCTGAGTCGCCAAATGCTGGACCAAGGAGAATGGTCCTTACACCCGGAGGTGTTTCAGCTCCTCTGCCAAAGATGGGGCACGCCAGACGTAGATCTTCTGGCATCCCGACTCAATCGGAAGGTATCGAGGTTTGTGGCCTAATCAAAGGACCCATGGGCAGACGCAACTGACGCGTTGGTAGCATCCTGGGGTCAGTATCGGCTAAATTATGCCCTCCCTCCCATGGGGCTTCTTCCTCATCTGTTTCGCAGAGTGGAGGCAGAGGGAATTCCAACGATCCTGATTGCTCCTGATTGGCCTCAGCGTCCTTGGTACGCCGATCTAGTACGTCTGGTAGCAGACATTCCCTGGCGCCTACCACTACGGGAGGACCTGCTGTCGCAAGGTCCCATACTCCATCCTGCTTTACAGTCACTGGCTTTAACGGCATGGCTATTGAGAACCAGGTACTGAGAGACCGGGGCCTGTCAGATTCAGTAATCTCTACTATGAGAAGTGCTCGGAAACCGTCCTCTAGGAGGGTTTATCATCGCACTTGGAAGGCCTACATTTCCCTGTGTGAGGAAATGAAGTGGCACCCGCATACTTATTTGGTTTCCAGAATCCTTCTGTTCCTACAGCGTGGGGTGGACCAAAGGCTTGCCTTAAGTACAATTAAGGGACAGATATCTGCCCTGGCCATCTTTTTTCAGCGACCCCTGGCGACTCACTCTCTCGTGAGTACGTTTGTGCAGGGGGTTCGACATGTGGCTCCTCTGGTCCGTCCCCCACTACCTCCGTGGGACTTGAACCTGGACCTCTCGGTGCTTCAGAAGTCCCCGTTTGACAATATCAGGGAAATTCCCTTGTTGACACTTTCGCAAAAAGTGGTCTTTTTGATGGCTGTTACATCAGTTAGACGGGTTTCTGAGCTGGCAGCCTTGTCCTGCAAGGCTCCCTATCTGATCTTCCACAAGGATAAGGTGGTGCTGCGTCCGCAGCCTTCCTTTCTTCCAAAAGTCGTTTCGGCTTTTCATCTCAACGAAGACATTGTACTTCCATCCTTGTGTCCTCATCCGTTGAATCCTAAGGAGTCGGCGTTGCATTCCTTGGACGTTGTCCGAGCTTTGAGAGTATACCTATCTGCTACTTCCCTGTTCCGGAAGTCAGACTCACTGTTTGTTTCGGTGGCTGGTCCCAAGAAGGGCCTAGCAGTCTCGTCGGCCAGCATCTCGAGGTGGATCCGACAGATAGTAATCCAGACTTACGCCTTAAGGAGTCAGGCGCCCCCCTTTCCTGTCACGGCGCATTCGACCAGGGCAATAGGTGCCTCTTGGGCTTCCTGACATCAAGCGTCTGTTTCCCAATTATGTAAAGCGGCGACTTGGTCGTCCGCTCACACTTGCACTAAATTCTACAAGGTTGATGTAGGTGCATCTTCGGATGCTTCTTTCAGCCTCAAAGTTTTGCAGGTGGCTGTTTAGAGTTGCAACTCCTCCATTGGAGGAGCTCTGTTTTGTTTTGGGGTGAAGTTTACATTTATGCTGTTACCACCCCTCGTTTTTTTTTTTTTACACTGCTTTGGGACGTCCCACTTGTCAATAGGAAGCTGTGTCCGTCCATGAACGAAAGAGTAAATAGGATTTTTTTACTCACCGTAAAATACTTTTCTCTGAGTTCATGGATGGACACAGCACCCACCCCTCTTTTTTGTTTAAGTTTGTACTGCTTTTTGACGAACTGATCTGCGAGGTGCAGAGAGTGGGGATATACCCAGAGGGTCCGCCCCCTGGGCGGTACTGTAGAAGGTGTGATGTGTAACACTTTTTACAAGTTTTTCTGCCTAGTCACTCCTAAATGAAGGATAATCCCCACTTGTCAATAGGAAGCTGTGTCTGTCCATGAACTCAGAGAAAAGGATTTTACAGTGAGTAAAAAATCCTATTTTAGCCCACTGTCAGCTGATTCTGGGTCACAGGAGAGCAAAGATTAGTGCAGAAGTATTGCCATAAAAGCTTTGGTCATACTTCTCTTTAAAGTGGTACTAAACCGCAGAAAAAAAAATTGTCTCCCTGCAAGTTAAAGCGGAGGTGCCGTGGAAAAAAATATATATTAAAAGCCAGCAGCTGCAAATACAGCAGCTGCTGACTTTTAATATATGGACACTTACCTGTCCTGGAGTCCAGCGACATCTGCAGCAGAGGACGAGCAATCGCTCGTCACTCTGCTGCCCCCACCGCCATCCTCGGTGAGGGAACCAGGAAGTGAAGCCTTGCGGCTTCATGCCCGGTTCCCTACTGCGCATGCGCGAGTCGAGCTGCGCTGTTCTGAATGGTCCCCTGTGTTCTGGGAGCCGAGTGTCTCCCAGAACACAATGGGGAATCTGCGGGAAGTGACGTACTTTCCGCAGATTTCCCGCAGAGAGGACTCTCGGAAGTGGGTGCAAATACCTGTCTTAGACATTTATCTGCACCCCCCTCCCCCTGAAAGGTGTCAATTGTGACACCGGAGGGGGGGAGGGTTCCGATCAGCGGAAGTTCCACTTTAGGGTGGAGCTCCACTTTAATGTCATAATGTGCTAGTATGAATCAAATTCTAGCACATTATGAAAGACTTACCTGAAAATGACGCTCTACTGCGGCGCACTGTCACCACTGACCGGGCTTCCGTCTTACCCTGATCTTCCTTCCTGGTTTGTGGTCATCTGATTGGCTGAGCTGTGATATCGTCCTGGCCACGGCACAGCTCTCTCAATAGACAGCACACCATTATGTGACGCATACTAGCACATTATGCCATTGCCTTGCAGGGGATTCTTTTTTTTTATTAACGGTTTACTACCGCTTTAAAAAAAAAAAAAAAAGGAAGGTAAAAGCTTGTTTTACTTGCCTAAAGGTGTGGTCATGTCATGTATCAGGTCCAGTGTCTTCACTCCTGCAGAGTTTAAAGGTCCTTCATTGGGTGCCCAGTTGGCTGTATGGGTGACATTGACCATTCCATGTCACCCAGACAGTGCCCAAGAATAGTGGGATCAGGGGGTGGGATGGAGAGGGGTACTTTAGATTTTGCCCAGAGACAGGCTTTACAACAGAGTAAAACCATTCTACCCTTTATAGCCAAGGAAGCTGCCTTCTGCTCCTCTTTGATCTGCAGTTGCCATGGTGCTGCACATGTAATCAGTTATGACATCAGCTAATGGAGGACTTGGCCGTTTGAGAGCACAAGCAACTGTGAGAGTTGCAGTGCCTTAAAAAAGTATTCATACCCCTTGAAATTTTCAAAATTTTGTCTTGCTACAACCAAAACGTGAATGTATTTTATTGAGATTTTATGTGATAGACCAACACAAAGTGGCACATAATTGTGAAGTGAAAGGAAAATAATAAATGGTTTTCCAAAAAAATATATCTGAAAAGTGTGGCATGCATTTGTATTCAGCCCCCTTTACTCTGATACTCCTAACTTAAATCTAGTGGAACCAATTGCCTTCAGTAGTCACCTACTTGGTAAATAGTCCACCTATGTGTAATTTAATCTCAGTATAAATGCAGCTGTTCTGTGAAACCCTCAGAGGTTTGTTGGAGAACCTTAGTGAACATACAGTAACATGAAGGCCAAGGAACACACCAGACAGGTCATGGATAAAGTGTAGAAGTTTAAAGCAGGGTTAGGCAGGGGCGTACCTAGAGCATTTGGCACCCGGGGCGGATCCTATATCTGGCACCGCCCCCCCACCTTAAAATGTAAAAACACCCACTGTGCCCCCTGCATACCTCTGCATTCTTCAATATCTTTTTGACACTACTGTGTACCCCCTCTCCACAACTGCACCTCTGGACCCCTTTACATTACACAGCACCCTGCACCTCTGGACCCCTTTACATTACACAGCACCCTGCCCTTCTGGACCCCTTTACATTACACTGCACTTCTAGACCCCTTTGCATTTCACAGCACCCTGCACCTCTGGACCCCTTTACATTACACGGCACCTTGCACCTAAGGACCTCTTTACATTACACAGCACCCTACACCTCTGGACCCCTTTACATTACACAGCACCCTGCACCTCTGGACCCCTTTACATTACACTGCACTTCTAGACCCCTTTGCATTTCACAGCACCCTGCACCTCTGGACCCCTTTACATTACACGGCACCTTGCACCTAAGGACCTCTTTACATTACACAGCACCCTACACCTCTGGACCCCTTTACATTACACAGCACCCTGCACCTCTGAACCCCTTTACATTACACAGTACACTGCACCTCTGGACCCCTTTACATTACACAGCCCACTGCACCTCTGGACCCCTTTACATTACACAGCACCCTGCACCCCTTTACATTACACAGACCCCCACAGCTCTGGACGCCTGTATGTTACACAGACACCCCCTAACAGTTCTTGACCCCCTGCATGTTACACAGACCCCCCTACAGTACAGACCCCCCCTACAGTATAGACCCCCGCTACAGTGTACAGATCCCCCTACAGTGCACAGACCCCACTACAATACAGACAGACCCCCCCTACAGTGCAGACCCATGTACCTCAGACCAAGACCACACATAGAGCCCGAGGTAGTGGCTTTGCAGGGGGAGGAGTATTGCGAGCCGCACCTGAACCAGCCGCCATGACAGACCCCCCCCCCCCCCTTCAGACCCATGTACCTCAGACCACACATGGAGAGAACGAGGTAGTGGCTTTGCAGGGGAAGGATTTTTGCGAGCCGCACCTGAGCCAGTTGGCACACCGGGGACCCGGCGCCATGATCCTATTCTCTCCTTCTCTCCATGGTCGTTCACTCGCGGCTCTGATCAGTCTCGGCAGCTGCTGTCACAGCCGAGCAGATGTGCAAAGCTGGTAGAGACATCCTCAAAAAGACTTGCAGCTGTAATTGCAGCGAAACGCGGTTCTACAAAGTATTGACTCAGGGGCTGAATACAAATGCACGCCACACTTTTCACATATTTATTTGTAAAAAAAAATTGAAAACCATTTATCATTTTTCTTCCACTTCACAATTATGTGCCACTTTGTGTTGGTCTATCACATAAAATCCAAATAAAATATATTTAAGTTTTTTGGTTGTAACATGACAAAATGTGGAAAATTTCAAGGAGTGTGAATAATTTTTCAAGGCACTGTATTAAGGCCAGCCTTGAAAGTAACCATTTTGGAAAACGGTTACATTGGTGGGTTTATTTCTGCTTAAAGCAAAACTAAGGGCACTCCCTATACTTGCCTCTCTAATGGTTGGAGGTTGGCAAGGGGTACTTTGTCAGCGCCGGCATCTTATCCCCGGCTGCCAGTCTTATTTTTTTAACAAAAAAGTTTTTATTTTTCATAACTGAGATCAAGCAAAAAAAATTAACAGAAATACAAATACAGAAGAAACTGTAAAGCCCTGTACACACAATAGGTTTTACAGATGAAAAGAGTCCGATGGACTTTTTTCATCGGACAAACTGATCGTGTATGGGCCCCATCGGTATTTTTTCCATCTGTGTTTAAAAATAGAACATGTTTTAAATTTATCCGATGGTTAAAAAACCGATAGCAAATTACTATCGTCTGTGGAGAACTCCATCGGATAAAAAACCCATGCATGCTCATAATCAAGTCGACGCATGCTCAGAAGCATTGAACTTCATTTTTCTCGGGTCATCGGAGTGTTTTACGTCACCGCGTTTGGAACGGTCGGTTTTTTGACTGATGGTGTGTAGGCAAGACTGATGAAAGTCAGCTTCATCGGTTTTCCGATGGAAAAATCCATCAGTTAAAAAAACCATAGTAAATCCGATCGTGTGTACAGGGCTTAAGGCACACAGTTCACATCATCATACAATATAGATTGCAGAAAGCAAAAAAGCTCTTTAGCAGTGTACATTATACATTAGTAAGAGGATCAGACAGTTGGATCGAATCGAGTAAAACCTGGCGCGGGATGACCTAACTCCTGTGTATGCGCAGGAAACGGTCATCCCAGCAGAAGACTGTACCAGTGATGTGAGCTAAGCTGCGCATGCACAGCTACATTCCGCTGAAGACAGTGTGGACAGGCAGGTAGGTGTATTTCAGCGGTTCTCAACCTTTCTAGTGCCGTGACCCCTTGATAAAATTTCCCACGTTGTAGGGACCCCCAACAGTAAAATTATTTTCGTAGCGTGGGTTGTCAGCACCCAAGGCAAGGCAAGTAGTTTGCACCCCTAAGCCACGGACATTTAGCGCCCCGAGTCCCTTCCACTCGTAGAGTATTAAAACCCCTTATGGTACATTTCAGGCTGTACCACTCTTTCTCTTTGTTCTCCTTTCTTTCCCTTTTATCTCTCGCTATCCTGATTTCTTGTTTTTTCCCCATCCCTCTCTAGCCGTCATTCTTGTTCTTTCTCCTATTCTTTCTCTCCCTTTTTCTTTGTTCCTCCTCCTCTTTTCCTCTCCCTTTCATGTATTCTTTATTTGTATTCCTTCTCTTACTCCTTGGTGGGGGGAATGGGATGAGTGGCAGTGCTGGCGGGGGATTTGGGATCAGTGGCAGTGCTGGCGGGGGATGTTCTGATCAGCCAACTTAGGTGCTCTTGATCAAGGTCACCTGCTGATCTGAGAACTGTAGTGGGGACTTTTAATGGCAACTATAATCACGGGTAGTGTTACTGTGTCTCCGGCTTCACTGTCTCCGACTTTGTGGTGTCTCGTAACAGTGACACCTATGCCGAAATCCGGAGATAGGGTCTCCTCCAGCCCCTCCCACTTCACATTCTTCACCAATCAGCTGACCTCCAGTCTCTGCCCCCCAGCCATGCCGTGAACTGAATAAGCGGCTGCAAAAAGGGTGAGTGGGCGGCCGCGGGCCCCAGAAACAGCCCAGCTGGGTGGCCACAGGCTCCAGGGACAGCCCTGCTGGGCGGCTGCAAAAAGGCTGGGAGAGTGGTGCGGGCTTCAGTAACAGCCCAGGATTTGGTGACCCCTGGCAAATCATCATTCGACCCCCAGGTTGAGAACCACTGGTGTATTTGATTGCAGAAGAAACATTGCATGCCTCTTCTGTAATAAATAGCCTGCCTGCTCCCATTTTTTTCTAAAATGCCTTCAGTTCTATTTTAGGTCAATTATGATGAAAACCTACAGCACCTGGTAAGGGTTAAATTTTTATTAAATGAAAAGTGCAGTGTGAAAATTCCTCACGGAGCTCATGATCAGAATCAGGAACAATTTCTCATTGTCTATGGCCAGCAGAACAAATTCCATTCCTTTTTCTTAGCAGAGAGGAGAAGGCGCGCTGTACTATGTGGACTACACAGGGGCTGGCGCTCTCATGTCCTGTCTAGGTGGTCATACATGTATCCGTTTTCCATATGATTGGCTATCCAATTCATTGATTGGCATAAACATTATATACATCATAACCTACCAAAAAAAGATTAAACAATAGTTTGAGCAGATCATTCAGTAGACCATACACACCGATTTTATTGATCCAGATATGTAATTGTGCTCTGTGATGATTTACATGGTGGGAAGTCTACTCTCCTGAAACATCATCATGTACTAATCCCTGATACCCAGAATACTATACAGTAAACCCCCTTCCATCGCGGGGGTTACGTTCCAGACCCACCCGCAATAAGTGAAAATCCGCGAAATAGAAATACCCTATTTAAATACACACTAGGCATGTTTTTATAACTTTCACTGTACTTTAAAAGCATTTTAAGGTCTTTAAACACACTTTTAAAACGATAGAAACACATTTAAACACATAAAAGATACTGAGAGACATATCAAGAGCAATGGAAAACACAAAAATATTTAATTAACAATGATTTAATCAATAAAATAATGTTAATAGGTCTTACAGAAAAAAACGCAATATACCGGGACCGTGAAAACTGAACTGCGATATAACGGGGGTTTACTGTACCCTAGAATTCTATTCTATACCTACAATCCAAACTCATAGATCAGATATTATAAGCAATGTCTTACTATAAAATGCCCCAATCTCACCCCTCCAACCTGCTACTACCTAATGGCTCTTCAAATTGCTGCTGGTGGGGGGAGGGGGCCTGTGTCATCACTGTGTGTACTGGATAATCATGTCTTCCATGTCCTCCCTGTGTACTCATCACACTGCACATCCCAGTCCAGGCAGTCCATGGAGGGACAATTCCTATACAAGGCTGGCTGAGGGCATTCCTTCCAACAGGAAGTGTCTGTACTGGGCATCAGTGCTACGTGATAGACGTGATCCCATCATATATACTCACTACATGCCAGGGACCTTCCCCTTTCCTCTACATCATCCATCATTCCAATTCTGTCTACAGAGCCTCCCCTCTACAAGATCTACACACCCCCTCCACTCCACTCCCCCTCCACACATACCAGAACCTTACACCCCCCAGTACCTGGCTGAGACACCCCCTCCCATCCATCTAGTACCTGATCCCCCTCCCCCCCCTCATTCATCGTACCTGATCTCCCCCTGTGTGATCGATCACCACACCCACCAGTATCTTACACCCCCCCCCCCTCATCCCTCGTGACCTGACCGCTTTCCCCGTCCCTCCAGTATCTACACCCTCTTTAATTCCTCTAGTACCTGATCCCCCACCCTCCCCATCCCTCTAGTATAGTATCTGATCATCCCTTCCTCTATCACTTAACACTCCAGTACTTTATCCCCCCTCCCCATCCTTCTAATACAGTAGCTGACCCCCCTCCAGTACCAGAACCTATCCCCATAGCACATGACCCCCCCTCCCATCCCTCCAGTACATGACCCCCCCATCCCCATAGTGCCTGATCCCCATCCCTTCCAGTATCTGACCCCCCTCCCCATCCCTCCAGTTCCTGACCCCCCCCATCCCCATAGTGCCTGATCCCCCTCCCATCCCTCAATTACCTGACCCCCCCCCCCATAGTACCTGATCCCCATCCCTCCAGCACCTGATCCCCCCCCCCATTATCCCTCCAGTACATAACCCCCCCCCTCCCCACAGTACCTGATCCCCCTTCCATTCTTCCAATACATAACCCTGCCCCCCCACATCCCTCCAGTACATGACCCCCCATCCCTCCAGTACCTGATCCCCCTCCCATCCCTCTAGTACCTGCCCCCCTCCCCCATAGTACCTGATCCCCCCTCCCATCCCTCCAGTTCCTGATCCCCCTTCAATCCCTCCAGTTCCTGACTCCCCCAATCCCCATAGTGCCTGATCCCCATCCCCATCCCTTCCAGTACCTGACTCCCCTCCCCATCCCTCCAGTTCCTGACCCCCCCATCCCCATAGTGCCTGATCCCCCTCCCATCCCTCAATTACCTGCCCCCCCCATAGTACCTGATCCCCATCCCTCTAGCAACTGACCCCCCCCCCCTTATCCCTCCAGTACATAACCCCCCCCTCCCTACAGTACCTGATCCCCCTTCCATTCTTCCAATACATAACCCTGCCCCCCCACATCCCTCCAGTACATGACCCCCCATCCCTCCAGTACCTGATCCCCCTCCCATCCCTCTAGTACCTGCCCCCCTCCCCCATAGTACCTGATCCCCCCTCCCATCCCTCCAGTTCCTGATTCCCCCTTCAATCCCTCCAGTTCCTGACTCCCCCAATCCCCATAGTACCTGATCCCCCTTCCCATCCCTCCATTACCTGACCCCCCCATGTCCCTCCAGTACATGACCCCCACAGTACCTGATCCCCCTCCCACCCCTCCATTACCTGACCCCCCCCATAGTACCTGATCCCCATCCCCATCCCTTCCAGTACCTGACCCCCTCCCCATCCCTCCAGTTCCTGACCACCCCATCCCCATAGTGCCTGATCCCCCTCCCATCCCTCAATTACCTGACCCCCCCCATAGTACCTGATCCCCATCCCTCCAGCACCTGATCCCCCCCTTATCCCTCCAGTACATAACCCCCCCCCCCCTCCCCACAGTACCTGATCCCCCTTCCATTCTTCCAATACATAACCCTGCCCCCCCCACATCCCTCCAGTACATGACCCCCCATCCCTCCAGTACCTGATCCCCCTCCCATCCCTCTAGTACCTGCCCCCCTCCACCATAGTACCTGATCCCCCTCTAGTACCTGATCCCCCTCCCATCCCTCCAGTTCCTGATCCCCCTCCAAACCCTCCAGTTCCTGACCCCCCCATCCCTATAGTGCATGATCCCCCTCCCATCCCTCCAGTTCCTGACTCACCCCCATAGTACCTGATTCCCCCCCATATCCCTCCATTACCTGACCCCCCCCCTATATCCCTCCAGTACATGACCCCCCCATCCCCACAGTACCTTATCACCCCCATCCCTCCAGTTCCTGACTCCCCCCATCTCCATAGTACCTGATCCCCCTCCCACCCCTTCATTACTTGACCCCCCAATAGTACCTGATCCCCATCCCCTCCAGTACCTGACCCCCCCATTCCTCCATTACATGATCCCCCTATCCCTCCAGTACATGACCCCCCCACAGTACCTGATTCCCCCCACCCCTCCAGGACATGACCCCCCCACAGTACCTGATTCCCCCCATCCCTCCAGTACCTGTTTCCCCCCCTTATCCCTCCAGTACCTGATCCCCCCCCCCATTACATGACCCCCCTTATCCCTCCAGTACCTGATCCCCCAGTACCTGATCCCCCCCCATTACATGACCCCCCTTATCCCTCCAGTACCCGTTTCCCCCCCTTATCCCTCCAGTACCTGACCCCCCTCCCCATAGTACCTGATCCCCCCCCTCCATAGTACCTGATCCCCCCCTCCCATCCCCATAGTACCTGATCCCCCTCCCATTCTTCCAGTGAATGTCCCCCCCCCCCAATAGTACCTGATCCCCCCCCATCCCTCCAGTCCCCCCCCCCTTATCCCTCCAGTACATGACCCACCCCCGTACCTGATCCCCCCCCTCCTCTATTATATGACCCCCCACCCCTCCAGTACCTACCCCCCTCCCATCCCCATAGTACCTGATCCCCCTCCCATTCTTCCAGTAAATGATCCCCCCCATAGTACCTGATCCCCCACCCATTGTTCCAGTACCTGCCCTCCCTCCTCCCATCCTCTGTACAGGAGATCTCGCTCAGCCACCCTCCTGGTAAGCTGTTCTCTTCGATGCAGCAAGCGAGCCCTCCCTCCTCAGCCAATCAGAGTGCAGGAAGTGGGTTGGTCTGACATGTCACAGCCAGAGAGGAAAGGAAAAAAAAATCCGATGACATCTTTGAGCTTGTAAGGGAGAGGAGAGAGAAGAGAGGAGAGGAGCCTTGTATGTCATCGCTGGATCGCTGCACAGCTCAGCCACACTGACCCTCCACATCCATCCCAGCCACAGATCACCTTCCCCACCACCTCGGATAGAAGCCAGCCTGCACCATGATAGCAGCCCAGCTCCTGGCCTATTACTTCACTGAGCTCAAAGATGATCAGGTCAAAAAGGTGAGAGAGAGAGGGGAGACATGGGGGGACCCCTAATTAGTGAGCCCAGCCTGTGGGTACAGACTAGTGCTGGCTCCATCCCAGGGACTGATCACATCTATAGCAGTCCTCATCATCAGGACTCATCAATGGGATCATATAGGGGGGAGGAGGATGGGAGGAAAACAGAGAATTCATGGAGCTGCCTGCAATGTCCTTGAAAGCAGGATGTGGTGACATTTCATGTCCCTGGGCCTCACATCCATGTGTACAGGGATCGCTATATATATATATATATATATATATACACACACACACACACTGTATATACCCAGATCACCACCAATCGTCCTCCACTCCATAATCACATCCATGTGTACAGGGATCGCTATATATATATATATATACTGTATATATTCAGATCACCACCAATGATCCATAATCACAACCTTCTAATCACTATGTACTAATAATCCACCCATCACCCTTCCAGCTGACACTCCTTTCCATATTACTGCACAGGATCAGATCATTGTGTGTCACTAATACACCTGGACAGGTACACAGCTCATCACAGGACTTGGTTTCCTTGTGACTTATGAAAATGATGAAGTCTGGAGAAGAGGAAGGAGAGATGCTGCTTAGAGCAGCCAATCAGATTTCAGCATTCTTTAACCTTCACTGGAAATATTACATAAAACCAGTTTTTATATGAGTTCCCAAGAATCTCACTTTCCTCTCTCTTTTTTTTTTTTTTTGTATAGTTATCAGATACATTACTGTCAGTCCAGGAGGTGCTAAGCTGCTTATCATCAGATTTTTATTGATAAAATGGTTATGATCAGACTTTTATTGATAAGATGGTTATGATCACAATTTTATTTATTGGATAGTTCTGATCAGATTTACATTAATAAGATAGTTATGATCAGAATTGTATTGATAGGATGGTTATGATCAGAATTTTATTTATAGGATGGTTATGATTAGACTTATTGATAGGATGGTTATGATCAGAATTTTATTTATAGGATGGTTATGATTAGACTTATTGATAGGATGGTTATGATCAGAATTTTATTTATTGGATAGTTCTGATCAGATTTACATTAATAAGATGGGTATGATCAGAATTGTATTGATATGATGGTTATGACCAGAATTGTATTGATATGATGGTTATGACCAGAATTGTATTGATAGGATGGGTTATGATTAGACTTATTGATAGGATGGTTATGATCAGAATAGTATTAATAGGATGGGCTATGATCAGATTTTTATTTATAGAATGATTATGATCGAAATAATAATTAAAGAATGAGTTATTATTAGACTTTTATTTATGGAATGGTTATGATCAGAATTGTATTTATAGGACGCGTTACGATCAGACATAATTATGGAATGGTTATAATCAGAATAGTATTTATAGGACGGGTTATGATTACATTTTTTTTTATGGAATGGTTATAATCAGAATTTTTTTATAGGATGGTTATGATAAGAATTGTATTTATAGGACGGGTTTTGATTAGACTTTTATTTATGGAATGGTTATAATCAGAATTTTATTTATGGGATGGGATATGATTAGACTTATTAATAGGACGGGTTGTGATCAGACTTTATTATACATGATGTTTATTAAAAAATATTTTTTTCTATGCAAGTATTACTACAATGATTATGTGGTTGAAGATATTCAGCCATTGCTTTTGTTAATCCTCCTCATCCTGACTCCATTGAGAAGTGTGGATTTATGTCCAGAGACACACCTTAGTGTGGATGTCTGGACCTTGAATGAGCTCCCTAGTTACCTAGTGATGCTAATTACACTTTACTGACCCAAGCCACATAACCAGCCTGACCGTGAGTTACCAGTGCCCAGGAAATGGAACCGATTATGCGTTTGACCTCCACTGCTGTGTCTATGTACTGGGCTTGTCCTAAGGGGAGGTCAAACCACTCGAATCGTTTCCTATGGATCCGCCATTACTGAACTGCTCTCTGTGTTTCGTGCACACTTGTTGATATTAATGGACATGTTAATGATTAAATTCCTTTTTTATCCAAACCATTTCTGCAAGCAAGGTCACTAAATTTATAATTAGACATTTTATATACAGATTGGCGCTTATAAAAGATGCATTTGGGATGTAAGCATTGGGATACAGTGTCCATTTCACCTTGTTCCCTGCATAGATCTGGATATAAACAGTGGAAGGATATCATTCTATTACATAACACAATTCATTACCGGGCCAATTATATCACAGCATCATTGCAATGGAGAAAAACTGCACTTCCATCAGATTGGAACCCTGGAATGGATTTTAAGGCTTTGGGGGACAGACGTGCAGCTCAGGGATAGGTGGGAAATTTTAAAGGGGCTCAGTGATTTCCTTCTGCTCTTCTTATGGCCTTGGAAATCTCGGTTATGCCTTGTGCACACGATCGGATTTCTGATGGAATAAAATTTGATGGAATTTTCCATCGGAATTCCAATGAAGCTGACTTCCATCAGTCTTGCCTACACACTGTCAGACTAAATTTCGACCGTCCAAAACGCGGTGACGTAAAACACTACAACAAGCCGAGAAAAATGAAGTTCAATGCTTCAGAGCATGCGTCGACTTGATTCTGAGCATGCATGGGTTTTTCTCCAAAGGAATTCCACACAGACGTTCGGAATTTCCCATCGGATTTTTTTCCATCGTAAAAATTTAAAACATGTTCTTTTTTTTACTCCCATGGAAAAAAATCAGATGGGGCCCACACACGATCGAAATTTCCGATGAAACAAGTCCATCGGATTTTATTCCATCGGAAATCCGATTGTGTGGACAAGGCATTAGTTTGAACACTGGCAGCCCTGTTCAGTAAAATATTCGTTATTTCTGTTTTAATCGTTTTTATTCGGTTTTAACAAGTGGTTAATATGCAAAAGTTCTGCCCACGCAGGGGCTTGCATTGAAGTCGGAACAGGTATTAGCTCAAAAGAAGAGAAAAAAATTGCAACAGTAGTAGTAAATTGAAATGTGAAGGATACCGTCAGGATAAATGTTCTTTATTTCATTCCCCAGTTCGCAGATCTCAGTGTGCGATTCAGGTGCGATGCGGGAACCCGTACTGGATTCGCATTGCACTAGTGTGAACTGGAATGTGTAATAATGTTCATTGAGGAGTGCTAAACACTTTTTTTTTCCCCCAACATAAATGCTGATAATACTTATCTTTTAGATAATTCACTGATTAGGTCTATAGGTAATTCAGTAAAGAAGTGAAATAAGCACAATTATTATTATTGTCTCATGTATTACACGATAAAGCTTAAAGTGAAAGTCTCTTTCTTTTCCTATAAAAAATAATAAACATGTTATACTTACCTGCTCTGTTGCAGTGGTTTTGCACAGAGCAGCCCCGATCCTCCTCTTCTTGGGTGCCTCTTCTGTGATCCTGGCCCCTCGCCCTGAACAGGAGTTCAGTGCCCCCGCAGCAAGCAGCTTGCTATGGGGGCACCTGAGCTGAGTCACTGCTTCTTGTGTCCATTCAGACACAGAGCCCGTCCCGCCCCCTCTCTCCCCTGATTGGCTAGCTGACTGACAGCAGCGGGAGCCAATGGCTGCTGTGTCTCAGCCAATTAGGAAGGAGAATCTGGACAGCTGAGACACTCGTGGACATCGCTGGACACAGAGGGACCTCAGGTAAGTATGAGGGTGGCTGAGGGTGGCTGCTGCACACAGAATGCTTTTTATCTTAAGATAAAAAAAAAAAACTTCTGCCTTGACAACTACTTTAATGCACATGTAAAGTATATGTACTTTATTATAGCTTAAAGAGGGGTTCCACCCGCAATTTTTTATTTTTTTTTAAAAAGCCAGCAGCTACAAACACTGTAGCTGCTGACTTTTAATAGGGACACTTACCTGTCCTACTCGCCCGCAATGTCAGCCCCCCCGAGGCCGATCCCTCGATCCTGGCAGCTCCCAGGGCGCCGCCATCCTCAGTTAGGGAAACAGGCAGTGAAGTCGTGCGGCTTCACTGCCTGTTTCCTACTGCGTATGCGCGAGTCTCGCATTGTTTTCTGAATGGGTGGCTTGTTCTCTGGGATACACACAGTTCCCAGAAGGCAGCGCGCCCCATTCACCAGAAGACAACACGAGGAGGATGCGGAAGAAGACCAGCCGCAGATTAGGAAGAGGCAGATTAGGGACTTCCGCATAGCAACCGGTATTTCTGGTGAGTAAAAAAAAAAAATTTTTCTATTTTTTTGCAGGTTTTTTTGTGAATTTTTTTTTTTTTTTTTTTGGTGGAACTCCACTTTATTAAATTGGTTAATAAAGCTTATCTTCAAAAAAAAAAAAAGGAAAAAAAAGTGAGGTTGGTTAACGGCACGGTAAAGAAAGCCAGGAACAAACGATGAGGATAGTTATTTCGTACTTCCTACATCTAATATATTTGATACCGTAAGGTGCAGTTTCATCGTGTGTGTAATAAGTCCCTAAGAAGTGCCACAGAAAGGCACATGGTGTATGTGTTAAAGGGCACTGCTAAGCCTAAGGAAAGGATTGCAGGCAATGGAATATTTTCTAGCACAAGCTGAACCTTTCCTTATACCTACTACTTCCGGGTACCATCTCATGAACTGACTTTCTTGGCTGCCATGATACAGTCTGAGTCCTATTATGCATTGTTCTTTATCAAATGATCTGAACGTGAAGTGCCTAATACACCAGTGAGTTTTTACTCAGACCTGTGGTTGTGTTTTTTTCTCAAAATAATATTTTACCTGTTCAGAAAGTTTGCATCTGATTGATGGCTGAAAAGAAGTAAATCCATAATTTTGTAAGAATACCGTAATACATAAGTCCCTAAAATAGATATACCAAGCATAGATACACCACTCTTCATGTAGTAATGGAGGAGAAAATAGGCTGTAACTGCAGTAGCACTAATAATGGGAAATATGCTTATTTTTATATTTAAATTTTCTTCCAGAAGCGCATTTTGTGAGGTCAAGCACTGATGTTGGACGAGAAGGCCTGGCTCGCAGTCTCCACTCTAATTCATCCCAAAGGTGTTCTATTGGGTTGAGATCAGGACTCTGTGCAGGCCAGTCAAGTTCCTCCACCCCAAACTCGCTTATCCATGTCTTTATCAGGGGAGGGCTGGGCCAGGGGGAAGGGTGGCAATTGTTGCCTCCCAGGCCGCCCTAACTTATGTTCAAAATGGCCGGCAGCCTCTGCTCGCCACCATTTTCTTTTTTATTCTGGTCTAGGAAGTCGGGCCGGGGGCATGGCCATGGCGGCCGACCACTAGCTGTTGCATTCCGGGAGTTGTAGTCCACACTCAAGCTTCTGGGGGGTGGAAAACACAGCAGCGCAGAGGAAACTACAACTCCCTGGGACCGGATTCTTGGAAGCAGGCAGAGGCAGGGAGTCGGGACGCAGGGCTCGGCGCTGGCTGCAACTTGACCCCAGGATCAGGAGCGTTACCCCCCCAGGAAACTGTGGCGTGCAAGGACCTGCTGAGCTGAGATCACTGAGGTGAGAGACCCTGACACCCCTAGCTGACCCCCCATACACCCCATGTAACCTGCCCTAGTGATCAGGCTGCATTGATGGGCACTGGATTTGGCTGCACTGATGGGCACTGGTGAGGCTGCATTGAAAAACCAGGTGGGCCATGGATAGTGAGCTGATTCGGCAGTTCAATGGGCCACTTGACTGGACTTGCCCCCCAGGCCTAAGGCCGCCAGCCCTCCCCTGGTCTTTATGGACCTTGTTTGTGCACTGGGGCACAGTCACATTGGAACAGGAAGGGGCCACCCTCAAACTGTTCCCACAAAGATGGGAGCATGAAATTGTCCAAAATGTCTTGGTATGCTGACGCCTTAAGAGTTCTCTTCAATAGAACTAAGGGGCCAGACCTAACCCCTGAAAAACAACCCCACACCATAATCTTCCCTCCACCAAATGATTTGGACCAGTGCACAAAGCAAAGTCCATAAAGACATGGATGAGCGAGTTTGGGATGGAGGAACTTGACTGGCCTACACAGAGTCCTGACCTTAACCTAATAAAACACCTTTGGGATGAATTAGAGCCGGGACTGCAAGCCAGGACTTTTCATACAACATCAGTGCCTGACCTCACAAATGCTCTTCTGGAAGAATGGTCAAACATTCCCATAGACACACTCCTAAACCTTGTGGTCAGCCTTCCCAGAAGAGTTGAAGCTGTTATTGCTGTATCTATATAGATACAGTATCTCACAAAAGTGAGTACACCCCTAACATTTTTGTAAATGTCTCCAGACCTAAACCCTATTGAGCATCTGTGGGGCATCCTCAAACAGGTGGAGGAGCGCAAGGTCTCTAACATCCACCAGCTCCATGATGTCGTCATGAAGGAGCGGAAGAGGACTCCAGTGGCAACATGTGAAGCTCTGGTGAACTCCATACTCAAGAGGGTTAAGGCAGTGCTGGATATTAATGGTGGTCACACAAAATATTAACACTTTGGGACCAATTTGGACAATTTCACTTAGGGGTGTACTCACTTTTGTTGCCAATGGTTTAGACATTAATGGCTGCGTGGTGAGGTATTTTGAGGGGACAGCAAATTTACACTGTTAACCACTTCAGATCCGCGCTAAAGCCGAAAGACGGCTGCAGCACAGACCTGAACTGCAGAGAGGCCATCCCTGGACATCCTCTTCTTTACTTACGCAATGCGCGCCCTCGGCGGCACGCATCGCGGAAGAGCTGTGCCCGCTGTGCGTGCCTGGTGGCCGCGATGTCCATCAGGTACCCGCGATCGGCTGTCACAGAGCCAGGGATGTGGATCTCTGTGTGTAAACACAGAGATCCACGTCCTGTTAGGGAGAGGAGACCGATGGTGTGCCCCTTGTACATAGGGACAACCATCGGTCACCTCCCCCAGTCAGTCCCCTCCCCCCTACAGTTAGAACACATCTAGGAAACACATTTAACCCATTCCTCGCCCCCTAGTGTTAACCCCTTCCCTGCCAGTCACATTTATACAGTAATCAATGAATTTTTATAGCACTGTTCGCTGTATAAATGTGAATGGTCCCAAAATAGCGCCAAAAGTGTCCGATGTGTCCACCATAATGTCGCAGTCCCGATAAAAATCGCTGATCGCCGCCATTACTAGTAAAAAAAAAAAAAATATTAATAAAAATGCCATAAATCTATCCCCTATTTTGTAGACGCTATAACTTTTGCACAAACCAATCAATAAACGCTTGTGGCGATTTTTTTTTTACCAAAAATATGTAAAAGAATACGTATCGGACTAAACCGAGGAAAAAAAAATGGGATATTTATTATAGCAAAAAGTAAAAAATATTGTGTTTTTTTTCAAAATTGACATTATTTTTTTGTTTATAGCGCAAAAAATAAAACCCGCAGAGGTGATCAAATAACACCAAAAGAAAGCTCTATTTGTGGGAAAAAAAAGATAAAAATGCCATTTGGGTACAGTGTTGTATGACCGCGCAATTGTCATTCAAAGTGCGTCAGCGCTGAAAGCTGAAAATTGGTCTGGGCAGGAGGGGGGTTTTAGTGCCAAGTAAGCAAGTGGTTAAACAAGCTGTACACTCTCTACTTTACATTGTAGCAAAGTGTAATTTCTTCAGTGTTGTCACATGAAAAGGTAGAATAAAATATTTACAAAAAAAATGTGAGGGGTGTACTAACTTTTGTGAGATACTGTATACACACACACACAGACATATACTTTATTGTCAAAAGTATTGGGACACCTGTCTTTACAAGCACATGAACTTTAGTGGCGTCTTAGTCTGTAGGGGGAAAAAAATGAGGGGCGTACTCACTTTTGTGAGATACTGTATGGATGTGTGTGTATATATATATATAATATATACACACACACAATATATCTATATTTTTGTTACTTTATGATTAGATATTATTACATTCAAGTGCTTTCACTATTGTACTGTAACCGTAGAAACAGATTGAAGTGACAAACAAGCACATATGACAAACCTCATGGGAAATATGCATGCAATGCATTGATGCTTCAAGTGACTGGCCTTACACTATAATCAATCGCGTTGTAATTATACTGTCTATTTTTAGATAGAAGCTATGGGGGTTCCTAAGCATCAAACGGGTAATGATATAAGCAGTAGTATGAACTGAAAATGTCAGTTTCCCAAAACAGTTCCATTGAAGGCGTACAGTAAACGCTAACTGTCAGTTACCTGTGTTCTGTCAAGCCATCAAATGGCTGGTGTGATAACTGATCACATGCAGCACCATGACAACTACAGAACAGAGGCTAAAATGGCAGCTTCCATGGCTGTAAAGGAATAGGAGGGTTTTGCTCCATAGTATCTCGGCACTGCTAATCAATGCAAAATGATCAATCATTTTTAATCCTGGACGATCAACATAGTTTGGTCGAATCTGATCTAAATCAATTGGAATTAAAGTTGTGGCTATTCGATTGATTGCAGATTTGATCATTTTGATTGAATTGCACAGCAATTGGATAATAAAACTGAAATGTGTGTGGTCACCATTAGAGTGTTCAGGGAACAATAGAGGCAGATATAAGGCAGATGCAGCCTTTGGTCCTTTGTTCTAAAAACCTTTTGTGAATTGGGACTCCTCAGGCCCTGAAGGTCAACTTGGCAGCAAGGCAATTGGCATTTTTAAAGTGGAAGTAAACACATTGATTTAACAGTTTAAAAAAACAGTTAAATTCCCGGTGTTCTGCCGAGCTAGTTCCACCTATCGATATGGTTCCGAGCTGGACTGCGCAGGCGCAATCCGAGGCGACGGAATTCTCTGAGCGTGAACAGCTTTTCGGCAGCTGTAGACGCGCTCGCTCCCAATGCTAGGGGAACCAGCTCGACAAGAAAGCGGCGGGGGCAGAGACTGGGACACGCCGCTCTATAGCGCAGCATTAAACAAGTTGATGGCCGGGTGACACGCCGCTCTGTACAACACTCGCCCTATAGAGCGGCGTGTCACAGTGTCCGCCCCTTGCGGCCGCTCATGAACATTTAAAAAAATACAGAGCGGCGTGTCACCCGGCCATCAACTTGTTTAATGCCGCCCTAGAGAGCGGCGTGTCCCAGTCTCCGCCGCTTTCTGCGCGGCGTGTATCCTCGGGAGCGAGCGCGTCTACAGCTGACGAACAGCTGTAGATGTTCGTAGATTTCCGTGTGTTCCGAGTGCGCATGCGCAGTCGAGCTCAGAACCATATCGATAGGGGAACTAGGTCGACAAGACACCGGCATGCCGGAAATGCTAACTGCCACATTGGTTGTGCTCTCAACCAAACTGTCAAACCATCCAATGGCTGGTGTCATAACTGGTCACATGTGCAGCATCATGGCAGTTGAAGATTAAACAGAGGTCAAGATGGCAGCTTCCTTGGCTGAAAACGATAGGAGGGTTTACTTCCACTTTAAAATAAGAATTTAGCAACGCAAATGTTGTCTTTACAGGTAATGTCTCTTCCTACTACTGCAGCTATACACACAGGAGCCCGTGATGTAGGAATTGTAGAGATCACTGCAGTCTGGATTCATGTTGACTATCCATCCAAGAACGTTCTATTGCTGGGGCCTTTGATCGTTGTAACCATTGGAGCCTGCACATCTGTCACTGAGATGTTACTTCACTGTGTGTAATGTCAGCACATTCTGCATGGGGATGTCATCAGGACCAAGGCAGCTGTTAGGGTCACTGTATCTGTATACCTGTCAGGGTCACCTGTGGCCAGGTGACAGATGCACACCGTAGGGGGACAGGAGTGCACCGCGAGGTAGTGAACCCTATGGCTGGCTTCTGTGGATAGGAAACTGGGTGGTTGTGGAAAGCGGGACCAGAGGAGCACAACCGGGATCCCAACGGAAGCGAGAGCCAAGATTCCCCAGGGCGCGGAGTCTAAGACCCAGCTGGTCTTCTCCAGGGCCTCTAGTGGTGAGGATGTTACGCTGCAGGCTGGGACCAGGTCGCGGCCCCTGGAGTTTCCTAGCTCACGCCCCGTAGGATAAGGGGAAGCAGCACACGATAGAGAGAACCGAATAACAAGCCGAAGGTCAGGGGCCACAAGCAGACAAGGATAACGAAGAACGAGCCGAAGGTCAAGGGTCACGAGCAGACAGGGATGGTCGGGACAAGCCAAAACGTAACAGAGAGACAGACGTAGCACACGGCAGGCAGGAACCCAAACACACAATGCCTAACAAACACGTTGATCAGCAAAGCAGGCTTGCAGTGCACAGGTTAATATAGTGTTCAGTGATAGGGCCTGGGGTGGAGTCAGGCTGGGAGGAGATTATAAAGGAAGCCAGGTGAAGGAGGTCTGGTCTCTAGATGAACACATGAGGAGGAAGGTAAGATGGCAGACAAACACTACTGCATATCCATGACAGTACCCTCCCTCTTATGGGCCCTCCCCCGCCTGGACCCAGGCTTAAAGGGAAATCTCTGATGAAACCTTCTCAACAGATGAGGTGCAGCGACATCAGATGCAGCGATCCAAGACGCCTCCTCAGGACCAAAACCTCTCCAATGCACAAGGTACTGAAGAATGCCTCTGCAGAGCCGAGAATCCAGAACTTGTCTAACCTCGTACTTAAAATTATCCTCAGAGACCGAAAACGAGGTAGGGAGATGACAAGAAGATCTATTGAGGACCAAAGGCTCTCTAGGAATAAGCAAGGGCATGAGAGGATCAACAGGAATCTGAGGAGGGTCCCCTATACCCTTAAAGGGGAACTGGTCATCTTGCACAGGACCATCAGACTGGGCAGATGTCAGTGGAACCCTGAAGTCAGGTTGGTTAGAAGGTGACATGTCGCCGGAGTCAAGCTGAATAGCTGAAGGACAAGCAGAATGTCCCGAACAAGAAAAAGTGAGAGGCTCACTGGGCATGGGCTGGACTGGCATAACTAGTACAGAGGCAGAGTGAATAGCTGAGTCAGGTGTAGCGACTACCTGAATCGCATCGCAAGACGTAGCGACTGCAGGACTTGTAGACAAGCTAGCCTGGCTGTGCGTCCAAGGGTGGTTAGGGACAGAGAAATGTAAATGGTTATGCAACCTGGAATGAATGACCGGCTCAGATTCACAGGGGGCAACCTTGGGTAGGCAGGACGAGGAACAGGAGGGACCCCAAGCCAGGATCTGTCCAGTAGTCCAGTCCACATGAGGAGAATGGAGCTGTAACCATGGGAGACCCAAAATTATAGGCGTTGAGGCCTTGGGTAAGAATAAGAAAGGATATCCACTCCTGGTGGAGAATCCCTACCGACATCCTAATGGGTAGCGTCTGGAAGCGAATAGGGCCCCCTGGGAGAACAGTGCCATCAATTGCCGAGACTACCAATGGGGTAGTGAGAGGTGAAAGGGTAAGCTTCATAGAAGAAGCAGTTCTCCAATCCATGAAATTGCCGGCAGCCCCGGAATCCAGGTATGCAAGGGTTGACTGAGGAGAAGTGCCTACATGAAGGGACACCGGCAAGAGCAGGCGAGAAGGTGATGTTTCTGGGTCCAATACTCCACCTTCCAAATGTATTAGACCCGAGCGTTTCCCGGACGAAGCGAGCAGGAGTCACGAAAATGACCCTTGCCCCCACAATAGAGGCACAAGCCCAGAGTTCTGCGCCTAGCACGTTCTTCGGGGGTTAGTCTGGTCCGGCCCAGCTGCATAGGTTCTTCAGCAGGTAGAGGATGCTCCACGGAATGAAGGGAGGGGAGCTCAGACTGGCTAGGACCCAGAGAGTGCTGGCGTCTTTTTTCTAAGGACCTCTCTTGAAAACGAATGTCGATCTGGTTGCATAATGAAATTACATCGTCCAGACTGACGGGAATGGCTCTTCCCGCTAATTCGTCTTTCACTCGGTCAGAGAGGCCATGAAAAAAGGTAGCGACCAGGGCCTCATTATTCCAGCTCAATTCAGCTGTGTGGATACGGAACTGAAGAGCATATTGCCCCACTGAACTAGATTCTTGGCGAAGACGTAAGACAGCACTAGCCGCTGAAGAAGCCCGAGCCGGCTCTTCGAAGATATTACGAAAGAGCTTCAAGAATTCGGACAGACTGGAAACCACCGGATCGTTCCTCTCCCACAGGGGGGCAGCCCAGGCCAAAGCTTCACCGGAGAGGAGGGAAATGATATAGGCTACCTTAGCCCGGTCAGATAGGAAGCTTTGAGGCTGAAGCTCAAAATGAATAGTGCATTGGCTGAGAAACCCCCTGCAGGCCTTGGAGTCCCCAGAGAAACGGAACGGAGCTGGCAATCTTAGTGAGTGTGAGGCTGCGACTGGTGCGATAGGTACAGCCGCTGGTTGTACTTGGGGTTGCGGATTCGGGGTTCCCAAGGAGACCTGAAGCTGCTCGAATCGAGAAGCCAGATCCTGGAGGAATCGCATCACCTGGGTCTGATTTGATTCCTGGGTCTCAAGTCTGCGAACTATGCCCTGCAATGGATCATCCGCGGGAAGCGGGATGTCAGCCGGGTTCATGGCTGATCAAACTGTCAGGGTCACCTGTGGCCAGGTGACAGATGCACACCGTAGGGGGACAGGAGTGCACCGCGAGGTAGTGAACCCTATGGCTGGCTTCTGTGGATAGGAAACTGGGTGGTTGTGGAAAGCGGGACCAGAGGAGCACAACCGGGATCCCAACGGAAGCGAGAGCCAAGATTCCCCAGGGCGCGGAGTCTAAGACCCAGCTGGTCTTCTCCAGGGCCTCTAGTGGTGAGGATGTTACGCTGCAGGCTGGGACCAGGTCGCGGCCCCTGGAGTTTCCTAGCTCACGCCCCGTAGGATAAGGGGAAGCAGCACACGATAGAGAGAACCGAATAACAAGCCGAAGGTCAGGGGCCACAAGCAGACAAGGATAACGAAGAACGAGCCGAAGGTCAAGGGTCACGAGCAGACAGGGATGGTCGGGACAAGCCAAAACGTAACAGAGAGACAGACGTAGCACACGGCAGGCAGGAACCCAAACACACAATGCCTAACAAACACGTTGATCAGCAAAGCAGGCTTGCAGTGCACAGGTTAATATAGTGTTCAGTGATAGGGCCTGGGGTGGAGTCAGGCTGGGAGGAGATTATAAAGGAAGCCAGGTGAAGGAGGTCTGGTCTCTAGATGAACACATGAGGAGGAAGGTAAGATGGCAGACAAACACTACTGCATATCCATGACAATACCCTTGTCATGTGAAAAGAAATAAACAATATGGAGGAAACCCAGACAAAAAAATATTGTTAGAACAATGCGCATAAATGGCGTAAATCGGGCATTCCTGTCACCGCATCTGTCCCTCTTGGGTGCACTAAAATATCGTGAGGAACACGCAGCTGGACAGCCCTGTGCGCAGGAGGCCTTATGCCTCGTACACACAAACGCTATTCCCGAAGAGAAAAGTGCGATTTGAGCTTTTTGACACAAATTATGACCTTGTGTATGCTCCATCTCACTTTTTCTGTGAGAATTCCAGCCAAGAAAAGATTGAGAGCAGGATCTCAATTTTCGTGACAGGAAAAATTCCTATCGGGAATCGCGTTTGTCTTTATGCAATTACGACGCGAAAAAAAAACGCGCCTGCTCAGAATCAAGCAGAAGAGCCGAACTGCCTATTGAACTTCATTGATTTCGGCTCGTCGTGTGTGTTGTACGTCACCGCGTTCTTGACGGTCGGAATTTCGTCCAAGATTAGTGTGACCGTGTGTATGCAAGACAAGTTTCAGCCATTTTCCTGCTGAAAAAAAAATGCGTTTTTCTTGTCGTTCGTGTGTACGAGGCACTAGATGTGCTTAGGGCCATATTGTATATTGGGGTACAGCTAATTTTGCAGCAGCAGTGGAAGATTGCAGGAATAAAGCTAATGTGCTTGGGTCTGAATGGCCAACCAACAGCCCAAACACTGCCACGTGGGGGAGGGAGGAAGATCAATAATCATCTGTAAGCTCTGAAACTGATCAAACCGAGCTTACACTGGCTTAGCACACCCACTGCTGAATAGAGGTAAGGTAAGTACCCCATTAAGAGAATCAATTTGCCCCAAATAAGCAAAGTGACAGATTCTCTTTAAAACATGCAGGTAATGTACTGCCCAAAATAGTATTAAAAGCTAAGTCCACCTTATTGACCACGTATTTAGAGTGTAACATGAAATATGGCCATAGTCCACAATCCACAGTCCCTGACTTCCAAACCGCCCATCCCCACCTACTGAATCCAGGGCTGTCCTTGCTGCAGGTACAATTTGCATCATCCGGTCTCAGCAATTTTTAGCAGAATTACGATATTGCGGCGGACAAATTGAACACTAAGTGAAACTTTTTGAGGACCAGTGATCAGTGCTAAAAAAAATAAAAATGCAGGAACACAAGATCTTTCTCTCCCTCTGTGACAGAACGATGATCTGCCTTGTATACATAGACAGACCACCGTTCTGCCTCTCCTAGGAACAATTGGCGGGTCCCGGCGACCTTTGCGGCCACCAGACCTGCTGATTGGCTCCCACTGTGTCCAATCACAGCGCGAGCGCGCCCCAGAGCCTACAACAGGAAACAATGTACAGGTAAGTTGTTTTGTGCAGCCGGGGCTGCCCTGCCACAGTATATGTGCGGTGGGCGGTCCGGAAGCCGTTAAAGTTGGAGTAAAACCCTCCTATTATTTTAAGCCAAGAAAGTTATGACATCAGCCATTGGATGGTTTGACAGTTTGGTTGAGAGCACTTCCAATATGACAGTTACATTCCTGGCACGTGCTGTTTTTTTAAACTGTTAAATCTATGGGTTTACTTCTGCTTTACATTTGTAGTTTTGGCTTTGTTTATTCAAGCATGAACAGATACACCCATTGTTGCCCTGCAAATGGAAGCTTAATTTCCTTTTCTAAGCAGAACTTTGATCAGCTGTCTCAAAGATAGTTTAATTTTACAACTGAAATTTAGCATGACCCTATTATTTACTCTGCAGCAGGGATAGGCAGCCTTGGCACTCTAATGCCGCATACACACGCTCGGAATTTCCGACAACAAATGTTCGATGGGAGCTTTTGGTCGGAAATTCCGACCGTGTGTAGGCCCCATCTGACATTTTCTGTCGGAATTTCCGACAACAAAAATTTGAGAGCGGTGTGACAGCAGGAAGGTAAAGTCACCTGGTTGCATCCAGGGGGGTAGGTATATTTCTCCCAGATTCAGGCTTTATGCCGACTTATACAACTAGGGAGAGAGTTGATGAAGCCCAGCTGAGGCTAGTGGGCTCATGGATGATTCATACCTCTAGGGAGAGTGCTGGGCGTTGTGCAGGCAGGGAGTTGATGAGACCAGCTGAAGCTTGTCAGCTCGTTTAAGGCCTCTATAAAAACTCCCAGCTTCATTAGGTGTTTGCTCATGCCTGGAACCAGACCTGTGTGGACTGTCTAGGGAGAGTGAACCCCTGTGCGGTGAGACAAAGCCTGTGTGGCTATTTGTTTGGACATTTACTAAACCAGGGACTTAGGGACTAGGACAGCACCAGGCTGATCCCAGTTGTTAGTTAGGGAAACCTGCATGTTTAGTCAGAGGTCAAGCTGACCAGGATTTATTTTGTTTGTTTCTTTTTGCTTTGCTGTGTTTTTGTCACTGTAAATAGAGAAATAAACCGCACCTTTTGATCTTGAAAACCACAACCTCCGTCTGCTGGGCCTGTTTTTGTGTGGGGAGCCCATCCAGGGGGTCACACACACCCGCTACCGAGCTAACCCCCTCACAGTTGGTGGAGAACCAGTGGCAGTTTTTTTTTAAGCCAGCATGGAGGAGATACTGAAACAGCTGGCTCTAGCAAATGCCAATCAACAGCAGACAAATGCAGGTTTGCAAAAGAGCTTCGCAGCCCAGCAACAAGCCCAGCAGCAATCTGAGGCCCGCTTCATAGACCTGTTGCAGAAGCAAGAGCAGAGACTACAACAACAGATGGAAGCAGTAATGCAGCAACGTCCGCAGACCAGTGAGGAAAGCCGTCCCACTAATACCGCGTCCTTTGGGGTGAGTCGTTTATTGACAAAAATGACTGGAGGGGATGATCCAGAGGTATTTTTGACCACATTTGAAAGGACTGCTGAAAGAGAAAAGTGGCCTGAGGAGCAGTGGGCTGGACTGGTGGCTCCTCTGTTAACTGGTGAATCGCAGAAAGCTTACTATGACCTAGAGCCTGACCAAGCAAAAGACTATGTGATGCTAAAAGCTGAAATATTGGCAAGGCTGGGTGTCACCCTGGCTGTCCGGGCTCAGCGTGTGCATAACTGGACTTTCCAGCTTGGAAAACCCCCCAGGTCTCAATTTTATGATCTCATTCACCTGAGCAGGAAGTGGCTACAGCCAGAGACTTTGTCCGCACCGGAGATTGTGGAACGTGTTGTGATGGATCGTTTCTTGAGAGCTCTTCCTACCGCCATTCAAAAGTGGGTAAGCCATGGAGACCCAGAAACGGCCGGTAAACTTGTGGATCGTGTAGAGAGATACTTGGCTGCAGAGAACCTGACGGCCTCTTCCAGAGACTCTCGGACTTTCCACCCTAAGACCAGACCATCCCCAGGGGCGGATAAGATGATTCCAAGGGGTGAGGGTGGAGAGAGTGAGAGGGTGGGAGCTCTGCCCAGGGTTTGGCGAGAACAGCCTGGGAAGTCGGGGGCTCAAGAGGCAGCCAAAAGGATTGTTTGCTACCGCTGCCAGCAAACGGGACATATTACAGCAAATTGCCCGGTTGTGGAGGAACCCATGCAATGTGACTTTCTGACGGACAGACGTCAGTCGCTGTGTGCGACAGTCGCATGCACTGCCATTCGGGGAACTGAGAAACATTTATGCAAAATGTGTATTAATGGTAGAAATGTTGTGGTATTACTGGATTCAGGTAGCCTTGTGACCCTGATAAAGGCTGAATTAGTTAAAACAGAGGTCTCTGGGAATAGCAAGGTAGCTGTTATTTGTGTGCATGGGGACACCCGAGAGTATCCAGTGACTACAGTGTGTTTCAAGACCCCCAAAGGTACCCTCTCTCATCCAGTGGGGTTAGTATCTCAATTACCGCATGATGCCATTGTGGGAAGGGATTTTCTGAAGTTCTGGGAACTGTGGGATGATCCTGAGCCCCCCACTGGTGCCCCTATGTACCAGGAAGGTGATAGCCAGAACTCCTCTGAGAGTGGTGAGGACTCTCCAGAATTTCCCTTGTCAGTATTGGCAGGCGAGACTCAAGAAACTGGAGAGGAGCCCACCTCCTCAGACGAAAACCTACCGTCTGTGGAGTTTTCTGATCTTGAGGTTCACAGGGAAAATTTTGCCACAGAACAGTTAAAAGACCCCGCCCTAATAAAGGCACGGGAAAACGTAGTGGAAATAGATGGCGAGTTAGTGAACCCAGATAATACCTGCACTTACCCATACTTCAGCGTAGAGAAGGACCTACTGTATCGGGTGGCAAAAAGGGCAGAAGAAACCGTTGAGCAGCTTGTGGTGCCCAAACCTTACAGGAAGTTGGTGTTGGAGTTGGCCCATGGGCACATTCTTGGAGGTCATCTGGGGACAGAGAAAACCCGAGAGAGGGTATTACAGAGATTCTATTGGCCTGGGGTGATGAAGGACATAGAAAATTATTGTTCCTCCTGCCCTGTGTGTCAGAGGTCGGCCCCGATGCCACATTTCCGTAGCCCGCTGGTCCCTCTACCCATCATTGAGGTCCCGTTTGAGAGGATCGCCATGGATTTGGTAGGTCCTATAATCAAGTCCGCTAGGGGGCACCAGTACATATTAGTTATAATGGACTATGCCACCCGTTATCCAGAAGCGATCCCTCTCCGAAATACCTCGGCCAAAACCATAGCCAAAGAGCTATCTCTTGTTTTTAGCCGGGTGGGTATTTGTAAAGAACTGCTTACGGACCAAGGTACACCCTTTATGTCCCGGGTTATGAAAGAGCTGTGTAAATTGTTCAAAGTGACGCAATTGCGTACGTCTGTGTATCACCCCCAAACCGATGGGCTGGTTGAAAGATTCAACAAAACCCTAAAACAAATGTTGAAGAAAGTGGTGGATAGAGATGGAAAGGATTGGGACTGTCTACTTCCTTATTTGATGTTTGCTATTAGGGAGGTGCCCCAATCCTCTACGGGATTCTCCCCCTTTGAGTTACTGTATGGGAGACACCCAAGAGGGCTGTTGGATATTGCCAAGGAAACTTGGGAAAGTGAGAGTTCTCCCCACAGGAGTGTGATTGAGCATGTCGCCCTGATGCAAGATCGAATTGCACAGGTAATGCCCATCGTGAAGGAACATTTGGCCCAAGCGCAGTTGGCACAGCAGAGAGTGTACAACCGTGGAGCCAAGACCCGTACCTTTTCCCCGGGGGATAGGATATTGGTACTTGTCCCTACGGTTGAAAGTAAATTCCTTGCCAAATGGCAAGGCCCCTACGAGATAATGGAAAAAGTGAGCGAAGTGAATTACAAGGTCAGACAACCAGGAAGGCGAAAGCCCGAACAGATCTATCACGTTAATCTGTTGAAAGCCTGGAGGGATAGAGAGTCCCTAGTCGCAGAAACTTGGTCACCAGCTCAAACTGGTTGCGTGATTCCGGAGGTTGGAATAGCAGCCACCTTGTCACAACCCCAACAACAGGAGGTTAAGGAGTTTGTGCTTCGCAACAAGGAGGTGTTCTCTGAGCTGCCGGGACAAACATCTGGGGTAGAGCATGATATTATTACCCCGCCCGGTGAAAGGGTGAAGTTAAAACCCTATCGGATCCCAGAGGCCCGACGGGAGGCAATACGGGAGGAAGTACAGAAAATGCTGAACTTAGGGGTGATAGAGGAGTCCCAAAGTGATTGGTCTAGTCCCATTGTGTTGGTGCCTAAACCGGATGGGAGCTGGCGATTTTGTAACGATTTTCGTCAGTTGAACAAAGTTACAAAATTTGACACCTACCCCATGCCACGTATAGATGAGTTGATCGACCGGCTGGGAACAGCCCGATACATGACGACTCTTGACCTCACAAAAGGGTATTGGCAAATTCCCCTGGCCAAGTCGGCCAAAGAGAAAACCGCATTTGTAACCCCAGACGGGGCGTTCCAATATAAGAGAATGCCGTTCGGGTTACAGAATGCGCCGGCCACATTCCAGCGGAAAATGGACCAGATACTGAGGCCCCATCGGAAGTATGCTGCGGCTTACCTGGATGACGTAATTGTCCATAGCACAGATTGGGCCTCACATCTGCCAAAAGTGCAAGCAGTCCTAGACTCTATCCGGGAAGCGGGGTTTACGGCTAACCCCAAGAAGTGTACCATTGGGCAGGAGGAGGCCAAATATCTTGGGTACACCATTGGCAGGGGAGTAATAAAACCCCAACTCAACAAAGTCGAGGCCATCCAGAGTTGGCCACGTCCCAACAGCAAGAAGCAGGTACGAGCCTTTCTGGGAATCGCGGGTTATTATCGGCGCTTCATTCCCCACTTTGCTTCTAAGGCTGTGCCCCTAACCAACCTGACGAAAGGGAAAGGGTCGGTCATGATTAAATGGACCCCCGAGGCTGAGGCAGCGTTCCAATTCTTGAAACAAGCCTTATGTAGCCAGCCAGTGTTGTACTCACCCGACTTCTCTAAAGACTTTGTCGTACAAAGTGATGCGTCAGATGTGGGGTTAGGAGCAGTATTGTCCCAGGTCTGGAACGGGGAAGAGCACCCAGTCATTTACCTCAGCAGGAAGTTGAAGTCCCATGAGGTAAATTACGCCACGGTTGAAAAGGAGTGTTTAGCGGTGAAGTGGGCTCTAGATTCCCTTCGGTACTATCTGCTAGGTAGGCACTTTGACATGGTTACGGATCACGCTCCGTTAAAGTGGATGGCTCAAAACAAGGAGACAAATAGAAGAGTAAATAGGTGGTTCCTGGCCCTACAGGAATTCAACTTCACAGTAAAGCATCGCCCTGGCGTTCAAATGGGGAATGTGGATGCTTTGTCTCGAGTACATGAATGCCTGATTGCTGGTGTTCCAACCCCAAGGTTAAAACAAGAGGGGGGGGTATGTGACAGCAGGAAGGTAAAGTCACCTGGTTGCATCCAGGGGGGTAGGTATATTTCTCCCAGATTCAGGCTTTATGCCGACTTATACAACTAGGGAGAGAGTTGATGAAGCCCAGCTGAGGCTAGTGGGCTCATGGATGATTCATACCTCTAGGGAGAGTGCTGGGCGTCGTGCAGGCAGGGAGTTGATGAGACCAGCTGAAGCTTGTCAGCTCGTTTAAGGCCTCTATAAAAACTCCCAGCTTCATTAGGTGTTTGCTCATGCCTGGAACCAGACCTGTGTGGACTGTCTAGGGAGAGTGAACCCCTGTGCGGTGAGACAAAGCCTGTGTGGCTATTTGTTTGGACATTTACTAAACCAGGGACTTAGGGACTAGGACAGCACCAGGCTGATCCCAGTTGTTAGTTAGGGAAACCTGCATGTTTAGTCAGAGGTCAAGCTGACCAGGATTTATTTTGTTTATGTTTCTTTTTGCTTTGCTGTGTTTTTGTCACTGTAAATAGAGAAATAAACCGCACCTTTTGATCTTGAAAACCACAACCTCCGTCTGCTGGGCCTGTTTTTGTGTGGGGAGCCCATCCAGGGGGTCACACACACCCGCTACCGAGCTAACCCCCTCACAGCGGGTTCTCAAATTTTCCGACAACAAAACTTGTCGGAAATTCCGATGTGTGTACACAATTCCGGCGCACAAAATTCCACGCATGCTCGGAATCAAACAAGAGAGCCGCACTAGCTATTGAACGTCATTTTTCTCAGCTCGTTGTACGTCACCACGTTCTTGACGTTCGGAATTTCCGACAAGATTTGTGTGACCGTGTGTATGCAAGACAAGTTTGAGCCAACATCCGTTGGAAATAAATCCACGGTTTTGTTGTCGGAATGTCCGATCGTCTGTACGCGGCATTACTGTGGTGAAACAACAAATCCCATCATGCCTCTGCCCCTGGGATCATGGCTGTGAGTCTTGCAGTAGCTCAATGGAATTGTGGTTCCACAACATCTAGACGAGTGCCGAAGTTGCCCACTCCTCTATAAAATGAATTTACTCAGCCACATATGTTTGAATTGATCCTGTTAGCCCTCCATTATTTTACCACTCTGGGCAAGCGCAGACTGTCGACGTCTCAGGATTTTTGAAGTCTGTGTAATGAAGATAAAACAGTTAAGCCTCGTACACACGACCAAGAATCTCGTCAGGAAAAAACACGTCGTTTTTCTTGACGAGATTCTTGGACAAGAAACTTGTCCCGGCCGAGTGTACAGACGCTCGATTCAAAGAATCCGCGGTTCTTTGAATGGAGCGAACGCGGTGACATCATCGACTATGACGAGCGTGCGCTCATCACATTCGATGCCGTCGCCGCCATCTTGCTACACCCTAACTATGCCTAGGAAGCTACCGCGCATGCGTCAAAGTCATTTCGAGCATGCGCAGGCTTCCCGGAGGACAGGTAAGTGTACACACACACACTTTTCTCGTCGAGAAACAGGCGGATGAGAATCTCGACGAGAAAATAGAGAGCAGGTTCTCTATTTTTCTCGTCGAGATTCTTGTCGGTTTTCTTGACGAGAAACCTGATAGCCGCGTACACACGACCGATTTACTCGGCAAGAAAGCGCTGCCAGAAAGTTTCTTGTCGTTTTTCGAAGAGAAACTCGGTCGTGTGTACGAGGCTTTACTCTTCACTATAAGAACCGCTCCTCTGGGAGTGGTGATCATACAACACCTGTCAAGACACGCCAACCCGATAGACTTCTTTTTTTCTTGTGTACATTAGAGCTTTATTACCTATAGACATCGTAATTGTTACTTACTCTTGAATATATAGTATCAGGAGACTGCTGACTAAAGTTTATGGGTAAATTATGTTGTAAAATGCCCTCCCAGCCCCCATCTTGAGCATTCTGGCTTTTAATAAATACGTTATTGAAAAAAAAAAGGAATGTAATTCTTGTCATGCAGAAAATGTAGCTCTGGCTTACTACAACAAATAACCATCTGCCTAGGCATTTTGTCAGGTGACCTCAGCTGAAGAGCCGTGTACAGACTGATGTTCAGGCAGATTTGCTAAATTCTGATCTTCCCCTTTATCACGTGAGCAAATGCGTAGGCCGTTGGTCAGGTCAGGTGACTGGTGGCCATGAGAGCTACATGCAGCATTTTTTGAAGGGCAAGAGAAAATATAAGGCCTCTGTGATAATTTATTATGATAAATGTTCCACATGATATTTTTACTAGACAACATAATATAATTTTCTATAGGCTTTGGAGCTAGGGTTGCCACCTTTTCTTCAAGTCAAACCCGAACACTTTAAAAAAAAAAATTTGCTGCGAGCTGCTATAGTATAAACTATGCATGTATTTTGCTAATAAATAACATTTCTAATCATATGAAGTTAATAACAAGAGTCCCCCTTTACATCTGAGTTCCCCTTTTACATCTGAACTTGCAGAGTTCCCTTTCACTGTAAGGGGGGACTCTGCAGACTCTGATGTAAGGGAGAACTCTGGGGACTCTGACATAAGGGATGCTCTGGGAACCCTGATTTAAGGAGGAAAACTGAGAACGCTGATATACGAAGAAGACTCTGATGTAAGGGGGAAACACTATGGCTTCTGGTGTAAAGGGGAACTCTGATGTAAGGGGTGCTCTGAGAACCCTGATTTACCTTAGTGTACTCACTCAGAGGCAGGAGAGAGAAGAGGGGGAGACTTCAGTCACAGACAGGGATGGATGGTGAGCTCACTCACCCCTTGGCAGTTGGTACCTCTCATCCAGATGCATCTATGGCTGCTGGACTTCAAATTTCCGGCCCCAACTTTCCTTTTATGAGGCACAGCATCTGGGATTGGAGTGTGGACAGACACAGAGGGGTAGGGGTGTTGGGGGGGATGTTAGTGTTGGATTTGGGCACTGTGAAAGAGCAACAGACACTCTCAGCTCAGACAACTGCAGCCAGCAACTCTGCTGGGAAGCCATAGTCCAGTCTAAATAATGTGCCTGGGTTTCAGGCTGTCTGAAACCCGGACACATGATTTCAAACCCGAACTGTCCGGGTGAATCCTGGACAGGTGGCAACCCTATTTGCAGCTCATATGCTGTGTGCAGGCTGCAGAATTGCAATGATATTGCTTATGGGGTTCAGTGTCCCTTCTTTGTATCTGAGCTCTGGGTTATTCATACTCTGTGCCTCTCTGCTTGGCTTGCACCATATGCAGCTTGCTGCCACCTCTGGGGCCCGTGGCCTTTATTCCTCCCTTTTACATTATGTAGCCTGAATAGCATGAATCATTTATGTGAACCATCACTGGCGTCTTTGGGAACTGTACTTTGGCTATGACAGTGGCTGCTTTTAATAAATCGATAATTTTGCATCTCGGTTTGGGGTTAAAAATAGTGTACTATATTGCTAGGGCATAGATGCATTACGTTCGGTTAAATTACTTATTTCTACCAATCACACTAGCTAATAAAAAATATATATATAATTTGTCCTTGTTGGGATTACTATGATAAAGCAGTTTGTAATATCAGTTAACAGTTTATTTTATTTTACAAGTGTATTTCATCATTATATAATTGAAAGAAACATACATTCTGTATTTGTTTAATAGGATACATCAGTATAGCTTGCCATACACTAGTAGATTTACAAATGAGTGTATATGTACATAAAAAATTGTCAGTACATTCGATAAATTGACACATCGTTTGAAATTTCGTTGCTTTTAACATTCGGTTTTGGAATGAATGAACTTTTCCTGAATGAAAGCCACATTTACCTTTAGAAACTTGTGTGAACGTTTTTTTCCAACCTGATCCTTCATATTTTCTCATCACGGTGGTAGAAAACGTATGAGGGACAGGCGCTGAAGGGACAGGTTTTCCGCTGTGTGTCTTACGTAACAGCTTACCACAGCACTAAGGGCACTTTCACACTGGTTCGCTTCAAAACTGCCAGTGAAATGCCCATGCGTTAATGGACCGTTTTTGCAGCGTTTACGGTGCGGTTTTTAACCACTTCAATACCAGACACTTTCGCCCCTTCCTGCCCAGGACAATTTTCAGCTTTCAGCGCTGTCGCACTTTTAATGACAATCACTGTACCCAAATTTTTTTTTATCATTTTCTTCCCACAAATAGAGCTTTCTTTTGGTGGTATTTGATCACCTCTGGGGGTTTTATTTTTTGTTAAACAAACTAAAAAATAAGACATTTTTGAAAAACTAAAAATTCTGTCATAAAATTGAGTTTTCTCCTTCACTGACAGGCAGTGATAAGGTGGCCCTGATGTGCACTGATGAGGAGGCACTAATATGTAGAATTGATGGGCACTGATAAATGGCACTGATGGGCACCGGTAGGCGGCACTGATATGCAGCACTGATGGGCACTGACCTGCGGCACCGATGGGCACTGACAGATGGCACTGATGGACACTAATAGATGGCACTGATGGGCAGCGCTGATGATGAGGTACTGGCAGGTGTTACTGCTGGGCACTGGCACTGTGATGGGCACTAATTGGCACTGTGGGCTCTGACACTGTGGTGGGCACTGATGTGGGCACTGACAGACTTTATTAATGTGGCACTGCTGGCAGCTGTTGGCATTTGAGGGGGTTGTGCTGATAATCAATGTACTGATTATCAGCACAGACCCTCCCTCTGACAGGGTGAGCCGCCAATTGGCTATCTCTGTCAGCGCGAACCGAGGAATGACGTTTACCGGCACTTCCTGGTTCACGCGATGATCAGCTGTAATTGGTCACAGCTGATCACGTAGTAAGAAGCCTCTGTCAGAGGCTCCTTACCACGATCGGAGATACGGTGTGTCTGCACGCCTCCGCCGGCGCACGCTGGCATGTTGTTCTGCTGGACATCATATGGCGCCCAGTCAGGTTAACCGAACCACCGCCTGGCCGTCCATCTGCTATATGCCGGGCGGGAAGTAATTAAAGGACATGTGACTCAAAAACTGCTAAAAATGCTTAGTGGGGGCGTTTTTGAGGCGGTTCTCATTCATTTCAATAGAGAGGAGCATTTTTGGTGCTGTTTTTTTTTAGCAAGCAGGATTTTTTTCAGTGCAACGAAAGCGCACCGCCCCAGAGTGTAAACATTTATTGATTTTAAAGGGAAGTTCCGAAGCATTTTTCTTGAGCTTTTAAGGCGCTTTTTTTTTTTTTTAACACAAAAGCGCTTGAAAAGCTCTTCAGTGTGAAAGGGCCCTAAATGTAAGAAGATCATTTATACCTAATTACTGTAATAGGAATATTTAAATGACATTCACAGTCTTGTCTGTAAAACTACCCTTACCTTTGCAGAACCCATTTTGAATTCATAAAGACTAGCGCAGACAGATTTTGCGAAAGTGTCTTGCGTGCATTCTAAAAGTGGTGCAGCATGCCCCAAATTCATGTATATGTCTAGAGCTTGTTCTTGAATTTGGCGCATGCTGTGCCACTTTTAGATTGCATGTGAGACACTTGTGCAAAATCGGCCTGAGCCAGGGTCTCTCTCTGTACACCAAAGAGAGTTGGTTTAACCACTTCTCCACCAAGGACGTCATATGACGTCCTTGATTTTGAGGGGGGATATCTGAATGATGCCTGCAGCTACAGGCATCATTCAGATATCATTCTGTGATGCCGACGATTCTGCGCACCATAAGAATGATCATAGCGGCAGTTACGCCGCTTGATCGTTCTTATAGGCGGCGGGAGGGGACATCCCCCCCTGCCGCCGCCATCCGGTGCTTATCCGGGCTCTCCTGTGCCATCGGGGGCCCGGAGAATGAATCGGCTGGCGCTGGCTCACGACGATAGAAAAAAAAAAGTAAAATGCCCCTGTCCCCGGTAGCTCGCGCTCAGAAGCGAACACGCATGTAAGTCCCGCCCACATATATAAACGCCGTTCAAACCCGACATGTGAGGTATCGCCGCGTGCAGTAGAGTGCGAGCAACAATTCTAGCACTGGACCTCTTCTGTAACTCGAAAATAGTAACCTGTAAACATTTTTAAAGCGTTGCCTATGGAGATTTTTAAGTACCGAAGTTTGGCGCCATTCAATGAGTGTGCGCAATTTTAAAGCGTGACATGTTGAGTATCTAATTGCTCGGCGTAACAGCATCTTTCACATTATACAAAAAAATTGGGCTAACTTTACTGTTTTGTTATTTTTTAATTCGTGAAACCGTTTTTTTTTTTCCAAAAAAAGGTGTTTGAAAAATTTTATGCGCAAATACAGTGCAAGATAAAAAGTTGCAATGACCGCAATTTTATTCCCTAGGGTAGTGATGGCGAACCTTGGCACCCCAGATGTTTTTGAACTACATTTCCCATGATGCTCTACTACACTGCAAAGTGAATGACCGTCATGGGAAATGTAATTCCAAAACATCTGGGGTGCCAAGGTTCGCCATCAATGCCCTAGGGCAGGGTTTCTCAACCAGGGTTCCGTGGAACCCTTGGGTTCCTCTAGAGCAGTGGTTCTCAACTCCAGTCCTCAGGGCCCACCAACAGGCCAGGTTTGCAAGATAACTGAAATGCATCACAGGTGATATAATTTGCTGCTCAGGGATTGCAGTATTCTAGTCTGCATCTCACCAAGGTAATACTTAAAATCTGGCCTGTTAGTGGGTCCTGAGGACAGGAGTTGAGAACCACTGCTCTAGAGGTTGCTAGGGGTTCCCTGAGCAATGGTCAATTTCTGCCTCTCAGGTAAGTTCTCAATGACACCATTGATCTTTTTAGTTATCTGTAAGGGGGTAATTCTTCCCAATAACCACAAGTGTAAGAAGCATTCTTCTCATTGACCATTACACTAATGTATGATGAGTTGTAGATTTTTCATTTTTAGCAGGGGTTCCCCCAAGCCCGAATAATTATTTCCAGGGTTCCTCTGTGTTGAAAAGGTTGAGAAAGGCTGCCCTAGGGTGTCTGCTAAAAAAAAAAAAAAACATATAATGTTTGGGGGTTCTGATTAATTTTCTAGCAAAAAAATTATGATTTTTACATAAAGGAGAGAAGTGCCAGAATAGGCCCAGTGGAGAAGTGGTTAAATGAGCTCCACTTTTGTAGGATACAACGTGTCAGTATTTTATTTTGAATTTGGCCCAGGCATTGCGCCACAATGTAAAAGTGACACCTTTTAGAACTACCTGGATTTGGCGAACAAGTCGCTGTCAGAGCCAAAAGTGTTGCAGATGCTTCGTAAAATTTGGTGCAAAACATTAACGAGAAGAATTAATGCCAGAAAACTGGTGAAGCGGATTTATTGAATTTGTGGCGTTATCATTTATTGTGAGGCTTAGTGTAACTAGTTGTATAGTCAGCTGAGTCACACACAGGAAATAGGTTGGGGTTTCAATTTGATTGTTAAACAGGAAGTCAGCTTTCTGTAGTAATATACAGGAGTATTCTCCTGAGAGACATAACTTTATTGCAGATGTACTTGGTTTTTATAAGCCCTCAAAGTTTTATTTTATTATTTTTGCACATACTACTCATATTAGCCAGTTGGTGTTTTGAGTTTATTTATTCTACAGAATACCAGTGTAAAAATGCATATTTTTTATTTTATACAGGTATTTATATAGCACCGTCAATTTACGCAAAGCTTTCCAAAAAAAAAAAAAAGTGTGTGTGTGTATATATATATATATATATATATATATATATATATATATATATATATATATATATATACATACATATATATACACATACACACACACACACACACATTAGTCCCTGCCCTCAAGGAGCTTACAATCTACGGTCCCTAACTCACGTTCATGCATGCACATAATAAGGCCATTTTAGACAGGAGCCAGTTAATCTACCAGCATGTCATTGGCGTGTGGGTGGAAACCTACGCTTGCAACCTCAGTGCAGGTAGTGTCGTGGTTTGAATTCATACCGACAACTCTAATGCTGCCATAAATATACATATGTAAAAAATATTATTTGTCCTGTATGGTTTACTTCAGGCAGTGAAACTGCTGCTGCTGAATAGTTGGTACCTCCAGTTGCCTACACCCCAGATTCCTTAATCTGGGAGTGCTATAAATTGGGGTGTTCTTTTCTGCACATCTTTATGTGGTTGCTGGCTCTTGCCTACCCCTCCAGCTATTGTTTAATGAGGCCATCCATCACATTATAGGGCCAATTGTGGAGGCAAATGGCAGGTGGGGGTAGACCAGAGGAAGCGACCACAGTCTTCCCTATGGTGCCCAACATATAATGGAATCTGTATATCTGCGCTATTTAGTGTGTGTAGTAGTTTAACCGCATAAGTCTATGAAAAATACACTAGATATGGGGTACCTTTTTTTTTAACAAGTGAAAGATATAGGGTACCTTTTAAATTGTTGGGTTGCTTATAGCCACAAAATTTCATAAATAATTCCTGAAAAAATAGTGTTGCACCGATACCGATACTAGTATTGGGGCCGATACTGAGTATTTGCCCGAGTACTTGTAAATTGAGTCTTTGTGATTAAAATAGTACAGTTTTCTAAGAAAGGGGAGACCCCACCTCCGGCTAGCTGCCTGGTTTCCGAGTCATGCCCATTAGGACATCGGGTCGCGATGTGATTGTCTGTTTGTCTGTTTTCAATGTTCTATACGTATGTGTTTATGTTATTCAGAAAAATGATTGGCATACTGTTTGCAAATGCCTATGACAACGTGTGTTGTGATATACTACCTTGCCGTTCACAAATAAAGATTTTACAAAATAGTACAGTTATTTATAAAAATCTGTACATCAGACATAAAAGTTGAAAGAAAGAAGAATCCAAAAGAGGGAGTGTCTTCTGAAAAGAAATGGTTAGAATTTGCAGTTCTCACGTCAGAGATTTATTTTACAATAAGGCCCTGTTCACATTAGTGCGATTTCTCATGTGCCTGCTGTCAAGCTGCAATGCATAGCAGTGGAAATTACATTTTTCTCAATGGTGCCCATTCACATCAGTGCAGCATGGTGCAGTGCGATTCTTTTTTAAAAGGTGCAGGTGCTTCTTTTGTGCTGCTTAAAGTGATTGTAAAGGAAAAAAAATAACAAACATGTCATACTTACCTGCTCTGTGCAATGGTTTTTGCACAGAGCAGCCCCGATCCTCCTCCTGTCGGGTCCTCCGCAGGGCACTATGAGCCCCTCCCCCTTGCCGAGTGCACCCATAGCAAGCTGCTTGCTGTGGGGGCACTCGTGCGTGCTCACTCTCGAGCCAGCTCTCTACATCCATAAGAGACAGAGAGCGCCCCCTCGCTGGCTGTGATTGACATCAGCAGGAGCCAATGTTTCCTGCTGCTGTATCTCAGCCAATCACTAGGGAGAGACCCTGGAGAGCATCAGGTCTTGTGCACATGGCTGGATCAAGATCGGGCTTAGGTAAGTTTTGAGGGCGGAGCTACACACTGAAGGTTTTTACCTTCATGCATAGAATCCATGTAGGTAAAAACCTTTTAGCCTTTACAACCACTTTAATGCATTTTGGCCCCATAGACTTCAATGGGAGTGCATGAAAAGCACATGAAAATGCATGTACATGCGTTCAAGTAATTAGATTAGCATGACAGCCCAACAACTAGTGTATTTAGAAAGGTATAAAGAATCACAATCCTCCTGATTGACAGATCCTCTTTGAGCACAATGTGAGCTAACAGATATTATCAGATATTCTAATGATCATAGTTTATTGTAGGTTTTCTGGGCCTATTCTACAAACATAGGTATGGAGGTTCCCACCACTGCTCAGTCAATGGGACACTGCACCCAACCATGCAGACCTGGCCACTACTAAGGCCCCATTCACACCTGAGCGTTTTGTAGCTTGAAGCCTGAAGCTACAAAACGCTGGAGGAGAAAAAAATCAATTATTCTCTATGGAGATGGTTCACATCTCCACTCCAAAACGCCTGAAGCTAGAAGCTCCAAAACGCCTGAAGCTCAAACAAGTTCTGGAACTTTTTTTTTTAGGCAGATTTGGGCGTTTTCCTTCTTTTTACATTGGTGACCTTTTGACCTGTACAAAATCGCGCAACAATCGCGCCAAAAAACGTTGCAAAAAATCACGCAGTAAAATCGTGCGCCTTTCTGCCTGAAAACGCTATGCTCAGGTGTGAATGGGGCATAAGGCCCCACTATGACATACAACATTGTGCGATATGTACATTGTTGTGCTACATACATAGGGCCACCTATTCAATTCAATGAGCTGACCTAAGCGCAACAAATGGGACATTAAGCTGCTCGTGTTTTTTTTTTTTGTTTGTTTTTTAACGGTTTGCCGCGTTTTTTCTTTGTTTTTCATTAACATTGAACAGCACTGCAAGTGGGACATGCAATTTTTTTCACATTCCACAAACGTACAAAATCGTGCGACTTTGTGTGCATTTGCAAAATGCTTTAGTGTGAATGCAGCTCAAGACCTTATTCACACGGCTGTAAAAAAATAAAAAATAAAAATAGAAGCATTTTTTTAATTATGAATCAATGGATCTGAATGCAGCTGCATTGTTTTCAATGGAGCCGTTTACACAGGTGCGTAAACATGAGCTGAGTTCAGATCTGTAACACAGAATCCAAAAATCTGCATCTAATGCCGCATGCACACGACCGTTTTTCATGACGAGAAAAATTAAATTTTTAGATTGGTCGTGAAAACCGGTCGTGTGTATGCTCCAATAGCATTTTTCTCGACGAGAAAACTGCCCGAATTTTTTTTAGAACCTGCTCTATTTTTTCTCGTAATTTTACACGTCGTGAAAAACGGTCGTGTGTACGCTTTTACGAGGGGAAAAAAAATGTGCATGCTCAGAATCAAGTGATGAGACGGGAGCGCTCGTTCTGGTAAAACTAGCGTTCAAAATGGAGATAGCACATTCGTCACGCTGTAACGGACTGAAGAGCACGAGGCTGAAAAGCGCAAATCGTCTCTCACCAAACTTTACTAACACGAGGATCAGCAAAAGCAGCCCAAAGGGTGGCGCCATTCGAATGGAACTTCTCCTTTATAGTGCCGTCGTACGTGTTGTACGTCACTGCGCTTTGCTCAAGCGGTTTTTTTTTTTCATGAACGTGTGTATGCAAGGCAGGCTTGAGAGGAATCGCGACGAGAAAAACTTAGTTTTTTTGCATGACATGAATAACGGTCGTGTGTACGCGGCATAAGGTTTTTTTTTTTTTTTTTCAAATAGCCAAAAAAAGGGATTTTTATAACAGCTTACCTGTAAAATCCTTTTCTTGGAGTACATCACGGGACACAGAGCGACTTAGTCATTACTAATGGGTTATATAGTTTACCTTCAGGTGCTGGCACTGGCAACTTCCAAACCAGAAGTACCCTCCCCTATATAAGCCCCTCCCATCCGGGAGCACCTCAGTTTTGTAGCAAAGCAATAAGTGTCCCAAAAAGAGGGGTGGGAGCTCTGTGTCCCGTGATGTACTCCAAGAAAAGGATTTTACAGGTAAGCTGTTATAAAAATCCCTTTTTCTTTTTCGTACATCACGGGACACAGAGCGACTTAGTCATTACTAATGGGACGTCCCAAAGCAATGCCAAATGAGGGGAGGGATACATAAGCTGGGCGCCATCAGGCATGAGGATCTTTTGCGGCCTGCAACACACTGCGCCCAAAGGCGACATCCTCCTGACTTCTAACGTCTACCTGGTAGAATCTAGTAAACGTGTGTACTGAAGACCATGTTGCGGCCTTACAGACTTGAGCCAGGGAGGCCTGGTGATGCACTGCCCATGAAGTTCCAACTGCTCTTGTGGAGTGCGCCCTAACTTTGAATGGAGGCGGTCTCTTTCTCAAGCCATAGGCTTGTATTATGACCTGTCGAATCCACTTGGCTAAAGTAGATTTTGATGCTGCCTGACCCTTTCTAGGGCCTTCCGGCAGAATAAACAAAGTATCCGTTCTGCGAATCTGAGCAGTGGCTTTTAGATAAGCTTTAACTGCTCTTACTACATCCAAAGAATGCAATAACTTTTCCTCTACCGAGCTAGGTTTGGGGAAAAAAGAAGGAAGAACCACATCTTGGTTCAAATGAAACCTCGATACCACCTTAGGAAGAAAGGCTGGATGAGGACGTAATACTACTCTGTCCTTATGGACAACCAGATATATGGCTCCTTACAGGACAAGGCGGCTAATTCCGATACTCTTTTAGCCGAACAAATGGCTACTAAGAAAATCAATTTCCTGGTGAGAAGAACCAAGGAAATGTGTTGCAATGGTTCAAACGGTTGTTTCTGTAGAACCGACAGAACCAGGTTTAAGTCCCATGGACATATGGGAATACTAACCGGAGGGCTAATACGCATCACTCCTTGTATGAAAGCTTTGACTAGTGAATGCGAAGCCAAGGGCCTTTGAAAAAATATTGACAAGGCCGAAATCTGACCCTTGATAGTACTCAAGGCCAGCTTCCTATCTACAGCCCACTGTAGGAAGTCCAAAATCCTACCTATCACGTACTTACGTGGATGCCATTTCTTGGCCTCACACCATGTAATGTACGCCTTCCAGATCCTATAATAGATCTGCCTGGATACCGGCTTCCTGGCATTGATCATGGTAGATACCACAGGATTAGAGAGCCCTCTCTTTTTCAGAATGTGGGCTTCAATAGCCAGGCCGTCAAACCTAGGGCTGGTAAGGAAGGGTGGTATATCGGTCCTTGCGACAGCAGGTCCGGACGATGTGGGAGGGTCCAAGGACTCCTCACTGACATTTTTACAATCTCCGCGTACCATGCCCTTCGGGGCCACGCTGGAGCCACCAGAATCACTGGTTTCTTTTCTACCCTGATTCTGCGGATTAATCGCGGTAACAATTGTGGCGGTGGGAATGCATATATCAGCTTGAACTGATCCCAAGGGAACACTAGGGCATCCGAGCCGCAAGCTAGGGGATCCCTTGTGCGAGACACAAATCTGTCCACCTTTGCGTTGAATCTGGATGCTAGCAGATCTACATCCGGTGTTCCCCACCGCTGGCATATTGCCTGGAAAACCTCGGGGTGAAGAGACCATTCCCCCGGGCATAATTGCTGGCGACTTAAAAAGTCCGCTCTCCAATTTTCCACTCCTGGGATGAAAACCGCGGATATGGCTGGGACATATTTTTCTGCCCATTCCAGGATGCAATTTGCTTCCCTCTGGGCTGCATGACTCCTGGTGCCACCCTGGTGATTGATATATGCCACTGCTGTGGCATTGTCTGATTGAATTCTGACAGGGGACCCTTGGAGTTTGGATGTCCATGCTACTAGGGCATACCGGGCTGCTCGTATCTCTAAGAGATTGATGGGCAGGGCCTTCTCTGCTTTTGACCACTTGCCCTGGAGAGACCATTGCTCCAGTACTGCCCCCCAGCCTATGAGGCTGGCATCTGTAGTGACCACCTTCCAAGAAACCGGACTGAAGGGTTTCCCTTTTTCCAGATTCTGGGGCACCAACCACCAATGGAGGCTCTTGCGAACGGAAGGGGACAGGGACATTGGTAAGTCTAAAGCCTGAACTTTTTTGTTCCAGGCTGACAGTATGGCCCTCTGCAAGTTCCTTGAATGGAATTGACCGTAGGGTACTGCTTCGAATGAAGCCACCATTTTTCCCAGCAGCCTCATGCACAGGCGTATGGATGGTTTTCTTTTTGTACCCACTAAGTGGGTCAAATCTTTTAAAGACGACACCTTCTCTGGAGGTAAGAAAATCTTTCTCTGATTTGAATCCAGCCTTAGCCCTAAGTATTCCAGACTTTTGACTGGTCTTAGAGCTGACTTGTCCCGGTTGATAATCCAACCGTGATATTCCAGATACTTGATTGTCTTGTGAATAGCTTCCAGCTTTTCCACTGAGTGATCTATTAGTAGCAGGTCGTCTAGATATGCCATTATCGTTACACCTTGTGTTCTTAGATTGGCCAATAGTGGGGCCAGAATTTTTGTGAACACTCGTGGTGCTGTGGCCAGACCGAAAGGTAAGGCTCTGAACTGAAAATGGCGCCCTTCTACTGCAAAGCGTAGAAATTTCTGGTGGGCCGGAAAGATGGGAATATGCAGATAAGCATCCCTTATGTCGGTCGAGGCTAACCATTCCTGCCCTTGTAGGGCGGTGGCCACCGATCGGATCGACTCCATCCGAAAAGTCCTGATATTTAGGAACTTGTTTAGCCCTTTTAGATTTAATATGGGCCTCACGTCCCCATTTGGTTTGGGGACTGTGAAAAGGTTCGAGTAAAACCCGAACCCGCTTTCTTCCAGGGGAACCTTCATGATTACACCTTGGAGCAATAGTTGTTCTAGTGCCAGAAGGAGGGATCCTCTCTTCTGGGGATCGCTTGGCACGTTTGACCTCATAAATTGGGCAGGAGGAGTGTCTTTTAACTCCAGCTTGTATCCCAGACTTACTGCAGAGAGCACCCATCTGTCTCTGATGGTGTCCTGCCAGGTCTCTGTGAACAACTGAAGTCTTCCCCCCACCCGATTGAGTGGGGGCAACCCTTCATGACTTGGGGGGAGGTTTTGTACCTCTCTTGACCCAGGGTTTCTTGTTACCCTGTGATTGTCCCTGATTTCTGCCCCCTGAATTTGACCGCGGAGGCCGTGGGAACTGTTTCACAGCCGATGTGCCAGGGATTGGAGAAGTAGGCCTCTTAAAAGAAGGACTTCTACTCTTGTTCTTAACCGGTAAGAGTGAACTTTTACCGGCAGAAATTTTCTGGATATATTTGTCCAGATCTTCTCCAAATAAGCGTTCTCCATGAAATGGGAAGCTAATCAGCAATTTCTTACAGGGAGCTTCAGCAGACCAGTTTTTGAGCCACAGAAGCCTACGCATATGTACTATAGACAGCGTAAAGCGGGAGGCCTGTTGGATTGTATCCTTTATGGCGTCCACCGCAAAACACAAGGCTCTAGGCAGGTCAGCTAGGGCAAGAGCCTGCTGATCTGGTAAGTCCCTTAAGACTTGTTTCAACTGATCTTTCACCGCTTGGCAGACTCCAATCGCTGCTACCGCAGGTTGTGTCACCATGCTTGCTGTAGAGAAAGCAGATTTTAGTAAAGACTCCAATTTTTTATCTATTGGGTCTTTGAACATTGGAACATTATCTACTGGACATGTCAGTGATTTGTTCACAGAAGAGATGGCTGTGTCCACTGTAGGGACCCTCCATTTTTTTTATGAACTTATCCTCCATGGGATAGATCACCGGAAATCTCTTGGGGGGAGTAAATATTTTATCAGGATGCTCCCAATCCTGGTAAATAAGCCCTTCCAATAAAGGGTGGATTGGGAAGGAACAGACAGCCTGGGGAGCTTTCAGCGACCCCAGCGAGGAAACCGTAGTGGTTGATGGTTCCGCCAGAGGCATTTTAAATGCTGATCGGACCATGTTTGTCAGAGACTGAACCCATAATCTTTCAGCCTGAGATGCTTAGAAAGGTTCTTCCACTGTTGATTCCTCCATAACTGAATCAACCTCATCCTGATCCCCTTCAGGTAGGTCGATCTCTGTGTGGGGCTGTTCCTCCACTAACAGGCACTCTGAAGGAGGAGACGGAGATCGGACGCGCTTTCCCTGTGACAGGGAAGCAGCGATCAATGCTGTTAATCTCTCTTCCAATCCTCCCAGAGTTGAGGATAAAACCTCCTCTGTTATATATACAGGAGCAGGTGGACTGGGGACAGCCGCAGCACCAGGCACTCCTGCGGGGTTCCTACGGCTACTGACCTCTGAATTCTCAGGGGAGATTGGTGCAGTACAAGCATGCCCAATATCATCAGAGCCTGATGGAGACCCCTTTGGCTTCCTGGACGACTTATTTCTGGAGCGTCTGGACGACATATCCTTTAAGCACAAAGCTGAGGTATTCCCGTCGTCATACACCAATTTTGCTGGTAATAGTCTAACACAGTTGCTGCTATATACCAGCTGGTTTCCACTAAAGTGCCTTTCTATGGGGATGCCTGCATCAACCGCCTCTGTGTGCCACTGTTTGTTGCTAGCTCTGTTTGCATCCAGCTGACACTTGTACTGTGTCTTTTATACATGCTGGGACGCCTGCACATGCGCAGAAGCGCCGCGGCGCGCATCGAGCGTCATCCACCCGCCCCGCCCCGCCCTTTTTTTTCCATAGGAGGCGCGTGCACGCGCCCGCGCACCATTGGCGCCCTTTTCGAAAACCAAGCAGGGACTAGGAGCCAGGGCCCTTTTTGCCGGAGGGCCTGTGCGGTGGATGAGCGCAGCAACAGGGCAGAGGAAGTGGATTCCCACAGAGAACTTACCAACTGCCTGGATCTTTTGACTTGAGAAAACCAAAGATCCACATGACAAGAAAAAATGGACCACAGCGGCCTCTAGTGGTTTAAGACAGGTACCGCGGTCCTCCTTTTTTTTTTTTTTTCTTGACTACTATTAAAATTTTACATTTTTCAGTAGTTACAGGCATACACAGATATTAGCGGGAATACCGTTAGGTAACAGACAGAAAGACAAATTAGGCTTGGGGGTCCCCCAATAGAACCAAGTTCCTGGGGGCCCCCACTTACCTGTTCCCCGCCGCAGGACTCTGTTTGGTCCACAGAAGCCCAAACTTCACCTATCACGGCAGGCATTGTAATTAAACCTTCAGGGACCGGGTTCCCAAGGATTCCACTCCCCTGGACCTGTATAGCACCCTGCACAGAAAACATCTTGGTCGTGGGTATGACCAGAGCTCTGGATCCCAGGGTCCAGCCCTCCTAAGAGAGGCATTACAGGCAAAACCTTGCTCTTCTGTTGCAAGGCCCGGGTACCGACCGTTTAGCTATGAAGCTTTTTTGGTCGGATCCGGAACAGCTTACTAAGGCCCGTAAAAGAACCTGTACGCAAGCCCAGGAAAACACATGTTACTCTTTGGCCAACACCTTAGACACTGGCAAAACACTGAGGTGCTCCCGGATGGGAGGGGCTTATATAGGGGAGGGTACTTCCGGTTTGGAAGTTGCCAGTGCCAGCACCTGAAGGTAAACTATATAACCCATTAGTAATGACTAAGTCGCTCTGTGTCCCGTGATGTACGAAAAAGAAATGAAAAATATCTGTAAACGAAATGCGAGTTACCGCGTTTACGTGCGTTTACAAGCGTTTACAAGCTCTTCGAGGGAATTGGGCATTTCAAAATGCCTCTGAACATCCGTCCTGAATGCGTTCCAAAAAATGCTTCTAAACTCAACTGCCTATAAAATACCCTGTGTACATGTACTGATCAGGTAACATAGAGGAGAGTTCATGGGCAGCTGAAAAAAAATGCCCAACTGCTCCTAAAAATGTCAGTTTACCAGCAGCAGTGTACATGAGGCCTAAATGTGTAAATTAAGTCTAAACAAGGAGGAAAAATAAAATATGATAAAAAACGAATTATGCACACATACCGTATATACTCGAGTATAAGCCGACCCGAATATAAGCCGAGGCACCTAATTTTACCACAAAAAAATTGGAAAACGTATTGACTCGAGTATAAGCCTAGGGTGTCCATCTGCATGCCTCACTGTGTCCATGCCTCACTGTGTCCATGTGCATGCCTCACTGTGCCCATGCCTCACTGTGCCCATGCCTCACTGTGCCCATGCCTAGACTGACGTTTAACATGGTGGTCTATGGAAGGGGTGCCCGGTTTGAAAAATCGGTACTCCCCGGGCCGTAGGTCCCCCAGACAAAAAACTTTGCACACTTGTAGAGGAGAAATGGGGCTACATGTGTGCCAAGTTTCGGGTCCAGGGGCCGGGGTACAACCGGCCAAGAACTGGGTCCCCAAAATCACTGAAGAAATTACTGTTTAACATGGGAGTCTATGGAAGGGGTGCCCGACTTTGAAAAATCGGTGCTCCCCGGCCGTAGGTCCTCCGGACAACAAACTTTGCACACTTGTAGAGGAAGAGTGGGGCTACATGTGTGCCAAGTTTGGGGTCCAGGGGACCTACAGCTGGCCGGTACCGGGTCCCCAAATCCGGGAAATCAGGCGCAAAAAGGTGACTCGAGTATAAGCCGAGGGGGGCATTTTCAGCACAAAAAAATGTGCTGAAAAACTCGGCTTATACTCGAGTATATACGGTACTCATCTTTATGCATCTAGACGCAAATATTTTACTGATCATTATGTAGGAAATTTTCTCCTGGAAAATACGTGTAATAACAGTAAATTTTTTTAAAGCCATGTGAATGAGACCTTAAGAACATTTTTTCATAATACAGTTTCATAATGTACAAATGTATGAAATGTACACACTTGAATATCTGTACAAAACTGCTGACATGTGATGACTGTGTAGGTTGTAGACTATTCGGTGTACACAGACAAGTGTACAGTTTTTCCTTTAACAGATTTTATAGTTCTCCAGTGCCGACACCCCCCTCCCCCACTATATATGCAAACGTTTCTTGCCTGTTCTGCTGCATTCTTTTCTGTAGAGAGCGGAAATGACTCCTAGAGGCTTAAATATCAGCACCGGTTCATATTACAGCAGCATTACACCGAATACGTCATTTATTTCACCTGATTATTCAAATGACTAAGTAAAAATGACATAAAAGGACTATCCTGCAAAAGTCATTATTATAAGCATTTTGTTATATACTGTAGCAATCCTTAACTGCTTACACTCACTTTGAACGCGAATTTCTTGCGTTCAGAAAAAAGCCCATTAACTCCACTGCTCATTAAAGCTAAAAACGTTATGTGTACATGAACACATAGGCTAACATAGAGTGCAGTTAATGGGCTTTTTAAAAAAAACGCCAAAACGCCAATAAACTGCAGTTTATCAGCTTCTGTGTACATGGAGCCTAAATCTTCTTCTGATACACAGTGTACGTTTTTTTTTTTTTTTACCTTATTTACCATTATTTTTGTATAAATACAAAAACACGACCCACGTCAAGCAAGACTTTAAAGACAACAGTCCAAAAAAAAAGCTAAAGATCGTTTTGTATTCAATAAAAATGGTTACATAGTAATGTAAACTATATTGTCAAAAACATTGGGACGCCTGCCTTTACACGCACATGAACTTTAATGGCATCCCAGTCTTATGCTGGACATACACTATACGAGAAATCGGACGAAATTCGGTCATTTAGACAGTTTGTTAGTTTTTCGGCCAGTGAATAGGCACTAAATCGATAATCGTTGGGATGTTTTTGAGCCGAAAAAACGAAGGACAAGTTTAGAAATTTTCTGCCGAGCGAATTATAAATTGAAAGGTTAATGTGTTTCCCATCCGAACTGTCTGCACTACGTATATATATGTAAAAAAACGAACAAAAAATTAATTCATTTATGTCCACTGAACAATTTATCAGTCATTACATGATGGCACTATCGTTTGTGCTAATGTTCGTTTTTCGAAAATAGGTTTGGCCAGTAGTGTATGGCCAGCATTAGTCTGTAGGGTTCAATATTGAATTGGCTCACCCTTTGCAGCTATAACAGCTTCAACTCTTCTGGGAAGGCTGTCCACAAGGTTAAAAAGGAGGTCCGCCGAATATTTATTTTTTAAAATAAGGACACTTACCTGTCCAGGGCGCCCGCGATGTCGGCACCCGAAGCCGAGCCATCCCTCAGCCCTCGGATGCTGCCGCCGCTATCTTCGGTAAGGGAATCAGGAAGTGAAGCCTTGCGGCTTCACTTCCTGGTTCCCTACTGCGCATTCGCGAGTCGCGCTGCGTGATCAGAATGGTCCCTGCTGTCTTCTGGGACCCGTGTGTCTCCCAGAAGACAGAAGGGGGGGTAGTGGCATAGATACCCGCAGATAATGCGGCTATCTATGCCCGGAAGTGGGTGCAAATACCTGTATCAGACAGGTATCTGCTCCCCCCCCCCCCCTGAAAGGTGCCAACTGTGACATTGGAGGGGGGGAGAGTTCCAAAAAGCGGAAGTTCAATTTTTGGGTGGAGCTCCGCTTTAAGGAGTGTCTATTGGCATGTTTGACCATTCTTCCACAAGCGCATTTGTGAGGTCAAGCACTGATGTTCGATGAGAAGGCCTGGCTCGCAGTCTCCGCTCGAATTCATCCCAAAGGTGTTCTATCGGGTTGAGGTTGGGACTCTGTGCAGGCCAGTCAAGTTCCTCCACCCCAAACTTGCTTATCCATTTCTTTGTAGACCTTGCTTTGTGCACTGGTCCAAATCATTTGGTGGAGGAGGGATTATGGTATGGTGATGTTTTTTAGGGGTTGGGTTTGGTAACTTGGTTCCAGTTAAGGGAACTCTTAAGGCGTCAGCATACCAAGACATTTTGGACAATTTCATGCTCCCAACTTTGTGGGAACAATTTGGGGATGGCTCCTTCCTGTTCCAACATGACTGCGCAGCAGTGCACAAAGCAAGGTCCATACAGACATGAATGAGCGAGTTTGGGGTGGAGGAACTTGACTGGCCTGCACAGAGTCCTGACCTTAACCTGACAGAACACCTTTGGGATGAATTAGAGCAGAGACTGTGAGCCAGGTCTTCTCGTCGAACATCAGTGCCTGACCTCACAAATGCGCTTCAGAAGAGTTGAAGCTGTTATAGCTGCAAAGTGTGGGCCAACTCAATATTGAACCCTACAGATTAAGACTGGGATGCCACTAAAGTTCATGTGCGTGTAAAAGCAGGCGTCCCAATGCTTTTGACAATATAGTGTATGTAAGGTACATTTATGCAGCCTATGGATTTGAGTCCATAGGGCATCTGTTCTTATACTTTAGGTGACAGTGATAGATGCTGGGCCTAGCCAGCAGGACCAGATACATTTTTTTTTTTTTACCAGCCATTTGACAGTGACTATGTTAAAAAACAAATCTATTCAGGTATGTAACTCAAAAAAGTGCCTTCTAGTACTCTCGGCCGCCTACAAATGTATTTATTTATTTTTTCTGCTGTGATCTGACTTCCTGTTAGAGGTGGCTACATTCATTCTCCATGCTCCCACTGTAAGTAGGAACATTATTACCTGCTCCTGCTCACTCCCTAAATGGACTCTGGGATTAACCACTGTGATTGTACACAGAGGGAGTCTGTCAGCAGGTCTTGGCCAAAGATTTATGGCCGGGACCTGCTGATTGGCTGTGTCCACTCAAAGCCCCAGAGCCCTGGGTGGACAGTCAACACAGGGCTCTGTACAGTGGGAACAATCTCTGTTTCTTGTCCCTGCAAAGGGCTAAGAAACGGAGATCTTCAGTAAAAAATTCAAGCACTTGTGATGCGCTTCATCTGAAATAATAGAAAGCCCTGTATCTCTAAGCAGATCATGTACCAAACTAGACAGCAGGGTGGACTAGGAGTTCCTTGCTTCTGTAAGTACTATTACGTGGCCCAGATGGCACAACTGATTAAATATCACGCTAGCCAGGAAGCACCTCTGTGGGCAGATATAGATTCCGAAGACCGTGCCCTCTGTCAATTCATAACTTATTGTGGTTCCCCCCTTGAGATAGAAAGAACATATTGAGCCCAGTTTCACGGCATTCATTGTCTCTCTGAGACAGTCACAATGACTCCGGCGGTCTCCTTTACCCCCACCTCCTGCTATTATCTATAATACGCAACACTTCTTTCCCTCTAGCTACGAATCCCCTGCAGCTTTCCTTCACTGGACCACCTCGAAGGTGAGCCATTTCCACACTCTACTAATCCCAAGAGGCTTTAGGGCCTGTGCAGACTTACAATCCTCACAACACCTGCCTTTTTCCAAATTATTTGGGTATCTCCAAGTCAAGCATTACGTGCTCTCTTTAGTACATTGTGGACGGTGGCCCCTAACTCTTACACGTTTAAATCTAAATGCAAAAATTACCCCTACTTGGTGGGGATGATCTCCCTCATATATAATTTCCTAACAAAATGCTAAACACACACCCCACCTCACCCCTTGCCTTCTGCCTCTAAATCTGTCACACTGGGACCAAATCTGGGCCACCACAAAATCATGCTCTAGAAACGCAGCAGTGGTAGATGCTAATTATAAGTGTAGCGGGTATTTGAATTATGTGAGGACTCTGGTGGTGTGAGGTTCCTTGGTGTCCCTGGGTGGCGCTGTTGCCTTGGACCGGAGCTGAACTCACACCGCAAACTGTGCCTTTTTGTCCTCCCCTGGAGCTGGTACAGCGGGGCGGGGAACCCGCTGTGATGCAAAGGGAGAGGTCATAAAAGGGGCGGAGGCCCTGACCTTGGGGAGAGAGTCGGAGGACGTGGCCGCGCCCAGGCACCTTCAGCTTGGGTGCTGGCGTTCCGGTGTTCCAGGCCTAGGCGCCCTTGGCCTAGCTAGAGCGGAAATGGAGTCCATCTCAGGCACCTTTAGCCTGGGGTGAGGTACTATGGCGGATGCCTGGGGCTCAGTACCTTCGACTGAGTTCCGCGAGGGTGGAGGAATCCGAGGGGGCCCTAATGCCTTGGGTGCCGTGTCTAAATTCGTGAGGACTGGTGCGCAGTAACTTCTCCGAAGAGTCCGGCGCAGCATCGCTGGTGATGGAGAGGCCTCCACTTCTCCCTTGGACGGATTTCTTCCTCTGACAGGGGCAAAGTGAGCGAAGGTAATTCACGTTCTATATTACCTAGTCAGTGGCAGTGACTATTCACCACTGGTGACAGCACAGTGGGCAGCAGCAAGAAGGGAAAGGATTGTGCCTCGATCTGTCCCCCATTTTCCAAAGGAGAAAGATTGTTTTATTGCTTGGCAAGAAGAATAAAACTGAGTTGTACCTATTCACTGTGTGGAACTTGGGTTACTAAGCAAAGGAGTCAGGGACGAAGGACTGGACTTGACTCTAGGACACCTACACAATAGCCCAATCTTCTTGCCTTCACCTCTTAGTTACGGAGGACATGGGCCGTGGTGTGTATCATCTCTCTCTCCCAGGTACCCCTAGACAACAGCCATATAACTGATAAAGCAAGGGAGAGGGGTGAGGCCGCTACATAAAGTATTGCTCCGATGGTAAGTGGACTAGCACACGCTTCTGCCTACTGTTTCTGGAGTTGCCCAGAACCTGGAACCTTTTTCCATACTTGGTGGTCATGCTTGGTGGCCCAATGATTTTGGCAGCAAGTGCACCAACTCCATGGTGCTCTTTTTTTCACCGAACCCCAGTTTTAGACCAACCTGAAGCCCTGTTAAATTTGGTAATTGGAAGGACTCTCCAAATTCCAGTTTATTCTTGAAGCCTAGTACACACGAACGGTTTTCTCTGCAAGAAAGCTCTCCCAACAGTTTTCTTGTTGTTTCTTGGCGAGAAAACCGTTCGTGTGTATGGTTTCTCGTCGAGAAAACTGCCGGGAATCTCGACGAGAAAAATAGAGAACCTGCTCTCTATTTTCTCGTCAGGATTCTCGTTTTTCTCTTCGGGATTCTCGTCGGCCTGTTTCCCGACGAGAAAACCGGTCGTGTGTATGCTTTTCCGAGTCTAAAAAAACAGCGCATGCTCAGAATCAAGTATGATACGGGAGCGCTCCTTCTGGTAAAGCTAGCGTTTGTAATGGAGATAGCACATTCGTCACGCTGTAGCGGACTGAAAAGCACGAGGCTGAAAAGCGCGAATCGTCTCTCACCAAACTTTTACTAACATGCGGTAACACGAGATCAGCAAAAGCAGCTCAAGGGGTGGCGCCATTGGAATCGAACTTCCCCTTTATACTGCCGTCGTACGTGTTGTACGTCACCGCGCTTTACAACGACGAGATTTGGAATTGACAGTGTGTATGCAAGGAAAGCTTGACAAGAATCTCGTTGAGAAAAACAATGGATTTTTTTTACGACGAGATTCTCGGCCGTGTGTACGAGGCTTTAGACTCACATTCTAACTGCTGCCAAGCAAGTCCTAGCCAAAGCCTGGCTATCACCAAGTGTTCCCTTTCCAGAGGTAAAAATTAGAGTGATAAACTAATATTTGAGAGTCTGGGACCCCTAGATTACAACATTCCTTCTGAGAAATGTTGATTGCAGAAGTCTGGATTTGTGATAACCCAACCTGCACTACAATATCACCAATAGCCCACCACCCGATTCCTCCCCCACCCCTTGCTCTCTTTTAGATCCTCCTTCCTACCACAGATCTCCTCTTTTCTTTCTCTTCTTTTTTTTAATTTCTTGCTTTCCGCTTTCCCTTTTCGTTATTTTGCCACAGCTCCCTAACACAAACTAGATGTATATTTCTTTATTCGTCCAAATAGGTAGATTGGGTCAAGTTAGGCAGCCCGTTCAAAATGAGTGGGCTATAAAATACCACAATGCCTAAAATGTTTGCTCCTTTTGCATTGTATCACAAAGCAATCTAGTTGGAGTATAATGACCCCCAGCATCGGTGTCGGTGACAGTAATATTAACTCCCAGTGTCAGTGGCAGTAATAATAACCCCCAGCATTGTTGTCAGAGGCTGCAACAACCCCCAGTATTGGTGTCAGTGGCAGCAATAACCCCAGCATTGGTGTCAGTAATATTAACTCCCAGCACTGGTGTCAGTGGCAGTAATAATAAAGCCCAGGAATGGTGTCAGGGACCAGAATAATAACCCCCAGCATTGGTGTAGGAGAAAATATTAATAACCCCCCAGTATTGGTGTAAGTGGCAGCAATAATAAGCCCAGCATTGGTGTCAGTAATATTAACCCCCAGTATTGGTGTCAGTGTCAGTAATAATAACCCCCAGCATTGGTGGCAGTGGCAGTAACAGTAACAAAACCCCTAGCATTAGTGCCAGTGGCAGTATTAATAACCCTTAGCATTGGTGGCAATAATGATAACTCAGTGACCAATATATTAACCCCCAGGATTGGCAGTGAAATGTAACCCTCCATCCCCTTGCACTGGTGGTCAGGGCAGTGAAAGTTAACCCCCCCCCCCGCATTGGGGGTCAGTGGCAGTGAAAATTTACACCATCTCCCTGCAAATTAAAAAAAAGTGGTCAGAGTAAATAAATTAATTCACTTATTGTGCTCTGTTCAGTGATGATAAACCCATAGGGAAAGTCCCACCTTGCTTAAAAATACCTAGAATACTTTACTGCTAATTCTTCAAATATCGTCTGTGAACTTTAAGTGGTTGCATAGTATTCATTAGTCAAAAATGTTGGCTTAAATTTTTTTATAAAAAAATAAAAGTCAGCTTTAGATTGTCAAAAAAAAACTTTTTTACTGTTTTGGATTACCGGTAAGTGGGGAAGGATTAGAACACATCTGTTTCTCCTTCTATCTGGGACTCGAGATTTATTCCTCTCTTTGTCCCCATTCACACCTGTGCAATTTTCCACATTTCAGCCATCGTGGAACAACGCACAAGAGAAATCCCATTATTGTCTATAGGGCCCATGTTGTTGTGGAAATATGGGTTGTTTGCAGAGCACACAGCCCATAATTCCTGTGCTCTATAAGTACACACTTTAGATTAATCTTTTTGCAATAATGCTATCTTTAAGTTTGCTAAAATCCACTCACCGTTCATTCCATCATTCATCCAAGAAGCAAGGCTCACACATAGACCTTATCGTCAGGCCATCCCAGCATAGACTGTCCAGCCGACGCCTAATCATAGGCTTTTATTAAACTCAAAAGATCTCAAGACAGGAGGTGATTGGTTGCAGCAACCAGTCACCTCCCCCCATGGGCGGGGACATCACAGGGTGTCCCTTCCGCACAGGAGAATGACCATACAAGGACATCCTTTCCAACCAGATACAATGTACATTCAAATTGACTAGCAGTGACATACACTGCTACCAATGACGGAAACTACATGACAATTATGCCTCAAATGGACCACAATTATTTTATAGTTATGCTACTGTTCCTGTGGACACAGATCTGTGCGCTCTGAGTCATTTAACGCCCCCCACCAGGGGCCGGCCAGTTCCCCCAACGGGGCGCAAAACAACATCTCTAAATGGAGCAAACATCGCTGTTTCCACAGGAAGATTTTCCCGCCACCGATCTTCCACCAACGTCTGTATGTGCAGATACGCTCAGATGAGCGCATTACAGCAAAACTGACACTGGGGGGGGGACATCTGACAACATACATTAATACATTTCCATAAAATTCTCCACAACAGTCCTCCCTTTTTTGTCATATGCACCCCATGTGCCCATCGATGAAATTTGATATGCTTCTTACACCTGGAAATGAATCAGTCCTTAGTCCATAAAAAGGAAAACACGGCTTGACATGTAGACTCTACTCTTCAGGGGCATGACTTATAAAGGAGGACACGACATGGTGAGCTGTAGTAATCGCTGATCCGTCTGTGATCCTCTGTGTCTTGTATGTGGGTCCCGCTTCGGGGCATCTCATCAAGGAAACTCTGGTCACGCGTCAAATCAGGCAACAGGAGCCTCTCGTCACGACATAGAAAGAATAGAAATAAAAACGACATGAGTATATATATTCCCACTTCCTTTAACCACGATCCGCTGTAAAATAAAAATTAGATCCCCAAAGATTCCCAGACCCTTAAAATAGACTCCCAACCTTCACTTAGCTACAGCTCTGGCTTCAACAATTACATGAAAAACCCTATCCTTAACGGATGAGAATTGTTCAATCGTATCCCAAGCCCGAGCCCCCCCCACCTTGTACATGCAGGACACCATGCCCAGACCTGGTCGGGGTTGGTGAACAAATCCCTTCTAGCTGTCCCTGCCATTCTTAATTTCCTGCGCCATCAGATCCTCGCGATCGGCCGCGACCTAAAATGTTGGGACAGCTTCACCATCGCGCATGAACCTCTTGCTTTGGGGGAATTACCTTTATAAGCTGCAGATCCACATAAACACCAAACTAAAGTTCAAACACACTTGTGGGCTGCCTAGATACCCAAACCGACAAGAGACAGAGCCATTAAAACTAAAACCAATTTTACCCTCTAAAAATGCATCGTTAGATTCCATTGACAAGTGTCTGGAGTCAAAAACTCCTCATACCCATAATAACATCATAAATGACATGTACCTCTGTCATCGCTGGGGACTAAAACTCCTCATACCCATAATAACATCATAAATGTCATGTACCTCTGTCATCGCTGGGGACTAAAACTCCTCATACCCATAATAACATCATAAATGGCATGTACCTCTGTCATCGTTGGGGACTAAAACTCGGTGAAGACTCAGAACAGACCATCGGTCCTGTTCGCTTTCTGAGCTAGTCAGGACATACACTTTACATAATAACTTGGGATGCTTTTCACCGTTACCCTCGCCAAAATTTACTAAACAACAAAAATATAAATAAACAAAGATACTCCTCATTCTTTGGTGTGGTTAAGCCGCTTCTTGCAGTGGCTGGCGTGGTCTCATCCCTCAAGCTTCTTTACAACGACCCAGTCACCTGGTTGGAAAGAATGTAAACTGATTATTAAGTCAGGGTCCAGGAGGGACTCGTGAAAACCTTTTGGTGGACATTTTGAAGTTCATGTCACAACTATCGCACCCCATCAGCAGAGAATATAAGTGACAGCTAATGAGGAGAGTACGACCCTTATTTTGATTGACCTCCAAACAACCCTCATATGACAATAACCCAGACATCGGGACTGTGGTCACTGCATAACCTGTGCGTGGCTTACAATACCTGGAACTATTGACAAAAGGTTCTTAGCCTCTGGGATGGGAACCTACTTCACCAGACTGCTGCTTGCCGATTCAAATTCTATCAAAGAAAGACAGTCTTGGCACAAACTTGGTTAGAATTACAGAGGTTATTATTAGTTTAAAAAAAAACTGTCACTCTTACATTTATCACTTCTCCCCCCTTTTCTTCCTCATTACAGACTGAAGGAAGAAATGCGTGGTGCAGGAAAAAAGAAACAATGAAATAGCCTATGATACTTTTACCTCCCTTAGACTCGTATTTATCCATATGTACCGTTGTCTACATACACCTGTTCTCTGTGTACAAACTCCTTGGCCCTTAAAAATACTTATAAGCAAAATCATTGCTCTATCCTTCATATTTAACCTGCAAAGAATGGAAAATAATAATGACATTCCTGTACATTGGTAAATTGTCAATGACATTCTTTCAAAACTGATTCAAACAAAAACCTCTGTAACACTTATTTTTCCCGTTCCTACAAAAATACAACAGCCGCGACGCATCGAAGGATTGCCGCGGTAAGTTCGAACATATTCACGTTACTACATATAAACACTCAGATACAAACGTGGGGGAGATACTTCATAGTTTCCAAAACCAAAAATTAAAAAAAAAAAACAGCCAGAATTCTCCCTTCACTCTTTCAGCAATAGAAAAAAATACAATGGGAATATGAGAGCAACTCGAGAAGCTTGCATGGACCAGCCATACAAAGTTCAAACAAACGGGCATGAGACTACACCTCCATCAACACTCATCATTACAGATTTCTGAAGCCGCAGCTTAACTACATCCATTCCAGAGGGATACCCAAAATAGTATCCTTGGACCACCTATGTTAATCTTTTTGGGGTTCAAAGGCCTTTGCTCCAAAACTAGGCTTCGTGCACTGTGTGACCGTCTGACTATGGGAAGCCTCCATTCCTTCCCTTTGCACAGACCTCCTTGTGTCCATGGCGATTCGAATCGGTTTATCGTCTTAAACCTGCGTCCAGGTTAAACCGTTGCACCCTTTCGGAGATCACCGCCCGGTGTCTTCTTATACGGTGAATTGCAGAACTACAACCACTATATGGTCAAGTCCTCCAACTAGAAACCCTAACCGAGGCGTCAACTCTATGGCTTGTTGTCCCAACACTTTTGGAACTACAGCAACAACCACAGATCAACCCCCGAATAAGGCCTCTACCCCTCACAGTGCATGCATACACAAGCATTTTCCGCTATACACGCATACACTGCGTTGTCAGACTAAACCACACAGAACACTTACGCCAGTTTACCACCTGCAGAACAATGTGGCTTCTCTCTCTGTATCTAGATGATAAAATAATGGTGATGCCCCCGTTTGCTCTCTACCCAAAACTGTATTTCAGTATAAAACTTTACAAAACTGGAAGAAAATATAAAACACTTTTAAACGCCAAAATGCTTTCCATTTTCCTTCCAAACACAAATCTCATTCAGACAACCCCAAGCTCCTCCCACCAACTTTCTGCTGGTATATAAATGCTGAAAAGAAACTTCCGGTTACATGCTCAGCTACTTAAAAAAAAAAAACTGGTTTATTTACATATCAATTGTTCAGGAAGAGGGAGGGGGAGGGGGGAGCCCAGCCACATTGCTGTGTCTATCAAGACTCCAATTTAAACATAACACACCATTGTGCAAAAACTCTGTTAGTCTTACAATCCATTAAAATTCAGTGTAAAGTGAAGTCTTTCCTACATTCGAAACCCAATACAAAAAAAACGGAGCTCATATACTGCAAAGCCAGCCGACCCTGCAATAGCCCACATCTACTTAAATGAAAACAGAGAAATCCCCCTCCTAACATCACCTGCATGGAGTTTGCATGTCCTCCCTGTGTCTGCGTTGGCCTCCTCCCACACTCCAACTGCTGGTAGGTCAGCCAGATCCCATCCATAAATAGGCCCCAGCATGTGCGTGTGTTCGCAAGCACGTTGTGGCCCCTCGGGGTAAAACCGCGCTATTTTAAGATACCTCTCAACTCACCTCAAAAGGTGATGCTTAGAAAAGCAATTTAAACCAGAGACAAAACCTTCCTCTCAGTATGTCACTGCGGCGTCCCACCACTCTCCCCAGCAGTGCACAGGTCAAACTGTAAACGCATAAAACAGAAGAAAACTGCGCCAATCAACAAATGCCAATACAGCATATTCAGGAGTCGTGTTTGCTAAACTGGAACTTCCTATCTCAAACTGTAAACGTCTCAAAATGGCCGACAAGCCAGGATAACAAAATGGTGGATGACCACCACCCCCACCTCATGGACAACAACAAAAATGGCGCCATGCAATTTTTCCCGCCAAAACCAGCATCTCTTTAAAAGAAAATCAAAAATGTTTTTCTCCACAAAGACAGACTACACAATTGAGGTTTTTCTAAATTATCATCAAAATCCACTGAAAAAGGTGTCAGCTACACTCTACAAGGACCACATGTACACTTACAAACTTAGCCTCCCTTTTGCCAACTAAACAGCACATTCAATAAATGTTAGTTACATGACAATATTAAAAACATGTTCATTTCTCTAAGTTAATATACTCTGAGATATTCACCACTTTTCTCTACCTAAAGTGGCCTCAGCTTCCATAACAAGCCATTGCAGAGACATACTATTGTCTGCCTTCTAGCAATGCCTGGCCACTTGGATATGCGGCGGGAACTTTCAACTCAAAAACCAAACACTTTCGTTAAAATATTTTTACACTTATGGGGACATGTGTCTTTGTCCCCTACAGAAATCACAATTTATCCATTTCTATTTTTCATAGAAATCACAAACACTACACACATACAGTATATTGTTGCCTGCATGTCTGCTTAGAGTGTCTTTCCCTCAGGGCAAAGCCCCAGCAACACAAAACAGTGGGCAAGCCCTTCCCCCATTCAAGCACATGGCTCACAAACAAACCTCTGAGAAATACAAAAAGCTCACCCAAACACACACATTGCAGGCTGAATAATCCCACATCTATACCTTCATTTCATACACAATATACAGTTTCCATCAGATCATCTCTCAGGGCCCTCCCACTACAAAACTCCTGCATGCTATTTACAGAAAGTCACCAACTTTCACCATTGTAACTGAGATGCTGGCTGCCCCTCCCCCACTAAACCTCATGGTTCACAAACAATCGTCCACTTTACAAACTGCTCAGTACATCGCACAAACAGCCATCTCTTACACAATTTCAATCGCACTCATGGGTACACATGTCCTACATCACACAAACAATCTAATCACACACAGGCACACACAATCAAATTGACAAGCATACAATCGGATTTGCAGACATACACACGCACACACACTGCAAACTTAAAGCATTATTTCAAAAGACAAATTTTTTTTGTTCGTTTCAAAGTACAGCCTCTTCACGCATCAATCACATCGCAGGTCCACTCTCCTCCTCTGCTGATCTGATGCTCAAAGAGGCCGCAATTGGTCCCAACCGTGAATCGCCATTCTGTCGTAGAAATATGGGTTGTTTGCAGAGCACACAGCCTATATTTCTTGTGCTCTATAAGCACACACTTTAGATTAATCTTTTTGCAATAATGCTATCTTTAAGTTTGCTAAAATCCACTCACCGTTCATTCCATCATTCATCCAAGAAGCAAGGCTCACACATAGACCTTATCGTCAGGCCATCCCAGCATAGACTGTCCAGCCGACGCCTAATCATAGGCTTTTATTAAACTCAAAAGATCTCAAGACAGGAGGTGATTGGTTGCAGCAACCAGTCACCTCCCCCCATGGGCGGGGACATCACAGGGTGTCCCTTCCGCACAGGAGAATGACCATACAAGGACATCCTTTCCAACCAGATACAATGTACATTCAAATTGACTAGCAGTGACATACACTGCTACCAATGACGGAAACTACATGACAATTATGCCTCAAATGGACCACAATTATTTTATAGTTATGCTACTGTTCCTGTGGACACAGATCTGTGCGCTCTGAGTCATTTAACGCCCCCCACCAGGGGCCGGCCAGTTCCCCCAACGGGGCGCAAAACAACATCTCTAAATGGAGCAAACATCGCTGTTTCCACAGGAAGATTTTCCCGCCACCGATCTTCCACCAACGTCTGTATGTGCAGATACGCTCAGATGAGCGCATTACAGCAAAACTGACACTGGGGGGGACATCTGACAACATACATTAATACATTTCCATAAAATTCTCCACAACAATGTGACACACGTCAGTGCGAATTGGAAAATGCTGAGGGCTCTTCTATTGGTGTGACATATTGTGTGATTTAGGCCCCATAGGCTTCAGTGGGAGTGAATAAGAAAGCGCATTAAAAAACGCATGCCATGCAGACGCACAAGTGCGCACCTAGCCTTACTGTCCAGCTGCTGACAACAGTTTTCCCATACAGGTGCTGAGGGAAAATCTGCAACAGGGACACAGACAAAAATAAACATCGAAAAGCCTTCCCCAACTCTACCAAAAATTTATTTTTATTTGTCTGTGTTGCTGTTGTACAGGTCCCCTCATTTTGTTATGTTACCAGACAGGAAATAAAGGGGGAAAAGGCCTCCATAACAAGGGCGGCTGGTGGGGTGGCCGCAAAAACAGGCGGTTAGTCCTTCCAGTGGTGCAACTGGTCCTGTGACTCTTCTCCAAGGTGCTCCTGGCCTTGGTCCCACTCCTACCCCCTCCACCTATATTAATAGCCCTGCATTGTATGTGATTATGCCAAGGACCACAGTCTGGAGTGTCTGAGGAGGAGGAGAATGCCGTAAGTGCCTGGTGCTGGGGGGTGTCAGTAAGACCTCCCTTAAAGCTGCAAAGGTGTCCACACAGGGTTGTGGACATGTCGTGGCTGTAAAGCTTTACCTTGCAGGGTGGCAGTGATCCCGCCCGCTGGGTTTGGTGGGCATTACCTTGAAAGCGACCCATTCAAGTAAATGGGGCTATGTCGTGACCGCAAGCCAAACTCTAGGGGCCGACTGCACTTTAATTCCTGGAGTTGAGCTTTAAAGTGTATCTAAAGTCAACTTTTAAAATTGAGAATAACGTGGGCAAACGTTGAAACTTTTTCAGGTTTATATTGCTGTGTTGCGACCCTGCTGGGGTAATTCATCCCCTCTGTTTGTCCTGGTGGCCATTGTTTTCGGAACAGAAAATGATGAGCAATCCAAAATGTTACCGTTCTGCCTGGAACAGGAATACAAGGGAAATCTGATCAGAACCGGCAACCCATCAGATTAGGTTAACGGAAGTAACGTTCCGTCAGCTGCGCATGCATCCGCCGCTACCAGGTTTGCGCATCTGACAGAACACCTGCAGTCAGAAGAAGCGGCAGCGGACATCTTCGTACACCCAGCTATGTCTTGAATTGCTCAGTAATTTTAGCAAAAAAGTGAGCGTATGTAAATAAATATAGTATGTTGACATCTGTGACACTGTTTGGATGTTACATTTTGAAAGAAGCTGGATGCCAGCAGTAGGAAGGTGGCAGTGGCCATGTTGGTACACCCCGCACTGCTCACCGCTAAACCTTTAGGCTTTCAAAAGCTAAAAATCCAAACAGAATCACAGATCTCAATACACTATATTTATTTATATACGCTCACTTTATTGCTAAAAATATTGAGAAATTCAAGACATAGCTGGGTGTACCAAGATGCCCGCTGCCACCTTCTGACTGCAGGTGTTCTGTCAGAAAACCTGGTAGCAGTGGACGCATGCACAGCTGATGGAATGTCACTTCAGTTACCTAATCTGACGGATCGTCAATTCTGATGGAACACCTGCTTCAGGGACAACTGTTATTTTCTCTCAGTTTGGAGATTTCCTCTCACTTCCTGTTTCTCTAGGACAGGAATTGACTTAAAACTTTCGCAACAGGACACAAACAGTAAAAAGAAAAATAGGACTGGGCTTTTAACCATTTCTTATTCCCTAGTCTATGTATATTTGAAAAATATAAGATTTGGGCTTTATATATACTTTTCAACCTCATTTTTAAAGTTAAAAACATACCAGGCTTTTTCACTTGCTTAGGGTGTATGGGTAAGGTTTCACGAAAGCTTTGTGTTGATACCGTGAAGTTAAAGCAAAGTTCCGCCCAAAAAAAGAACTTCCGCTTTTCGGAACCCTCCCCCCCTCCGGTGTCACATTTGGCACCTTTCAGGGGGAGGGGGGTGCAGATACCTGTATAATACAGGTATTTGCACCCACTTCCGGGGAGAGACTCCCACGGAAGTCACTCAACTTCCCATCCCCCCCCCAGCTGCCTTCTGGGAAACGCACTGGTCCCAGAAGACCGCGGGGACCACTGGGAACGCGCATGCCCAGTAGGGAACCGGGCAGTGAAGCCGCAAGGCTTCACTTCCTGATTCCCTCACCGAGGATGGCGGCGCGGACAGCAGAGAGATGAGCGATTGCTCATCTTCTGCTGCCGACATCGTGGGCACCCTGGACAGGTAAGTGTCCATTTATTAAAAGTTAGCAGCTGCAGTATTTGTAGCTGCTGGCTTTTAATATTATTTTTTTGCGGGGACCTCCGCTTTAATGTTTATTAACTTCACGATTTTCAAGCATTTCATTCTGACTTCGGGGCGATTTGAGAGACACCTGTGCGGGCTCATGCACAGATGTCTATTCAAATTGCCCATGAAGTCGCCAAAAGTAGTGCAGGAACTGCGCCACAAAGTCGCTCCGATTCGGATGGTGCCATTGCCTGGAATAGGATCAGATTTGGCATGCGATTTCACATGTCAAATCGCATGCCAAATCGGCCCAATGTGAACATGGGGTTAAAGCTGAACTCTGGAATACGTGAAATATTGTGAAAGTATTAGTCATATGTATTCTAAGGCCCCTTTCACACAAGAGGTCCAATTGGGTCCAGCTGTCTGTTTTTCTGACCCAATAGGACCCTCCATTCTCCTCTATGGACAGTAGGATGTAAACTGACTTATGTTTGTTTACGCGCAGTTACCTCTGAGTCTAAACGGATCCAGCAAAAAAATAAAATGGAAGGGGATCTGGCTGGATCGGAGGGCAGTCGGGTGTAAACTGTCAGCCAATTTGTTTACATCTGGCTGTCCATAGAGCAGAATGGGCTGCCTATGCAGAGCGGACACAGATCTCTCATCTGGCCTCTCCGCTCAGCTCAGCAGGGATCAGCGGATGGATCCACTACTGAGAAAAACTGGGGTTGGCCCATGTTAAAGGGGCCTTATTGGAATCTTGGGGTGCTTTATGTATTTGTTTTTTAGATCTGTGCAGTAATCTGGTGTGATGGGGGGGGAGGACCTGCTGAGCTCCTCCCACAGATCTGTTCTCTGCACATGCTATATACAGCACTGTGATGATATTACTGCTACTTTTGCAAAATAATATCTTGGTTTGTAAATATATTTGGTGAATGCAAAGCAGATTTATTTTCTTTGTCTGTTGAGGAATATTTTTAAATGAAAATTTTTGTGCTGGGTGTTGATCTTTATTCATATATACAGTGTAGAGCTGCACGATTATTCGTGAAGAATCGAAATCGTGATCTTTTTCCCTTCCCGATCTTCAAAACAGCATGTCACGATCTTTCTAACAAGTGCAGAGAGTTCTCACAGCTGGAAAAACAAAATCCAGGCAGCCTGCCAAGTTTTAATATGGGCGGCACAGTGGTGTAGTGGGTAGCACTCTCGCCTAGTAAAAAGTGTTGCTTGTTTCGAATCACAACCACGACACTACCTGCCTGGAGTTTGCATGTTCTCCCTGTGCCTGCGTGGGTTTTCTCTGGGTACTCCGGTTTCCTCCCACACCCCAAAGACATGCTGATAGGTTAATTGGCTTCTGTCTAAATTGGCCCTAGAATATGAATGTGAGTTAGGGACCTTAGATTGTAAGCTCCTTGAGGGTAGGGATCGATGTAAATGTACAATGAATATGTAAAGTGCTGCGTAAATTGACGGCGCTATACAGTATAAGTACCTAAATAATAATAATAATAATACAACATGTGTGAATAAGTAGAAACAAAGCACCTTTTCGTTCTTTTATCAATGGAAAGAACTCCGGCATGTAGATGAAAGAAGTTTAACCATTTTAAGAGCAAACCTTTTCTGACATTTGTTGCTTACAAGTAAAAAATCACTATTTTCTGTTAGAAAATTAATTGGAACACCCAAACATGTTATATATATATTTTTTTTAGCAGAGACCCTAGAGAATAAAATGGTGGTTGTTGCAATATTTTATGTCACACCGTATTTTCTCAGCGGTTTTTCAAACGCAATTTTATTTATTTTTTAAATACACTTTAATTAATTAAAAAAAAACTAAACAGCAAAGTTTGCCCAAATTTTTGGGATAATGTAAAAGAAGACGTTAGGCCCCTTTCACACGGAACGGATCAGTAATGATCCGCCCCGTGAACCTCCGCTTGCTCTGCGGGGATCGCTCAGTTGATCCCCGCTGAGCCGGCGGATGACAGGGCGGTCCCCTCACACTGTGCAGGGACCGCCCTGTCAGATCTCCGCACTCCCCTATGGGGGGATCGGATGAACACGGACCGTCTGTCCGTGTTCATCCAATCCGCTCCGCAGACGGATAGAAAAATAGAAATTTTTCTATCCAGAAAAACGAAGCATTGCGGACACGGATGAGATCGGGTGTCAGCGGATGTTCATCCGCTGACACCCGCGATCTCATAGGAACCAATGTATGTCCCTTTTTCATCCGTACACGGATGGATGAAAAAGTGGACATACGGTCCACTGGTGTGAAAGGGGCCTTACACCGCGAGAATCGTGATCTTTATTCTAAGCAAAAAAATTGTGATTCTCATTTTAGCCAGAATCGTGCAGCTCTAATACAGTGCCATATACAATCTGAATTTGCTTATTTAAAAGCATTTTTTTTTTTGGTAACAACCACATGTCAATGTTTACTTTTGCTTTGCAGATCGACAAGTATTTGTACGCAATGCGACTCTCAGATGAAACCTTACTGGATATTATGTCTCGGTTCAAAAAGGAAATGGAAGATGGTCTGTCAAGGGATACAAACCCAACAGCAATTATCAAGATGCTTCCCACCTTTGTGAGATCCATTCCCGATGGGACAGGTACGTTCGGGGAGCGGCTTGTCATGATCAGGCCGAGTGCCATTGAGGACAGATTGGCTACACTTTCAGTTCAGGTTTTGTCCAGATTATGACTAAGCAGATTTGTGGGAGATTAATCTTTTTGTTTGGGCTCTGAGTTAGCCATTGTCAGGATCAGACTATTCGTAGAAGGAAAATCTTTTCCCTTTCTTATAATGATAAAGGTGACAAGAAAACTTTTTACGTGTCATGATGGCTTGTTTCCAGCTTCTCCCTAATATAGGACATTTTTGGAGTCATTTATGGTAGTGTGCCATAAAGCTAAAGTAGAAAGAAAACAGGAAGCGCCGACCTTACCCATTGTTTATGTGCCCAATTTTATTATCCATAGGGTTTCATTGTACATTGTATGTTGTGTATGTTTTTTCTTTTGCTTATTATGTTTTCTGTGACGGTTCATTTACTCTCTTTTTTGTCATAAAGCTGAAAAGCCGCATATACTTACCTCCATTTGCTCTGTGTGATCCCACACAAGGTGAAAGCAGCATTTGCTGATTCTTGGTATTGCTGTGCAATCAGTATAGGTTATTGTTATTATTATAATGTGTATGCATAGACTAGAAGAGCAACAGCACGCCAAATTTCAATCGAATGGGCAATTTTTATTTTTATTTTTTTCAGTAATAACATTCATTTCTCTTTTTTAATTCAGATAAATATTTAAATATTGCAGATGGATATATCATATTCGTTACTTGCAGCTGGCAGGCAGTGAGCTCAAAATGACTCCAAGGAGGGGTTATACCACCTCTCTATTGGCAGAGACAGAAACTCCTAATTAGTTGTACTCAGGCTTCCAGTAAGCATGCAGTATCCACTACAAGCTGAACTAATGTCTGTAGAAACCTTTAGCCTGCCTAAGTCCACCCCTAGTTGAAATTGTCCGTTTTGGGTAAACTGGCCCCCTTAAGGGTCACCACACATTACAATCTAGCTATACAATCTTAGTACAGTCATCTTTAATGTTAACAAAACTTAGTGATTTGTATCAGTTCAGACAGGCCCTTGCACTACTTGGTAGATCTAAAGGAGATTGTGCAATCAGATGCATGACTCTTAAAGCGGGATTCCACCCGCAATTTTTTATTTTTTTTAAAGTCAGCAGCTACAAACACTGCCCCCCCCCATGCCAATCTGGATCTTTGCAGGTCCCACGCCGCCATCCTCAGTAAGGGAAACAGGCAGTGAAGCTTGCGGCTTCACTGCCCGTTTCCTACTGCGCATGCGCGAGGCTCGCGCCGCTTTGTGAATGGGCGGCTGCTCTCACAGTTCCCAGAAGGCAGCGCACCCCATTCACCAAAAGGAGGATGCGGAAGAAGACCCACCGCAGATAAGGAAGAGACAGATTAGGGACTTCCGCATAGCAACCGCTATTTCGGGTGAGTAAAAAATCGTATTTTTTTTTTTTTTGCAGCATTTTTTTGCAGCATTTTTGTGTAATTTTTTTTCAGGGTGGAACTCCACTTTAAGCCTGGTATACACTATTGTTTTTTTTGTGTTGTACGAGAAAAAAAACTCACCGCTGGTCGGAGCCACTGTACTCACTTTGCAAAGTTAGTACAGAAATCTCCCCCGCTGTGCTGTTGTGTTCTGACAGGGGGACCCCCCCCCGAACACTCCGATCAGCCATTGGCGGAGAGCGCTGATCAGGAGGTGGTCAGCTGCTGGTTTCCCAGCATGCTTGTCCAACAGAAGTCGGCCCATGTGCAGATTTTAGTTTTTTTTTTGTTTTAGATAGAGTGGAGAGGGATTAGAGGAGAGGTATTGCTGTCTGTGCCCCCGTTATAGAGATTAATTTTCTCTGATTTGTCCTGTTTAAGCCAGCCATAGATGGACCGAATTTTGTCTGGATCAGTGGGGACCGTCCGAATTTTGATCCATCTATGGGCAGATTAGTCATTCAAAAGTCAATTTCTCGACTGACTTCTGTACAACCAGCCTGTTGGAAAATTCTTTCTCTATCAGTGCCGCTGGCTTTAGCTGATGAGTGTATTCTGACCATCAGAATACAGTAGCTCAGCAGGATGGATTCCCCCATTCTCCTCGAATGTGTGGATGGGAGAATTGATTGATTTTCTTTCATTCAACCCATTGGTTAAATGAAAGAAAATAAATCATGTATGGCCTGCCCTACTGTTATCACCAAAAGTGAAATCCACAATTTTGGGTTGTCCCCGGAACAACAATAGAGGGGAAATCTTTGGCTATGGGACAGGGAGTAAAGAGAAATCTCCCCAATAGGACACAGATGGCCAAAAAACTTGACAGGGGTTATATTCTTCCCCTTCTCTATCCAAAATGAAAAAAAAAAAATGTCTTTCCTTTAGTTCTACTTTCAGAAAATGCTTAAGTTTTGGAAAATTTCTGCCAACTGAAGTATCAGAAGGAAGTCAGAATTCCGTATCTGTATGCTTATCTCTTCATGTGTACCAGGTCAGTGACTTGCTAGCCATACAGAGCTCGAATTTCCTGTCCTGTTGGCACCACTTTTCTCAAGAAAAGTCAATTTAAAAATTGACTAAGGCAGGCCATACACGGTTCGAATCTCGGCTGGTTCAGCAGGAACCAGCCGAGATTCGAACCGTGTATGGGAAGGTTGATCAATCAACTTGGGTACAACCAGCATGCCAGGTTTTACCTGGGACTACCGCTAGCGGCTGCTATAGCTGCTAGCACTAGACACTGTCTTCTTCCACCAGGGACGACTTCCCAGGCCTCCCCCGCCAGAAGAAGAAAATGGCCCAGCAGCAGGGATTCCCGCATCAACACTGTCTGTGTTGATGAGGGAATGGAGTGAATTTCTTTATAATCACTTTAACCACTTGACCTCCAAAAGATTTACCCCCCTTCATGACTAGGCAATTTTTTGCTTTTTTGGCACTGCGTTATTTTAACTGACAATTGCCCGATCATACAACAGTGTACTCAAACAAAATTTATATAATTTTTTTTCACACAAATAGAGCTTTCTTTTGGTGGTGTTTGATCACCAATGTTTTTTTTTATTTTTTGCGCTATAAACGAAAAAAGACTGAAAATTCAAAAAAACAAAAAACAAAACAATATTCTTTACTTTCTGCTATAAAACATATCCAATGAAAAATTAAAAAAAAATCGAATTTCTTCATAAATTTTGGCCAATATGTATTCTGCTACATATTTTTGGTAAAAAAAATCCCAATAAGCGTATATTGGTTGGTTTGTGCGAAAGTTATAACATCTACAAACTATGGGATATTTACAGGAATTTGTTTTTATTTTTATACTAGTAATGGCGGCGACTGCAATAGTATGGCGGCCAATCTGACACTAACTGACACTTTTGATACTTTGTGGGAACCAGTGACTCTAATACAGTGATTAGTGCCAGTGCCAGTGACGGCCGGTGCTCAAAATTTTTGGGGGTCGCAAACAAACTTCTGAAACAAAAACATCAAATGCAGCCAACTGTGCCCATCATATGCAGCCACTCTTCCCATCAAATGCAGCCTACTGTGCCCAGTAAATGCAGCCTACTGTGCCCAGCAAATGCAGCCTACTGTGCCCAGCAAATGCAGCCTACTGTGCCCACCATGTGCAGCCAACTGTGCCCACCATGTGCAGCCAACTGTGCCCATCATGTGCCGCCAACTGTGTCCATCATATGCAGCCAACTGTGCCCAACATATGCAGCCACTGTACCCAGAAAATGCAGCCAACTGGGCCTATCATATGCAGCCTCTGTGCTCATAATATGCAGCCACTGTGACCAATATGCCCAAACCATATGTGACCAATATGCCATGCCCAATGCTCTGCGCTCGCAGTTTACCTTTTTTGAAGCCTATTAGAGCCTATGGCTAATCACGTGTTTCAAAAAAAACACCCCCGCCGCTGTAATTCAGGTGCCTGGCGTCCAAAAAGGGGCCGGATGCCTGAATAGGGGGTGCCATGGATAGATTCATGCAAAGCATGAATCTATCCATTTTACATAGAGGGGGTGGCTGGAGAGAGGGGGCGGCGCCCATGCGCCCTTAATGGATGCACCGCCACTGACCTGTGCTAAAATTATGCTGTACTAATGACACTGGCCGGTAAAGGGTTAACATCTAGGGTGATCAAAGGGTTAAATGTGTGCCTAACCAGTGTTTGTGTGAACTGTGTGGTGGTTTTTTTTCCCTGCTTTGCTGGGAAACAAAGGCCAGCACATCCCTATTGATAGGCCAGAGCTCTGTATTGTTTATATTGAGAGAGCTCTGTCCTGTCTTCCTCCTCGCTGATCAGCGGCACTGGTGGTCAATCATTGACCGGCACCCGCTAATCGGCTCGTGCTGTGACTATACGTGCACGTTCTTTCGCGGCCCCTTCCCGGAAGTGCTGGATCACGTATCTAGTATGTGATCCAGTGCAGGAGAGACGCTTTGCCACCGTACTCCTACATATGGCGATCGGCAAGCAGTTGAAAATACATACTTGATAAAAATGTAATTCTATGGGACAAAAAACGCATGAATACGCTAAATAAAAAAACGATGTACTTTCTTGAGCATAGAGTGACTGAGCATTCAAGTCTGAACAGAGACGATTAGAAAGAATAGGATTCTGCGTAGTCAGGCCTAGTCAGGCATAGAAAAAAAAGTAGAGCCTGTGAATGGGGGCCAAAATTGTTTGGCTAGCTTTGAAAAGCATTGAAGCCAAAACATGACAGGATTGCCAGACAATTGGCATTCTCAGAAGACGGTGTCAGTAATGGCAGCCTATATACAGGTCCTTCTCAAAAAATTAGCATATTGTGATAAAGTTCATTATTTTCTGTAATGTACTGATAAACATTAGACTTTCATATATTTTAGATTCATTACACACAACTGAAGTAGTTCAAGCCTTTTCTTGTTTTAATATTGATGATTTTGGCATACAGCTCATGTAAACCCAAAATTCCTATCTCAAAAAATTAGCATATCATGAAAAGGTTCTCTAAACGAGCTATTAACCTAATCATCTGAATCAACTAATTAACTCTAAACACCTGCAAAAGATTCCTGAGGCTTTTAAAAACTCCCAGCCTGGTTCATTACTCAAAACCGCAATCATGGGTAAGACTGCCGACCTGACTGCTGTCCAGAAGGCCATCATTGACACCCTCAAGCAAGAGGGTAAGACACAGAAAGAAATTTCTGAACGAATAGGCTGTTCCCAGAGTGCTGTATCAAGGCACCTCAGTGGGAAGTCTGTGGGAAGGAAAAAGTGTGGCAGAAAACGCTGCACAACGAAAAGAGGTGACCGGACCCTGAAGAAGATTGTGGAGAAGGACCGATTGCAGACCTTGGAGGACCTGCGGAAGCAGTGGACTGAGTCTGGAGTAGAAACATCCAGAGCCACCGTGAACAGGCGTGTGCAGGAAATGGGCTACAGGTGCCGCATTCCCCAGGTCAAGCCACTTTTGAACCAGAAACAGCGGCAGAAGCGCCTGACCTGGGCTACAGAGAAGCAGCACTGGACTGTTGCTCAGTGGTCCAAAGTACATTCGGAAATCAAGGTGCCAGAGTCTGGAGGAAGACTGGGGAGAGGGAAATGCCAAAATGCCTGAAGTCCAGTGTCAAGTACCCACAGTCAGTGATGGTCTGGGGTGCCATGTCAGCTGCTGGTGTTGGTCCACTGTGTTTTATCAAGGGCAGGGTCAATGCAGCTAGCTATCAGGAGATTTTGGAGCACTTCATGCTTCCATCTGCTGAAAAGTTTTATGGAGATGAAGATTTCATTTTTCAGCACGACCTGGCACCTGCTCACAGTGCCAAAACCACTGGTAAATGGTTTACTGACCATGGTATTACTGTGCTCAATTGGCCTGCCAACTCTCCTGACCTGAACCCCATAGAGAATCTGTGGGATATTGGGAAGAGAAAGTTGAGAGACGCAAGACCCAACACTCTGGATGAGCTTAAGGCCGCTATCGAAGCATCCTGGGCCTCCATAACACCTCGGCAGTGCCACAGGCTGGTTGCCTCCATGCCACGCCACATTGAAGCAGTCATTTCTGCAAAAGGATTCCCGACCAAGTATTGAGTGCATAACTGAACATAATTATTTGAAGGTTGACTTTTTTTGTATTAAAAACACTTTTCTTTTATTGGTCGGATGAAATATGCTAATTTTTTGAGATAGGATTTTGGGGTTTTCATGAGCTGTATGCCAAAATCATCAATATTAAAACAAGAAAAGACTTGAACTACTTCAGTTGTGTGTAATGAATCTAAAATATATGAAAGTCTAATGTTTATCAGTACATTACAGAAAATAATGAACTTTATCACAATATGCTAATTTTTTGAGAAGGACCTGTATATTTCTGTCATGACAGGCTTTACTAGACGGCAGTTGAGATGGTGAAGTCTATAGCGTGTGGTATGAGATGTCACTGCTCAGTTCTCTGAGTGGCTTGTGTATCTCTGAGGGGGGTTACATGCCTTTAAACTGCGAGGGGAACAGTGTGTTTAAATCCTTAAAATGTTCCCTAGGTTACTGATGTTTGAAGGGGAAACAGGATGCTTTCCTGGTGGGAACAAGCTGTTACCCTGACAGCAAAGGGCACAGCCTCTGAAAAGTGATAAGCCCGTGCTTTGACAAATACAATATCCTAAAGGTCACGCAAAGATGTACTTCTAAAAAGGGCGTCACATATTTAGACTTATCTTTTTTGTGGTAACTGTGCATTAGTCTCTGCTGAAGGTTAAGAGTCTGCAGAATGTTTGTCAGAGGTCACCTAGTCAGACACAGGTCAAATTAATTTAACCACTTCCATACTGGGCACTTATACACCTTCCTGCCCAGACCAATTTTCAGCTTTCTGCGCTGTTGCACTTTGAATGACAATTGCGCGGTCGTGCTACACTGTACCCAAACTAAATTTTTTTCATTTTGTTCCCACAAAATAGAGCTTTCTTTTGATGGTATTTGATCACCTCTGGGATTTTTATTTTCTGCTAAAAAAAATAAAAATGACCGAAAATTTTGAAAAAAATAAGTATTTTTTTTTTTGTTTCAGTTACAAAACTTTTTAAATAAGTACGTTTTCTCCTTCACTGATGGGGCTGCACTGACGGGCACCGATGAGGTGGCACCAATGAGGTGGCACTGATGAGGTGGCATTGATGGGCACTTATGATGGGCACTAATATGCGGCACTGATAGGTGGCACGGATAGGCGTCACGGATGGGCGGCACGGATAGGTGGCACTGATAGGCGGCACGGATAGGTGGCACTGATAGGCGGCACGGATGGGCACTGATAGGCAGCACAGATGGGCACTGATAGGCGGCATGAATGGGCACTGATAGGTGGCACACATGGGCACTGATAGGCAGCACAGATGGGCATGGATGGGCACTGATAGGTGGCACGGATGTGCATGGATGGGCACTGATAGGTGGCACGGGTGGGCACTGATAGGCGGCACTGATGTACTGTAATGGATGCCAATCAGTGCCAAGCAATAATGCCTGCCAATCAGTGATGCCCATTGTGGGCACTGATTGGCATCCATTGTGGGCACTGATTGGCATCCATTAGGGGGCACTAACTGGCATCCCTGGTGGTCTAGGGTGGCATACCTGGTGCTGGCATCCCTGGTGGTCTGGTGGCATCCCTGGTGGTCCAGTGTGGGCATCCTCGGGGGGGGGCTGCGCTGATAATCTATCAGCACAAACCCCCCCTGTCAGAGGAGCAGCCGATCGGCTCTCCTCTACTCGCGTCTGACAGACGCGAGTGGGGAAAATCCGATGACCGGCTTTTCCTGTTTACACTGTGATCAGCCGTGATTGGACACGGCTGATCACGTGGTAAAGAGTCTCCGTCGGAGACTCTTTACCTAGATCGGTGTTGCGGGGTGTTAGACTGACACCCCGCAGCAACGATCGCCGCGATGCGCGCCCCCGGGGGCGCGCAGTGGCTCAAAGTCCAGAGGACGTCATATGACGTCCAGTCAGGATTTTGAAACCACTTTGCCGCCGTCAATCCGCTATAGGGCGGGCGGCAAGTGGTTAAATTGACTAGAAAAAACCCGCATCCCAAACTCCCAGTGTAGTAATATCAGTATAGACTTTCCTATTGGGTCTTCTTAGGCCTCATCCAGATGGACGCTGACACCCCTAGCCCGTGAATGAGCACCTTGTCTATGTGGCTCCAGGCAGCCCACTCATGTCTATTGGGATATAGCGGCCGCATGGACACAGCTGCTAATCCCAATGTGACAGCCATGCAGCTGCGGGTGAGCAGCCCCAAACGCAGACTGTCTTTGTTCGGGGCCACTCACTTGAAGCCGCATGGCCCCTCTGAATGAGGCCTAATATTTCATTATATTTCTGATACTGTTGTGTCCCCAGATTTTTTGCCCCAGTGAGGAAACCCAAGTACTTCCCATACAAACTGGTTGGCTCAGGTCACAAACAGAACTCAAAGGATCTCTTATCATTATGCACTCAGGGGAATATACATCTATAGCTAAACCCCGTGCTGCCTGCATAATACACGTGTGGTGGCAAAAGGGTGGGCTTTAACGACCACATGCCGCACATATGCGTCACTGGGCAGCCGATGGGTCTGTGCTGGGAGGGCACTCACTGCACGCTCCCAGCACAGAGACCAAGCTGTGAAAGACAGATCTATCTTGTTCCCGTTATTGACCACTGTGACCAGTTCAATTATGTCAAGAGCATCCCCATCCCTTTGTCTACAGGCAGCTGCGGAGCTGGGATTCTCCTGCCTGACGCTCATTGGCCCAGCAATACAGCTAACTTTTGGGTTTGGACTGAACCCAAGCTCATGCCTGGTATCAAGTAACCATTTTTCTATGAATGAGGTCGCATTAGAGCCATCAATTTTCTTAGGGGCACCAACTATCCTCACTTTATTGATACACAGTCTGTTTTTCAAGATCTTCTGTTTCAGAGACGATAGCAGTAGACTGGCACAGGGCCACTAGTGCTGGTGAAAACTGTCTAAGAAGGGATTTCTCTCACTTTGGACTAGTTCCTGTTGTGGCAGGAAGTGAAGGAAAATCTCCCTAATGGAAAAAAAAAAAAAAAATAACAGAAATTATAACCCTCTCCCAAAATGAAAAAAAAAGGTTTGTCTTTAGATCTTTTTCAACCCAAGCAAACCTTTGAGCCCATTGAGATAGATGTTCATCACCCAACCTTGCAAATAAGGCCTGGTGGGTGACACCATGTTTTACCACACCAGGTGACACCAACCCTAGTGATGCCACTGCCTGTGCATCAAATCCATACTGATGTGCACTCTGGGAGGTCTGTGCGGCCGCACGCCTGTCGTTGATTTCAAGAGGCTGCCTGCACACCCCTGCACAGAACACCTTATGCCCCATACACACAATCGTTTTTCATGCCATTTTTTAAACCGACGTTTTTCTCGTCGTTTTTTTTTATGTTTCCTCTCAAGCCTGTCTTGCGTACACACCATCATTTTAAAAAACGTTCAAGCAAAGCGCAGTGGCGTACAACACGTACGACGGCACTATAAAGGGGAAGTTTCATCCGGATGACGCCATCCTTCATGTTAGTAAAGTTTGGTGAGAGACGATTCGTGCTTTTCAGTCCGTAACAGCGTGACGAATGTGCTATCTCCATTACGAACGCTAGCTTTACCAAAACGTGCGCTCCCGTCTCATACTTGATTCTGAGCATGCGCGTTTTTTTTCTCCTCGTGAAAGCATACACACTATCGTTTTTCACGTCGTTAAAAAAAAACGACATGAAAAACGACGTGAAAAAATAGAGCATGTTCGAAATTTTTAATGCCCGTTTTTCACATCGTTAAAAATGCTCTGGAGCATACACACGATCGGTTTTAATGCCCATTTTTAAAAATGGCATTTTTAACGGCATGAAAAACGATCTTGTGTATGGAGCATGAGGCTGAAGACCGCCCCATGCACAGATGCATGGATCAGTTAGCCTTTGTGAATGAGACCTTTTTTGCCAGTGTGAATGATGAACATCTATCTCAACAGATTCAAAGGTTGTATTGGAATAAGTAAAACCAAAAAGTAAAAAGTAAAAAAAAAGTTAAGCCAAACATTTATTTTTCTTCTCCATTTTGGATAGAGTATCTGAGACCTTATGCCTAGTACACACGACCGTTTTTTCAGACGGATAAAAATCCGACAGTTTTCCCGACAGAATTCCTCTCAGCCTGCCTTGCATACACACGCTCAGACAAAAGTCCGCCCGTCCAAAGCGCGGTGACGTACAACACATACGACGGCACTATAAAGGGGAAGTTCCATTCCAACGGCGCCACCCTTTGGGCTGCTTTTGCTGATCCTCGTGTTAGTAAAAGTTTGGTGAGAGACGATTCGCACTTTTCAGTCCGTTACAGCGTGATGAATGTGATATCTCCATTACGAACGCTAGTTTTACCAGAAAGAGCTCCCGTCTCATACTTGATTCTGAGCATGCACGGTTTTCTGCCCGTCAGAAAACCATACAGACGAATGGATTTCCCATTCTGATTTCTGGCCTGACGGGAAAAAAGAGATCCTGATCTCTTTTTTTGTCCAGGCAGTTTTCCCATCGGAAAAACTGCGATGGAGCATACACACGGCCGGGATTCCCGACGAAAAGTTCTCATAGCAGTTTTCCTGTCTGAAAAAACGGTTGTGTGTACGAGGCATTAGGGTTGAGTTAGGGAATGATTTTATGTCTGAGGACCACAGTGACATGTGCTGAAACTTGTGGGCTGACCAATCTTGGGAATTGATATATTGCTCATGATGATCACTATGGGACCGCAGGCATCAGGTAAAGACCAGCAAACATGCATAGAACAAAATAAAAAACACCACACCATAAATTGGAATAAAATTGGCCACAGCTTGCTTTATTGGTTTATTAAATAAATTACTTATAACATCAAATATTTTTTTTCATCAAATAATTTTATCAACCATACTTCAGCCCAGCCACTAAGATTTGAGCTGGCTCAGCCTTTTATCATTAAACATTTTCTTTTTTTTGTTTACAAACGATTTTTATTATAGAAAAGGTCAAGGTATAAAAACAAATCACAATGATGGTACAAGTATATATATAAACATTGTTCATATTGAGCATTGTACAGAGGAAAGAGAAAAGGTTCTTTTTTTTTTTTATTTTTTTTTTATTTTTTTTTTTTAAGTCTGGTATAGGAATGTATATTGTTCAAATGAAGTCAACCAAGAGCATTGTATTGGAGAGAGGGCTAAATGACAATTGCATATATTTTAAGAGTGGGAGGTAAAAAAAACGGGAAGGTACTAGACCAGAGAGGTGGTATCCCAGAGAGTCCATTTTTTTTGGTAAAGGGGCATAGAATCATATAATGTGTGGTGAATTCTTTCTGAAAGCTTAATGTTCGACATGCGGTTAAGAATTTGTGGCCAAGGTACCGTAGTGGAGCGCCAATTAAATGCTATGGCCCAGTGGATGGAACTAAGGAGTGTATGGATTAACCTTGTACTAGTCATTGGAATATCCTGTATAGGGGTGAATAAAAGGCCTATTTGGGGTGTAAGAGAGATCTTTCTACTGGATATTTTTTCTATTATAATATTTGCCTTATGCCAAGTGTCTTTAATGTGGGGGCAATCCCAAAATATATGTAAAAGTGTTCCCTGGGTGGGGCAACCCCTAAAGCAGAGTGGGGACACTGAGGGATAAAATGAATTGAGTTTAGCGGGAGTAAGATACCATCTATAAAGTAGTTTGATGGCCGATTCTCTAATCGAGGTTGTTCTGGTACATTTGTGGAGATTTGTAAAAATTGTATCCCATTGATCAAGAGTAAATGAGGTATTTAAATCTGATTCCCATTGTAGCATGGGATGTGATTTATCAGGCATGTTGGTCTCATTTAAATTTTTATATATTCTGGAGATTAAACCCCGGTCACGAGGGGAGGAGATACAAATTTGCTCAAATTGTGTATAAGGGGGGGGGGGGGGGGTGGAGTGTAAGTGAGTAATATTTCTCATAGAATTGTTTTATTTTCGCATAGATCTCTAGTTCGGTAGGAGAGATATTGTATTTTGTTTGTAGTCTGGTGAAAGTAAGAAATGCATTGTCCTGGCAGAGCGATTTTTAAATGTATTAGATTATGTGACTTCCAATACGTTAGCAAATTTTCATCTTGAGCTCTATCTGTGGGGGGGGGGGACGTGGGTCACCCATAAAGGAAGCCAAGGGGGGAACATCCGAGGATAACTTAAAATTAGAGATTTGTCTGTTCCATAGTTGAAGAGTGTGAGTGACGATGAGGTTTAAGGGCCTTATTTTTTGTGGTGGGATGACATTGGACCAGAGAAGTCCTTGTAAATTGTAGGGTAGGATAGATTCTTCTTCGAACAGGAGCCAAGGGATTTGGGGTGAAGGGGCATACCATTGGGCTACTTGGGTGAATCTGGCCGACAAGTAATATAGCCAAAGGTTTGGAATGCTGAGGCCTCCTTTTAAATGGGGTCTAAACATAAGGGAATAACTAAATCTGGGTTTCTTGTTTTGCCATATAAATTTATTGATTTCTCTCTGTAAAGATTCTAGTGTTTTTTTGGGTAGAATAAGTGGAAGGGTTCTAAAAAAGAATAGAAGTTTGGGTAATATCATCATTTTTGTGGCTACTATTCTGCCCGAGAAAGAAATCTGGTATGATGACCATAGTTTAAGTAGGTTTTTAATATTGTTAAATAAAGGAGGGTAGTTTGCTTGATATAACGTTTTATATGAAGATGTAATCTGAATACCTAGGTATCTAAACGAATCTACGTGCCAATTGAATGAGAATTTGTCTTTAAGTGAAGATATTAAGGCTGGGGGAATGTTGATTGGTAAAGCCGAGCACTTAGATAGGTTTACTCCCAGACCTGTCAAATCATGGAAGACGTCCAGGGTTTTAGTTAGATTAGGTAGGGAAATAAGAGGGTCAGTTATGAATAGAAGGACGTCATCCGCATAAAGACTCAGTTTGTATTCTTTGGATCCCTTAAGATATCCTTTAATATTTGTATTGTTTCTGATTGCACAGGCGAGGGGTTCTATTGCGAGGGCAAAGAGTAGGGGGGAGAGTGGACAACCTTGTCTGGTACCTTTAGTCAGGGGAAAAAAGTCAGAATTGTTACCTGGGAGTTTGATACGTGTTTGTGGGTTGTGATAGAGAGCCTTAAAGCCATGTAAAAATTCATTGTTGATGCCATATTTGGGGAGAAGAGTGTCAAGATATGACCAGCAAACGCTGTCGAAAGCTTTGTGTATATCAAGACCAAGAAGCAGTGTGGATTTGGAATGAATGTTGGAGTCTTGAATGATATTTGTGGTAAGTCGTATGTTGTCTGTTATTTGTCTGTTGGGAATGAAGCCTGTTTGATCAGGATCAACTAATGGGGAGATAACGGCTGATAATCTGTCTGCTAATACACGGCCGAATATTTTTAGGTCGTTGTTAATAACTGATATTGGGCGGTAGTTTTGAGGGGTGGAGTGATCTTTATTTGGTTTGGGAAGTAAGGACATATTAGCCAAAATCATCTCGGGTGGGAATTGGCCACCCTGTAAGATATTATTATAAAGTTTAGTAAGGTGTGGTGTAATGGTAGAGGAAATTTTTTTATAGTAAGATGTGGAATAGCCGTCAGGGCCTGGGGCTGTGGATATTTTTAGTGTTCCAATGATTTTGTTAACTTCTATCTCCGAACAAGGGGCATTAAGAGATTCAATTTGATCTCTAGTAAGAGTGGGTAACGTAATGTTATTAAGCCAGTCTAAGGAGGACTGTTTTGGGGGTGTTTTTGGTGAGGTCAGGAGATTTTTATAGAAGTCTGAGAATAATTTCATGACTTCTTTGGGATGGGATACCAAATTACCAGAAGGGTTCCTTAATTTATAGGTGTGTGGGGGTTTCATAGATTGATTTAGTTTTTTAGCAAACATGGTGGAATAAGAATTGCTGTTGAGTAAGAATCTTGCTTTAGACCATCTGAGAGCTTTTTCAGTATCTGATGTTAATAATGTGTCTAAGGTAGTGCGTTTCTCTTGTATCTGTTTAAGTAGGTCACTAGATGGGTTCTGGTTGTTTCTATGATACAAGTGATCTAGATCTTTTGTTAGGGATCTAATGTCTGCAAGTTTGGATTTGTTGTTGATTGAGGCGATATTTATCAGGTGACCTCTCATTACCGCTTTATGTGCCATCCATATAGTTGTAGGGGACATGTCTGGTGCTACATTATGTGCAAAATATTGTTCAAGGTGAGATAGAATTTGTTGGTTGCTTGAAGGATCTGTGAGCAAGGAATCGTTTATTCGCCATGAGTGTGCTGTGTTGGCTAGACTTATATGTGAGGTATCAAAGGAAACTATGTGGTGATCAGACCAAGGACACGGATGGATATCTGCTTTAGAGGAATTGGCAAGTAGAATTGGGGTGCAAAAGATGTAATCAAGACGAGCGAAGCAGTTGTGCGGATGGGAGTAGAATGTGTAAGATTTGGATCCAATGTTATGGGCTCTCCAAGTGTCTATTAATTGGTGATTATATAGTGATCTATTCAAGGATTTGGGGAAAGCTTTTGAGGATGGGACAACTTTGCTTCTATCTAGAGCTGAGTGAGCAGCTAAATTGAAATCCCCGCCCACTATTAAATGTGTGGAGTGATAATTGTCTAGAGTATCAAAAAATTTGATGAAAAAGTTTGACTGGGCTTCGTTGGGAGCATAAATTGAGGCAATGGTGATAGAACGTCCTTTGATTGAACCTTTCAAGATCAAGTAACGACTGTCTGGATCTTTAAATATGTTTTGAACCTCAAATAACACTGTGTTTCTAATGAATATAGCAGCACCTCTAGATTTTGTGTTATAAGTAGTGCAATAATATTGGCTGTAACTTTTGTCAAAAAATTTAGGGTGTTTATCTGTGGCAAAGTGCGTTTCCTGCATTAAAATTATATCAGCTCCTAATCTTTTATAATGGCGAAAGGCCTTCTTTCTCTTGTGAGGCGAATTAATACCCTGGGCGTTATGAGAAATCACTCTAAGACCCATTGTATTGGTATTAAGGGGCGATGGTGGTTATGAGGAAATGGCAGTGGGTCACCAAGCCCAGGTGTGAGTATATAGCCAAATCGGAGTGGAGTTAATAATTTGATTATCGCCATTAAGATCGAAAGTGAAGCTACCTGAGATATAGGCGGAACTAGCCAACATTGTATTGCCATTTGTAACTGTGTATATATGTAATATATCAAGTTATACATTCATATCCAGCACAAATATTTTCTCGTTGACCTTTGTTTGTTGAATAACATTTTGTACCTATACAACAGAACCATGGAGAACAGGGTTCTTGAACAGTGGCACATTAGAACTAGTAAACTTATAGAAAATAACGGTACTGTATTGTACAATGACATTCCATAATAATGTTTTAATTGAGGTAAAGAGAGTTGGTTTAACCTTTTCAACATTTTGTAGATATAGAGTGTTTTAGTATGACTATGAGAATTAACTTTTATAATTTGGGGGTCAGGGTGAGAAGCACTTCCTGACCGAAAAAAGTATTGATTTGGACAATACTGTCCATTACTCACAAATAGACCCTCCACCACTAGAACAGAGGATAGCAGGATCAGTAGCAGAAAAATATCCACCAGTTGAACCATGCTTTTGGAGTCCTTTGTGAGTAGGGGGACAAACTAACGCAGGCGGAGCACATCAGCCTTAGCGAGGATGCTATAAAAAGAACATTTTTTATATAAGTGCATGCTGTTACTTATATTGATAAAAAATTTGCATACGAAACAGTATAGAAAAGGAGCAAGAAAAAATGTTAGATATATAATATCGTATAGAAGAAACTATGGTAATGCCGACCCGGTACCATTTAAACGTGTGGTACAGTTGTTTACTATAATCAGAAAAACCAACCTCAAACATTTCGAACTGTAAAAGTGGTACTTTGAACCTTGCAAAAGGGAAGAAAAAAAAAAAAAAAAAAGGGGGGGGGAGGAAAAGAGCAAGGTTTTTATAAAAGAAAGAGGGTAAGTTTTGGGCCACAAATGGGATCCATCTTTATCTTCAAGCGTCTAAATTTCTGAATGATGGTCGCCATCTCCTTTGATCACGACGTGTGGCTGGGGTGGCCCAGATAGGTGAGGTGTGGGGAGTTGCTGGAGGTCCTGTATTTGTTCCCGGATCTAAAAGACCTAACTTCACAAGGAGATCCTTGCCTTCTGAGGTGTTGAATATTGTATAGGTTGTCCCGTTGTGTGGCACTGTCAACTTAAATGGAAAACCCCACCGGTATCTAATATGAGCTGATTGTAATACTGAAGTAATCTCCTTCATTTTGCGTCTTCTTTCCAGGGTAGCCTGTGAGATATCTGGAAAAATTTGGATTTTGGTGCCCTCCAATTCGATGTTATGCATATTTCTGGATGATCCTAATATGTTTTCCTTAATGATGAAATCTTTCATGCATAGAATGATGTCACGAGGAGGTTTGTCTGGGGGAGGTTTAGGGCGCAGGGCCCTATGAATTCTATCACACGCAAATGAGGATGGGGGTGTTTCAGGGAGGAGACTGTGGAACAATTTAGACACTGCAGGCATCAGTTCAGTGACTGATTCTGGGATACCACGAATCCTTAGGTTGTTCCTTCTGTTGCGGTTGTCCAAATCTTCTATAAAAAATTTCTTACAAGAGAAGTATGGGTTTCCTTTTTTTTTTTTTTTTGCTTACATCTATTCTATATGAGCTGCTGATATCTATAAACCCTCCCAGCCTTCTCAGAAGTGCCCCCATTCTTTTAAAATCAAGATAAATACCTGTGGGAAGTTCTACAGTCTTTCATACAGCATCATCCAGACAATGGTGTGAATATAGAGTCTGGATCAACCCCCTTTCCTGTCATTTTGCTTGATTGATGTCGGCTCTCCTCCCTCTGCTTGTTTCTGAGACTTCACAGAGCATAGCTGCTCCCTTCTCCCTCCTCCCTCCTCCCCCAGCCACGTCTCTTAGGGGAGGGGGGACAGAGGCAGGGGTTGTGTTGGTGAAGATGTTCACACCCCCTGAGAACTTTTCAAACTAAAAGTGGACCGTTTTTGCCAGCAGAAGGAAAGTTCATGTGCACATGCTGTAAAAACTAAAAGAGGTAGGAAAAAAAGATTTGCTGATATGTGAGTAAATGTGATATGTACTAGTTATTTAACCCATCCCATACTTCTCCTTTAAATCTCCCCTTTGATTTAATTACCAAAAGGAGCCACCACATAAACCGGCCACGATGAGGGGGGGACAGCTCTAAAAATAGGCCCAAAACGACCTTCTAGAATGTTCTGGGGGTCACCTGATAATAAATGACCAAACCTAGCCTGACCCACTGACCTTCCAGACCCTTTTATGACACCTGACCTTAACTAGCCAATCACTGCTTGACCCATTGACCTTCCAGAACCCTCTATACCCACCTGACCTAAATTAGCCAATCAGAATAAAAATTATCTCAGAACCCTTTTTTAATGTCCCTAACCACGGATGCTGCAGTCCCATAAGGCCAAGGGGGGCCTAAAAAGGCTTCCCCCTTTTTTCCCCCCATTCTTCTACAGGGAAAAGGCTGGCACTGGGCATAAAGATGCACACATTCCATGTTCTGTCATACATAATTAGGCCACAGATATTCTCAAGCCTTGTACACACGACCGATTTTCTCGTCCAAAACCGGCAAGAAAAGTGCCGCGAGAGCTTTTTTCTCGAGAAAACCGTTCGTGTGTATGGTTTTACGACGAGAAAATTGCCATGAATCTCGACGAGAAAATAGAGAACCTGCTCTCTATTTTCTCGTCAGGATTCCTGATTTCCTCGTCGTGTTTCTCGTCGGCCTGTTTTGTGACGAGAAAATGGTTCGTGTGTATGCTTTAACGAGTCTTTCAAAAGCGCGCATGCTCAGAAGCAAGTATGAGATGGGAGCGCATCTTCTGGTAAAACAAGCCTTCGTAATGGAGATAGCACATTCGTCACGCTCGAAATTATTGCATCGTTTAAATGTTGTGCATTGAAAAATCTTCTTTAGAATGTTACATTAATCAAAACGAAAGAACTTCTTTTGCTGCCGATATTCACACAGAGTATTGACTATCTTTTTTTAACCTTTTTCATGCTGTTCTTAAGAAGATTTATGTGTATTATATCGTGCAAGTTTTTATGAATATTTAACATTTTTATATTTTTCTAACTGATGTTAATTTTAATTTCGCAATGTTTTGATAGTGATCTCCCATTGAATATTTTAATATATAGTTGTTAAATTTTACACCCTCTTTTTGGGAAATCAGATTCTTTTATTTTTTAGGGGGGTTGTTATCTGTCCCTTTTTTTGTCAGTCAAATGTCTTTGCTTACTCCAAAGCTAAATTTTAAATTTTTACAAATACACATAGTCAAGTATGAACTTAAACAAAAATAACATTTATTCATGTTTTGTAAAAAATAAAGAGAAGGCAGCGCTGGGAAACCTGCTGCCATTTGTGCATCCCAGGGACCCCAGACCACACATCAACCCTGTGTGGACACTAAAATTGGGAGCTTTAGAAGGCCAACATTTCTGAGCACAATCTGATGCTGGCCTCCCAGAGGTCAGGAACAGCAGCAGGTGAGATATATGTCCCAAGTGTGTGGTACTACAACAGGCTGCCTTCTGTCCGACCACAATGAAGCAAGGCCATCACTTCCTCGTCTTCCTGGCAACCTTCCCTGCAGCCTTCCCTGCAGCCTTCCTTCTTCGTTTGGCTGGAGGCTGGGCCACTGGAGGGGTACTCCTGTCAGGAGGAGGAGGAGGTGGAGGAGAAGGGGGTGGCGCAGAAGAACAAGGTGGAGGTGGAGGAGAAGGGGGTGGGGCGGAAGAACAAGGTGGAGGTGGAGGAGAAGGGGGTGGGGCGGAAGAACAAGGTGGAGGTGGAGGTGGAGGAGAAGGGGCAGGGGTGGAAGAACAAGGTGGAGGAGGAGGTGGAGGAGAAGGGGGTGGGGCGGAAGAAGCAGGTGGAGGTGAAGGAGAAGGGGGTGGGGCAGAAGAAGAAGGTGGAGGTGGAGGAGGAGGTTGAGGTTGGGACAGTTGTGCCACCTCACAAATTGCTGTATTGGGGGTAATTTTTCCCATCACCCCCTTGTTGAGCAAGGTGATGAGCAGGGGCTCGCATAGGAGGCGTTGCTCCATGCTCATCACCTTGAACTTTGCCTCCACTAGGCCGGCAATGGCCTCTTCAGGGGATGTGGGCTCCTTGAGGGTGGCATGGGCCTCTTTAATAAGGGCCATTGCTGCCTCACTGGTGGTCCTGTCCCTCCTGCCTCTTTTGGGAAATCGGATGGGAGGCACCTGTGATCTGGTGCTTCTCCTTTGCCCTGCCACCTCCTGGCTGCCACTGGGCCCTGCCACCTCCTGGCTGCCACTGGGCCCTGCCACCTCCTGCCTTCCACTGGGCCCTGCCACCTCCTGGCTGCCACTGGGCCCTGCCTCCTCCTGCCTGACAGTTTCCAGACCCTCCTCCTGGCTGATTTCATCCTGTGTATGAAAAAGGGACATAGTTTAATATGTTGCTTTAAAACTTTGCCTCAAAATTTATAATCATGATTGAAGCAATTAGAATGTAAATCCTGAAATCAGTTTCTAAAATTTACAACTACATCAGATTGACTATTTAGCACCCAATTAAGTGCAGACTAATGTCTAGAGATCTTGATTTCACTTGTGGAACTCTAAATAGTTTATGTTTGTCATCTTGACATATTTGTCAAACATTAATTTTATCCCAATACATTTTCATTTAATACTATACCTGGCTCCAGATGGCCAAATCAGGATCATCCAGGATGGCTGCCTCCTCTTGCTCCAGAGAAGGCTCAGGTTGGCTGCAGGGAAGTCTGGGGGGAAGAGTGGATAGTGATGGCCTTGCCTCAATGTGGTCATCCAGAAAGGACATCCTGCTGTAGTACCACAAATTCGGGACATAAACATCATCTGCTGCTGCTCCTGACCTCTGAGAAGCCAGGACCTTAGAGCGTTCAGTCCTGTAGGTGCCTCTCAAGCTCCCAATTTTAGTGTCCACCTGTTTTGCTGTGGCTGTGGGCACCATGGAATGCACAAATGGGAGCAGGGTCTCCAGCGCTGCTTTTCTCACCCCTCTTTTTTTGTGGATGGGGTTTTTCGTCTCCCACAGAGCGGGCAGCTCCCTTACCCGGTCTATAAATTCCGCCAGGAAATCTCTATCACTAATGAAGACATTCATATTGTATCTGCAAGTAAAATAAATAATATATAACTAATGTGAGGCAAACAGTCTAACCTCCTTAACATCGTAGTCACCATATATATCCTACAACATTCTCAAGACAGTATAGGCCAACAATTTGTCCAACTCACAAAATCACATACCTTCGTTCGCACGTCCGTAACTTGAACTCCTCTCTCCGCACACCCAACGTACTATAGTCACATGTGTGTTTGCTATATATACACCACGCATGCGTCAAACTACGAACACGTCGCCCGCCCATGACGTTCTAACTAACATCTTTTCCCCGCCCCTTCTCTTTCGGCGTGCAGACAGATATGGCGGATTTACAGCAGGTGTCTGATAATTCCGCAACTAACGAGGAGGAGACAAGCCCGGAGACCGAGGAAACGTCACGATCAAGGAGGAGATTCAAGGCATCTAATATGTCTTTTGCGGAGATGGCGGAGATGGTGGACATCTTGCTCAAGTCTGATTATGACGCAAAGCATGGGCCGTATAGCAAACCAAATAGAAGGAAGGCCAAAATCCTGAAGAAAGTCGTGAAGAGTCTGAAGACGAATTTCAGGGTGAAATGCTCAAATGAGCAGCTCAGAAAGAGGTGGTCAGACCTCAAACTGAGGGAGCCAGAGCAGTTAAGGAGCATTAAGAGAATGCTATCAAAAAGTAAGTAAAATGTACACTTTTCTGCTATTAATGTTTTTCTCAACTTACATGTTGCTCCTTTTTTTGATTTTATCATATTGGACTCCCTTCCATAATTTAATAATTTGAACTTGGTTTGGCACAGTAATCGTTCGTTACGTTACAGACACTTCGTTCGGCCACTATCCGCGGTTATTTTATAGCCACAAAAGTAATTAGACATCTGCGTGTTTTTTAAAAAATTTTGTTCCAAATTTTTAGGCTAGATGATGTGTTTGTAAAGAGAATGAAATGCAAACTTTAGTCAGTGTAAAGGAGAGGACACTCAGCAGCTGCTTCCACATCTGTACTTTGGAGCACTATAGTGTGGGCCACCAGACCCGCCTTTTTTGGGTGTCCCACACAGGTGCATCAGAGATTTTTTGTGGTGCCTCCATGTCTAAAAACTGACAGCCAAAGGTGAATACTAAACATATTATTGGTCAGAAATAATGCATTCATCTTTAACTTCCGCCCAAACACACACTTGTACCCCACTTCCAAACAATTTAGCCTGTTTTTATTTTTCATAGAGAATTTCAGTGTGATAAATAGACCTTTTGTTTGATTATCATAGGGGAGAGAAGACTGGGAGGAGAACACTCCAGGGAGCACAGGAACCCCACAGCTTCACAACAACCCCAAACTCCCAAAGACCCACAACCGAAGGATGTTGAGGAAGTTGAGGTGGAGGAAGGAGAAGTGCAGGAAGGAGAGGTGGATGACGTTGTGGATCTCGTCACCACAATAGGTCAGTATCTGTCACCACAGCTTCAGGTAAGAGATGTAGGCCTGCAGAGTTATAATACCTTTTTATTTTGTTTTTAGGGAATGTAAATGTTGTGGTGAAGGATAGTACACGTTTCTCTGCTGACAGTGCCCTCCGAATAATACAGCAAGTGATGGAATGTAGCACGGAACTGGACAGAATAAAACAAATAATTCATGTGATGGATCAAACATTTAAAGACATTCTAGATGTTTTGGGGAGAATCGAATAAGTCAACCAAACCCCCATTTTTTTTTTCAGGAATGACTGTTCATCAACCTTTTATACTGTTTTTGACAATGCAACCAGCCAAAAATTGAATATGCACACAGTGTGTCAACATGTGCCATCTGCCATCAGAGGATATCCATGTACGTCTTTTGGGGGTGCAACCCCTTCCTCGTATCTAAAGTAGGTGAACTGAGGAAGGGGTTGCACCCCCAAAACACGTCCATTGATCACCCCTGATGGCAGATAGCACATGTTGACAATAGGGATCAGGAGTCTCAAATCCCTAGTGGAAAATAATACAAAATGTGTGCATATTAAGTTTTTGGCTGGGCAAGGGGTGGCAAGACCCCATATTAGGACAAGCACATAGAGACATAGTTTGTGTAAGTGAATGTGTCAGATTGCTCAGAGGTATCCAATGTTGTAATTTTTAGAATGCAACTGTTGTTTTTGTATTTTCCTAAGAAAAGAATTGGCGGTTTGTGGCCAGGACAAAAAAAAAAAAAGGAAACATGTGTGTGAATGTGCACAGAGTAAAATGTTTGAACAGAAACAACGTGTAGCTTCTTTTTTCAATACGCTCTAACCTTATTTGTGTTTTTTTTAAGGTTACATAGTGAAATGGTTGTTATTTACTAAAGGAAAATACACTTGGCACTACAAATGCACTAAGACAAACTAGGAGACAGGAAACAAACCAAAGTTAAAATTTGAAATCAGATTTTTATTTAACTCATTCTCCAGGAATCTTTAGCCATAGCCTGGCATAGGAATTGCCCCCCCTACCCGTGAAATATTGCATATATTTGTCCCGAACCTCACGGGCATTTTGGGGGGGGCAAGCCAGGACGGGCAGATTCCAGGCCCGGAAGGGGATTAGCAGGTGAAAGTCCAGCCTCAGGCAATACTGAGGCCATATATGAATTGGATTTTCTGCTGAGAAAATTGTGTAGCACACAGCAGCATAAAACTACATAGTTTATTTTGTAGTCCGCCAAGTGTATGGAAGTCATAAAAATGCGGAACCGGCTGGCCATTATGCCGAAGGCATTTTCAACGACTCTTCGGCCCCTGGCCAGCCGGTAATTGAACACCCTCTTCTCTGGGGTCAGGGTCCTGTGAGGAAATGGCCTCATAAGATGCGGTCCGAGTCCAAAGGCTTCATCAGCCAAGAAAACAAAGGGGAGTCCTTCAACATTCCCTGCATCCGGTGGCAATGCAAGGTCGTCACTCTGGAGACGGAGGGCAAACTCCGTCTGGATGAAGGATCCCCCATCGGACATCCGGCCATTCTTCCCTACATCAACATAGAGGAATTCATACCGTGCTGACACCACCGCCATCAGCACAATGCTATGAAACCCCTTGTAGTTGAAGTAGTAGGACCCAGAACGGGGTGGCGGCACGATGCGGACGTGCTTCCCGTCTATGGCACCACCGCAGTTGGGGAAGTCCCACCGCGTGGCAAACTCCGATGCCACAGTCTGCCATTCCTGTGGCGTGGAAGGAAGCTGGGGAGTCAAACAAGATGAAAGAAAATTAGAATTTAAAAATATTACATTACAAGGAGATTATAATAAAAAACATTTGAGGCCAACATCAATCAAATTTTACATTTATTAAGGTGTTTTCAATAAGTATAATGGAAGGCTTATGTTTCATATTCATCACCCCCTCTGATGGTCCATTAATACATTATTTTGGGGGGGGGGGGGTAGATGTGTTTGGCCACAGGATAGCAGTGCAGTGGCGGTGCGTCCAGAGTGGGCGCTGGAGCACTGCCCCCTCTCTCCTGTGCCTGTCACTCAGAACAATACATAGGTTCATGCCTTGCATTAACCTATGTATTGTCAATCCCGCCCACTATTCAGGTGGATGGCCCCCTGTTAAGCGACCAACATATGAATAACTGCGGCATTTATGGGGTGAAAATTGCATATCAGAAACAGGGAGGCAAATAGGCTTGCACATTACAGCCTGAGGGATGTAATTGGCTTCATAAAAGTTAAATAGGGGACGCAGGGGGGGGGGGGCATTCCTTGGGTAAACACTGACAGGCTGCTCTGCCAATCATGTTCACCAAGTCTGTTTAATGGTAACATGATTGGCTGATGCAACATCAAGGGAAGGAGAAGACATCAAGGACAGAAGAAGGATGGCGCTGACCACAAGAAGGTATGTGCAGGGCTGGGGGGAAACTGGCTGCATTGGAGGGAACAAAATGGCTGCATTGGAGGGGACAAAATGGCTGCATTGGAGGGGACAAAATGGCTGCATTGGAGGGGACAAAATGGCTGCATTGGAGGGGACAACTGGGGGCGTTTAATAGGCACCTTTGCAAAAATGGAGGAAGTTTATTTCCTAAATTGGGGTTGGACCCCCAAACATTTGGAGCAACAGACGCCCCTGCTGGAAAGGTTAGTGAAGGGAAATATGCATGGAGGAGAAAAAAGGGGCAATCTAAAGCTTCCAACATGCATGAGGACAAAGGGGACATTCTCAGCATATTACAATCATGGTAATTAGGGAAGGATGAAAGAAATACCATACATTAGCATACATGAAATACATAAAATGTGATGTTAAAGGAGAAAACTTACCCTAATATAGTCCTCCTGCAGGACTTGTATAATGGCAGAACAGGTGTCTGGGATTATGAGGCCCAGAGCCTGGGGGGAGATGCCTGTCGTGAACTTCAAGTCCTGAAGACTTCTCTCTGTCGCCAGATAACGTAACGTGGCGATGAGCCTCTGCTCAGCACTGATGGCTTCCCACATAACGGTGTCCTTCCTGGTAATATAGGGGGACACCAAAGCCAACAGTTCCTGAAAAACGGGGTCAGACATCCGCAGAAAATTCCTGTAGTCCTCAAGATTATTCTTGAATATCTCCCGCAGCAGAGGCATGTGGCAGAATTGGTCCTGCTGGAGCAACCAATTCTTGGTCCATGAACTCCTCCTCACACCATTCATGGACTGGTCTTGGTCCAAAACAAGCAGACCAACACCAAGCGCAGGCACAGCACGAACTCGACGACGAGAACGTCCAGGCGACATGGCTAGGAAACGGTCATCTTATCAGAATGTACAGAACAGAACGCACTTTAGAACAGCAAGGCCTATGAATAACGAACTGAAAATCAGAAACGAACGGGCAAGAACGCACTGTAAAACAGATACGACCTGCCTACACGCCCTGAAAGTCAAGATACGAACCCACAAGCACAAACTGAACCGCAGAAAACGAACTGAAAAGCACGAAGACTGAAAAGCGCGAATCGTCTCTTCCCAAACTTTTACTTCACACGCGGTAACACGAGATCAGCAAAAGCAGCCCAAGGGGTGGCGCCAAGAAAATCGATCTTCCCCTTTATAGTGCCGTCGTACGTGCTGGACGTGAGCGCGGAGAACAACGAGGAAATTGGGAAATGTCGGTGTGTACGCATAGAAAGCTTGACGAGAAACTCGTCAAGGTTAACAAGAATCTCGTCGAAAAAAACGACGTGTTTTTAACGACGAGAAACTCGGTCGTGTGTACGAGGCTTCAAGGACAATCTTGTGACGGGCTAGTCATGAAATCACTGTCTTTTGTTTATGGGTACCTTTAGAGTGGTGAGCTCATTAGAGCAGTTTGATAACAGCCGCTCTGTGACATTTCAAAGACCGCATTTGTGCAGCCTGCGTCTCTGGTTACTTCTGTTCCTATATTTAGCCAGAGACTAATGACAGCTGAGATATACACTGGTTAAAAATACAGGGCGCTAAAAAAAATAAGAAGGACGGAGTGTGTAAGATTGATTCAGTCTGTTTCTGATGGCATTACCAGCACCTGTTCATTCCTTGAACTCAGTGAAACAACTTATTTTGTAGGTACCTTGTATATTAAACTTTTGTATATAGTTACATGTTGGATTAACAGTATAGCAGGGTTATATAAAAGACCACAAACACAAAAAAATTATATTAAGGAATGAATATTTTATATATAATGAGAGTATTTAGTATTTATTTTTATTTACATGCCTTTGTTTATTTATTTTTAACATATTAACATGCATACCAATCTGTCCAGAAAAGTGACAGTGACATTTGGGACACATTGTAGCACTGTCAGCGGTGCTTGAGCAGTTGCAGCAACTGTTTTTTATTTTTTGGATATAAAGGGAACCTGTAGTCCATTTTAAAATGTTAAAATTAAGATTTCTGTCTAAAGCTGGCCATACAAATATACACTGTATTGTCAAAAGTATTGGGACACCTGTCTTTACATGAGATTTAATGGCATCCCAGTCTTAGTCCGTAGGGTTCAATATTGAGTTGTCCCACCCTTTGCAGCTATAACAGTTTCAACTCTTCTTGGAAAGCTGTTCAAAAGGTATAGGAGTGTGTCTATGGGAATGTTTGACCATTCTTCCAGAAGCGCATTCGTGAGGTCGGGCACTGATGTTCGATGAGAAGGCCTGGCTCGCAGTCTCCACTCTAATTCATCCCAAAGGTGTTCTATCGGGTTGAGATCAGGACTCTATGCAGGCCAGTCAAGTTTTTCCACCCCAAACTTGCATATCCTTGTCTTTATGGACCTTGCTTTGTGCACTGGTCCAAATCATTTAATGAAGGGGGTATTATAGTGCAAGGTTGTTTTTCAGTGGTTGGGGTTGGCCCCTTCGCTCCAGTGAAGGGAACTCTTAAAGTGGTAATAAACCACTGGGAAAAAAACAAACAAAAATAGCCTGCAAGACAATGGAATAATGTGCTAGTATGCATCGCATACTAACACATTATGAAATACTTACCTTAGAATGAAGCACCCCGCAGCGGCGCCCAGTCACCACTGAGGGGGCCGACATGTTCCCCCGGCGTTACTTTCGGATTTGCGGGCTCCAGCGCTGTGAGTGGCTGGGGCCGCGATGACGTCACTCCCGCAGATGCGCGCTGGAGCCCTCAGTTCCAGCAAGAAGCTCTGAAGTTCCTGCGCGATACGCCGTACCTTCAGAGTGCATGCCCCGGTGACTTCAGCTCCTGCATGCAGGGTGAATATATCCTAAACAGTGTACATTTAGGAGATATTAATTTTACCTACAGGTAAGCTTTATTATAGGCTTACCTGTAGGTAAAAATCACGAAGCCAGGTATACAACGGCTTTAGGGCGTTGGCATACCAGGACATTTTGGACAATTTTATGCTCCCAACTTTGGGGATGGCCATTTCCTGTTTCAACATGACTGCGACCAGTGCACAAAGCAAGGTTCATAAAGACATGGAGGCACGAGTTTGGGGTGGAGGAACTTGACTGGCCTGCACAGAGTCCTGATCTTAACCCGATAGAACTCCTTTGGCATGAATTAAAGTGGAGACTGCGAGCCAGGCCTTCTCGTCCAACATCAGTGCTTGACCTCACAAATGCTCTTCTGGAAGAATGGTCAAACATTCCCATAGACACACTCCTAAACCTTGTGGCAACCTTCCCAGCAGAATTGAAGCTGTTATAGCTGCAAAGGGTGGGCCAACCCAATATTGAACCCTACGGACTAAGACTGGGATGCTATTATAGTTCAAGTGTGTGTAAAGGCAGACGTCCCAATACTTTTGACAATATAGTGTATATTTTTTCAATCAAGGGATATAGGGCCACCCATTGAGCAAATTGAGTAGGTTTGATATTGCAAGTGAGAATGTTGCCTTAGACAGAACTTTTAGGTCCCTTGCATGTGGAGCTTTTTAAGAGCAGTGGGTCCCTCCCAGGACTTTTAGTGCGCTGGGGAGGGACAAGTGTAGAATCTACCCCGCTGCAGGCAGCCTGTTGAAAGCTGTGGCAGGTTGCAGCTGGATAGTGCTGAACACTGTACTGAGTGGTACCAGCGTTTAAAGCCCTGTGCACTTCGGGCACACTTATAGCATCCTGGGCATTTGTCCCTAGGCACATACTGCCCTAAACATTAGTAGCACCCTGTGCACTGTCCAGCCACAGCAGCTGCCAGCCTCTCATAGAATTTAACAGGCTGCTGGCAGCAGAGCTGGATGGTGCACCTGTGCCTCCCGCCCCCACTTTAACACCAGAGCCTCATGCACTGGGTCCCTAAAGTGTAATATAATATACAGGTTCCCTTAAAACAAGGAATCATTGTTAACTGATGTAATCACCCCTAGCAGTTTGTTCCAGTCCCTGTCACTTCTGCTGGATAGTTTGGTGGGTATGTACTGTAAATGCAGAGAAAACTTCAAATAAAGGCATGTAAAGTAAAAAAAAAAAAAATAATTAATACCCAGACTACAATCATTACATATATTAACCACGTACAGGAATTCCGATTTGATTGACAGGGATTATTACACTTGGCATGTTGTAACATGAACGTATAAGTAATTTGCATAGCAACAACACATGCAGTGGTATTAGTGGATAAATTTGTGCGTAGTACATAAAGAAACAGAGTTTCCCACCTTTAGGCCCCTTTCACACTGGGGGGGGAGGTGCGTCGGCGGTAAAGTGCGAATATCTTTAGCGGCGCTTAAGACCCCTTTCACACTGGGTCGTTTTGCAGGCGCTATTGCACAAAAAATAGCGCCTGCAAACCGACCTGAAACAGCCGCTGCTGTCTCTCCAGTGTGAAAGCCTGTGGGCTTTCGCACTGGAGCGGTGCGCTAGCAGGACGGTAAAAAAAGTCCTGCAAACAGCATCTTTGGAGCGGTGTATATACCGCTCCTCCACCGCTCCTGCCCATTGAAATCAATGGGGCACCCCGGCTATACCGCCAGTTTTTAACCCTTTCTCGGCCGCTAGCACGGGGTAAAACCGCACCGCTAGCGGCCAAATAGCGCCACAAAATTGGCGGTAAATCGACGCTAAAAATAGCTGCGCTTTATCGCCGACGCACCCCCTGCCCCAGTGTGAAAGGTGCTTTAGGGATGACCTTCTGTTCATGTATGGATGCTGAATGACCTCTAGGACTCCACCTGTCTTTTTGTATGAACTTGCTATTGGCATGATTCTCAGGCCGGGTTCACACAGGGGCGACAAACGCTGCCACATTGGAAGCTCATGTCGCATGACGTGTGAAAATCAATGTTTCCCTATGGGAGCCATCTTAACTGGTCTGACACAAGCTGGTCCGACTTTGAAAATGCTCCCTGTACTACTTTGGTCCGACTTTGATCCTACTTCAGCCCATTGACTATCATTGAAGTCGGATCAAAGTCGGACCGCAGTCTTGCATGCAACTTGTGCTCTGCTGATCTTGAGGGGGAACTCCACGCCAAATTTTTAATAAAAAACCGGCATGGGTTCCCCCTCCAAGAGCATACCAGGCCCTTGGGTCTGGTATGGATTTTAAGGGGAACCCCTACGCTGAAAAAACAGCCTGTGGGTCCCCCCAAAATCCAAACCAGACCCTTATCCGAGCACGCAACCTGGCAGGCCGCAGGGGAAGAGGGGGGGACGAGAGAGCGGCCCCCCTCCCTCCTGAACCGTACCAGGCCGCATGCCCTCAACATGGGGGGTTTGGTGCTCTGGGGCAGGGGGGCGACCTGCGGCTCCCCCACCCCAAAGCACCCTGTCCCCATGTTGATGAGGACAGGGCCTCTTCCCGACAACCCCGGCCGTTGGTTGTCGGGGTTTGCGGGCGGGGGGGCTTATCGGAATCCGGGTGCCCCCCTTTAATAAGAGGGGCCCCCAGATCCCGGCCCCCCACCCTATTCCACCATTCACCTGGTGGAAAAAAATGTCAATAAAAAAACACGCACAGCTTTTTAAAGTAATTTATTACACAGCTCCGGGGGTCTTCTTCCGACTTCGGGGGACTCCGGTGTCGTCTCCGCGCTCTCCGGTTCTTCTCTCGCTCTCCGGTTATTTCTTCATTCTGCCACGCCTCTGCTTTCTTCTTCCAGCTCTTTTGCTAGCGGGGCCCGGTCTTCTCCGTCGCCTTCTTCTTCTCTCGCTCTCCGGTTCTTCTCCCGCTCTCCGGTTCTTCTCTCGCTCTCCGGTTCGTTCTTTCTTCCTTCTGCCGTGCCTCCGCTATCTTCTTCCAGCTTTTTTGCTAGCGGGGCCCGGTCTTCTCCGTCGCCTTCTTCCCTCTTCTCCTCCTCGATGTTGACTCGTCGCTTCCTCCCGCTGTAATGCTGGGTGTGCGGTGCGCTCCGATTTATATAGGCCTCTCATGACGTCACAGTCACAAGCTCCGGGTGGCCCCGGAGCATGTGACTGTGACGCCATGGGAGCATGTGACTGTGACGTCATGAGAAGCCTATATAAATCGTTGCGGTGCGAACAGCTAGCATTACAGCGGGAGGAAGCGACGAGTCAACATCGAGGAGGAGAAGAGGGAAGAAGACGGGAAGACCGGCCCCTCCACTAGCAAAAGAGCTGGAAGAAGATAGCGGAGGCCTGGCAGAAGGAAGAAAGAACCGGAGAGCATGGAGACGACACCGGAGACCCCCGAAGTCGGAAGAGACCCCTGAAGTCGGAAGAAGACCCCCTGAGCTGTTTAATAAATTACTTTAAAAAGCTGTGTGTGTTTTTTTATTGACATTTTTTTCCACCAGGTGAATGGGTAGGGGTACGATGTACCCCATACTCATTCACAAAAGGTGGGGGCCGGGATCTGGGGGCCCCCCTTATTAAAGGGGGGCTCCCGGATTCCGATAAGCCCCCCTCCCGCAGACCCCGACAGCCAACGGCCAGGGTTGTCGGGAAGAGGCCCTGTCCTCATCAACATGGGGACAGGGTGCTTTGGGGTGGGGGGGCCGCAGGTCGCCCCCCTGCCCTAGAGCACCAAACCCCCCATGTTGAAGGCATGCGGCCTGGTACGGTTCAGGAGGGAGGGGGGCCGCTCTCTCGGCCCCCCCTCTCCCCCTGCGGCCTGCCAGGTTGCGTGCTCGGATAAGGGTCTGGTTTGGATTTTGGGGGGGGGAACCCGTGCCGGTTTTTTATTTAAAATTTGGCGTGGAGTTCCCGCTCAGGATTCATACCAAACACAGCGCCTGGTATTGGCGGGGATCTAAGTCGGATCCCCATTCATTAAAAGTCAGACATATGTCTGCTTCATGTCGCAGGGCAAAGTTGGATCCAAAGTAGGACGGCTGTCGTGTCGCACAAGTGTGAACCCAGCCTAATGCCCAGTGTCCTTGCCACCTCTTGTTGCCACCAGTAAGCACTTACACAATGATTTATCTGTGAGCAGTGAGCATGCTTCTCCTTTTTGTGTTTTTTCTTCATTCTGTGTGTGTTCACCTGAGAAGCCGCAGTGGTTAACATACACAATTTTAACTTATATCTACTATGTTTTGTAGAAACAAATAACATATATTCTGTATCCATCTCACTATGATAATCGAAAAAGTCACAAGGATACAAAGTACATTTAAACAATAATAGTAATGTACAGTATATACATTACTATTGTACATACAATAGTATGTACAATAGTAATGCTCCAGCTCCATCTTTTGTACTTTATTTTAAATAATTTTCTAATCGGTGTAAAACAGAAATGCAATGTGAAATACTTTATAACTTACTGTATGCACTACAGAATGTTAGAGCTTCATTGCAGAAACCACAAGGATGGATCTGCAAAGTGTAGATAAGAATTATATGTAATATTTGTACAAATGGTGTTAAAGGAGTTTTATTCACCATCCTCACACAAACTAGTTCACATAATAAGGCAGCACAAAGTACGTGGTAATTTACAGCAACACATCAGTTTTCAATATATCATTTTGGTTAGAGTAGAGAATAGATAATACCAATGTCAGTTTGTTTGCCACCGGTGTACAATACATATGGGTCCAAATATGTCCCACATTGTATGTTCTTCTTTCTATCAGAGTGGCTGGTGAGTGTCAGGCGTGCAAGCTAAATGTGACCTTATATGACATCTCAGTGTACAGCGCTTCAGTTTTGAGCTTCAGGCAGATGTTAGGACCAATTAATGGATTAAAGTGGATGTTAACCCCATTCATGAAATTTGAGCTGGGCACATAAATCTGCAGTGTTTTGTTATCTTTCTTCAAAGAGCTATGTCCCATAGCTCTCTCCTGACCTGTTCCTCTGTTATCAGCATGATAACTCCTGACAAATTCTAGGACACCTCAGATAAAAGCAGCCTGACATTTCTGTCAGGGGAGGTTGCTATAAACAGATTAGCAGGGAGCTGGCCCTGTCACAAAACACCTCTGAGAGTCTCTGCCTATGATGAGAGGGGGTGTGTGTCTTTCCTCCAATCAGAAATTTTAGTTATCTTGGCTGTATGCCCAGACATCACACTCTGTGTTAAACAGGAAGAGAACATTTCCTAACATGATCTCAACTTTCTAAACAGTATATAAATGAAGACAGCAGATATACATGTAAAACCTATGTAGGGAGATTTGGTTCATCTCTGTGTATCATCTGAGGCTGTTCACTTCACTGGGTGTATTTAAGTATGAAAAAAAATAAAAAATTTGTCTTGATATCAGTCCTCTGTAATTTCCTGTAGAGGCACATAGTGCTACAAAGATATTTAGCTGTACATGTAGTTCACATGTGATAAAAACATACTTCTTGACAGGAGAAAAAAGCAAAGTAAACTGTGAAATTACCTCATTAGTCTGCTTCTTCACTGTCTAGTCTACAGGCTGAGGTCAGTTTTGTCTGTTGTTCTAGACCATAGGTGCTCAACCTTTTGAAGAGCGAGGGCCACTTAAGTGATTTGGTAACAGGTTGCAGGTCACAATGAACTATGGGGTTTTACTGCACCCTCAAACCACAAATGTAAACAATCCGTTATGCCGCGTACACACGATCGTTTTTCATGTCGTTAAAAATGCAATTTTTTAAATTGGGCATTAAAAACAATCGTGTGTAGGCTCCAGAGCATTTTTAACGACGTGAAAAATGGGCTAAAAAAAATGAGAACCTGCTCTATTTTTTCACGTCGTTTTTTTTAACGACGTGAAAAACGGTAGTGTGTATGCTTTTACGAGGGGAAAAAAACGCGCATGCTCAGAATCAAGTATGAGACGGGAGCGCTCGTTCTGGTAAAACTAGCGTTCGTAATGGAGATAGCACATTCGTCACGCTGTAACAGACTGAAAAGCACGAGGCTGAAAAGTGCGAATCGTCGCTCAACAAACTTTACTAACATGAAGGGTGGCGCTATTCGAATGGAACTTCCCCTTTATAGTGCCGTCATACGTGTTGTACGTCACTGCGCTTTGCTCAAGCATTTTTTTTAATGAACGTGTGTAGGCAAGACAGGCTTGAGAGGAAACAAGAAAAATCACGTAGAGAAAAACTTAGTTTTTGAAAATGACATTAAAAACGATCGTGTGTACGCTAGGGGTGCGGAATTTAATCGTTGCATCGGTGCATCGCGATTCGAGCGTCCCCGATGCAGGGAAACCTAATAATCGATTAACACAATGTCTAGCCCCGCCCCTCCCTTCCCGGGAGAGCCGTTACCTCATTTGTTGTTTTTTTCCTTTGATGCGCTCATGTGACTGCCCGGCCCGCCTTTCTGCTTTCACGTCTCTCCTGGCGTCAGGAGAGACGTGAAAGCAGAGAGGAGAGAGGAGAGAGGGCAGTCACATGAGCGTGTCATGTACACACCCCCGCCGGATTCTGTTTCCCTGGCTCTCGGCTCCTATCGGAACTCCGCCCCCCAGCCCTGTACACATTGCCGCTCCCTCCTCCTACGAATGCTAATGCTCCTAATACTGCCCCGCCTCTCCAGCCCTCTGCTTACGCCTACTGTTTAACGAATGCTAATGAGCAGAGGGCTGGAGAGGCGGGGCGGGGCGGTATTAGGAGCATTAGCATTCGTAGGAGGAGGGAGCGGCAATGTGTACAGGGCTGGGGGGCGGAGTTCCGATAGGAGCCGACAGGGGAACAGAATCCGGCGGGGGGAGCAATCACTACTGCAGAAAAGGTTAGTTTAGAAGTAGGAATTAGTTAGGGATTAGAATAGGGTAAAGAAGAGACACAGTACAATTAAAGGCAGCTTACATATTTTTAATGTAATGTGAATAAAGTTCATTAAAGTGCCACATCTCCTGTAGCATGTCGGCGGTCACCGACCATCTCCTTTAGCATGTCCGCAGTCACCGACCATCTCCTTTAGCATGTCCGCAGTCACCGACCATCTCCTTTAGCATGTCCGCAGTCACCGACCATCTCCTTTAGCATGTCCGCAGTCACCGACCATCTCCTGTAGCATGTCCGCAGTCACCGACCATCTCCTGTAGCATGTCCGCAGTCACCGACCATCTCCTGTAGCATGTCCGCAGTCACCGACCATCTCCTTTAGCATGTCCGCAGTCACCGACCATCTCCTGTAGCATGTCCGCAGTCACCGACCATCTCCTGTAGCATGTCCGCAGTCACCGACCATCTCCTGTACTATGTCCGCAGTCACCGACCATCTCCTGTACTATGTCCGCAGTCACCGACCATCTCCTGTACTATGTACAAGTTGTTGTCTGCTTTGTTTAGACTTTGCTACATGCAGGGAGTGTTGTCTTTTTTTAAAAAGAACAGATATAATTAAAAAAATGGAGCTCTCCTGACTGCTTAAATTTTTTTGATGAAAACCATGCGCACTTGCGCTGTAATCGTGATGCATCGTGATGCATCGTGGAATCGAATAGAATCGAATCGTTGACCTGATAATTGTAATCGAATAGAATCGTGAGGCCAGTGAAGATGCGCACCTCTAGTGTACGCGGCATTAGCGTCTTGAGCAGTTTACACGCACCTCGAATGCGGTACACCTGCGGCTTTCCTGCAGGTCAGCTGCACTGAGCCATAGACTTCTATTATATCTTGTGGGTGTAGTGCACTTTCTGAAAGCGCACCAAAACTCCTATACAGTGGAACCTCGGATTACGAGCATAATCCGTTCCAGGAGAATGCTCGTAATTCAAAGTACTTGCATATCAAAGCGAGTTTCCCCATTGAAGTCAATGGAAACGAAAATAATTCGATCCGCATTGACTTCAATGGCATGCAAAACCGCATGTGGCCAGAGGTGGGGGGGGGGGCGCCGGAGAGCTTCAGAAATGGCCGGAAAGGCCCGACGACACTGACCTCGGCAAACCTCGGAAACTGAGTATTTCAGTTTCTTTCCGAGCATTGCCGAACGGCGCCGATCAGCTGTGATCGGCGTCGTTCAGCTCTTCTCGGCTCCGGCGCCCCCCGCACCTTAGGCTAAATGCGGTACTGCAGGCCCTATTAGCTTGAATTCTGTTCATCTTGCGAGACAACACCCGCAAACTGAGTCAGAATAAAAAAAAAAAAAGTTGCTCGTCTTTCAAAATGCTCGTTAACCGCGTTACTCGTAAACCAAGGTTCCACTGTATTTAAAACCGCAGGATATAATAGAAGTCTATGGCTCAGTGCAGCTAACCTTCAGGAAAGCGAACTGCACCTGCTCATCAGTGTGAAAGCAACCTAATAACCCTTTTTTATAAGTGCTAATATGCCCATTGCAAAAGTACAGTGTATGGGATGTTTAATACACTGACCTCTTTCTCTTCCAGCTTCTGCTGGCATCGCTCTCCTGGCTGCTAGAAAGATCCCAGGCAAAGTGCATTTGGCATCACTCCGCCTGAGACAGGAGCCAGCGCTACAGAAGAAGCATTGGCGTATGCGGCTCCTGCTCCCTCCACGGCTGCTTGCTTCCTCCACTACCGGCGCCAGCTTCATGCACCTTGATGCTCTGGGATTGTGGGCCGGCAAGCTGTTGCTCATGATCTAGGCTTGCCAACCCGCCATCCCAGAGCATGGGCATGTGCTTCCCTGGTTTGAGGTTGTGCGCCACATCAGGGGGCCACATTACAGCGATCTCTGCGCACTTCTCTCACCGTATTGCAATCTGCTGCGGGTGTAAATACAAAGTTGATGACACCCCCGAAAGGTTTGCAAACGCAGTGCGTTTTGCCAGCAGCAAATTGCATGATACAAAAAGACCATGTGATGCTGTTGCAGTGCGGCTCCACAAAAGGCGCCTGCACTTTTTTGGTGCAATGTGGTATTATTTGAACCCATTCAAAATTAATTGGCTCAAATCACACCACACCGAATCGCATGCAAATTGCACAGGAATGTGGTGAGGGACCTGTGCGATTCGCATGCGAGGTATAGTGTGAACCGGGGCTTGATCTAACAAATTCACAGGTGTTTAGCTTACTGTTCAGCATGTAATGATATTGTCACCACATTACTCGCAGAGTGACAATTTAATATTTGCTTTTGGAATTATAAAGTGTTTAGCTAAACCTTATCTCTGAGATCACTCCGGCAGGATGAATGGACATCTGTTGCAGTGTTTACTTTGTGTTATTAGTGAAGTGAAATGACTCTAATTTTAACAAGCTATCTTGATGTCTTTTAACTATATAGGATATGGAAGCATTTGTGGCTTTCAACAGATGTACATAATTCTTGTCTTGTTTAATAGAAAAGGGAGATTTCATCGCTCTGGATCTCGGTGGGTCAAATTTTCGAATCCTGCGAGTAAAGGTTTCACATGAAAAGAAGCAAACAGTGCAGATGGAGAGTGAGATCTATGATACACCAGAGGACATTATCCATGGCACAGGCACCAGGGTAAGTGCTTCTAGTATTTGGACCCGACACTGAATGGAGTCCAAGCTGCCACTAACATTGTTTACCATTGAGGAGTGGAGTCCTGGTTCTTTTTTTAGTTTTCGCTTTCATGTCCAGACTCCCTGGTGGCTCTGTAGATGTGTGTGATTGAAGATGTTTATTAGCTCAGTTTTGCTATTAACACATTTGCAGGAATAGAAATGCCTAAAGCACTTGAAGGAAAACCAGATACAGTAAAGTCCATTAAAGCTGCTCATACACCAATCAAAATTTGGCCAGTATATTCTGGGATTAGTGCGTTTCCCACCCTTCTCAAAGGAACTCAATTATTTAATCACCTTCTGTTGGAGAAAAGTGTTGGAAAATTTTAGGACGATCAGTGTAATCTGACAGCAGCAGGGGCTTACTGGCTGAATGAAAAAATAAATAACCATGTATGGACAGCCTAATGCCTTGTACACACGATCGGAATTTCCGATGGAAAAAGTCTGACGGACTTTTTCCATCGGATATTACGAACATGTGTATGCCCCATTGGACTTTTTCCATCGGATATTCCGAACATGTGTATGCCCCATTGGACTTTTTCCATCGGAAATTCCGTCCGAGTTTAGATAGAGAACATGTTCTCTTTTACTCCGATGGAATTCCGTCGAAATTCCGATGTGATTTTGGCCGGGCAAAAGTCCGACTGTGTGTATTAGGTGTGACTATCAAGATGGTGGAGAAGATAGGCCTCAGAGTAAACCTCTTGGGCCAAACTGCCACCACTGTTTGGACACCAGGTGTTCTTGCACTAGTTGTACTACTTGAAGAGGTTTCGTGTGACTCTTGATGATAATGGGGTCATCAGATTCTTCTTAAAAAATGACTAAGTCTAAAGCTGGCTTTACACTAGTAGGTTATTGAACAAAGGTTCTGATTTTAGCATTCAGTTTAGAAAAAAAAAAATGTAATTGCCTGAATGAAAATCCCTGTTAGAAATTAGTTTGTTCAAGAAACATTTTCCGTACTACTTTCTCAAAACTGCGGTTAAAAATTAATGTCAATTGGACCTCATTAACAATTCTAAAATAAAATTGAAAGAGTGTTCTGAAACAAAAGTGTTTGAACTACCGTATATATACTCGAGTATAAGCCGACCCAAATATAAGCAGAGGCACCTCATTTTACCACAAAAAACTGGGAAAAACGTATTGACTCGAGTATAAGCCTAGGGTGTCCATCTGCATGCCTCACTGTGCCTCACTTTGCCTCACTGTGCCCATGCCTCACTGTGCCCATGCCTCACTGTGTCCATGCCTCACTGTGTCTATGACTAGACTGACGTTTAACATGGGAGTCTATGGAAGGGGTGCCCGGCTTTGAAAAATCGATGCTCACCGGCCGTACGTCCACCAGAAAACAATCTTTGCACACTTGTAGAGGAGAAAAGGGGCTACATGTGTGCCAAGTTTCGGTCCCAGGGGACCTATGACCGGCCGGTATCGAGTCCCCAAAGTCACCAGAGAAATGACCGTTTAACATGGGAGTCTATGGAAGGATTGCCCGGCTTTGAAAAATCGGTGCTCCCTGGCCGTAGGTCCCCCGGACAACAAAACTTTGCACACTTATAGGGGAACAGTGGGGCTACATGTGTGCCAAGTTTGGGCCGGTACCGGGTCCCCAAAGTCCGGGAGATCAGGCGCAAAAAGGTGACTCGAGTATAAGCCGAGGGGGGCATTTCCAGCACAAAAAAAAATGTGCTGAAAAATCTCGGCTTATACTCGAGTATATACGGTAATTTTTTTTACTGCTCTGCTTCTGATTTACATGCTTTATGCATGAAAGTAGTGTATCGGTGCTCCCTGGCCGTAGGTCCCCCGGACAACAACCTTTGCACACTTCTAGAGGAAGAGTGGGGCTACACGTGTGCCAAGTTTAGGGTCCAGGGGACCTACGGCCGGCCGCTATCGGGTCCCCAAATCCAGGAGATCAGGCGCAAAAAGGTGACTCGAGTATAAGCCGAGGGGAGCATTTTCAGCACAAAAAATATGTATGGCCAGCTTACGCATGTGCAAGTACACTGATGTCATCACACTCCATGGTACTGCAGATATGCTGTCACTTAATTGTGAACTGGAAGAAAAATTATGAATGTTTTCAAAATGTAAAAAAAAAAAAAAATCTGAAAAGTGTGGCGTGCATTTTTTTTGAGCCCCCTTTACTTTGATACCCCTAACTAAAATCTAGTGGAACCAATTGCCTTCAGAAGTCACCTAATTAGTAAATAGAGTCCACCTGTGTGTAATTTAATCTCAGTATAAATACAGATGTTCTGTGAAGCCCACAGAGGTTTGTTAGAGAACATTCGTGTACAAACAGCATTATGAAGACCAAGGAACACACCAGACAGGTCAGGGATGAAGTTGTGGAAAAGTTTAAAGCAGGGTTTGGTTATAAAAAATATCCCAAGCTTTGAACATCTCACGGAGCACTATTCAGTCCATCATCCGAAAATGGAAAGGGCACAACTGTAAACCAGCAAAGACATGGCTGTCCACCTAAACTGACAGGCCGGGTATGGAGAGCAATACTCAGAGAAGCATCCAAGAGGCCCATGGTAACTCCGGAGGAGCTGCAGACATCCACAGCTCAGGTAAGAGAATCTGTGCACAGGACAACTATTATTCATGCACTTGACAAATCTGGCCTTTATGGAAGAGTGGCAAGAAGAAAGCCACTGTAGAAAGAAAACCATACGAAGTCCCGTTTTCAGTTTGCGAGAAACCATGTAGGAGACACAGCAAACATGTGGAAGAAGGTGCTCTGGTCTGATGAGACCAAAATGGAACTTTTTGGCCTAAAAGCAAAACGCTATGTGTGGCAGAAAACTAACACTGCACATCACCTTGTTGTGGGGATGCTTTTCTTCAGGGACAGGGAAGCTGGTCAGAGTTTATGGGAAGATGGATGGAGCCAAATACCGGGCAATCTTAGAAGAAAACCTGTTGGAGGCTGCAAAAGACTTGAGACTGGGGTGGAGGTTCACCTTCCAGCAGGACAACGAACCTAAACATACAGCCAGAGCTACAATGGAATGGTTGAGATCAAAGCATGTGTTAGAATAGCCCAGTCAAAGTCCAGACCTAAATCCAATTGAAAATCTGTGGCAAGACTTGAAAATTGCTGTTCACAGATGCCCTCCATCCAACCAAGGAAGAATAGGAAAAAATATCACTCTCTTGATGTGCAAAGCTGGTAGAGACATCCCCAAAAAGACTTGCAGCTGTAATTGCAAGGAAAGGTGGTTCTACAAAGTATTGACTCCGGGGGGGCTGAATACAAATGCACGCCACACTTTTCAGATATTTATTTGTAAAAAAAATTGAAAATCATTTATAATTTTCCTTCCATCTCACAATTATGTGCCACTTTGTGTTGGTCTATCACATAAAATCCCAATAAAATACTTTTACGTTTTGGGTTGTAACATGAAAAAATGTGGAAAATATGAAGGGGTATTAATAGACACTTTATGATTTAGTCAAGGTTAATTTATAGTCTAGAGCGCAGGTGTCAAACACAAGGTCATTTCATGTGGCCCTCGCACCTCTCCTGCAGCTGCAGGAGAGCTCCAGCCCTCCTCTGGTCCTCCTCCAGACCCCTACTTTCTGCTTTCAAGCAATGCATCCAGCTTCTTCCCAGCAGCAGCATAAGGTAAGGGGGATACACTGTGATGTAAGGGAAAGTGGGGGACTCAACTTCTGATGGTGGGGTGGCTCTTGACATCTAATGTAAGGGGATGGGATGCGCTGGACATCTAATCTTTCTGATACAACCGGCCCTTTTGAGGGCAATCATAATGCTGATGCGGCCCCCGATGAAATTGAGTTTGACACCCCTGCTCTAGAGGTTTTCTGTAGATGTCTACTTGTAATTTATGCTCCATGTTCTGACATCAGTTTTATACATAGAGGGCAAGCAAACTTATAGTAATAATTAGGGATGTCCCGATACCGATACTAGTATCGGTATCGGCACCGATACCGAGCATTTGCCTGAGTACTTGTACTCGGGCAAATGCTCCCGATGCTTCACCCGATACTTGCCATCCCAATCAGTGTCCTCCTCCGTGCCGCCGTCCCAATAGGTGTCCCCCTCCGTGCTGCCATCTCAATCAGTGTCCTCCTCCGTGCCGCCGTCCCAATAGGTGTCCCCCTCCGTGCTGCCATCTCAATCAGTGTCCTCCTCCGTGCCGCCGTCCCAATAGGTGTCCCCCTCCGTGCTGCCATCTCAATCAGTGTCCTCCTCCGTGCCGCCGTCCCAATAGGTGTCCCCCTCCGTGCTGCCATCTCAATCAGTGTCCTCCTCCGTGCCGCCGTCCCAATAGGTGTCCCCCTCCGTGCTGCCATCCCAATCAGTGTCCTCCTCCGTGCCGCCGTCCCAATAGGTGTCCCCCTCCGTGCTGCCATCTCAATCAGTGTCCTCCTCCGTGCCGCCGTCCCAATAGGTGTCCCCCTCCGTGCTGCCATCTCAATCAGTGTCCTCCTCCGTGCCGCCGTCCCAATAGGTGTCCCCCTCCGTGCTGCCATCTCAATCAGTGTCCTCCTCCGTGCCGCCGTCCCAATAGGTGTCCCCCTCCGTGCTGCCATCTCAATCAGTGTCCTCCTCCGTGCCGCCGTCCCAATAGGTGTCCCCCTCCGTGCTGCCATCCCAATCAGTGTCCTCCTCCGTGCCGCCGTCCCAATAGGTGTCCCCCTCCGTGCTGCCATCCCAATCAGTGTCCTCCTCCGTGCTGCCATCCCCCTCTGTTCTCCTCCTCCACCCCCTCGATCTGTCAGGATGGAGAGCGGAGGTAGGAGCCGGTAACTCTGGCTCCTTACCGTTCGGAATGTACAGAGTCAGTGATCACTGACTCTGTCCATTCACATAACTGAAACATCGTAAACTGTGTTTACAATGTTTTAGTTTATGAATGAAGAGAAGCCGCGGTCTTCTCTCCATTCATTTTCAGCGCAGCAGAGGCTGCTGAGAAAGGGACTGGGGAATCTGTCCCTAGTCCCTTTCTCTGTCTCAAAGGGGAGATGTCAGAGGTCTGTTAAGACCCCTGATATCTCACCAAAGCCCCCCAACAGGGCTGATAAAAAAATTAAAAATTTAATAAAAAAATAAATAATAAAGAAATGAATTGTAAAAAATAAATAAAATAAAATAGAAGAAAAAACACACTGACACTGTCCACCCCCCACCCCTTAAAAAAAGAAAACATTATAAAAAATCAATCAATAAATAAATAAATAAAATTGTAAAAAAAAAAAAAAAATTGTAAAAAAAAAAATATTTTTTTTTAAAAGAGATAAAAAAAAAAGTATCGGTATTCGGTATCGGCGAGTACTTGGAAAAAAGTATCGGTACTTGTACTCGGTCTTAAAAAAGTGGTATCGGGACAACCCTAGTAATAATTTTGTTGGTAAACCACTGATTTCATGCATAGCGGGTCTACCAGTAGCCTCAGATAGCTTCTAGAATGCCCTGGTAGCACCAAGTAGAAATAATCTATCCCAATGGTTGTGTGGTCTGAGCTAACAGATGCAAAGGGATATGGCCTTCAGTGTTTCTCATATATACCCCATCTGAAAGAATAATAGCAAATTGCAGCTAGTCAGCTGGCTATTAATCACCACTTCTAGGAAGGTTATATAGGATTGTTATAGAAACAAAAACCCAGTAATAAGCTGATGAATACAATTAACCTTTGCGTTCTCTCTTTACCCTTGTAAATCCTTCAGCATCCCATTGAATGCAGCATCTGCTCTGCTGGAAAATGCATGTGGCTTTGTTTAAATAGAATGGTCCACCTCTGGTGTTTGTTATTTTCCTTCATTACTTGTAATATTCTACAATTGTTAACAGCATTAGCACTAATCCCAAAATGTATAACCATTTATTTTCTTTTAAATTTAACTAGAAAATATATATCAAAGCACTTGGTTGACATTAATCCATACCTGTTAAAAAAAAAAAAAAAAAAAAAATAGTCATGAATACAGATTTTGTCCTCACATCCTTTGTCATATGAAATATGTAGCTGCCATTGTTGGTTTCCTTCTACGAATTCTAGTTGCCTGGCTGTCTTTGGCTTTAATACTGTCTAATCCACTGACTCAATCCTTTATTTAAATTTAGTTTAAAGTAGAACAATATGTAGCGCCTTCCCCTCTTCTCTCTCCGTGCGACTCGCACTGTCTCTTGTCTAGGGGTATCTGATGGTGGAGAGAGAGAGAGCGAGTGGGCTACGCCTAGCTTCCACCACGTGGGAATACCTGTGGTATCAGCAATGTCTTATTTACCTTTGGGTCTGTGCTGTGCACCCGGATCCTCCCTCCAAGAGTCACCGTGAACTTCGTCCGCCAGGAAGTGAGCCTCACACCATTAAAGTCCAACACTCCTTTATTAGAACACACCATACAGGGACTTCCTTGATAGAACAGAAAAGGAGGTGTGAGTGTGAATAGGCCCAGACACAAATTCGGTCCTCCACTCTCCTCCTGGAGAGTGGGATATGGTCTCCGCACGAGGTGAAGGGGATCCTTCTGGACGGTCTCCGACAAGAGACTCACCCGTCACCGGCAGTCTGCTGCACCGGGTCTTCGAGTGAGGAGCTCTCCCCGGTCCATTGCGTCTTACTCAGATTCAGGCCTCCATCCCCGAAGTGCCTTAGGACCCTTCCCTCGCGGAACTCAGTGTTGGGCACTGAGCTCCGGACCTTCTTGTAAGTACCTCACCCCAGGACTGAAGGTGCCTGAGGTGGAACACGATCTCCGTTGGTCCCCTAGGCCGAGGCCTCCTAGGGGATGAGCACGAACCCACGTCCGCAAGCTAAAGGTGCTTGGGACGAAGACCCCGTGACCAAGATGGCCGGCCCCCTTTATACCCTCCCCCAGCAAGCACGGCGGGTTCCCCGCCCCACCATACCGCTGCCGAGAGAGGACAAAAAGGGCCTCGGCACACAGTGATATTCGTCCCTCCGGTCACAGTGACAGCGCCACCTTGTGTACCACAGGGAACATAGCACTGATGTCACAGTCAGATTCAAAAAATGCACCCGGGAAAGTAAGTACCCGCTACAAATAGGCAAAACTTTTTTATTTTTTTTTTCATTTTGGTTATAACTCCTGTCAGATTTGTTTTCGCCATCTGTCTCCCATTGCGGAAACTTCCCTTAATTTCCTGTCCCAGAGCCAAACAGGAAATGAGAGGAAATCCCTGCAAATTAAGGGAATTCCTTGAGGACCTCTAGGTCATCAGAACTAGTGTCCATATTGGATTTTCCTTCTATTACTTTCTCTGGGGACAACCCAAAATTTGTGATTTTATTTTTCTTTTACTTTCACTTTCAATGATAATGGTAAACAGGACAGATAAAGAGATGAATTTCCCTAACAGGGCACAGACAGCAATACAAACTGACAGGTGTTCTAATCCAGCCATTCTCAACCAGGGTTCTGTGGAACCCTAGGGTTCCTCCAAAGGTGGCTAGGGGTTCCTTGAGCTGTGGCTGGTTTACCTCCTGTTTGATGGTGCCTACATAGTTCTGAGCCAATTCCACTTGGAGAAGCCAGTGGTATGACACCAATGATCTTTATAGCCCTCTGTAAAGGGGGCCATTCTTACCACCACTGTAAAAAAGGGCATTCTTCTCACTGACCACCAAAGTAAGGGGCATTGTTCCCACTGACCCCCAATAAATGGGTTTTATCAGGGGTTCCCCGAGACCTGAAAATTATTTTAAGGGTTCCCTTGGGGTAAAAAGGTTGAGAAAGGCTGTTCTAATCCCTCTCCACTCTGTCCAAAACTAAAAGAAAAAAAGTTTTGTCTTTAGTTAAACTTTAAGGAAGAAATTAGAACCTCTGTCTGGTTTAGACTGTATTGGTGCAGCGGCGCTTTGCTGGCGGTATAGCCGCAGTGCCCATTAATTTCAATGGGCAATAGCGGTGGAGGATCGGTATGCACACCGCTCCTTCACCGCTCCAAAGTTGCTGCTAGCAGGACTTTTTTTAGCGCCCTGCCAGCGCACCGCTCCAGTGTGAAAGCCCTCGGGCTTTCACACTGGAGTGTGAGGAGCGGCTCTTTCAGTGTGCTTTTCAGACGCTATTTTTAGCGTTATAGCAACTGCAAAGCGCCTCAGTGTGAAAGGGGTCTAAATGTGCAGATTAAGTCATAATAAGTAACCTTTAAAATACATACAATGCATGTACGCCTAATAATATACAAATGTTTTACAAAGCAGTCTCTTAATATTTATTTTGGATCTGTTTTATTTATATTTTTTGTGGTGTGCTAAATCTTTAGCCCATCAACTGAATTACCATCTGAGTTTGTCACAAGTGTCCTTTGGGGTACAGTGTACCACTGGTTGAAAGACATTGGCCTAAGCTTTGAATGGCAGATATAGCACTGTATATAGCATTTCTCAAACTTTTTTTTAAGTCCTTCCACCCTTTATGCAGGAATTCAAAGTATGTAAAATATTGAGGCATCTCAAATGTAAAAACTGTAAATGTTATCAATGGGAAACATGAGCCTATGACACTGTACACAACCGCGTCACCAGAGATTCCCCCATCACATCAGAACCCCCTTCCCCCATCTCACCAGAGGTCCCCCTTTCAATTAGAGTCCTCCCTTTCTGTCTGAGGTTCCTCTTTTACATGAGTCACCCCTATACATTAGAGGCGCTCTATACATTAGTACACTCAGGACCTCAGAGCCCCCCCATCACTGAGTCTCCCAATCACATAGTCTTCTCTTCACATCAGAGCCCTACATTTTGGCTTTAATAGTGTGGCAGAGAGCGGAAGGTAGAGGAGGTCTGGAGGACTTCCGTCTTCTCCTGAATGCTAGAGGCAGCCTTACACATCGCCTGCCCTGAGTCATGCTTTGCCATGATGCAGGCGAGTTGGCCACCATTGCCATAGCATTAAAAGCCACTGTGTGTCCTAACCCTAGAGTGTTAGTGATTGTTACAGTGCTGGGGTTGCAGCCGGCTCACACTGAGCCAACTTATGACATTGATCCAGGGCAAACTGGGTCCTGTGCTCATGGTCCTCCTGGGTGAACCCAGATGCACCCTAGTAAGAAATACTGCTGTATATTACAGAGGTTATGAAAAGGAAAGCATTGGCTGTTCCATTTAGCTTGTTTTACTTGAACCTTTAGTATTGAGATAAAAAGCAGCAGCCTGTGGCACTTTTTCAAGACATTTTCCTTAAGAAATATCTGAAAAGTGTTTCCTTTCTTTAGGGAAGTACATGTCTTCCTTATCCCTTTCCTACAATTTTTATACACAAGGCCCATAGTGACACAGGGTGCCCATTCTTACCAGCACTGGAAGGTGGAGTATAACAGAAGGCTTCAAAACCTATGTAAACTGTCTTTTATGTAGCACTATGATTTGTGTGACTCATAGAAGAACATTGTTGTCTTTCAAAAGCTCTTTGACCATGTTGCCGAATGCCTGGGGGATTTCATGGAGAAGAAGCAGATCAAAGACAAGAAGCTGCCTGTCGGATTCACCTTTTCCTTCCCATGCACACAATCTAAATTAGACGAGGTAAGATGTGCCTTGTTTGTGAATATTATTCATAGAAACTGAAGCCTGATTGAAAGGCTGTACATCTAAAAACCCATTTACCTTATGGGATGATTTAAAAAAAAAATGGGCTGATCTGTCTTTACTTTGTTAGATGTGTTAAGCCTAATATGCACAGGCCGAATGCACATGCACACATGTTCGGCCGGCTTCTGTCGAAGGGGCATGACCGAAAAAAGTCTGCCGACCTGGTCCCGATCCTGACTGGAGTGTTCTGGCAGGGGGGCCATCCCCCTGTTGGAACACAATATCACAGAAGGTGAGATCGATGTACTAACATCAGATTGTTAGCACAGCGGCTTCTCCTGAGCTGTCCGTTTTTGGCGTTTAACCCCAAAAAACTACTAGTGTGAGTGAGTAACTTGTATAGCGCTGCAAATGCAAACTAAATCGCCTCAAGGCACTTTGCATCCAGTGTCGCTGAGATCCATCAGAAGAGGAGGGTCTTTAGTTTTTTCCTGAAGGCCCAATGGTTTTCTTCCATGCGGATGTTGGTGGGTAGTGCATTCCATAGCCTTGGTCCTTGGACAGCAAACCTTCGTTCTCCCTTAGCTTTGTAGCGAGTGTGTATGAGGCTTTAGGCAATCACAAGTTGGCAATTTGTTTGGGAAGTCACTGACATGACACCAGGCAAAATATATATTTTTTGTTTGTTTTGGGAAGAATTTTAATCTCTGTTTGTTTTATTGTGGCCTGTGTCCCCAGTGAAGAGATTTCCCCTCACTTCCTGTCCTAGAATAGAGAAACAGGAGGTGATGAGAAATTGCTTTTTACATAAAGCCTCAGGTTTTATTTGCTGAATATGCATTCTTGAAAAAAAGGAAAATGTGGGTGGGACTTTATTATGCATTCTTGTCTTAGTTGCCCTCTGTCCCCTAGTTTCTTGTCCTGGTCTCACAGACATAAAAGGGAGAAAAGCTGGGTTTTAAGGGCTCATGCACTCGGATTGGCTCGTAAAAACCTGGCTTGTTTGGACGCCCAAAAAGCACAGGTGCAGTGTGCAGCCCGCGGCCAGGAACCTGTCAAAGGCAGAACTAGGCTGCAATACGCTGTTTAGGACTGTAGAGTGCACATGTGCCTCCCGGGTGGCCAAATGGCCAGGTTTTTATTCTGTAGGAGCCAAACCCCCTGTGTGCATCAGCTCATCATATTAAACAAGGACTCAGTAGATCTTGGGGTACACTGCAACCTGCAGCAAAAAGATACAAGACAAAGTCTGTCTTTTGTGCCTTCCTGTATACAATTTTTTTTAAAGCTAAAGCTCCCACTTTAAGCATCACGTTCACTAAAAAAATGAAAAGTCTTTATAAACTGTCAACTTTATCAGGCCATTTTTTTTAAATTATGGTCAAATATGAGTGTAGAAATCGTATTTTCCATTCATTTTCTATTTTCAACTTATTTGAATGAAGCTCTATGATCTCATGCTGACTTTATACGTTTTATTTCTTTACAGGGCATTTTGCTGACCTGGACTAAAAGATTCAAGGCTAGTGGGGTGGAAGGGATGGATGTCGTTAAATTGTTAAACAAGGCCATCAAGAAGCGAGGAGTAAGTAAAATAGATCGTCTTTTTTTTTTTCTAAAGGTTTTCTTTTAAAGAAAAAATGTAGACAGATATGCAATTACCAAATTTAACCCACGTGTATTATTTTTAAATAGTACCTCAGTCTGCCTTTATTTTATCCTCCGTAATCCAATCTTCAGCAGGATTCATTCTGGGAGAGTAAAGCCCTGTACACACGATCGGATTTCCTATGGATTCTAATGGATTTTTCCATCGGAAATCCGATGAAGCTGACTTCCATCAGTCTTGCCTACACACCATCAGTCAAAAATCCGACCGTCCCAAACACCGTGACGTAAAACACTCCGACAAGCCGAGAAAATGCTTCTGAGCATGTGTCGACTTGATTCTGAGCATGCGTGGGTTTTTTGTCCGATGGAGTTCCACACAGACGATCGGAATTTGCTATCGTTTTTTTTCCCATCCGATAAATTTAAAACATGTTCTATTTTTTCTCACCGATGGAAAAAAGACTGATGGGGCCCATACACAATCGGTTTGTCCGATGAGAAAAGTCCATCGGACTGTTTTCATCGGTAAAACCGATCGTGTGTACAATACATGGCATAAGGGGCACTGTAAGTTAATCTTGCTTTATTACATATTCTTTCTTCCTCTCTACAAAACAGTGCTTTGGTGGCCATACACCAGCAATGTTGTGGTAAATTGGGGAATTCCAAACATTTTTCAATCACAAATTGTTCCGTAGTGCCAAAAGATCGAACTGTAGTTGAAACTGACTCATGCCAGAAGACATTTTACATGATTCTGCATTACAATTTTTATCATTTGGAAACTTTAGACCAGAGACACAGACAAGCACACATGGAGTTCTTCAGAATAACGAAGGATAGGAATCTGCAACAAAGGTTGTTATAATCCTTGCAATGTACATAGATCACCCAGGGGGGGGGGGTATGTTTTTTTTCTCAACAAAAGTGGAGTAATGCTTTAAACAAAGTCCTTTTTTCAATTATTGTGTGGTTGGGGAGCCATGTTTTGTGTTTATTGGAATTTGTTATTCTCTCCTTGCCCCAACAGGCAGGGCGAAAGGAGGAGGGATCTCTCTCTATGGAATGTTTGATTCTCCTCCCACTGCAAAGCCTATAATTTCACTCGCAACTCTGGTTCTCTTTCCCCCCATTTTCAAGTTTGTAACATTAATACAGATTCCTACTGGTGATCTTGTGACTGTCAGTATGCATTCCCATGGTTAACTATTGTTGTGATCTCCAAGTTAAAACAGTATGCGCCACGGTTTTATACTTTGTTCCCGTTTAGTTGATTCAAGCAAAGACGATTGTAGGCCTTATTTATCTATGTTTATGTCTACCTTTCTAACCTTTGTAAAACACTTTCAATAGGTACTATTAAAGCAGAAACATTTTTTTTTTACTGAGTCTGCCTCTGTGCTTACTCTGTGTGTAGAGCTCATAATAGGTCAGTGCTTTATAAAAAGGATGGAGCATCAAACTGGACATGAATTTTATTGGCTTGACTCCTGTCATTCCTGTTTATACATCAACTACTTTAGGGGTCATTCTCATCACAACATACATATAATATGAGTTATGTGTGTGTTGTAATGCATTTATATTCGTTGGCTAATTGCACACTAGTGCACATATACACAGTGTGTTGCAGTTGCAAATGCTCTCATTTAAAAAAAAAAGAACTGGGTCTATTTTTCTGTGCCTTGAGGTACGTTCAAAGTCTATTTAAAATGAGTGAGATGCTTAACACAGTGCGTCTCAGCGCACAAAATTCTTCTTTGCATTGTGGTGCAATTGGGCCCTATACTGTATATATCCCAACTATGTACATGACACAAATCTCATGTTCTTCTTCCCCAGGACTATGATGCAGATATTATGGCTGTAGTGAATGACACAGTTGGCACCATGATGACCTGTGCGTTTGATGACCAGAGATGTGAAGTTGGCATAATCATTGGTAAGGAGACAAAACCTTTTGTGTAAACAGTGCTGTGGGTCTCACGCAGAAAGAACTGATTGTGATATGTCTTCTCAGGTACCGGAACAAACGCCTGTTACATGGAGGAGCTGAGGCACATTGATTTAGTGGAAGGAGATGAGGGCAGGATGTTACTTAACACTGAATGGGGAGCATTTGGAGATGATGGCTCTTTGGAGGACATTAGGACAGAGTTTGATCGAGAGATTGACCGAGGCTCTATGAATCCAGGAAAACAATTGTAAGCATTTACCCCTATATAGGTCATTTCTATGGATGAGTGTTAAAAATATTTGTCCAGTTATAATTACTATGACATTGAGGCTTTTCAACACAAACAGTAAGCAGAGGACATGGTCTGAGATGAGGCCAATGCTGAGGTTTTCATTGTTAACCACCTTCTGGAAAGGTGCCTGCTTGTCTCTGGCCTCATTATTGTCTGATTCATTCACCAGAAACAAGCATACAACTAAAAAGTCAGAGAAGTCAGAACTCCCGAACCTGGGTCTGTGCCTCAGAAAGTTTTTAAGCCAATCAGCTAGCACCTTCAAAAGGACAGCTAATTATGTTCTTGGTCCATGAGTGAGGTTAAACAACTGTTGTCCTGTTTTTATTCACTTTAGTCATATTCTAGGGAATAATCTCAGGATGATGAATGTGTTGTGCCACATTAACACCCAAGGTAACCATTTGAGTGACTGTTCAACAAATATTGTTCTACTTCAGTTTTTAAAAACAAAAATTTTAAAATGACTTGGTTATTACAGATAATGTAATTGTTCTTTCTTTTGTATAAGTGAACCCCCTGGGTCTGTGTTTGGTGCCCAACAGGTATATATATTGACGATTCTGCATAGCATTGGTATGGAGCAGTGGTCTCTAAACTGTGGCCCTTCACGTGATCTACTCCGGCCCTTGGGGCATAGTTCCTGACACTGACACCACAAATGGGGCACTATTCTTCCCACTGACACCAATGATGGGTCACTATTCCTCCCACTAATACCAAAAATGGGGCACTATTCTTCCCGCTGACACCAACGATGGGACACTATTCCACCCTCTAATATCAAAGAGGGGACACTGTTTACTCCCACTGACGCCAGCACATTTTCTACTCCCACTGTCCACCGTCCAGCCCCCCTAAAGTTTGAAGGACACTAAACTGGTCCTTAGTTTAGAAAGTTTGGAGAACCCTGGGATAGAGAAAAACTAAGCATTTACAGGCATTTGAAAGGTTTCAATTCCACTTTGCACTATAACTAGACTTCAAGTTTTGTATTCCTTTTTATGTATGTGGAAAAGGTTAATCAAGCTTTGGTTAATGTTATATTAGAAGACACTACTTGCACTGGGTTCATGCAGTGCTGCTGATACTTAAGATGGACAAAGAATGCTTGGTTCTGTCACTGTGTTTTGGATGGCTCTGGTTAGCACACCCAGATTTTGACATGACATGCCAGTTATGCCAAAGGACATAAAAAAAAAAAAAACATTATAGAGGGTGAACTTGATGCAATATATGGATACTGTATGTAGAGAAAAGCCTCTATTTTAAATGTGAATAACCCTTTCATGACCAGATATCATTAATGCCCAGATAGTCAAGCAAATGCAGGTAAAGTAAGCATCAGTTAACTTGATTAATTTGCATGCCCTAAATATTTTTTTATCTTTTATTTAAGAAAAGGGTTTTACAAAAGATATAAGTTTTCAGTAAAATAGGCAAGAGACATAGTTGTCAAGCATATGCAGATCGCACAAAGAGATTATTACAAAGAACAATCTTGCGAACAGTGCATACGAACAGAGGTTCATGTGATGGTACAATCTACAGGCACGCAAGGTGGGAACCCAGGGGCAAGTGCCAGGCTGATGTTTGAGCCCGTCACAGGTTTACCTAGCTTTAAAATGTGTGTGTTGTAACAAGCAACAACAAGAATTAGGCTCACAGAAGCAAACCCAAATGCAAACCTAAATGAGACAAACATGGATATAATAACCTGACAATACCATAGTCAGTGGTCACCTGGCGAAAAACACAGAATCAATGGTAGTTGATGGACCCTTATACCACAGGAAATCAGAGAGGAAAAATGTATTGCTAGTGTAGTGGAGGTTAATATTTTTAAGGATATATGCAATTTTTATTTGGTACTGAAAGTTGCAAAAAAAAAATGTATTTTTAGTATTTACGAATAAAGTGTATTTGACAATTACAGTATTAAATAGATGTACATTGCCACCCACATGCTTCAGTGCCATCTGCACACTGTAGCATTATCTTTTCAATGAAGCTTCCAGCTTGCATGTGATTACCCCTGCTTAAGTTTAAAAACATTAGTGATTGCATACTAATGTCTCATATTCAGCTTGTGCAAATATACATGGCTTATAAACAGCCGATAATGGGTCAGTAGCATATTCGGTGGCCTTTTACACTACTTTCATGCATAAAGCATGTAAATCAGAAGCAGAGCATTAAAAAAAATTACAGAGTTTTTCAGCACATATTTTTTTTGTGCTGGAAATGCCCCCCTCGGCTTATACTCGAGTCACCTTTTTGCGCCTGATCTCCCAGACTTTGGGGACCCGGTACCGGCCCAAACTTGGCACACATGTAGCCCCACTATTCCCCTACAAGTGTGCAAAGTTTTGTTGTTCGGGGGACCTACGGCCGGGGAGCTCCGATTTTTCAAAGCCGGGCACCCCTTCCATAGACTCCCATGTTAAAATGTAATTTCTCTGGTGAATTTGGGGACCCGGTACCGGCCGGTCGTAGGTCCCTTGGACCCTCAAACCTTGCACACATGTAGCCCCATTTCTCATCTACAAGTGAGCAAAGTGTGTTGTCCGGAGGACCTACGGCCAAGGAGAACCGATTTTTCAAAGCTGGGCACTCCTTCCATAGACTCCCATGTTAAACATTTTTCCCGTGATTTGGATACCCGGTACCGGCCAGTTGTAGGTCTCCTGGACCCTAAACTTGGCACACATGTAGCCCCATTTCTCCTCTAATAGTGTGCAAAGTTTGTTGTCTGGGGGACCTACGGCTGGGGAGCACCAATTTTTCAAAGCTGGGCACTCCTTCCATAGACTCCCATGTTAAACATCAGTCTAGTCATGGGCACAGTGAGGCATGCATATGGGCACAGTGAGGCATGCAGATGGACACCCTAGGCTTATACTCGAGTCAATACGTTTTCCCAGTTTTTTGTGGTAAAATTAGATGCCTCGGCTTATATTCGGGTCGGCTTATACTCGAGTATATACGGTAGCTTTGATATATAACAGATATCCTTATGTTTTCTACAGATGAACTACTACTGAACAATTTTTATTGTTGATATTACCGTATATACTCGAGTATAAGCCGAGTTTTTCAGCCCTTTTTTTAGGGCTGAAAGTATTCCCCTCGAGTCACGAGTCAGTACCTCAAAATCGTGAAATTCCGCGGCCGGCGTCCATTGTTCAAATCTCGCGCCGTTCTCCCTGTCCCTTCCACGATAGGCGTTTCCAGAAAACACTGTGATGAGTGTTTGCGCCTATCACGGAGGTCCTCTTGTCCGACGTCCGTGATTGGCCGAGCACTGAACACAGTGCCTGCTGGGAAACGGAGTCGGCGAATGAGAGGACCTCCGTGATATGCGCAAACACTCAACACAGTGTTTGCTGGAAACGCCTATCACGGAAGGGACAGGGAGAACGGCGCGAGATTTGAACAATGGACGCCGGCCGCGGAATTACAAGATTTTGAGGTACACTGACTCGGGCACAGGGAGGCTGCAATGGACACAGTAAGGGGGCACAGTGAGATGGCAATGGGCACAGTAAGGGGGCACAGTGAGACGACAATGGGCACAGTGAGGTGACAATGGGCAGTGAGGTGGCAGAGTGAGATGGCAATGGGCACAGTAAGGTTGGGCAATGGGCACATTTCCCCCCCCCCCCCCTCGGCTTATACTCGAGTCAATACGTTTTCCCATTTTCTTGTGGTAAAAGTAGGTACCTCGGCTTATACTCGGGTCGGCTTATACTCGAGTATATACGGTAGCTTAATTCTGCACAGACTGTGAGGGAAAATCATAGAGATACAAAGTATATTAGACTAGAAATTGTTAGGATTTGTTTCACTGTCATAATTTTTCCAAATGTTGAGGCATAGGACTGGTACCCAAAGTTGGGCATGTACATGTATGACTTGTTTGACAACACACAGAGCAGATTGGACGATTGGCAGGATCACTTCTGACATTTTAAAGGTCTCTTTCATTAGAAAGCTGTTCAGCCAGATAATATTTGGGCATTCTTCTTCCAAAGGCAGATGGCTATTCTGATGATTTTAGGGTCATAATTATTTTACAAAACACAGGGCAACTTAGCGCAAGTAATTTGCATGTTTCTACTGCAATGGGCATGACCACAACTATCTAAAGTCTAAAATTACTAAAATCACTTGGACTTTTGAGGTACCTAGACACTAAAGAATGTTTTATATAATACAATAAGGGGAATTTATTAAAACTGGAGCAGCCAAATCTGGAGAAGCTGTGCATGACAGTCAATCAGCTTCTATCTTTCCTTTTCAAAGCTTAACTGAACAAGCTAAAGATAGAAGCTGATTGGCTGCTCCAGATTCTGGCTTCTCCAGTTTTGAAAAAATCCGCCAATGTTCATTTGCTGTCCATAGATGCATAATGGTGTCCAACATCACTCCATGACCGCAACGCTCCTAACCAGCTAGTGATATTCTAATAATCAATGGTATATGACACAAAAACTGGGACCACAGCGCTCTATAAAGCACCCCCCATTGTGTATATTCTCATAATGATTACTCGAAGTCTAGTATTAGGATAATTCACGCTGGTTATTTTGTGGGTATATCTGGCTTGTACCTCAACAGACTTTGCAGCTTGTGATAGATACTACTTAATCAGGAGTACTGAAGAGGTCTGTATATAACAGTCATAAATAAATATATTTTTATACAGCTACATTCATTTGTATGCACAGATTTAAAAGAAAATAAATCTGTTTCTTTTACATTCAAAAGTCGCTTTTTTTTTGGCTATGCTATGTCATATTCCCCCACTTGTAAATGCAGGGTTACTGAGAAGATGGGGGGACCATTGCTTCATATTTATGTTAGCTATAGGATATGACCAGTTGTTATATTTTTCAAACTTGTGATCTTATAGTTTAGGTGTCTCCAAACTTTGTAAACAAAGGGCCAGTTGAGTGTCCTTCAAACTTTAGGGGGGCTGGACTATGGAAAGTGGGAGTAGAAAATATGCTGGCGTCAGTGGGAGTAAACAGTGTCCCCTCTTTGATATTAGAGGGTGGAATAGTGTCCCATTGTTGGTGTCAGTGGGAAGAATAGTGCCCCATTTTTGGTATTAGGGGAAGGAATTGTGCCCCATCATTGGTGTCAGTGGGAAGAATTGTGCCCCATCATTGGTGTCAGTGGGAAGAATTGTGCTCCATCATTGGTGTCAGTGGGAGGAATAGTATCCCAGTGTCAGTGGCAGGAACTATGCCTTAGGCTAGGTTCACACTGATACGACACGACATTCATCCGACTTTCATCCTACTTTGCTCTGTGACATCAGTCCTACATTGATCCTACATCGGTCCGACATCCATCCGACATTCATGAACAGGATACTACTTTGATCCGACATTGTGCTAGTCTGACTTGTCCTTTGACCAATCAAAACAATCCCATGGTGAGATAAATTCCTTTTACTGCTGCTGTAATCACATGTCGGATGTCAAATGTCGGATGGTTAGGACAAGGATCCTACTTTGATCCGACTTCAATGATATTCAATGGGCTGAAGTAGGATCAAAGTCGGACAGAAGTGGTACAGGGAGCATTTTTAATGTCGGACCGACTTGTGTCGGACCAGTTAAGACGGCTCTCATAGGGATTCATTGATTTTCACACGTCATGCGACATGAGCTCCCAATGTCGGAGCGTTTGTCGGACAAGTGTGAACCAGGCCTTAAGGGCCAGATAAGATCAAGTGAAAGGCCGCAGTTTGGAGACCATTGTTATAGATAAATATAAATGTATGAGAATATAAAATGCATTTCTAATTGCCTGTTTTTTTTTTAAATAGTCCTGTTTTACAATTTTATGAATCTATGTACAATACAAATATATTGCTTTTACAGGAAAAAAAGTCCTTTGTGTCTGGGAGTGGTACCTCAAAGGGCCGACTGATTTCTGTAATTTTAGACTTTGTGGATATGCGGATATGGCAGCAGATTACTGCTACTTCACTAATTATACTCTTGATAATTCTAGCAGCCAACTAATTACTTTTAAAGCTTCCACGATTGCAAATAAATAATGTGGCTGTGGTGACTACCATTATCACAATTATGACATTTGATTGTAAGGATAACCAGGGACAATTGGGCCTTTTGTAATGTGTTCAACTTGGGATTGTATTTGATGTTGTAATTTTTCTTTTCAGATTTGAAAAGATGGTGAGTGGCATGTATATGGGAGAATTGGTCAGACTTATATTGGTAAAGATGGCCAAAGAAGGTCTTCTGTTTGAAGGAAGAATCACTCCAGAACTCTTAACTAGAGGAAAGCTTGAGACTAAGCATGTGTCTGCCATTGAGAAGTAAGTGCACTGTTTTCTATTTATCTATCTATCTATCTATCTATCTATCTATCTATCTATCTATCTATCTATCTATCTATCTATCTATCTACTGTATCTATCTATCTATCTATCATAAATGCTTTTCCTCTGGGAATGATTAGAATCTTTGTAAAGTTTGTATTGTTATCTGGATTGGGGATTTTATTAAGCTTATCTATTCATTAAACTGAAAATTAAAGAGACCGTTCTCTACTTCTTTAGTTAATCAGCCCTATAAACTGCAAATACCAGCAAGTAGTTTTCCTGCCACCATTTTTCTCACCTGATTTTAGAACTGCTCTCTATCGGCAACTAAAGTTCTTTTACATGGTATAAAAATTCTGCAGGTTTAGGGGAAGCTACCTCAGAGCATATTAAAAATGCACACAGGAAGAACATAATGATTTAGAGCTAAGTTCACCTTTATGTATAAACAAGAGTACTAATGCGCTACCAAAAGTGTTCAAACAAAATATATAATACTAATAATAAAGTACTATAGTGAGGGCGTAAACAGCAGCTGACTTCTGTAGTATATCCAGCACCCAGAAATCGTTTTAAATATAATGAAGTAGCGCAAATTACTATTTAACAAAGTTCTATGTAAATAAAGTTAGTGCAAATGAATCTCATATTAATAATAATGATAACGTGCATCACAACAGTGTATGGTTAATAATCTAAAGTCCATTCAGGTAAAATATATACTAAACTAAAACCAAGTCCATGTGAGAAAGTGCTATAATTTGTGCATCCACAGAAAAAATCTCTGATCATCCAGGGAGCAACTCAGTCCTTGTCACAACAGGATAATTTCATGGATGAGCAAAATAACAGAGCGGAGGAAGGGACAGGCAAGGGAGTCCAAGTCTGGAAAGTATATAGTTAAAAACGTCATATTCCTTGTATCCTCCCCCTGTGGTGATGGCCGCTTACCCTATAAATAGACCCCACTGGGTCTAATGATGCATTGAACGATAATGGCCAACCAACGGTGAATGCTCCTTCCTCCTCGGTGTGTTTTGAACAGGACAACACTGCAGTACTGCCTCCAACCTCGCCACAGATTTCCTGGGAAATGTATCTCCAGATCCAAGGGTTTAAAAGCAAGAAAAAAGGATCTCCATAGTGTAGTAAGTTAAAAGGCACATGGGTCCATTTATTAAAATCGGTAGTTGACAATAAAAAGGCAAAAAAAACACACCATACAAGTAAAAACAATGTCAAAGGTACAGGAACTTCCGGTCACGGTCGTAAAACCGGAAGTGGATGTCACCTAAGCTCCTCCCGACGTGTTGCGTCACTGTCACGTAAATTCATCAAGGGTATAGGAGCTAGAAGACTCATGGTGAGCTTAAATAGACAGGGTAATTAAAAGGGCATCAAAATTGAGACAGATTTACATATGCAAATGAAGTGATGAGAGCATGGACATCTGGGAGTGCAAAGGATCACTCTGGCTACCACTAACTAGAAACAATGACAAAAATAGTAGCATAAAAGGGAGCCTGAATAACAACATGAAAGGTGATAACATACCTAACAAAAAATAATAAAAGATATAATACAAGGAGAAAAAATTTAAAAGAAGAAAGCAAAAAAGGAGAAGAGAAAAATAAAAAGAAAGCAAAAGAAAAAAGGAGGGGAAAAGAGAAAAAAAAAAAGAAAACAAAAAAGGAGAAGAAAAAAAGATGAAGAAAAAGAAAGCAAAACAAGGAGGAGAAAAAAAATAAAATAAAAATAAAATAAAAATAAATAAAAGGAAAATAATTATATTACATATATTAAATCACCCAACATAGTATTTAAAACTAATAATCAGAAATAAAGCAATTTAAATCAAACTCTATATTAGGACCTGCAGGGGCTAAGGATTGCATTTCAAAAATCCAGCGTGATTCGGATTTGCTAAGGGTAATTATTTTGTTACTTCCTCATCAAGGGGGCTTGAACTTTTTAATGCCCCAGAACAAGAGTGAACTAGGGTCCTTTCCATGAAATTCTGCATAGTGTCGGATAGCCTGCTTTTATATTCTGAACATGTTCTCTCAGGCGCTTCCAAAGGAGTCTTTTTGTTCTGCTCACGTATTGGAATTTGCATGGGCATTCCAATACGTAGACTACTCCCTCTTACATAGCACATTGTTAAATAGTAATTAACGCTACTTTAATATATTTAAAATAAGTTCACCTTTAACCACTTAAGGACCGGAAGATTTCCCCCCTTAATGATCAGGCCATTTTTTTGCGATACGGCACTGCGTTGCTTTAACTGACAATTGCGCGGGGTTGAGCGACACTGTACCCAAACAAAATTGACGTCCTTTTTTCCCCACAAATAGAGCTTTCTTTTGGTGGTATTTGATCACCTCTGCTGTATTTATTTTTTGCGTTATAAACGTCTACAAAATAGGGGATATATTTTTGGCATTGTTTTTTTTTTTCTAGTAATGGTGGTAATCTGCGATTTTTAGTGGGACTGCAACATTGCGACAAACAGATCGGACACTTTTGACACTTTTTTTGGGACCATTGACATTTATTCAGCAATCAGAGCTATAAAAATGCAGTGATTACTGTGTAAATGTCACTGGCAGGGAAGGGGTTAACACTAGGGGGCGATCAAAGGGTTAAATGTGTTCCCTAAATGTGTGTGTTTCTAACTGTGGGGGGGATGGAACTGACTGGAGGCCGGAGACATATCGCCGTTCGTAATTACTACGAACATCAGATCTGTCTCTTCTCTCCTGTCAGAACAAGGATTTGTGTGTTTACACACACAAACCCCTGTTCTGGCTCTCTTCCTGTGATCGCGGGTGGCCGGCGACGATCGTGCCCGCCGGCCAAGCGCATCGGGTCCCCTGCCGTCCAGCGGGTGGTGCACGTGCGCCTGCTATGGCTCTTAAAGGAGCCAATGTACAGGTACGTTGATTCGCGGGAATGAACCACTTTGCCGACGTATACCGTAAATACTTGAGTATAAGCCGACCCGAGTATAAGCCGAGGATCTAATTTTACCACAAATAAATGGGAAAACGTATAAGCCGAGGGTGAGAATGCAGCAGCTACTGTAAGCGAAAAAGAGGGTCAACAATGCCCATTTGCACGCCTCACTGTGCCCATTTGCAACCTCACTGTGCCCATTGCAGTCTCACTGTGCCATACCTCACTGTGCCCATTGCAACCTCACTGTGCCCATTGCAGTCTCACTGTGCCATACCTCACTGTGCCCATTGCAACCACACTGTGCCATACCTCACTCTGTGCCATACCTCACTGTGCCCATTGCAACCTCACTGTGCCATACCTCACTGTGCCCATTGCAGTCTCACTGTGCCCGGGTACCTGAATTCTTGACAGGCGTCCATTTTTTAAAAGTCGCGGCTTCTTCCTGGCGTTCCGTGATAGGCATTTGACACTGTGTTCCGCCTATCACGGAGGTCCTCTCATCCTCAGACTCAGTTTCCCAGCAGACACTGTGTTCAGTGTTCTGCCAATCACGGACATTCTTTCATCCTCGGACAAGAGGACGTCCGTAAATGGCGGAACACTGAACACAGTGTCTGCTGGGAAACTGTCCGAGGATGAGAGGACCTCCGTGATAGGTGGAACACAGTGTCAAATGCCTATCACGGAACGAAACGCCAGGAGGAAGCCGCGACTTTTAAAAAAATGGACGCCTGTCAAGAATTCAGGTACACTGACTCGAGTATAAGCCGAGGGGGGTATTTTCAGCCCTAAAAAAATCGGCTCATACTCGAGTATATACGGTATATGCGTGAGCCGGTCGGCAAGTGGTTAAACAAATAAAATAAATAAATGCACATATTTTTGCAGGTAAACAAAAAAAAATGTCCATTTATAAAAAAAAATTAGGAGCCTGCAGAGCATTGCACCCACGATCAGCAGATCTTGGGTGAAATGTCAGGCACTGCCTACAGCTTCTATTTGAAAGTTGTAGAAAGTGTCAATGAACTATGAGAGTGCTCACCAGTGCCCTCAAAGTTAATTTAGAACTACAAACCGTCTGCCACAATGGCAGACAGGACTTGTAGTCCATTCATTCACGTAGCCCTGTAAATGAATGACGTGGCTCTGAGGTACCTGCTGTTTTTAAATTGTATCAGCGGGTTTGGGGAGAAGACCCCCTGCCCGCTGTCACGGGGTGGGGGTGATCGAGGGGTGTGGGCAGGCACTCATTAGAAACATGTTACTAAAGGTGACCCTGTCTTTTAGCAAAGTAATATTGCTTTTTTTCTTTGTATGTAAAAAAACAAAACAAAGTACAAGTTTAAAATATGCTATTTGTTGTACATTCAGTAAATCACATACATCCAGCAAAACAGAAATACAAAGAATATGTTGAAATTTCAATGCCAAAATGCAAAAGAGAATTATGATGATATCAAATTCAGGATTTATGGTTTGGTATCTAACAGTGCTGCATAAACACAATTCTGTCTTTTTCGTTCTCAGGAGTAAAGAAGGATTAAGCAAAGCCAAAGATATACTGACAAGGTTAGGGGTGGAACCTTCCCATGAAGACTGTATTGCCGTACAACATGTGTGTACAATCGTCTCCTTCCGTTCTGCCAACCTGATAGCTTCTACACTGGGTGGTATCTTAGCTCGTCTCCGGGACAATAAAGGAGTCCCCAGGTTGCGAACCACAGTAGGCATTGATGGGTCACTTTACAAGATGCATCCACAGTAAGTGCTATGGTTTATGTTTGTAGTGTCAATGTCACCTACTGATCTACCCAGTTTGTTTTCAAAACAAAGTTATCCTTTAACCGGTTTCTGCCAGCAACACACATATATGCAGAGTCACGGAGTCTTCGGTGTTTGTGCTGGAGGCACACTCCAGAGCTGGTGGGACTAAGCAGGCGATGTCAGCCTGTAGCAAAGTGACATCCCATGCACGCCGGAACAGTTCTGGAGTTCCTTTCTGGTAAACAGAGAGACGCGGTTTTTATACTGGTGAATACACACGCTGTTTTTTTTTTAAAGTTTTTTTATTGAACAATTTACAGTTTAAACATATTTCTACAGGTTATAAGGCAATACTGTGGAAATGCATATAACAAGGATATGTGGCTTAGGTACATGTAAATACAACAAGTCAGGAACTCATACAGGTTTAACCATGTGCTCAGCGAATCTCAATTGGGTGGAAGCCTTCTGTCTATGCTAATCATGGGGTTCCACGCTGGGAGGGTTTATGGCTTTATGAACCACCAGTACATGTGTCCGCGGATGCAAGCCACCTGTCCCAGATTTTGTTGTACTTATCTGGACAACCTCTGTTAATGTATATGAACTTCTTGTAGGGCAGTGTGTTATTTATATCTATTTTCCAGTCATTGAAGCTGGGGGGAATGGGTCTCATCCACTGTCTGGCTATAATTTTTCTTGCAGAAAACAGTGTTTCATGTAGGAATGTTTTAGTGAATTTGTCTATCTCAGAATCAGGGAATATCCCTAGTAGACATTGTTTGGGGTCTAGGGTCAAAGGGGATCCCATGTCATCATGGAGGAAGTCCACAATCTGCTTCCATAGACTCTGAAAGACCGGGCACGGCCAAATTAGATGGAAAAATGTGCCCGTCGCCTGTTTACACATTGTGCACAAGGTAGAAGACTGTTGCCTAAAGCGGGCTACTTTTAGGGGGGTAAGATATGCTCGGTGCACAATATACAACTGAGTAAGCCTGTCAGAGAGTTTAGGGGATACAATCTTGCATGAGTCAAGCGCTTCACTCCACTCCTCATCCTCCAGCAGACCCACCTCTCTTTCCCATCTTGGTTTAAGGTTGTAAGCTAGCATGGTGGATGATGGGGATAGGAGCATGACATAGAAATCAAGAATCAGCCTCCGTGGATCCTCACCCTTAACTACTGCCATAATGACATTAGGAGCAGACTGTGGCAAGGGTTTGGTGAACTGAGCTTGAGCTGCATGGTGTACCTGAAAGAATCTAAAGAGTAGTGAATTGGGTAGTAGGAACTCGTTTCGGAGTCTCTCAAAGTTTTTAAGTGTGCCATCTGAGAATATGTGGTGCAAGTAATATATCCCATGTTCGCTCCATATCTCTGTGTCAGGGATCGAGAGAAACTCTGGGAGTAATTTATTGTGCCATAAAGGGGTATAATCGTTGTGCTTAGGGGTCTCCAACATTTTAATTGGCAATGTCCCATATGCGCCTATATTGGTAGAGGAGAGACCCCCGGTCTCTTTTGGAGTTATTACACACGCTGTTTACTATAGTGCTCTGTCCTATCTTTACTACTGCTCACACAGGTGCTTCTGGCTAGTAACTCTCCTGGTCCAGCAAATAACTTCCTTACATGTACTTACACAAGAAGGCCCTATTTCGAGTTTTTTCAAGTTGCCGACTTTAACTGAAGCCCTGATAAAAGGGCAGAGGGGTGTTTTTTTCTGGCCCTCGAAGCATGTTGGATGACTTTTAGTGCAAATCAATGAATCAGTTTGGACTTATCTTTCATTTCATTGGGTGCACCTTCTATTGGTACGTGTTTTTTTCTAGTAAACTGCTAGGTACACACTGTCTGTTACCTAACCTTAGATAGTGAGCTCTCTAAATGTTTTTTTTTTCCTTACTACCTACAGTGCCTTGAAAAAGTATTCATACCCCTTGAAATTTTCCACATTTTGTCATGTTACAACCAAAAATGTAAATGTCTTTTATTGGGATTTTATGTGATAGACCAACACAGAGTGGCACATAATTGTGAAGTGGAAGGAAAATGACAAATGGTTTTCAATTTTTTTTTACAAATAAATATTTGAAAAGTGTGACGTGCAAGTCAATACTTTGTAGAATCACCTTTCACTGCAATTACAGCTGCAAGTCTTTTGGGGTATGTCTCTAATAGCTTTGCACATCTGGAGAGTGACATTCTTCTTTGCAAAATAGCTCAAGCTCTGTCAGATTGGATGGGGAGCATCTGTGAACAGCAATTTTCAAGTCTTGTCACAGATTCTCAATTGGATTTAGGTCTGGATTTGACTGGGCCAACAGTTCTAACACATGAATATGCTTTGACGAAAAACCATTCTATTGTAGCTCTGGCTGTATGTTTAGGGTCGTTGTCCTGCTGGAAGGTCTCAAGTCTTTTGCAGACTGTAACAGATTTTCTTCTAAGATTGCCCTGTATTTGGCTCCATCCATCTTCTCATCAAATCTGACCAGCTTCCCTGTCCCTGCTGAAGAAAAGCATCCCACAACATGATGCTGCCACCACCATGTTTCACGGTGGGGATGGACTGTTAAGGGTGATGTGCATTGTTAGTTTTACACCACACATAGCATTTTGCTTTTAGGCCAAAAAGTTCAATTTTGGTCTTATCTGACCAGAGCACCTTCTTCCACCCATATGGCTTCTCGCAAACTGCAAACGGGACATCTTATGGCTTTCTTACAATAATAACTTTCTTATTGCCACTCTCCCATAAAGGCCAGATTTGTGGAGTGCACGACTAAAAGTTGTCCTGTGGACAGATTCTCCCACCTGAGCTGTGGATCTCTGCAGTTCCTCCAGAGCTCTCCTTGCCCGGCCTGTCAGTTTAGGTGGACGGCCATGTCTTGGTAGGTTTGCAGTTGTGCCATACTCTTTCCATTTTCGGATGATGGATTGAACAGTGCTCTGTGAGATGTTCAAAGCTTGGGATATATTTTTATAACCTTAACCCAGCTTTAAACTTCTACACAACTTTATCCCTGACCTGTCTGGTGTGTTTCTTGGCCTTCGTGATGCTGTTGTGATGCTGTTTGTTCACTAAATTTCACTAACAAACCTCTGAGGGCTTTACAGAACAGCTGTATTGATACTGAGATTAATTTACACACAGGTGGACCCTATTTACTAATTAGGTGACTTCTGAAGGCAGTTTGTTCCACTAGATCAGGGATATGCAATTAGCAGACCTCCAGCTGTTGCCAAACTACAAGTCCCATGAGGCATAGCGAGACTCTGACAGCAGCAAGCATGACACCCAGAGGCAGAGGCATGATGGGACTTGTAGTTTTGCAACAGCTGGAGGTCCGCTAATTGCATATTCCTGCACTAGATGTTAGTTATGGGTATCAGATTAAAGGGGACTGAATACAAATGCACACCACACTTTTCAGATATTGATTTGTAAAAAATGTTGAACACCATTTATCATTTTCCTTCTACTTCACAATTATGTGATTTATTAAAATCCAATAAAATACACGTTTTTGGTTGTAACATGGCAAAATGTGGAAAATTTCAAGGGGTATAAATACTTTGTCAAGGCACTGTGTATGAAGTAAATGTCCCAGTGCCCCTTGGGTGCTTTTTTCTTTGTTGCATACTGTAGAACTCTGGCCACTTTTTTTTTTTTTTTTTTACACTTGCGTTTATTAAACGTGTTCAGCAACATGAACAAGTAAAGGTACACATAAACCTAATCAAGCAGTCAATACACAACAAAATAAACACCATAGATAAATGGTCATAAAAGTCATACAAACAATAATCCAAAACAGTTCCGTGATTAGTCTACTTAAACAGCTTAGAGAAATGTAGCAACCAAAAATCTGACATTACCATGGATTGGGTCAGAGCTAAAAGAAGAGGGACAAAGAGAATGGAGGGTTATGGTAAGTAAGGGGGCAAAAGAGAGGGGGAAAGGGGAGAAAAAAGGGAGGGAATGGAGGATTAGGGGGGAAAACAGTGGAAAATCAGCAGTGCGGGTAGGTAGGGTAACTAACATACACAAGGTACAATAGATCAATGTTATATACTGTAGCGTGAGATATTAACACCTAAACAGTAGTGCCCTGCGCTTCGATCCAGCCAGACCAAATGTTGTCGAATTGAGCAGGACAGTTTCGGCTGATGTACGTAAGCCTATATAGGGGAAGAGCCCTGTTGACCACCGCCTTCCAGCCCGACAAAGTGGACGGAGTAGGCAGCTTCCATTTCAGCAGGATTTCCCTTCCCTAGCATAATAGGCCAAAAATAAAAAAAAGTTTCACATGCTTAGTGGCCTCCACAAAATCAGTGAGTCCTAGCAGCAGCACCAAGGGGTCCATAGGGACAGACAGGTTACCAACTGTGTTAGTATCCAATACCCCTGCCCAGAAATGACACAACCTGGAGCAAAACCAAAACATGTGAGCAAACGTGCCACACACTTTATATGTGAGCAGATCTTGTGGATGTTGTTAGCTGTCTGTGTACGTAATAAAATGTTAATGCACTATTAGATTTTCTCTTTTCATGCCTTCTCTGCTATGGAGGAGATATGCAGAGGCGAGAGGCGTATTTATTCAAAGTATCTGAGTTCTTCAGTATAGAATTTAAATGCTGTATTACGTTGTATTTCCTATAGAAACCACACATCAGATTAATCCATTGTATTTATAAATGGCACTAACACAGACGTCCTTTTTTTTTGTAACAATAAAGATACTTTCCTGGTTTCTTCATGGCAACATACTAGTGATAGAGCTCTGCCTCTAACCCCTTCCTCAGGACCAGTAAATATATAAAAGTGAAAAAGTAAACCCGGCCATACATAGATCAAAATCTGTCCGGTTCAGCAGGGACTAGCCAAATTTTTATCCATGTATAGGCTAGCTGGTTGTACACAAGTGAATCAATTCACTTGTGTACAACCAGCCTGTAGGGTTTTTTCCGAATGATCAGTAATGGCTATAGCCGGCAAAACTGATCATTGTATTCTGACGGCTGGGGATGGTTCCTCACTCTCAGTATATAATATCACAGCGGGAGGGATTCCCCCATCCACCTCAAATGTGTCAATGGGGGAATTACCTAAAAAAAAAAATCATTCAACCCACTGGTTGAACGAAAAAAAAGGAATCATGTATGGCCAGCCTAAGAGCCCCCTGGAATTTAGTTGCATATGGTTGGCCTCTGCCTACAGTCTAAGACTCACAGGTCAAGGCCCTGCATGAGCTCAATGTTTCGAGATCTCGGCTGTAGCCCGTTTCAGACTTTCAAACAGACCTTTTGTTTTGCTGGCAGGAAAATATAGGGAAAAGGAGGCCATTTCAAGAACCTTGGCGTCTTGGATAGTAAAACTGATCTATAGGGTATACAGAGCAGTGAGGCAGGATTCCCCTTCTATGGCGAAGGCACATTCTATGAGGGCTATTGTGGCATCTTGAGTTTCCATGGATACGATATGTAGAGTGACAAGTTGCTCATTGAATCACTCTTTCCTAAAACATAATATAACTGATCCTGGCACATTGACGGCAGTGGAGTTCAGAAGAAAGGCAATTAAAATCTAGCATTTTGCATTTATCCTACACTGTCCGTTAGTTATTTAATACCAGTATGCTGCCATGTAGGCACCAGGAAAATTGAAAATTGTATAAAACACTTACCCTAATTTTCATTTCCTGGTGCTTATCCATGGCAGCATATGTAACTGGCCTCGGTCTGAATCTTTAGGCTACATGTACACTACAAATGGCAGAAAGTGAAGAACTAAAGAGTCTCATAATGAAGGTGAAAGAGGAGAGCGCAAAAGCTAGTCTGAAATTGTACATTAAGAAAACTAAGATCATGGTAACCGGTCCCATCACTCCTTGGCAAATAGAAGGAGAAGAAATGTAAACAGTAACAGATTTGATATTCCTAGGCTCCAAGATCATGGCAGACAGTGACTGTAGCCATAAAATTAAGAGATGCTTGCTTCTTGGGAGGAAAGCAATGGCAAACCTAGACAACATTATAAAAAGCATAATGTTTTCTTATGTTTTTTTATGTTGTCGCCCTACCGACAAAGTGGCGTATAGTCAAAGCTATGGTATTCCCAGTAGTAACCCATGGCTGTGAAAGTTGAACCATAAGGGAGGCTGAATGCAGAAGAATGGATGCTTTTGAACTATGGTGTTGGAGAAGACTCTTGAAAGTCCTTTAGACAGCAAGAAGATCAAACCAGTCAATCCTGAAGGAAATAAACCCTGAATAATCACTGGAAGAACCGATCCTGAAGCTAAAACTTGAATACTTTGGCCACCTAATGCGAAGAGAGGACTCATTGGAAAATACCTTAAAGCTGGGAAACATGGAAGGAAAAAGGAGAAGAGGGCAACAGAAAACAAGATGGATAGATGGCATCATTGAAACAATTGGGAGGCAGTAGGGGACAGAAAAGCTTGGCGCGCTTTGGTTCATGAGGTCAAGAAGAGTCGGACACGACTAAACGGCTGAACAACAACACTAGTCTACCCTGACCATGGCAGGGGAAAACGTGGCAAAAACGCAAACCATGTTTTTACCGCGATTTGCGGTTTCCCGTGACAAGCCATCAAAATGTTCCTATTCTGAATGTGATTCTTGTGCGTTCAGGAGAGGGAGTTTTAACCTCACCGAAAGGGGGCAGCTCCTAAACTCTGCTAAAAGCCTATGTGTACATGGACACATAGGCTTTTATGGAATTTAGTTTAGGAGCTTTGGAAAAAAAAATGCCAAAAGCTCCTAAACTCAAGTTTAGGGGTTGCCAGGAACTGACAGCAGAATGACATACCTATTCACTGGTCCTGAGAGAGGGGTTACAAACAGAACTGCCATTGATAGGCACTACGGATAAAACATTATGGTAAGAATTTGATACCTTCAGTTTCTATATAAATTAGCCCAATTTCTCTTGAACCCATATGCTTTTTGGTACCATGCATGCCTAAAAGGGTAACCGCATTACCCATAGCAGCCAACTGTATTCGTCCCTATTTTTTTTTTTATATTCTTTAATGTTTCATATGTTCTTTTTAGGTATTCCCGACGTCTGCATAAAACAGTGAGACGCTTGGTCCCTGACTGTGACGTGCGGTTCTTGCTGTCAGAAAGTGGCAGTGGTAAGGGTGCTGCTATGGTGACGGCAGTGGCTTATCGGCTGGCAGAGCAGAGGCGACAGATTGATGAAACGCTTGAAGAATTCAGCCTTAGTAAAGAGCAGTTGCATGAGGTGAAGAGGAGGATGCGAATCGAGATGGAATGTGGATTGAAGAAAAAAACTCACGAAACTGCTAAAGTGAAAATGCTGCCAACATTTGTTCGCAGCACACCAGATGGCTCAGGTACTTGTTAATATTTAAATGCTTAGAAAACAGAAAAGAAAGGGAAATGCAGAGAAAGCTCTCAAAGCTCTATCAAGCCTGAAAAGAAACCTCCAATACTAATGGAAGTTTTTTCATAAATAAGTAGCTGTGTGCGCAGTTGTGATGTTTGACACAGGCAGGCGATTCCAGTGCAGTACATTACAGTTACCCATTGCTTTCTCTGGTGCCCTCTTGTGGTCTCATTCCATAACCATTTGTAGAGTGTCTGAGAAATGTTCAGCATACAGAAACAACTAATTTATAATCGTAATATTACATTTTAGTGGAACGTATTCAATGGGAAGCTCAATTTAGCAAAAATAGGAACTCTTAACTACTTTCTATAAATAAGTATATGTGAGTTGGTAATCATAAATGTCATAATTTTGTTTATTTTTTGTTTCAGAAAATGGTGATTTTCTGGCGCTGGACCTTGGAGGAACAAACTTTAGAGTATTACTTGTAAAGATAAGAAGTGGTAAAAGAAGAACTGTGGAAATGCATAATAAAATTTATGCCATTCCTGTAGATGTCATGCAAGGCACTGGAGAGGAGGTATGTCACATATATTATTTATAAATCATTTTCCTTGTGGTTTAAGCTTATACTTGTTAAGTTAATAAATAAAGTGTAGCGCTTATATGATTGAATTAGCAATTGTAACCCAATTTGTAAATGATAATGAGGGGATATGCCCCTAAAATTGATGTGCTCACTGTGACAGTGATGATAATAAATGTGATATCAACATAAATCTACAAAAAACACATACAAATTACTTCAAAGTCCATAGATAGAAATGAGAGTCCACGATGTGTCAAATAAAGAAACTGTGAAGACACATTGTGGACTCTCATTTCTATCTATGGACTTTGAAGTCATTTGTATGTGTTTTTTGTAGATTTATGTTGATATCACATTTATTGTCATCACTGTCACAGTGAGCACATCAATTTTAGGGGCATATCCCCTCATTATCATTTACTAATTGGGTTACAATCATAGGCGTGCGCACAGGGTGTGCCAGATGTGCCCAGGCACACCCTAATCGCCCTGTGCAGTACATATTCCCCCTACTGCCCTGGTTTCCCCTCCTTCCCCCTGCAGCGCTTCCGGCGTTCCTACTCTCCTCTCCCTCCAGCTGTTGCTGCGGGGATGTTTTAGGATAAATGGGGGAAGGGGCTTGTAAATATGTAACTCACCGTCCCCTTCCCTTTCATAGTGAGTGATCGGTACTATGAGTTTAATCTTTGGGGTGCACACCCTAATGCAATAGGCTGCGCACACCTATGGTTACAATTCCTAATTCAATCCTATAAGCGCTACACTTTATTTATTCACTGTTTTCAGCTATTATCCAACTAGCCGCGTTAGCTGCTTTTTTGTACACAGGCAGCGCAGGGTCATTTATACAATTATACTTGTTAAGTTACTTGGCATCCCGCCCTACAACTTTCTTTTTTAATACTTTATAAATTGGTTGGGCTGGATTATGATTTCTTTTACATATGTGGAATAAATGACAATCATGGAAAGAGGAAAAGCAGTATACCAGAGGCAGCCATCTTGGAACTGGCAGTTCTCTGGTTTTAAAAACGTATGTGAAATATTAATTCCGCTCATATAAAGCTGCATAGCCTGCTGTTTTGACAGTGTCTCCGTATGGAAAATATGTAATTGAAACTGTTTCAGTGAGCTTACAAATCTTAAATAATGTTTACATATTATTTTCCAGCTCTTCGATCACATTGTTCACTGCATCTCAGATTTCCTTGACTACATGGGGATTAAAGGAGCCCGGCTTCCCTTGGGATTCACCTTCTCCTTCCCCTGCAAGCAGACCAGTTTAGATGCTGTAAGTTCACTAGGATGATGTGGCTGTTTCTACCTCTGAAATCATGTGTTTTGCTTTTACTTTTCCACTGTACTATTATGAATTAAAATACACCATACAAATAGTGGAGCTGCTATTGCTTACTTAGTTTTCAAGATAAAAGCTCCAGGGCTTTTATTCGTATTCTTCCTTTGCTACTTATTAGCTAAGGAAATCAAAAGAAGTATGGCAATGCCTGTTAAATTAACGTTAAACTTCAGTAATTTTTTCAACTTTCCACCTAATAAATCTTCTGCCCTTGTTTCAACTTTGGATAGTAAAACATTTTTTTTTTCTGCCAGTAAATACCTTATACAGCCCACTTCCTGTTTCTTGACTGGTAAAAAGCCTAGGCTTGTGACATTATGCACAGCTCTCTCTCTCACGCTCGAGAGTTTTTCAGGAAGGGAGGGGGGATGAGTCATAGGAGGGCCAATCCTGGCTGCAGAGCTGGAGGTGTGCTTCTGTGTGTCTGTGTAAATCCAGGAAGTCAACAGGCAGCAGCTTCAGTTGCCCCCAGTTAAAATGGTTGCAGCCAGACTCAGTGGAGGGAGATTTCTGCAGCATATTTGGTAAGTACCGAATCACAGTATATATAAAATAATATGCAAAGTGGTTGGAGGGAAGTTTCAGAATGGCAAAGATGTTTTTATTACAAATTATGTGAGCAGACTGCAGTTCCACTTTAATGTCTTCGTGTTTAGAAATGGGGGTAGGGAATCGTATGATATTTCATAATGTAGTGACTGCACAGTAATGTTGCTCTAGAAAATTGAGACCAGATAGGCAACATTTTATACATGTGATGGGGAGATGGCACTTATGAAGCTACACAAAACTTGCAATAGATGTAAAGTGGAATGTTTGCTTTCCAGATTGTTCAGATCCATTCGCACCTTTGTGTTCTAGTCCATTGCTTTATTGAACGTAATGACACGTGTTAACATGCATTACAATAAGTTGCCCTCTAATTTAAATGAGTTGTCAATGCACCAAATGGACATGCAACTTTTTTAGCAGTGAACCACAACACATGGTAGTGTATTACTGTGTGTTGTGTGCTGCTATGCATATGCGTTCCCTTTACAATGAATGGTACTGTAAGGCACTAACGCAGGGGTACTCAACCTATGGCCCTCGGAGCCCTCTGATGTGGTCTTTGACCTCAAACCAGGAAAGCACATGCCCGGGGTCGGCAACCCATTGATCATGATCTGGGGTTGACAACCTGCCATCCCAGAGCATCAGAGTGCATCGGGCCTGCGCCAGCAGTAGGGGAAGCGGGTGGCCACAGAGAGAGAAGCAGCTGCATGAGCCAATGCTTCCTCTGTAGCACCAGCTGCTGTCCCAGGCAGAGTGATACCAAGTGCACTTAGCCTCAAATCCTTTCTAGCAGCCTGGAAAGTGATGCCACTAGAACCTGGAAAAGAAGGTCAGTGTATTAAACCACCCATACAGTGTGCTTTTGCAATGGGCATATTAGAACCTATAAAAAGGGTTAACAACTACAGTGCTGTGAAAAAGTATTTGCCCCCTTCCTGATTTATTTTAATTTTTTTGCATATTTCTCACACTTAAATGATTCAGATCATCAAATTTTAATATTACACAAAGATAAACCGAGCAAACCTAAGATGCCGTTTTTAAATTATTATTTCATTTATTAAGGGAAAAAAGCTGTTCAAACCTGCCTGACCCTATGTGAAAAAGTAATTGCCCTCTCCCGTGCTGAATCATGAATGAACTGTGTTTAACCACAATTTTTTGGAAAGCTGAGTTAAATTTCACTTGCCACACTCAGGCCACACTCACTGCCAGACCTGTTGAATCAAGAAATCACATAAATATTTTAATTTTTTTCACATAAATCACATAAATAGAAGCTGTCTGACAAAGTAAAGGACGCTAACAGATCACAAAAAGCCACACATGATGCCACAATCTAAAAAAAATCAAGAACAGATTAGAAACAAAGTAATGGACATGTATCGGCCTAGGAAGGGTTTTAAAGCCATTTCTAAGGCTTTGAAACTCCAGTGAACCATTAGGGGAGCCATTATCCACAAATGGAGATAACTTGGAACAGTGGTGAACCTTCCCAGGAGTGGCCGGCCTACATAAATTACTCCAAGAGCATGACGACGACTCATCCAGGAGGTCATAAAAGAACACAGAACAATATCTAAAGAACTGCAGGCCTCACTTGCCTCAGGTAAGATCAGTGTTTATGATACAACAACAAGAAAGAGACTGGGCAAAAATTGCATCCATGGGAGAGTTCCAAGGCCAAAGCCACTGCTGACCACAAAGGCTCATCTCACATTTACCAAAAAACATTTTAAATATCCCCAAGACTTTTAGACAAATATTCTGTGGACTGATGAGAATTATTTTTTAACTTTTTGGAAGGTGTGCGTCCCGTTACATCTGGCATAAAACGAATACAGCATTTCATAACAAGATGATCGTACCAACAGTCAGACATGGTGGTGGTAGCGTGATAGTCTGGGGCTGCTTTGCAGCTTCAGGACTTTAACAACTTACCATAATTGATGGAATAATGAATTCTGAGCTCTACCAGAAAATCCTGAAGGAGAATGTCCGGCCATCAGTTTGTGACCTCAAGCTCAAGTGCTCTTGGGTTATGCAGCAGAACAATGATCCGAAATACAACAGCAAGTCCACCTCCAAATGGTTCAAACAAAGCAAAATTTAGATTTTGGCGTGGCCTAGTCAAAGCCCAGACTTAAATCCAATTGCGATGCTGTATTGTGACCTTACACGGGCCGTTCATGCTGGAAAACCCTCCAATGTGGCTGAATTAAAACAATTCTGCAAAGAAGAGTGGGCCAAAATTGCTCCACAGCAATGTGAAGGACTTATTGCTAGTTATCGCAAACGCTTGATTGCAGTTGTTGCCACCAAGGGTGGCACAACCAGTTATTAGGTTTAGGGAGCAATTACTTTTTCACATAAAGCCAGGCAGGTTTGGACAGCTTTTTTGCCTTTATAAATGAAACCATAATTTAAAAACTGCATTTTGTATTTACTTGGGTTATTTTTGTGTAATAATATTTTTTTTTTGATGATCTGAGTCATTTCAGTGTAACAAATATGAAAAAAAATAAAAAATCAGGAAATACTTTTTCACAGCATTGTATGCTTTTACACAAATCCATGGGTGCAGTGCAGCGCACCTGCATGTTTCCTGCGGGCTAGCTGCACTGAGCCATAGACTTCTATTATATTCTGCGAGTTTGATACTAGTGACCACGCTCATAAGATATACCGTATATACTCGAGTATAAGCCGACCCGAATATGAGCCGAGGCACTAATTTTACCACAAAAAACTGGGAAAACGTATTGCCTCGAGTATAAGCCTAGGGTGTCCATCTGCATGCCTCACTGTGCCTCACTTTGCCTCACTGTGTCCATGTGCATTCCTCACTGTGCCTTACTTTGCCCATGCCTCACTGTGCCCATGCCTCACTGTCACTGTGCCCATGCCTCACTGTCACTGTGCCCATGCCTCACTGTGCTCATGCCTCACTGTGCTCATGCCTCACTGTCACTGTGCCCATGCCTCACTGTGTCCATGCCTCACTGTGCCCAATCTCCCTACCTGATCTCCGGCTCTGTGTGAGTAGACTGACGTTTAACATGGGAGTCTATGAAAGGGGTGCCCGGCTTTGAAAAATCGGTGGTCCCCTGGACAACAAACTTTGCACACTTATAGATGAGGAGTGGGGCTACATGTGTGGCAAGTTTGGGGTCCAGGGGACCTTGGGCCGGCCGGTACCGGGTCCCCAAATTCACCAGAGAAATTACTGTTTAACATGGGAGTCTATGAAAGGAGTGCCCGGCTTTGAAAAATCAGTGCTCCCCGGCCGTAGGTCCCCCGGACAACAAACTTTGCACACTTGTAGAGGAAGAGGGGGTTTGCGGTCCAGGGGACCTACGGCTGGCCGGGATCAGGCGCACAAAGTTGAAGATGGACACAGACTCGAGTATAAGCCGAGGGGGGCATTTTCAGCACAAAAAAATGTGCTGAAAAACTCGGCTTATATTCGAGTATATACAGTAATAGAAGTCTATAGCAAAGCTCAGCCAACCCGCAGGAAAGCACATCAGTGTTAAAGCAGCCTTATAGAGGGCTCAGGACAGTAAGGGCTTATTTACATTTGAGGTTTGGGGGCAGTAAAACCCCATAGTTGAGATGTGTTTTTACCACACCCCCAACCACTGGTGTAGCATCAGGGGTCGCAATGGCGACTCTGCCCCATTCTCCAGGGGGCCCTACGGCCTCCCTGTCACATTCTGTTTTACACTTGGACAGGACGGGCAACAGGGGTGGCATATACAGGAACTGATCCTCTCCATTTTCCTCTTGCAACCGCTGAAAGCCGGCTTCTACTCCTCTTCCTCCTGCTGGCATTTAGCGGCTGCAGGAGGAAAATGCTCATTATGCTATTCAAAATAAAAAATGTGAAATTCTGAACCATTTTATTTTATTGTGGCCCACAACTGGTTACCAAATTACTTAAATGGCTTTTGCTCTTTAAAAAGTTGAGCACCCCTGCACTAACGCATGCATTGTGGTAACACGCAATGCATACATGTGAAGAACAGACAGGTAATAAAGCTCTTCATTTTGTCTGATTTATATTGAAATTAAAAGCTTAAATCAGTTTACATTTGCACTATTCTGTAATCTTCTGCACATAAGTGTTCGGGCTGGAAAAAAGAGAGGGTCAGCACTATTAGCCAGTCATGGTTTGCTGCATTGTAAGATATTGTGAATCTAACAAATAGAGCTGGTTGATTGGAAGAGAGAGCAAATAGATAACCTTGTCATTGAGCTGCTTCATCATCACTATCCAATCACAACCCTGAGCAAGGTGTATTCATTTGTCTTCAGTAAAAAGCAAATGGTCAAGTCTTGGTTATGGTGCCTATTAGGGAGGTCTGGACTAAAAAAATTAAAGAATTAAGGTTCCATTCACATCAGATGTGTGTCTCCGGAGTCGCATGATTTAGAGTGCGACTTTGATGAGACTTTTGGTGCGATTTTGATCTGACTTTACATTCTATGGATCAAAGTTGCATCAAAAGTCGCACCAAAGTAGTGCAGGCACCTTTTCAAAGTTGCTGCAACTTTAAGTCGCACCAATTTGAACGGGTGCTTCTGAAAAGAATAGGAAGCGACTTGTCAAGTGATTTTGCTGTCCAAAGTCACATGACAAATCGCACTAGTGTGAATGGAGCCTACATTTTTTTTCTGCTACATTAGACATATTTCAGCTGTGTAGCTTGGTTACACTTACGTAAAGTTTGCTTACAATTATGCCTGCAAATCTGTGTTCACCAACACCATTTAAAGAGAAATATTGTCTTGTGCTGCTAGGATTGCGTGTCTTTACCCTTCTTTACTTGAAATAAACTGACTGTTCTGTTTGACACCTCTCCTTATCTCTATATTTTATAAAATATGCTCCATTTGACCTTAACCTGAATTTAATAATGTCTTGGAATTTGATTCATAACTCCACAGGGTATCCTGCTAACCTGGACCAAAGGTTTCAAGGCAACTGACTGTGAGGGCGACGATGTGGTGAGCTTACTAAGAGAAGGGATCAAGAGAAGAGAGGTATGTGGGACTATATCCCATCTGTCACATCAATACAGCCAGAGCACAAGTAATAACAGCCTGATTCTTCACAGTGCTTTGTGCACTTTACTGTAATTGCAGCATAAATGCACTTAATGATGAGCCATTTACTAACAATTATTAATGTGAAGTAGCAGTAGAGTTATGTGACTTATTGAGTGTTTTTACTGCTTTTACAAGTTACGAATAGAATGAGGCAAAGGATTGATCTAATTATAAAGCCCAACTCCAGCCCAAACAGTTTTTTAATTGAATAAAAAAAAAATGTAATTTAAAACAAAGTAGGTAAGTGTTGGAACATTTTCTTTTTTTTTTGTTTTTGCTTTCTGTGTTTCCATAGGGGAGATTTACCCTCACTTCCTGTCCAGGTGATAAGGTGTCCCCATGGCAGGGAGTGATGAGATATCACCCAGATGGGGACAGGAACAGCTGAAAAAAAGCACAGTTATTTAGTAGAGTGGGAAAGGGTTGCAACATCTGTTTGTTGTTTTTTTGTTTCTTCCTAATCTGGTGAAACCTGTTCACCCTTTATTGCAGATGGCAATAAAAACCTGACAGTTCTGACTCTACTAAAAACAAAAAAAATTAGAGTTTAAAATCATACCACTTTTAAGCAGTATGTGTGAGTGTGTATGCTTATACCCAGATCTGAGTACTTGAAAAAAGGCTTGTCAGCATTTTCAGTGTTTCCACATTACAACGCACTAGGCGTACTTACCTTGTAATGGTGTATCTACCACAGAATTCAAAGGTGCCTTTAATAGCCTCAGTTATAATTATGGTTCAGTTGCCAACTAAGCTTTATTTCCCACTGTTGTCAGTCCTTACGAACATGGTATATATAATAAATATATAGAATGCAAATACAGTATACTGAAGTACTGTAAATAAATATATATATATATATATATTGCAATATATACTGAAGTACTGTATTTTGCGAGCATGCCGCACTTTGCTGGAAGCCAGTGAGTTTTGGTCAAGATCATTGCTTGGCCGTCCCACCGGTTAGCAAGATTTAAGTGTTGTTTTTTTAAAGTGGAGGCAATAAACAATGGAAAGGGGTCTCATACCCCAGAAGCCTAGTACACACGATCGGTTTTCCCGGCGGTAAAAAGTCTTCCGAGAAAACCGAGGGGAAAACCGAGAACCTGCTCGGTAGCTTTTTTCCCCCTACACACGACCGGGTTTCCCGGCAGGAAAACTGCCATGAGAGCTTTGGTCAGGAAACCCGGCCGTGTGTATGCTCCACCGCAGTGTTTCCCCATAGGAGAACTTCCGGCTTAAAAAACGCCGGGAATCCCGGCAGGAAAAAAGAGAACATGTTCTCATTTTTTTTTTTTCTGTCGGGAAAACTGCGATGGAGCATACACACGGCCTGGATTCCCGGCCAAAAGCTCTCATGGCAGTTTTCCTGCCGGGAAACCCGGTCGTGTGTACGAGGCATTAGTCTTCTCTTCCAGATCATAGCACCAGCCTGACCAGATTGAAACACTGAATATCATGCCAGTGGATCACCTGGATAATATAGGATCATACTGCCAACACAGCATTACTTGGATCAGCATGCATCAATGTGATGACAAGCTATCGGTACTTGCAAAATGGCACTGCTGCCCTGGTGGGTAGCAGGTTAGTATTTAAAAAAAAAAAAACAGCAGTGTTTATATTTGTACAGATTGGGCTGTTGAGTCAGGAGAAGCAGTGAACTTCAGAGGCAATTGCCGCAATGAGGGTATAAGAGAAGTGACCAAGATTTGGTCGACCATTTAGTGATGCCTACTCTATATAAAGAGGTCACATAGGCATTGTATAGCAATCAACTCTAAAGCTGTAATTTTAAACTAATGTGTCATATTCAATGTACAGTGTAAATTGCAGATGCATGTTGGCTTCAATGAAAAATTATTAATTGAACTGTACTCCTCCTCCCTTTAAGGAATTTGACTTAGATGTAGTTGCCATAGTAAATGATACAGTTGGAACAATGATGACTTGTGCTTATGAAGATCCTAATTGTGAAATCGGTCTTATTGTGGGTAAGTTCGCAAAGGAATAAACGTATGTATTTTATAATGCATAAAATAGATAAGTATTAGGCCCAACTGAACATATATCAGCACCTAATCCCTATATTTATAGATTTTTTTTTTCATTGAACAAAGGTGTTTATTGAGTAAAAAAAAGGTGCATACAAAGTCAGCATGACATTTACATATACTTTATATACTCGAGTATAAGCCGAGTTTTTCAGCACATTTTTTTGTGCTGAAAATGCCCCCCTCGGCTTATACTCGAGTTACCTTTTTGCGCCTGATCTCCCGGAATTTGGGGACCCGGTACTGGCCGGCTGTAGGTCCCCTGGACCCCAAACTTGGCACACATGTAGCCCCACTGCTCATCTGCAAGTGTGCAAAGTTTGTTGTCCGGGAGACCTACAGCCGGGGAGCACCGAATTTTCAAAGCCGGGCACCCCTTCCAAATACTCCCATGTTAGACGGTCATTTATCCGGTGATTTTGGGGACCTGGTACCGGCCGGTTGTAGTTTTTCTGGACTCAAAACTTGACACACACGTAGCCCCATTTTAACTCTATAGGTGTGCAAAGTTTTTTGTCTGGGGGACCTACGGCCGGGGAGCACTGATTTTTTTAAAGCCGGGCACCCCTTCTATAGACTCCTATGTTAAATGTCAGTCTAGTCATGGACACAGTGAGGCATGGACACAGTGAGGCACAGTGAGGCATGGGCACAGTAAGGCACAGTGAGGCATGCACATGGACACAATGAGGCACAATGAGGCATGCAGATGGACACCCTAGGCTTATACTCGAGTCAATAAGTTTTCCCAGTTTTTTGTGATAAAATTAGGTGCCTCGGCTTATATTCGGGTCGGCTTATACTCAAGTATATACGGTACATAGGTCACAAAAGAAAATATCCACGAATCAGGTGGTACATTCAAAACAGTTACAGCAGGTAATGCATAATAGAGTGTACTTGAGTAAATCCATGAGAATACAAACAGGAGATCTAACAAAAGGGTAAACAGCCCAAAAGGTTTCCACATTAGTAACTCGGGACAGGTCTACCGTTAACTGCAGGTCTCTGTGTCCTTCAACCAGCGGTCCCAAATTTTATTGTATTTGGCTGGGCAGCCTCTATTTGTGTATATACATTTTTTGTAGGATAATGTGACTTTTACCTCCGCCTTCCACTCCGAAAAACTGAAGACCTCTTCCATTTCCTGGCAATAATCTTTCTGGCCGAGAATAGGGTTTCGCGTAGGAATATCTTGGTATATTTGTCCATAACGTCAGGAAATATCCAGAGTATACATATGTATAGAATTTGACAAAATGAAGGATGAATGGGATTATAAATGGTGCCAAAACCCTCCCACAGAAAGCAACTTAGAAAGTCATATTAATAAAAACAAAAGTTTTATTACAATTCATTGTTAAAAGATTTCTGGGGAAATAATACCCTAAAATACATGCAAGATAAAATATTACCCGCTCAGCCACCCTGACGTGTTATCCTCCCTCCTTCAAACAGTCACAGTAATAAATACAGTAAATGTTCAACAAATGTATGATACATAGATGAAGAGGGAAGATGATGAATAACCCAATGCGTTTCGCAGTTGTAGCTTCCTCAGGGGTTCAAAAGGGTGTTGTTGAGCAGGGTTAAGACACTTTCCCAAAAGAATATTTAGTCTGAGATGGTGGAAGCCTTGCAGGACCTGGTCAGAAGATGGTATGTGGCAAAAGATGACAATAGATAGAGCCTACAGAAAAGGCCCGGGAAGCCTATGAGTTTCAAAAGATGCATTTCTATAAACCAAGGATATCCGTGTCACTACAAGTAGCCTTGGATTACAAATCACCTTTACACTTTAAATGTGGGAAGCACAACATCCCAGCCGCTACCAGGTGACTGTAAGAAGAGGTGATGGGTCCTTCATCATCTTCCCTCTTCATCTATGTATCATACATTTGTTGAACATTTAGGGTGGCTGAGCGGGTTATATTTTATTTTGCATATATTTTAGGGGATTATTTCCCCAAAAATCTTTTAACGATGAATTGTATTAACACTTTTGTTTTTATTAATATGACTTTCTAAGTTGCTTTCTGTGGAATTGTTTTGGCACCATTTATAAGCCCATTCATCCTTCATTTTGTCAAATTCTATAATGCATAAAATGACTCTCATCCTTGCTATCGTTTTTAGTAATCATAATGGGAAATCTGTTATCGTTAAAAGTGTAACTCCATCCCCCCTCAAATTTTTGATTTTGGATTTAGGTATATAAAAAAAGTTAAAATATCTGACATATTTCCGCTGCTGTCTGGTTTACCTTTACTTCCTTTCAAGAAAAAATAAATAAATAAAATTTTTCGCCAGAACTGCACCACCAAGGTGTGCTGGCTGGTGGCCACTGTACGTATATGTGTGTGTATGTATGTATATATATATATATATATATATATATTACATTTTTTATTTTGGTTTTAGATATGCTTTTATTGTGGTTTGCTAAGTGGCTTTCTGTATATACATTGTGATTTTATTTACATAGAGTGAATTTTCTAATTTCTTAGCATAGCAAAAAAAAAGAAATAAAAGAAAGCTGACGGCTTTTAAATCTTCTTCATGCTATTTGAAGCTTTTGACTAGAGTAGCACTTTAATAATAAACATATGCTTAATTTGTAGTACCCAGTCCTCCTACACATAAAGAGCAGTAAAGCCTTGCAATGCAGGCACAGCCCCACTGCAAGGGAGGACTTTTACTTTTCCTGGAGTTCAGCTTTAAAGAAAATTTGCCCTCTGACCATATGAGGCGTTCTTTGACATATGCTTTTGATTACAAGACAATTATTGATAGCTGTATACTACAAATCACCTTAATGTATCTTTATATAAAATGTGCATGTCTTCATATATTCCAGGTACTGGCAGCAATGCATGCTACATGGAAGAGATGAAAAACATAGAAATGGTGGATGGAGATGAAGGCAGAATGTGTGTCAATATGGAATGGGGAGCTTTCGGTGATAATGGGTGCCTGGATGACATTAGAACAAAATATGACAAAGCTGTTGATGAACTTTCACTAAACTCAGGAAAACAAAGGTGCGTCACACAGTTATTAGAAGGACAGACTAAAGGTACTATACCATACATGTAATAACTGCAGCATTAATTAATTTGGTTTATAAGAGTAGGTTCACACTTGTGTGGGTTTTGCATGCGCGTTTGCTCAGGCACAGCAGTCCATTTATTTGAATTGGTTGTATACCTGCAAGAGAGATGGGGAAAGAAGTCCCCAACCCTTTTTCTGGGTCCATGCACACTGGCTTAAAAGAACATTGCTTCTACAGGAGTTTTGTGTTCTGCCTGTAGAAGCAGCTCAATGTTATCTTTTGTGTCCATGTACATTAGGACATTTATGCCGCGTACACACGATCGGAAATTCTGACAAGAAATCTTTGATGTGAGCTTTTTGTCGAAAATTACGACTGTGTGTAGGCTCCATCGGACATTTGCTGTCGGAATTTCTGACAACAAAAATTTGAGAGCTGGTTCTCAAATTTTCCGATAAGAAAAGTTCTTGTCGGAAATTCGGATCGTCTGTATGCAATTCCGACGCACAAAAAAACACGCATTCTCAGAATCGAGCAATAGAGCCAAACTGCCTATCGAACTTCATTGATCTCGGCTCGTCGTACGTGTTGTACGTCACCGCGTTCTTGACGGTCTAAATTTCCAACAACATTTGTGTGACCGTGTGTATGCAACACAAGTTTAAGCCAACAATCCACGGTTTTGTTGTCGGAATTTCCGATGGTGTGTACGCAGCATTAGAGCCATATTTCAAAGTGATTGTAAAGCTTTGATTATTTTATGTTTAAATAACAAACATGTCATACTTACCTCCACTGTGCAGTTTGTTTTGCACAGAGTGGCCCCGAACACCATCTTCTGGGGTCCCTCGGGGGCTCTCGCGGCTCCTCCCCTGCATCAGATAACCCCCTAGGAGAAGCCCTCTCCTGAGGGGTTACCTTGCGGGCGCGCTTCCATACTCCTTGTTTGGTGTACATAGCCACTGAAAGTATGACTTGGCCCCAGCGCCCGCGTCATTGGATTTGATTGACAGCAGCGGGAGCCAATGGCTGCGCTGCTATCAATCTATCCAATCAAGAGCCGAGAACCCCGGGCAGAGGGACAGCGCGTCCCCGCCGTGGGAAATTCCAGGGCTCATGTAAGTAAAACGGGGGGGCTAGGGGGCCGGATGCATTAAGGTGAAAAAACACGAGGGTTTACAACCCCTTTAAGCTCAGTGTTTAGAGGCAGAAAAAAAAAACCTTCTGGTTTGCGTTTTTGAAAGAGTTTTCTGGCAGAAAAAAATGCTAAACGTTCCAAAACACCTATACAAAAACTATCTATATAACCATTTTTTTTTTTGCCAAAATAACTGGTGTTTTTTAAAGCACAGTGTGCATGGACCTTATAAACACGGCCACATGGATCCGCCAAGTGCTGCTGCAACGTGTGATTTCGCACACCTAAAAATGCGCAGCGTTTGCCGATGCTTGGGGTTCATTAAGAATGTCTGCTAAACAGCAGCTCTTTTTGCCTGCAGGTTGGGAATGCGTGCAATTTTGAGAGCGTTCCCAGGCTTTACTGTACATTGAGGAGGAGAGACTACAGCAGCTATGCCTAATGAGCGCTGGATAAGTGAGCTTTTCTGAATTGGAATTAATCTATGATCTCAGCTGCTTCTTTTTTTTTTTACATTGAAAAAAAGAAGGTTCTTTATCGAAAATAAAGACATACAGAAAAAAAAATCATAACAATGTTATACATCATAGTTAAATCCAACGTGACATACAACAAAAGTGGGTGTTGCAACAAAAATTATTTTGCCAGACCAAAGGAGACAAGTACAATGGGTATAGAAAAGTATCACCCCCTTTGAAATAATCACATTTTGTTGCTTTGCAGCCTGAAATGAAGACAGACACAGTTTTTGTTTTATCCAGCTGTATTTACTTATAACAACCAAGTGAAAAATATAACCCCGACATGTCAGAATTTTTTTTATTAAAAACATAGTCACTGAGTTGGAAAAGGGATCACCCCCTCCTAAAAATGACTTGTAAACTCAATCATGTGTAGCTAATCACCTTCTCAATTGCATACAAAGCCATTTGACTTTCAACTGTGATCAGCTGTGGTCATTGAATACATTTAGTTAATTTAGGACATGTGACAGCAGAAAGACAAATTACGCTTTTCAGTCACAATAAACACAATGTTTTGGAGCCATCTAAGGACTTTTTCATCAAGACAGCTGTCATGTACAGTACTTAAATATCATTTCTTTCTATTGTTATGATTTAAGGTATGAGAAGATGATCAGTGGAATGTATTTAGGAGAAATTGTACGTAATATTTTAATGGACTTTACAAAAAGAGGATTCCTATTTAGAGGTCAGGTTTCGGAGGCACTGAAAACAACGAGCATCTTTGAAACCAAATTTCTTTCACAGATTGAGAGGTAAGTAGCAAATTTAAAATATATGAATTATATTCAAATCGTCTGTTATTTTGTAAATTATTTTTGTTGAACCTTTTTGACATTGATAAACTATTCTACACATTTTCTAGGATTAACTTTGTTTCATGTAGAGGCATTTTTCACATGTTTTAGAGGTGGTTGGTGAGAGTTTAAAGCCCCGTACACACGGTCGGACTTTTGGCCAACAAACTTCATTTTGAGCAAGTTGGACCAACAATCCGACGTGTGTACGCTCCATCGGACAAACTTTTGGGGTTTTTTTTGTTTTCATCGGACAAAAGTTCGGTCTGCAAACGGACAAACTTTTGGCCAACAAAAGTCAGATGGAGCAAAGTCCGACCGTGTGTACAGAAAACCATAGGACTTTTGTCCGATGGACAAAACAACTAATGTTAAAATCAACCAACAATAGCAGAAGTTGACCAAAGGGTGGCGGTAAAGAGCAGAAAAGAGCAGAAAAACCACGTGATGTTGCAAAAAGTTTTGGGAAAGTTTGCAGAAAAGTCCCGTGGTGTGTATGCTATGGGTGTGCCCGGCCAACTCCGTTTGGACAAAAATCCAGGAAAAAGTCTGATGGAAGTCCGACCGTGTGTATGGGGCTTTAGGAAAACTCCATTCAGAGAAGCTGTGATTGCTGAGCTTCTAAAAATGTTAGTTGCTTGGCAGCAAGGGAACTAGTATATTCAGAAGTATAGGTCAACCCCTTGCTCCTTTGAGAGGCTTCCCCTGGTTCACTCCTGGGGAACATCTCTCCTATTTTAGTACATGAGCAGGGGATGGAGAGGTACGCTGTGGAAGGTACATACAGGAACAGGTTCTGGTCTCCTTGGATTGGCTCAGTGATCAATTTGGCTGTTTCCCGTTGGATGACAGGTGCTATAGACAGTTACACCATTTTTGCCTCAGGCCATCAGACCCCCATCCTCCCTGACTCTGTTTGAAAAACTATGTATGTTGGCTGCCCCCATTCCTCACTCTATCTCAGTCCTTTATAAGATGCTGCAGTCAGCAGAGTCTAGGGGTAAGCCGGTCTGTATACGGGAGTGTGAGAGAGACTTGCAGCATACGTTTATGGAGGCTCAACTGGATCATCTGTATCACCTTACCCAATGCGAGTTCTGTGGATACAAAGATGCAGGAAAATAGTTTCAAGCTGTTGACTTGTTGGTATAGAGTACCTACTAACCTGGCTAGGATTTTTCCAGCAATCTCTCATGCCTGCTGGAGAGGTTGTGGGCTGCGGGACGCTTACCTACATATTTGGTGGGAGTGCCCAAAGCTCCAACCGTACTGGCAAGATATCAGGGCCCAGATCAAAGTGATCCTAGATATTGAGATGTCTGACTCTCCCTAAAGCCTCGTACACACGGCCGGTTTTCTCGGCAAAAACCGGCAAGAAAACTGCTTGCAAAGCTTTCTTGCCGAGAAAACCGGCCGTGTGTACGAGGCTTTCAGGTTTCTCGTCAAGAAAACTGCCCAGAATCGCGACGAGAAAAAAAGAAGACCTGCTTTCTTTTTTCTCGTCGGGATTCTCTTCGGCCTGTTTCCCGACAAGAAACCCGAGTGTGTATACACTTACCTGTCGCCGTGGAAACCCGCGCATGCTCGAAATGACTTTGACGCATGCGCGGTAGCTTCCTAGGCATAGGTAGGGTGTAGCAAGATGGCGGCGACGGCATCAAATTTGACGAGCGCACGCTCGTCGTAGTCGATGACGTCACTGCGTTCGTGCCATTCAAAAGAACGTCGGTTCTTTTGAAAGGTATGTGTGAACACTCGGCCGGGACAAGATCCTTGTCCAAGAATCTCGTCAGGAAAAACGACAAGTTTTTTCCTGACGAGATTCTCGGTCGTGTGTACAAGGCTTTAGAGTTTTTGCTCCACGTGCCATCTATTCCTCTCAGCCATTACCGTAAGTCAGTTTTATCTCATATTTTGAATGCAGCTAGGCGTTTGATCCCCATTCACTGGAAAATCGCTCATGTTCCTGGGCGAGTTGATTTGATCCGCTTGGTAAACAACATCATAGCTGCGGATAAGTGGGTGACAACGTGTAAGGGCCGAATGAAAAGTTCTATGGGATTTGGGCCACATGAATACATTACACTTCCAGTGCCTCACAGACTCCATGGCCATCGGCCTCCGGGTCCTCTACATCTCTATAGTCTGGGAACTGATTTAGCTTTGTTTTGTTAAAGATTGGGGCAGACTTGCTCAGATCCCTGGAATATTTCTGAAATTATCATTCATTCTCTCAGTTATAGTGCTGGTTGTTTTTGTTTTGGTATTTTATTTTATTTTGTCTCTTTATTACTTTTATGCTTGATCTCCTCCCTCTTTCTTCCTCTCCCCCTCCCCTTCTCCTCTTTAAAGAATATATAAACCCAACATTTCATATTCCTGATATGTGTCTGCTGTACCATGTACTTGATGAGAAATTAAAAAGTATCCTCTTTGTATTGCTTCCTTTGTGTAAAATTCCTGGTGTTCCTGCTAGTCCCTCTGCTTCCTATTAAAAACAGTTAATAGTGCAAAAAATAAAAACCGCAGAGGTGATCAAATACCACCAAAAGAAAGCTCTATTTGGGTACAGTGTTGCATGACTGCGCAGTTGTCATTCAAAGTGTGACAGCTCTGAAAACTGGCTTTGGCAGGAAAGGGGTGAAAATGGCCTGTATTGAAGTGGTCAACATGTGTAGAAACCTGTGATGTCACTGGTGATTGCGCACTGCGCTCTCAATGGACCACAAAAGACTTGTTACCAGACCCGCACCTTAGTATTTTCCAACACCACAGCACATAGATCATCCACACCTATGTGTTGTGGTGCGCTAACATGCAGATCCATTTGTTGTGAATTGGATATGTGTATTAGGGAGCCATACAAGATGAATAAATTGGTGTACTGCACTACAGTTTATGTGTTACCATGCACTGGGGTAATGTGCTGTAAAATGCGCATTGTTTTCCACAAAGGTGTGAATCCAGCCTTAAGAGAGTTAAAATGTGTATTAAAACTGACCTTTGTAGGCACTCCTGGCAGTTTTATAGTTGTTTAAAACCCTTTCACTGGACAGCTACATGTAGAAAATTTATATAAAAATCCATATGAAATAAAAATAACACATTAATAAACAAAATACTGTCATCACATGTACTAACCACATACAGTTATCAGAACACAATAGTGGCTCTTCAATAAATTCCATATACATAGGAGACTACATACAGTATCTTACAAAAGTGAATACACCCCTCACATTTTTGTAAACATTTTATTACTGTATATCTTTTCATGTGACAACACTGATGAAATGACTCTTTGCTACAATATAAAGTAGTGAGTGCACAGCTTGTATAACAGTGTAAATTTGCTGTCCCCTCAAAAAAACTCAACACACAGCCATTAATGTCTAAACCACTGGCAACAAAAGTGAGTACACCCATAAGTGAAAATGTCCAAATTGGGCCCAAAGTGTCAATATTTTGTGTGACCACCTTTATTTTCCAGCACTGCCTTAACCCTCTGGGGCATGGAGTTCACCAGAGCTTCACAGGTTGCCACTGGAGTCCTTTCTTTCTCGTACATCACGGGACACAGAGCGACATAGTCATTACTAATGGGTTATATAGATACCTTCAGGTGCTGGCACTGGCAACTTCCAAAACCGGAAGTACCCTCCCCTATATAAGCCCCTCCCATCCGGGAGCACCTCAGTTTTTTTGCCAGTGTCTAAGGTGTTGGCCAAGAAGTAACATGTGTTTTTCACTGAGCTTGCGTACAGGTTCTTTTGCGCCTCAGTAAGCTATTCCGGATTCGACCAAAAAAGCTTCATAGCTAAACGGTCGGTACCCGGGCCTTGCAGAGAAGAGCAAGGTTTTGCCTGTAATGCTTCTCTTAGGAGAGCTGGACCCTGGGATCCAGAGCTCTGGTCATACCCACGACCAAGATGTTTTCTGTGCAGGGTGCTATACAGGTCCAGGGGAGTGGAATCCTTGGGAACCCGGTCCCTGAAGGTTTAATTACAATGCCTGCCGTGATAGGTGAAGTTTGGGCTTCTGTGGACCAAACAGAGTCCTGCGGCGGGGAAAAGGTAAGTGGGGGCCCCTCAGGAACTTGGTTCTATTGAGGGGACCCCCAAGCCTAATATGTCTTTCTGCCTGTTACCTAACGGTATTCCCGCTAAATATTATGCATGCCTGTAACTACTAAAAAATGTAATAATTTTAATAGTGGTCAAGAAAAAAAAAAAATTAAAAAAAAATATATAGACTGCGGTACCTGTGTTAATCCACTAGAGGCCGCTGTGGAACATTTCTTGTCATGTGGACTAGTTTCTTTTCATCAGAGCAAGTCCAGGCAGATGGTGAGTTCTCTTGTGGGAAACTGCTTCCTCTGCCATGTTGCAATGCTCGTCCATCCCCCGGCCTGCGGCAAAAGGGGCCCTGGCTCTTGTCCCTAGTTTCCCTTTTCAAAAAAGAGCGCCGAAGGCGCACGTGGCCGCGCGTGTGCGCGTGCACGCGCCTCTATATATAGAGGTGAGCTGGGAAAGGGGGCGGAGCTTGGGGGATGACGCTCGGTGTGCGCGCCACAGCGCTTCTGCGCATGTGCGGGCGTCCCAGCATGTTAAAAACCACAATTATGTGTTGTGAGCTGGCTATGGAGTGCAGAGACAGAGCTGGCAACATTTAAAAAAAAGGCATACAGCAAGCGGTTGATGCAGGCATCCCCATAGAAAGGCACATTAGTAGACACCAACTGTTTTTATAGCAGCATTTGTGCTAGACTATTGTCAGTAAGTGGTGTATTTCGGCTGGAATACCTCAGCTTTGGGCTTAGGAATATGCCGTCTAAAAACTCCGGGACTAAAAATCCCAGGAAGCATAGGGGGTCTCCATCGGGCTCTGAGGATCTTGGGCATGCTTTGGTTGCACCAATCTCCCCTGAAGAATCAGAGGTTAGTGACCGTAGAGCACCCTCAGGAGTACCTGGTACTGTGGCTGTCCTCAGTTCACCTGCTCCTGTGTATGTAACAGAGGAGGTTTTTTCCTCAGCTCTGGGAGGGCTGGAAGAGAGATTGTCAGCATTGATCGCTGCTTCCCTGTCACAGGAAAAAAGCGCTCGATCTCCGTCTCCTCCCTCAGAGTGCCTGTTAGCAGAGCAACAGTCCCATACAGGGATCGACCTACCTGAGGGGGATCAGGATGAGGTCGATTCTGTTGTAGAGGAATCAACAGTGGAAGAGCCATTCTCAGCATCACATGCTGAAAGATTATGGGTTCAGTCCCTGACTAACATGGTCCGATCAGCATTTAAAATGCCCCTTGCGGAGCCATCATCCACTTCTGTCTCCTCGCTGGGGTCGCTAAAAGCTCCCCAGACTGTTTGTTCCTTTCCGATCCATCCTTTACTGGAAGGGCTCATTTACCAGGATTGGGAGCATCCTGATAAAATATTTACTCCTCCCAAGAGATTTCAGGTGGTCTATCCCATGGAGGATAAGTTCATCAAAAAATGGAGGGTCCCTACAGTGGACGCAGCCATCTCTTGTGTGAATAAATCACTGACATGTCCAGTGGATAATGTCCAAATGTTCAAGGACCCAATAGATAAAAAATTTGAGTCCTTATTAAAATCTGCTTTTGCTACAGCAGGCTTGGTGACACAACCAGCAGTGGCAGCTATTGGGGTCTGCCAAGCAGTGAAGGATCAGTTGAAACAGGTCTTAAGGGACTTGCCAGATCCGCAGGCCCTTGCCCTAGCTGATCTACCTAGAGCCTTATGCTTTGCGGTTGACGCCATAAAGGATTCAATCCATCAGGCCTCCCGCCTTACGCTGTCTGTAGTACATATGCGCAGGCTTCTATGGCTCAAAAACTGGTCTGCTGAAGCTCCCTGTAAAAAATTGCTGGTCAGCTTCCCATTTCATGGTGAACGCTTATTCGGGGAAGACCTGGACAAATATATCCAGAGAATTTCCAGCGGTAAAAGTACACTTTTGCCGGTTAAAAACAGAGTTAGAGGTCCTTCTTTTAAGAGGCCTGCTTCTCCAGTCCCTAGGACATCGGCTGTGAAACAGTTCCGACGGCCTCCTCGGTCAAATCCCGGAGGTAAAAATCAGGGACAATTGCAGGGTAACAAGAAGCCCTGGAGCAGGAGAGGTACAAAACCTCCCCCAAAGTCAAATGCATGAAGGGTTGCCCCCACTCAATCAGGTGGGGGGAAGACTTCAGTTGTTCACAGAGACCTGGCGGGACACGATCAGAGACAGATGGGTGCTCTCCGCAGTAAGTCTGGGATACAAATTGGAGTTAAAAGACTCCCCTCCTTCCCACTTTATAAGGTCAAACATGCCGAGGGATCCCCAGAAGAGAGGATCCCTCCTGTTGGCACTAGAACAATTATTGCTCCAAGCAGTAATTATAGAGGTTCCCCTGGAAGAATGGGGGTTCGGGTTTTACTCAAACCTCTTTACAGTCCCGAAGCCAAACGGGGACGTGAGGCCCATATTAAATCTAAAAGGGCTAAACAAATTCCTACATATCAGGACTTTCCGGATGGAGTCGATCCGATCGGTGGCCACTGCCCTACAAGGGGAAGAATGGTTAGCCTCGATCGACATCAAAGATGCTTATTTGCACATTCCCATCTTTCCAGCCCACCAAAAATTTCTACGCTTTGCGGTAGAAGGGCGCCATTTTCAGTTCGGAGCCTTACCTTTCGGTCTGGCCACAGCACCATGAGTGTTCACAAAAATTCTGGCCCCATTATTGGCCAATCTAAGAACACGAGGTGTAACGATAATTGCATATCTAGACGACTTGTTGCTGATAGACCACTCAGTGGAAAAACTAGAAGTGGTTGTTCACGAGACAATCAAGTATCTGGAATATCACGGTTGGATTATCAACCGAGACAAGTCAGCCCTAAAACCAGTCAAAAGTCTGGAATACTTGGGGCTAAGGCTGGATTCAGACCAGAGAAAAATTTTCTTGCCTCAAGAAAAGGGGTCGTCTTTGAGAGATTTGATCCACCTAGTGGGTACAAAAAGACAGCCATCCATACGCCTGTGCATGAGGCTGCTGGGAAAAATGGTGGCATCATTCGAAGCAGTACCCTACGTTCAATTCCATTCAAGGAATTTGCAAAGGGCCATACTGTCAGCCTGGAACAAAAAAGTTCAGGCCCTAGACTTACCAATGTCCTTGTCCCCTTCCGTTCGCAAGAGCCTCCGTTGGTGGTTGGTTCCCCAGAATCTGGAAAGAGGGAAATCCTTCAGTCCGATTTCTTGGAAGGTGGTCACTACAGATGCCAGCCTTATAGGCTGGGTAGCAGTACTGGAGCAATGGTCTCTCCAGGGCAGATGGTCGGATGCAGAAAAGGCCCTGCCCATCAATCTCTTAGAGATACGAGCAGCCCGGTATGCCCTAGTAGCATGGACATCCAAACTCCAAGGGTCCCCTGTCAGAATTCAATCGGACAATGCCACGGCAGTGGCATATATCAATCATCAGGGTGGCACCAGGAGTCGTGCAGCCCAGAGGGAAGTAAATTGCATCCTGAAATGGGCAGAAAGATATGTCCCAGCCATATCTGCGGTATTCATTCCAGGAGTGGAGAATTGGAAGGCGGACTTTCTAAGTCGCCAACAATTATGCCCAGGGGAATGGTCCCTTCATCCCGAGGTTTTCCGGACAATATGTCAGCGGTGGGGAACACCGGATGTAGATCTGCTAGCATCCAGATTCAACGCAAAAGTGGACAGGTTTGTCTCTTGGACAAGGGATCCCCTAGCTTGCGGCTCGGATGCCCTAGTGTTCCCTTGGGATCAGTTCAAGCTGATATATGCATTCCCACCGCCACAATTGTTACCTCGATTACTCCGCAGAATCGGGGTAGAAAAGAAACCAGTGATTCTGGTGGCTCCAGCGTGGCCCCGAAGAGCATGGTACGCGGAGATTGTAAAGATGTCTGTGGGGAGTCCTTGGACCCTCCCACATCGTCCGGACCTGCTTTCGCAAGGACCGATATACCACCCTTCCTTACCAGCCCTAGGTTTGACGGCCTGGCTATTGAAGCCCACATTCTAAAAAAGAGAGGGCTCTCTAATTCTGTGGTATCTACCATGATCAATGCCAGGAAGCCGGTATCCAGGCAGATCTACTATAGAATCTGGAAGGCGTACATCGCCTGGTGTGAGGCCAAGAAATGGCATCCACGTAAATACGTAATAGGTAGGATTCTGGACTTCCTACAATGGGCTGTAGATGGGAAGCTTGCCTTGAGTACTATCAAGGGTCAGATTTCGGCCTTGTCAATATTTTTTCAAAGGCCCTTGGCTTCGCATTCACTAGTCAAAGCCTTTATACAAGGAGTGATGCGTATTAGTCCTCCGGTTAATATTCCCATATGTCCATGGGATCTAAACCTGGTTCTGTCGGTTCTACAGAAACAACCATTTGAACCATTACAGCATATTTCTTTGGTTCTTCTCACCAGGAAATTGATTTTTCTAGTAGCCATTTGTTCGGCTAAAAGAGTGTCGGAATTAGCAGCTATGTCCTGTAGGGAGCCATATCTGGTTATCCATAAGGACAGAGTAGTGTTACGTCCTCATCCAGCCTTTCTTCCTAAGGTGGTATCGAGGTTTCATTTGAACCAAGATGTGGTTCTTCCTTCTTTTTTCCCCAAGCCTACTTCGGTAGAGGAAAAGTTATTGCATTCTTTGGATGTAGTAAGAGCAGTTAAAGCTTATCTAAAAGCCACTGCTCAGATTCGCAGAACGGATACTTTGTTTATTCTGCCGGAAGGCCCCAGAAAGGGTCAGGCAGCATCAAAATCTACTTTAGCCAAGTGGATTCGACAGGTCATAATGCAAGCCTATGGCTTGAGAAGGAGACCGCCTCCGTTCAAAGTTAGAGCGCACTCCACGAGAGCAGTTGGAACTTCATGGGCAGCGCATCACCAGGCCTCCCTGGCTCAAATCTGTAAGGCCGCAACATGGTCTTCAGTACACACGTTTACTAGGTTCTACCAGGTGGACGTTAGAAGTCAGGAGGATGTCGCCTTTGGGCGCAGTGTGTTGCAGGCCGCAAAAGATCCTCATGTCTGATAGCGCTCAGCTTATGTATGGTGTATCCCCCCCCCTCATTGGGCATTGCTTTAGGACATCCCATTAGTAATGACTATGTCGCTCTGTGTCCCGTGATGTACGAGAAAGAAAATAGGATTTTTATAACAGCTTACCTGTAAAATCCTTTTCTTGGAGTACATCACGGGACACAGAGCTCCTGCCCCTCTTTGGGGACACTTATTGCTTTGCTACAAAACTGAGGTGCTCCCGGATGGGAGGGGCTTATATAGGGGAGGGTACTTCCGGTTTTGGAAGTTGCCAGTGCCAGCACCTGAAGGTATCTATATAACCCATTAGTAATGACTATGTCGCTCTGTGTCCCGTGATGTACTCCAAGAAAAGGATTTTACAGGTAAGCTGTTATAAAAATCCTATTTTTCCACTCCTCCATGACAACATCACGGAGCTGGTGGATGTTAGAGACCTTGCGCTCCTCCACCTTCCGTTTGAGGATGCCCCACAGATGCTCAATAGGGTTTAGGTCTGGAGACATGCTTGGCCAGTCCATCACCTTTACCCTCAGCTTCTTTAGCCAGGCAGTGGTAGTCTTGGAGGTGTGTTTGGGGTCGTTATCATGTTGGAATACTGCCCTGCGGCCCAGTCTCCAAAGGGAGGGGATCATGCTCGGCTTCAGTATGTCACAGTACATGTTGGCATTCATGGTTTTACTCAATGAACTGTAGATTCCCAGTGCTGGCAGCACTCATGCAGCCCCAGACCATGACTGTAGGTAAGACACACTTGTCTTTGTACTCCTCACCTGGTTGCCGCCACACATGCTTGACATCATCTGAACCATAGAATGCATTAAGATAAAAAACCTTCTGCCTTTACAATGCCTTTACAATGCCTTTAAATATTGTTTTTGGTTTGTGGTGTTCAGATGCAATAAAGGTCCGATTTAAGGGATGCTGACCTAACATGTCTTCCTTCTTTCAGTGACAGACTAGCCCTGCTACAAGTGCGAGCTATCCTTCAGCAGCTGGGTCTGAACAGCACTTGTGATGACAGTATAATTGTTAAAGAGGTGTGTGGCATGGTATCGAGGAGGGCAGCACAGCTATGTGGTGCTGGGATGGCAGCTGTAGTGGATAAAATAAGGGAAAACAGAGGCCTGGAGCATCTGGAGGTTACGGTTGGCGTTGATGGAACACTCTATAAACTTCATCCACAGTAAGTGCTGATAATTTCAAACATTTTACTTGTATATACATGTATGTATTGATACGATATTGGTGCATAGTGACATGGATCTAGTCCTTATTCAGTAAAGCATTGTAAAATGCACGCTTTACCGCATTAATGCATGACTGTCTGTGCTACCTCAATGCGCCAACACAGCACACCATAACACAAAGATGTGAATCTCTGCACTGTGGTGTGATTTGTTAAAATGTTGTGGTGCTTGGGCCGTTCATTCAAAATAAATGGCCTGGCTTACTGCAATGCATGTTAAAATGTTTTCAGTATTGCACCCCAATGCATCAGCTCAGTCTAAATACGGCCTTATGTTTTTTCCTTCATAGAAGTAGTGTTTAAGCTAAAGCCCAACTCCCTTGCAGAGGAACGCTGCACCCAAGAATTAATTGCTCGTTTAGATCTAGGGGACTTGTCAAGTAGATTTATTTACCCAATCACCTGTGCTGCTGGACCGGTCCCCACAATAACTTCTCCCCTACACTCCAGTGGTCTAAGATCCTGATGTCATCAAGACCAATGCAGGATTTATAGCCCTGCGATAGATGTGATGATGCCGGGGGACTGTCCACCGCCGAAGCATGGGGAAGCACCATCTGCTGGGGAAGCGGAGGATCAGATTTGTTTAAAGTTCTTCTCTCTCTCCTAGACTAAATGAGCCGGTGTCCTGTCGAGAAATGCCCCCTATAGAAAAAGTCCCGGCCGGAACTGCGCAATGCGCAGAATAGACCCTCAGAACAGCTGAGTTTACATCAGCTGTTGTCTCGCGTTGCCAAGGCACGTTCATGTAGGAGAGGGGCGGATATTTACATGAAGGCGGCGGATATTTTAATGATGGCCAGTGCTGGGGGCGGAATTTTTATCGATGGCCAAATAAATCTACTAAAGATATCTTTATCTAATATAGAAAAAGCCGCCCTTCAATTGACTAAACACGCCCCGCAAGCGTTCAAAATGGATAGCAGATAAAGATTTCTTTGGCCATCGATAAAAATTCCACCCCCAGCACTGCCCATCATTCAAAAATCCGCCCCCTTCAAGTAAATATCCGCCCCTCACCTACATGCATGTGCCTCGGCCACACGAGAAACCAGCTGATCGTAAACTCAGCTGTTCTGCAGCGCATGCGCAGTTCCACCCGGGCACTATTCGATAGCCAGGCACTTCTCAGCAGAACACCGGCACAGCCCCACTGCAAGGTATAATTTACTAATTTCCTGAAGCTGGGCTTTAAACACTAAAATCTCACTGTCTGAAATTTTGATCAAAGAATGAGTGTTCGGTGATGTTCTCTAGAGTTCCAGTACCTGACCTTTAAGTTGTTACTTGTGTAAATCTCTTCCCTTGGTCTTTTTCTTGTTGTTAAAGTGGAACCCAACCAGGGTTGCCAACTTTCAGTAAATTTACGAACAGTTTGTAAAAACTATACTTTTTGCATCTGTCCTTGAATGTCCATTACAGACATGTAGGCTGCATGTCCGTAACCAACATTCATGGACAGATGCAACAATTATGGATTTTACAAACTGTTCGCAAATTTACTGAAAGTTGGCAACCCTGAACCCAACTCTCCCAAACAACATTGATTATTTTTAATTCTCATGCTGCTAGCATTCGTAAATAGGTAGGAAAGTATATCATTTTAAAGTGTTAAAGTTTTTTTTTACATTTCTTCAGTTACTTCTGGTTTCTTGCCTTGGCAAATGATGTCAAACATCCCAGGAGTCTTTAGGAGGGGAGGAGGGGTTTTCTCAGCTTAGGAGACTCTCCTGCATGCATGCTTGAGCTAAGGGAAGATGGATTTCAGGAAGTATATGCTACCTGAATCATTTGCCCTTACTCAAGATGGCCAAAGCTAGAAATGCTAGGGGGGGGAGGGGGTTCAAAGTGATTTCTCAACAAAATAAAGCATGGAGACAGGGATGGATGGCGGAATTTGCTTTGAATATTAAAAATTAATTAAATAGGGTTTTTGGTGCTCAGCTGCAGTGAGGATCCACTTTAAGGGAACATTAAAAAAAATACCTGTCAGGACAATTTTGTGGACTTGCATAGCTGAGGCTTCCTGTACTTTCCCATTTCTTACCTATATATTTCCTTCTTACAGTTTCTCCAGAATCATGCATCAGACAGTGGTAGAACTCGCTCCCAAGTGCAACGTCTCCTTGCTTCTCTCCGAGGACGGCAGCGGGAAAGGAGCAGCTCTTATCACTGCTGTAGGATGCAGACTTCGTGATGCTGAGCAGAATTAAGGATCAAATCATCTTGCTTGTGTTTTCCTGCCTTTTCAGCACTTTCATTTCAAGCAGTAACTGTAATGAGGCTGGGTCCATCCAGCTGCACTGTCCATAGGATTCTAACCATGGAGAGATAGGAGACCATCATAGGAAGAGTGTTACCTGCAGCCACGGCTGCTTCTGGACTCCTCTCTACATCAATCTCCATCTAATAACACATACTGTATGCCATTGGAATATGTTTCTAATTTATTCTGTTGTTTTATACATTATTTATCAGTTTGTAGAGACATCCGTACAATTTATTGATTCCACCGGCTTTACCATTAACTCTGAGACTGGATTTTACCAACCATGCAGATAAAGCAAGTCTACACAGTACATAGGGGTTGATTTACAAAACAGAATGTTCACTTGCAAAGTGAATTTTTACTTAGCTTAGTAATAATGCGGATCTGTATTTAGTCCTCCAATTGTGTGCATTTTGTTAAATTCCACAGCACACATAGCTAATGATTGTCAAGTGAACTTTCTCTATCAGTAAATCAACCTCCGTATCTACATGTATTATGTTTTTTTTTCTTAATTAAACCAAACATGTTGGGAAAATAAAACTCCATAGCCTCCAGACACCCTGAATTTGCTTTACCTATCTATACACACCCCTTTCACCATCCCTGCAAATTCACCAGCAGTTGTCAACAATACCTAGTGTTGAAAGTAAATGCGCAGCCTCCCTGCCCCATGTTGGTGATTGGCCACTCAGGCACCAAGTGCTGCACTGTGGGTGGTAGGTGGCTTGTCTCACACTCCATATCTAAAAGCACTGGGATTTATACAGTGTAATGACAAAAACTGAAGATACGGGGGAGAAGCAGTAAAGGTAACTATAGGATATGGAGGGTACCTAGCGTAAGGTGGGGGAGGGGTGTTTTTTTTTTTTTTAATATATATATATATATATATATATATATATATATATATATAAAACAAGTACTGCAAACTATCATAAAAAGCATCTTATTGTTTGATGTAGTACTGGGGCTTGGGACACTATGGGCAGTACTGGTTTAGACAACAAAGAGCTTATAGAAAAAAAGCTGCATAGGGCACAGTAGACATCTGGTAATTCTGGTGTCTGTGGCATTTCTCATTGCTTGTATGAATAGTGTTGTGTTACTAGTATGCATCAATTCCACATGTGTGTTTTTGTTCTTAATGTCAGACAAGAATCAACCTACATCTGTTCATGGGGGGGTCAGATTTTTTTTCTTTTGTAGCTGCTATGCTTAACGGCCCCCACGACCCCACAATCAAAGAGGTTGTACACTTTTATATGAATATTTTGTTGCACTGTGATTGGATGTGTTGCGATAAGTGTGAATTTCTGTTTTAAATGTCTCTGTATGAAACAAAAACAAAAAAAATACTGACAGAATCAGTTTAGCCCAGAGAACCATATTATTGCCACACTAGAGTCACTAATGTTATTTATCAACTTATTAAACTTTTCCAATGTGTTTCCCTTGGTTTAGTCTGTTGATCATGTCTATGTATGATGAGAAATTCCTAAAAAAGGAAATTCATTCCAGAATTTTAAAGCTGAATAATTGTGATGAGCCTTTGTGACATTAAAGAAGGATGCCAGTGCTAATATTCTTCTGGGCATATATAAGAGGAAACACACTCACTTCTGACCTTTTTGTAAAATTAATGAAAACTTTACTTTTGGAACAAAAACACTCATTTAGATATATTTTTCAATAGTTACATAGTTACACAGTTAGTCAGGTTGAAAAAAAGACAAAGTTCATCCAGTTCAACCATAAAAAAAGAAAGAAATAAATAAAATAAAAAATATCGTACAATCCCATATACCCACAGTTGATCCAATAGCCTAATTATTATTTATTATACACAATTTAAATAGCGCCAACAGTTTTCACAGCGCTTTACAATGTATAGGGGGGACAACACAATTACAGTACAGTTCAATACAAAAGGGTACAGGAGGGCCCGGCTCGTAGAGCTTACATTCTAAAGGGAGAAGGTGGTGGTACAAAAGGTAATAGCTGCAGAGAATGATTTGATGGGAGTGGCTCGGGGACAGCCTAATGGATATAAACTCACTTTTTGTTCACCAAGTGCCTTTACAAAACATAGATATTACCTTGTAATAGTAGTAGTGATATCTGCAGTGTGCCATACATAGCCTGTGCAGAGAGAAGAGCTGTTGATGGTTCTAAGCAGGACCTCGTACTACAGGCTGCCTGTAGAAATCCACAGGAAGGGGCGGATACATGACCAGTCACCCTGCACAAGAAGGGAGAGCAGCAGTGACCAGTCTCTTTTCCTGCTCAGAGACACAGTGTAGGAGTTGTTTTTTTGGTGGATTACTGCAAAGATCTAGAAATAGTCAAAGGACACCAGAATTCAAGTAAATATATACAAAAATGTGCTTGAAACAGCTGAAGGAGCAGATTATGAAGTTATTGTGTTTTCATACTTTAGAACAGTGTTTCTCAACTCCAGTCCTCAAGGCACCCCAACAGGTCATGTTTTCAGGCTTTCTATTATTTTGCACAGTTGATTTGATCAGTAGTAATTACCACAGCGGTTTCATTTGAGGGAAATCTTGAAAACATGACCTGTTTGGGGGGCCTTGAGGACTGGAGTTGAGAAACACTGTTTTAGAACAAATGGGATGGCCGCACACTGGGATTGGAAATCCAAGTAGAAGTCTTTATTGCAATAAATCCACCATACACAGTCACAGAAGCTGGGAACAAATGCTAATCATATGATTAAGTGCAGCTCAGCGTGAAACATGTTAACATTTGTTCCCAGCTCCTGTGACTCTATGGTGGATTTTATTACAATAAAGACTTCTTTGATGCCCGGTGTGCGGCCATCCCATTTGTTCTACAGTGTACTTTGGTTGCGAGCTGGACCTGCACCCAGTTTTGGGCCTTTATATTGGGTGTTGAGCACTTACCTGGATTGATGCATCTATACACTGGTGTTTTCATGCTTGGTCATTGGAAATGGTAAAATGTATGTGAAGGCAATTTTTTTTTCTTTTCTTAAATAGCGTATAGAAGGGTTAGACCCTTTGTCATTTTTATTGCTCTCTGTGCACCTGCTGCGGAGATTCACCCTCTGTTTAGATTTCCCTCACTTTCTATCTTAGAGGCAATAATAATCAGGACAGACATTTTTGATTTGAGCAAGAAGTGAGAGTAGATCCTCCATTAGAGACACCTTTTCCTATGGCATGTTTCTAAGAACATGGAAATTGTATTATTTTTGGAAAGAATTCCTGCATCTCCAGGATAGGAAGTAAAAGAAATTCTCCCAAGAAGGCATAGGCTGCAATAAAGAACCTAAGGTTTTAATCCTTCCCTATACTATCTCAAATAAAAAAAAGTGAGCTATTAGATACACTTTAAAGTGGATGCAAACCCACTCTCATCCTTTCTAAACTACTGCCATAGTGCTGATCTATAAGGATATAGATCCCTCCTGCATGTATCCTTATCTGTCAAATGTCTCCCCTCTGTCTGTTATGAGACCTGAAAAAATGCAGATTCTGTGGGTGGATCTGTTGTCTGGAGCTCAGTGGGTGGAGTTGTGATGTCAGTAGACTCCCCGCCCACCTCTACACTCCCCTTGTCAACATGCATTTTCTCATGTGTATTCCTTACACTGAACTTCTGCTATGATCACTAACATCCAGTCAAAATCCAGAAAAGTAACCACATGACTTCAGAAAAGGAGTGGGGGTGGAAATTAAAAAATAATGCCTGTCTCAGGCTTAGTGCATGAGATATGTAAATAACCTGTCATTCACAGCAAGGGGGCGGAACGGACAAAAGTTCTCCTGTTTGTCCGTTTATCTCACTGTAAAAAGAAAAGAGGATTGCTCAGAGCTGGATTAACTCTTTGTGGCAAGACTGTGCACATATGATAGGAAATCTTACACACTACATTGTGACAGCAAAAAAATAAATAAAACATTTCAGGTTTACATCCACTTTAATATACTTTTATTATCTTTGCCTGGATTGGCCCCTATTTCTATTCTCCACAATACGCACTCTAGAAAGTCACTGTGAACACCATTCGCGATTTTTCCCCCTTGCGACCTTGACAAAGCATTTTTCTGATTCTTTCTATGCAGAGAATTCTCTGCTCTGCTGAAGCAGGCAGCCGTCAAGAAAAAAAGCAGTCTACCAAGTATCACAACATTCCTCAGCCGCTGACTATAAATATTGTAACCTTTTGTCCTTTAGATTAAAGGAATGAACTTCGGTGTGTAAATGAGGGAAGTTTAACCACAAAGACTAAACCTTTTTCTGACATTTGTTGGTTTCAAGTTAAAATCATTATTTTTTGCTAGAAAATTAGCCCCAAACATTATATATATATATTTTTTTTTTAGCAGAGACCCTTGAGAATAAAATGGTGGTTGTTGCAATATTTTATGTCACCGCAGCAGTCTTTCAAATGCAATTTTTTTGGAAAAGACTACACTTTAATGAATTAAAAAAAAAATAAACATTAAAGTTAGCCCATTTTTTATGTATAATGTAAATGATGATGTTACGCCACAAGAATCGTGATCTTTATTCTAAGCAAAAAAATTGTGATTCTCATTTTGGCCAGAATCGTGCAGCTCTATTCAGCTCTATCTATTTTTGTTAACAAAGTCTATGCAATACATGTACATACATTTTAATACTGCACACCATAAATTCTGCATATCCATGTGTTAATTAAAACAATGGATTGAACAAAAAAATAATTAAGATTAACCAGGGCTTTTTTTCTCAGACAATAGGTGCAGGAACTCCCCTTTTCCGAGTCACTTGTTTTCTCCGCCCCTACCCACCTCCGAGCAACGTCCCTTGGTTCCATTCCCTACCCACCTCCCAGTACCACCCCTTTTAGACAATACAGAACCAAGTATCATTTTGTTGTGCTAAGTAATTTGTATGGAATTTGGTTTCCCCTTCAGCCAGCAACAATAGATCCCCTTAACAATGTACCACCCACAACAAAATTCCCTCCCCCCCAGCAACAATAGACTCCCGGCAGCATCAACAGATCTCCGCACAGCCAGCATTAATAGACTCTCTGGCAGCCATCAACAATAGACACCTCCCCCAACAGTAGATCTCCTTCAGCAACAATAGACTCCCGTGCAAAAATAGATCCCCTCCAGCTAGAATAGATCCGCCAGCAGTGAGCATCAATACCCTGCAGCACACCCCAGCACCCCTTGCCATTACATACAGTCAGTCCAGGAGGTGCCAGAACTGCGTTCCCCACGTTCCCACTGAAAAAAAGCCCTGAGATTAACAGATATATACACAGGAATGAAAATAAATGTTGTGTTATATTTTTGAGAGTTGAGGCTAATATGTGGGGTTGATTTACTAAAACCGTACAGTGCAAAATCTGGTGCAGCTGTGCATGGCAGCCAATCAGCTTGTTCAATTAAGCTTTGAAAAAAAAAAAAAAAACCTGGAAGCTGATTGGTTTCTATGTAGAGCTGCACCAGATTTTTGCACTCTCCGGTTTTAGTAAATCAACCCGGTGACAAGTGTACTTTTCAGATTTGTAAATAATATGAACTTCAGAATAAAATGATCATTTTTAATTAACGTTTAACAACAATAATCTGCCACATGCAGTTACATTTTCGGTGTCAAAAGACCACTGGGTCAGTAAAAAGGCATTTTTAATCCATTTAACCACTTCCATACAGGGCACTTAAACACCTTCCTGCCCAGACCAATTTTCAGCTTTCTGCGCTGTTGCACTTTGAATGACAATTGCGCGGTCGTGCTACACTGTACCCAAACGAAATTTTTATCATTTTTTCCCCACAAATAGAGCTTTCTTTTGGTGGTATTTGACCACCTCTGGGATTTTTATTTTCTGCTAAAAAAAATAAAAAAAGACCAAAAATTTTGAAAAAAAAAAGTATTTTTTTTGTTTCAGTTACAAAACTTTTTAAATAAGTAAGTTTTCTCCTTCACTGATGGGGCTGCACTGATGGGCACCGATGAGGTGGCACTGATGAGGTGGCATTGATGGGCACTGATGATGGGCACTAATATGCGGCACTGATAGGTGGAACGGATAATCGGCACGGATGGGCACGGATAGGCGGCACAGATGGGCACGGATAGGCGGCACAGATGGGCACGGAAAGGCGGCACGTATGGGCGCTGATAGGTGGCATGTATGGGCACTGATAGGCGGCACGAATGGGCACTGATAGGCGGCACGGATGGGTACTGATAGGCGACACGGATGGGCACTGATAGGCGGCACGGATGGGCACTGATAGGTGGCACTGATAGGTGGCACGGGTGGGCACTGATAGGCGGCACTGATGTACTGTAATGGATGCCAATCAGTGCCAAACAAAAATGCCTGCCAATCAGTGATGCCCATTGTGGGCACTGATTGGCATCCATTGTGGGCACTGATTGGCATCCATTAGGGGGCACTTACTGGCATCCCTGGTGGTCTAGGGTGGCATACCTGGTGCTGGCATCCCTGGTGGTCCAGTGGCATCCCTGGTGGTCCAGTGGGGGCATCCTCGGGGGGGCTGTGCTGATAATCGATCAGCACAAACCCCCCCCTGTCAGAGGAGCAGCCGATCGGCTCTCTACTCGCGTCTGACAGACGCGAGTGAGGAAAAGCCGGTTACACTGTGATCAGCCGTGATTGGACACGGCTGATCACGTGGTAAAGAGTCTCCGTCGGAGACTCTTTACCTAGATCGGAGTTGCGGGGTGTCAGACTGACACCCCGCAGCAACGATCGCCGCGATGCGCGCCCCCCCTCAAAATCCTGAGGACGTCATATGACATCCTGTCAGGATTTGGCAACCACTTTGCCGACATCAATCCGCTATAGGGTGGGCAGCAAGTGGTTAATTATCCGGTCATTTAAAACTGGGAAATGCTGAAATTGTTGAAGGCTGATTACTGTGGATGAAAACTTTTGGATAGCTCTAAGATTTCCAACACATTTAAGTTAATGGCCAACATAGGGCTTGTGTAAATGGCCATTTGTGAGCGTTAGAACTGCTTTTAGCCACATACATATAAATACATAAAAGCAGCTGAAAGTAGCTTCCTTGTGTCAGAGCCTCTAGAAAGGAGAAGGGTGAGCAGCAAAGTAATGAAATCACCAAACGTGACTAGCACTGTAAGGCACCATTGTCTTAGAGCTCACACTGCAGATATACAGGAATGAAGCAGTAGGAACAAGAGTGCTTAGGCACACTCACGTACCAGGAAATACTCTCATTTTTAGGAGAAATTTAAAACTAAAAAGGTCGATTTTTTTTTAGGGTATTGCTTAGGCACAATTAAAGGAGTTGTAAAGGCAGAAGGTTTTTTTTATCTTAATGCATTCTATGCATTAAGATAAAAACTTTCTGTGTGCAGCAGCCCCCCTAATTACTTACCTGAGCCCCATCTCTCTCCAGCGATGTCCACAAGTGTCTTTGCCATCCCGGACTCTCCTCCTGATTGGCTGAGACACAGCAAAGGCCCCATTGGCTCCTGCAGCTGTCAATCAAAGTCAGTTAGCCAATCAGGGGAGAGAGGGGCCGGGTCGGGGCTCCGTGTCTGAATGGGCACATGGAGCTGTGTCTCGGCTCGGGTGCCCCCATAGCAAGCAGCTGTCTGTTGGGGCACTCGACAGGAGGGAGGGGCCATGAACAACGAAGAGGTACTCGAGAAGAGGAGGATCCAGGCTGCTCTGTGCAAAACCAACTGCACAGAGCAGGTAGGTATAACATGTTTGTTATTAAAAAAAGGCTTTAAAATCACTTTAACATTTTTACATACCATCTCACATATACTATAATAATATACTGTATATAGTAATATATATATATGTATACAGTCAGGTCCATAAATATTGGGACATCAACACAATTCTAATCTTTTTGACTCTATACACCACCACAATGGATTTGAAATGAAACAAACAAGACGTGCTTTAACTGCAGACTTTCAGCTTTAATTTGAGGGTATTTACATTCAAATCAGGTGATCAGTGTAGGAATTACAACAGCTTGTATATGTGCCTCCCACTTTTTAAGGGACCAAAAGTAATGGGACAGATTAACAATCATAAATCAAACTTTCACTTTTTGATACTTGGTTGCAAATCCTTTGCAGTCAATTACAGCCTGAAGTCTGGAACGCATAGACATCACCAGACACTGGGTTTCATCCCTGGTGATGCTCTGCCAGGCCTCTACTGCAACTGTCTTCAGTTCCTGCTTGTTCTTGGGGCATTTTCCCTTCAGTTTTGTCTTCAGCAAGTGAAATGCATGCTCAATCTGATTCAGGTCAGATGATTGACTTGGCCATTGCATAACATTCCACTTCTTTCCCTTAAAAAAACTCTTTGGTTGCTTTCGCAGTATGCTTCGGGTCATTGTCCATCTGCACTGTGAAGCACCGTCCAATGAGTTCTGAAGCATTTGGCTAAAAATGAGCAGATAATATTGCCCGAAACACTTCAGAATTCATCCTGCTGCTTTTGTCAGCAGTCACATCATCAATAAATAGAAGAGAACCAGTTCCATTGGCAGCCATACATGCCCACGCCATGACACTCTCACCATCATGCTTCACTGATGAGGTGGTATGCTTTGGATCATGAGCAGTTCCTTTCCTTCTCCATATTCTTCTCTTCCCATCACTCTGGTACAAGTTGATCTTGGTCTCATCTGTCCATAGGATGTTGTTCCAGAACTGTGAAGGCTTTTTTAGATGTTGTTTGGCAAACTCTAATCTGGCCATCCTCACCAATGGTTTACATCTTGTGGTGAACCCTCCGTATTCACTCTGGTGAAGTCTTCTCTTGATTGTTGACTTTGACACACATACACCTACCTCCTGGAGAGTATTCTTGTATTCAACAGTATTCAACTGTTGTGAAGGGTGTTTTCTTCACCAGGGAAAGAATTCTTCGGTCATCCACCACAGTTGTTTTCCGTGGTCTTCCGGGTCTTTTGGTGTTGCTGAGCTCACCGGTGCGTTCTTTCTTTTTAAGGATGTTCCAAACAGTTGATTTGGCCACACCTAATATTTTCGCTATCTCTCTGATGGGTTTGTTTTGTTTTTTCAGCCTAATGATGGCTTGTTTCACTGATAGTGACAGCTCTTTGGATCTCATATTGAGAGTTGACAGCAATAGATTTCAAATGCAAATTAACTCTGGACCTTTTATCTGCTTCTTGTAAATGGGATAATGAGGGAATAACACACACCTGGCCATGGAACAGCTGAGCAGCCAATTGTCCCATTACTTTTGGTCCCTTAAAAAGTGGGAGGCACATATACAAACTGTTGTCATTCCTACACCGTTCACCTGATTTGGATGTAAATACCCTCAAATTAAAGCGGAAAGTCTGCAGATAAAGCACATCTTGTCCGTTTCATTTCAAATCCATTGTGGTGGTGTATAGAGCCAAAAAGATTAGAATTGTGTCAATGTCCCAATTTTTTATGGACCGCACTGATATATATATATATATATATATATATATATATATATGTACACTCACTTTATTAGGTACACCTGTTCAATTGCTTGGTAACACAATTTGCTAATCAGCCAATCACATGGCAGCAACACAATCCTTTTAGGCATCTAGACGTGGTAAAGACGACTTGCTGAAGTTCAAACTGAGCACCAGAATGGGCAAGATGGGATTTACCGTATATACTCGAGTATAAGCCGACCCGAATATAAGCCGAGGCACCCAATTTTACCACAAAAAACTGGGAAAACTTATTGACTCGAGTATAAGCCTAGGGTGCCCATCTGCATGCCTCACTGTGCCCATGTGCATGCCTCACTGTGCCCATGCCTCACTGTGCCCATGCCTCACTGTGTCCATGCCTCACTGTGTCCATGACTAGACTGACGTTTAACATGGGAGTCTATGGAAGGAGTGCCCGGCTTTTAAAAATTGGTGCTGCCCGGCCGTAGATCCCCCAGACAACAAACATTACACACTTGTAGAGAAGAAACGTGTCTACATGTGTGCCAACTTTCGGGTTCAGGGGACCTACGACCGGCCGGTACCGGGTTCCCAAAATCACCATAGAAATGACCATTTAACATGGGAGTCTATGGAAGGGGTGCCCGGTTTGAAAAATCAGTGCTCCTCAGCCGTAGGTCTCCCGAGCAACAAACTTTGCACACTTGTAGAGGAAGAGTGGGGCTACAAGTGTGCCAAGTTTGGGGTCCCCAAAGTCCGGGAAATTAGGCGCAAAAGGTGACTCGAGTATAAGCCGAGGGGGGCATTTTCAGCACAAAAAAATGTGCTGAAAAACTTGGCTTATACTTGAGTATATACGGTAAGTGGCTTTGAACGTGGCATGGTTGTTGGTGCCAGGTGGGCTGGTCTGAGTATTTTAAAAAACGGCTAATCTACTGGATTGTCACACACACAACCATCTCTAGGGTTTATAGAGAATGGTCCGAAAAAGAGAAAATATCCAGTGAGTGGCAGTTGTGTGGACAAAAATGCCTTGTTGAGGTCAGAGGAGAACAGGCAGACTGGTTTGAGATGATAGAAAGGCAGCGGTAACTCAAATAACAACTCGTTACAACCAAGGTATACAGAATACCATCTCTGAAGACACAACACATCAAACCTTGAAGCAGATGGGCTGCAGGAGCAGAAGACCACACCGGGTGACACTCCTGTCAGCTAAGAACGGGAATCTACAGGAGGCTACAATTCGCACAGGCTCACTAAAATTGGACAATAAAAGATTGGAAAAACGTTGCCTGGTCTAATGTCGATTTCAGTTGCATCATTAAAGCGGAGTTCCATCGAGAAAAAAAAAATGAAAAGTCAGCAGCTACAAATACTGCAGCTGCTGACTTTTAAAATAAGGACACTTACCTGTCCAGGGCGCCCGCGATGTCCCCACCCGAAGCCGATCTGTCCCTCGGGTCCCGGGTCGAGGCGCTGGCATCTTTAGTAAGGGAATCAAGAAATGAAGCCTAGCTGCTCTACAGCCTGGTTCCCTACTACCCATGCGCGAGTCATGCTGCGCATCCTAAATGGTCCCTGCTGTCTTCTGGGACCTTTGTGTCTCCCAGAAGACAGCAGGGGGGGAGGGCGGAGAAGGGACCAGACATGGCGTAGATCGCCGCAGATTCTGCGGCGATATATCGACGAAAGTGGGAGCAAATACCTGTATACCCCGCTCCTAAAGCACACCTGCCCTATGAAATCAATGGTCAGCGCTGCCAAAGCGCCGCTGCAGTGGTGCTTTTAACCATTTTTTGACCGCTAGCGGGGGTTAATAGTGCCCCGTTAGCAGCCGAAATGCGCTGCTAAAACGACGGTAAAGCGCCGCTACTTCTTGTTCTGCTCGCACTAAGGCTCCCACAACAGAAAGAGCCCTGAGCATCAGTGATCTTGCATATATAAAGACCTGCGGACAGCTGTGACCAATAATGAGGTACCAGGTAAGATGTGGACCTAGGAATGGAGACTTTAACCCCCCCAGAGCTCTACATAGCCTCCGGACCCCAGGACCTAGAACACAATCTAATAGGATTCTGGGAAATCACTTTCTATCTTAGGGACAACAGGATAAACATTTTTAACTTGAGCAAGACGTGAAAGTAAATCCTCCATTAAGGACACCTGTTTCTATGGCATGTTTCTAATAACATGCAAATTGTATTCTTTTTAGAAAGATTTCCTGCTAGGAAGTGTAGAATGTGGGGGGGGGGGGGGGCCTCACTATGCCAACATCCAATATATAGAAAAAGGATCGAAATGAGTAAAAACTCTATCAAAAAACAGCTGGACTTTGTGGGGATAACATGAGACAGTATTTGTCCAAAAAATGTACAAGTCTTTATTAACAAAATTCTACTAATTAACCACTTGCCCCCTAGGCACTTAAACCCCCTTCTTAACCAGACCAATTTTCAGCTTTCGGTGCTCTCACATTTTGAATGACAATTACTCAGTCATGCAACACTGAAATTTTTGTCCTTTTTTTTCACACAAATAGAGCTTTCTTTTGGTGGTAATTAATCACCACTGGGTTTTTTATTTTTTGCGTTATAAAAGAAAAAAGACCAAAAACTTGGTAAAAAAAAATCATTTTTCTTCGTGTTTTGATATAAAATTTAGCGAATTAGTAATTTTTTTTCATAAATTTAGGCCAAAATCTATTCTGCTACATATCTTTGGTAAAAATAACCCAAATCGGTGCATATTATTTGGTCTTTTTGAAAGTCCACAAGCTATGGTGCCAATCTCTGAAAATTGATCACACCTGAAGTACTGACGGCCTATCTCATTTCTTGAGACCCTAACATGCCAGAAAAGTACAAATACCCCCCAAATTACCCCTTTTTGGAAAGTAGACATTCCAATGTATTTAGTTAGAGGCATGGTGAGTTTTTTGAAGTTGTAATTTTTTTCCCACAATTCTTCGATTTTTTTTTCTTTTTTTATACAAAATTGTCATATTAGCAGGTTATTTCTCACACACAACATATGCATACCACAAATTACACCCCAAAACATATTCTACTACTCCTCCTGAGTATGGCAATGCCACATGTGTGAGACTTTTACACAGCCTGGCCACATAGAGAGGTCCAACATGCAGGGAGCACCTTCAGGTGTTCTAGGGACATAAATTACACATATCATTTCTTGACTACCTCTTGCATTTTTTAGGGCCCTGGAGCACCAGGACAATGGAAACGCCCCAAAAATGACCCAATTTTTGGAAAGAAAACACACCAACGTATAATCTATATGAGGCATAATGAGTCTTTTGAACATGTCATTTTTTTCTTCAAGTTTTTGGAAAATGTAGAAAGAAAATTAAAACACATTTTTTTTTTTTTTTTACACAAAGTTGTCCATTTATACAATATTTCTAACACATAGCATGTACATGCCAAAAATTACACCCCGAAATAGATTCTCGTACTCCTCCCGAGTACGGCGATACCACATGTGTACCACATGGATGGATGAGCGTGGATGGCTGAGTATTGATGGCTGAGCATGGATGGGGCTGAGCATAGATGGATGGATGAGGCTGCAATGGACACAGATCAGTGCTGTGGGCACTACAGATCCAACCCACAGCGCTGCTGCAGCCATTTCTCCCCCTCTCCTCTCACACTGTACTGATCGGTAAAGAGAGGGGCGAGAGGAACCAGACATGACTCCGGTTTGTTTACAAGTGACCGCTCCATCATTTGACGGAGCTATCACATGGTAAACTGCCGCTGTCAGCGGTCATTCACCATGATCCATGATTCGCCTGGACCTCTGGGGCACGCGATTCTGGGAGGACGTCATAGTACGCCCTCCCAGAGTTATCGAGCTGCACTGTAGCCACCATTCGGCTATAGTGTGGTCGTTAAGTGGTTAAAAAACATATAAACACACAAAGCACCCTACTGACTGACAGGATCAACAAGTACCCAATACAATAGGCATGGAGATATAAAAGTAAATCAAGTCCATGTGGACACATATACTGTACAAATTGTATGAATAAGTAAGGTCCTTAGGCTTCTCCATGCACTCTTGTCTATCAACGCATTTCACACATTGCTTCCTCAGGACATTTGTTGGGTAGGTGCTGGTGATCCGCAAGGTCAGGTATCAGGGACACCCTATTTAGTAATTGTAATAGTTTTAGTCCACCACTACAGATTCATAGCTGGTGAACCACCAAGTCAGGAATCCTAATAATTGGATTTTTTGGATTGGATTTTTGAAAGACGAAAATTCCACTTCTGATCTAACCAGGATCATTGGTAATTCAGTAAGCGTTATTGGGGAGCCCAATACATCATAACTGAATATTTCAGTTGGAGTAAGTTGTCAGTCCTCTGCTCAGTATGCTGACCCGAATCTATGAACTTGTGTGTTGATGTCTGGTAGCTTTCTCCTAGTGAGGGGACTCACAATGTATATATGGCCTCTCCCGCACGTTCCCTGGTTAGGATATGGAGGTCTGCTCATCCGAAAGACGTGGTACCATGGAACCAACGGGGAGATACTTACTTGTGAAGCTGTCGTGATGTCCCCGGTGCATACGCTCTAAAGGAACGGCGTGCTGTTCCTTCATAGCCCTGAGCCGTGAATAGCAGCTCCCGCGTGCATGCACGGGAGTGACGTTATCGCGGCTCGTCCAATCAAATGATCAGAGTCCGCCAACCCGGAAAGAAGACTGGGTGAAGATGGAAGCTCTGTCAGCGGTGACAGTGTGCCGCTGGAGGGCTTTGTTTTAGGGTAAGTTTCACATAATGTGCTAGTATGCGATGCACACTAGCACATTATAACTTTGCCTTGCAGGTTTAAAAACAAAAAACGGCGGTTTACTGCTGCTCTAATGGAGGCACAGACAGCAATAAAAAAATGACAGGTGTTCTAATCCCTCTCCATTGTATTCAAAACTAAAAAAAAAAAGTTTTTCCTTTAGTTGTAATTTAATTCTGAAGTTAATATGCCCCACTGATGATCGCTCTCAGTACGCTGGTGCTTAGATTATTGTCCTGCGAGCTGGAAAATCTGTGTGCAGTTTGAGGCTGAGAATGTAATCCGGCACTGCCACCAATGACATATTTGTCTGATTGTATTCTTCAGGATCAGTGTAATAAATTGGGAATGTGCTGCTTAGTGTACATTTAATAGAAACCTATCTGGCAGACAAGAGAGCAGAACAGACCTATACAGCCTCTTCTGCATTCAGATCCTGACTGCCAGCAATCTGTTATCAAACGGATATAGTTCCACTTTACTATTCATATAAATATCCATTTCTATACACATGACAGGCAGGATAAGGAGGAGTAATCCCCAGACGCTGATCATACAATGACAGCTCTGTATAGAGATAGCGCCGAGCTCTACGTTCAGCACCTCGGACAGCCGCCCACCACACCTACACTATGTGCGTAGCGCGCTATTCTTCAATCAGGCGTAGCAGTGACGCTGAGGTCATGCGCAGTTCGTGCTGACACTGGGCGGACTCTCCGGGAGCAGAGAGAGGTCGGTGAACGTCGTGCATCTTGCTGAGTGAGGTAGGTTGTTTCTCTTGACAGACCTACCTGAAGGTTATAAGGTGTTGAGAAAATGTGCAGGCAGCGATCATGCCTAGCAGATATGAAGGAGGTGTGTGGATGCTGCAATTTAATGGTCTGCCATCAATCAGCACCGGCTGTGTCTGTCTGTATGTGTGTGTTTGTTTGTTTATCTGTCTATCTGTATGTATGTATCTCTGTGTGTCTGTCTGTCTGTATGTATGTATGTATTTGTGTCTGTATGTATCTCTGTATGTGTATGTTTGTCTGTATGTATGTATGTATTTGTGTCTGTATGTATCTGTGTGTGTGTTTGTTTGTCTGTCTGTCTGTGTGTGTCTGTATGTATGTATTTGTGTCTGTATGTTTGTCTGTGTCTGTATGTATCTGTGTGTGTCTGTATGTATGTATGTATTTGTGTCTGTATGTTTGTCTGTGTCTGTCTGTCTGTCTGTTTGTCTGTGTCTGTATGTATTTGTGTCTGTATGTGTCTGTGTGTGTGTCTGTGTGTATGTATGTATGTATTTGTGTCTGTATGTTTGCCTGTGTCTGTCTGTCTGTCTGTTTGTCTGTGTCTGTATGTGTCTGTGTGTGTGTCTGTGTGTCTGTGTGTGTGTGTGTGTGTGTGTATGTATGTATGTATTTGTGTCTGTATGTATCTCTGTATGTGTATATGTGTGTGTATGTTTGTCTGTATGTATGTATGTATCTCTGTATGTGTATATGTGTGTGTATGTTTGTCTGTATGTATGTATGTATCTGTGTGTGTGTGTGTGTGTTTTGTCTGTATGTATTTGTGTCTGTATGTGTCTGTTTGTCTGTCTGTGTGTGTGTGTGTGTGTCTGTATGTATGTATGTATGTATGTATTTGTGTCTGTATGTGTGTGTCTGTCTGTCTGTGTCTGTATGTATGTATGTATTTGTGTCTGTATGTATCTGTGTGTGTGTGTTTGTCTGTCTGAATATTTGTATGTATGTATTTGTGTTTGTCTGTATGTATCTGTGTGTCTGTCTGTTTGTCTGTTTGTATGTATGTATGTATGTATGTATGTATTTGTGTGTGTGTGTGTGTGTATGTATGTATGTATTTGTGTCTGTATGTATCTCTGTATGTGTATATGTGTGTGTATGTTTGTTTGTCTGTATGTATGTATGTATGTATGTATCTGTGTTTTGTCTGTATGTATGTATTTGTGTCTGTATGTGTCTGTTTGTCTGTCTGTGTGTGTGTGTCTGTATGTATGTATGTATTTGTGTCTGTATGTGTGTGTGTGTCTGTGTCTGTGTGTGTTTGTCTGTCTGAATGTTTGTATGTATTGTGAGGGGGTTAGCTCGGCAGCGGGTGTGTGTGACCCCCGGGATGGGCTCCCCACACAAAACAGGCCCAGCAAACGGAGGTTGTGGTTTTCAAAATCAAAAAAGGTGCGGTTTATTTTCTATTTACAGTGACAAAACACAGCAAAGCAAAAGAAACATAAACAAAATAAATCCTGGTCAAGTTGACCTCTGACTAAACATACAGGTTTCCTAACTAACAACTGGGATCAGCCTAGTGCTGTCCTAGTCCCTAAGTCCCTGGTTTTAAATGTCCAAGCAAATAGCCACACAGGCTTTGTCTCACCGTACAGGGGTTCACTCTCCCTAGACAGTCCACACAGGTCTGGTTCCAGGCATGAGCAAACACCTAATGAATCTGGGAGTTCTTATAGAGGCCTAAATGAGCTGGTCTCATCAACTCCCTGTCTGCACGACGCCCAGCCCTCTCCCTAGAGGTATGAGTCATCCATGAGCCCACTAGCCTTATACAACTCTCCACCTAGTTGTATAAGTCGGCGTAAAGCCTGAATCTGGGCGAAATATATCTACCCCCCTGGATGCAACCAGGTGACTTTACCTTCCTGCTGTCACATACCCCCCCTCTTGTTTTAACCTCGGGGTTGGAACACCAGCAATCAGGCATTCATGTACTCGAGACAAAGCATCCACATTCCCCATTTGAACGCCAGGGCGATGCTTTACTGTGAAGTTGAATTCCTGGAGGGCCAGGAACCACCTATTCACTCTTCTATTTGTTTCCTTGTTTTGAGCCATCCACTTTAACGGAGCGTGATCCGTAACCATGTCAAAGTGCCTACCTAGCAGATAGTACCGAAGGGAATCTAGAGCCCACTTCACCGCTAAACACTCCTTTTCAACCGTGGCGTAATTTACCTCATGGGACTTCAACTTCCTGCTGAGGTAAATGACTGGGTGCTCTTCCCCGTTCCAGACCTGGGACAATACTGCTCCTAACCCCACATCTGACGCATCACTTTGTACGACAAAGTCTTTAGAGAAGTCGGGTGAGTACAACACTGGCTGGCTACATAAGGCTTGTTTCAAGAATTGGAATGCTGCCTCAGCCTCGGGGGTCCATTTAATCATGACCGACCCTTTCCCCTTCGTCAGGTTGGTTAGGGGCACAGCCTTAGAAGCAAAGTGGGGAATGAATCGCCGATAATACCCAGCGATTCCCAGAAAGGCTCGTACCTGCTTCTTGCTGTTGGGACGTGGCCAACTCTGGATGGCCTCGACTTTGTTGAGTTGGGGTTTTATTACTCCCCTCCCAATGGTGTACCCAAGATATTTGGCCTCCTCCTGCCCAATGGTACACTTCTTGGGGTTAGCCGTAAACCCCGCTTCCCGAACAGAGTCCAGGACTGCTTGCACTTTTGGCAGATGTGAGGCCCAATCTGTGCTATGGACAATTACGTCATCCAGGTAAGCCGCAGCATACTTCCGATGGGGCCTCAGCATCTGGTCCATTTTCCGCTGGAATGTGGCCGGCGCATTCTGTAACCCGAACGGCATTCTTTTATATTGGAACGCCCCGTCTGGGGTTACAAATGCGGTTTTCTCTTTGGCCGACTTGGCCAGGGGGATTTGCCAATACCCTTTTGTGAGGTCAAGAGTCGTCATGTATCGGGCTGTTCCCAGCCGGTCGATCAACTCATCTATACGTGGCATGGGGTAGGTGTCAAATTTTGTAACTTTGTTCAACTGACGAAAATCGTTACAAAATCGCCAGCTCCCATCCGGTTTAGGCACCAACACGATGGGACTAGACCAATCACTTTGGGACTCCTCTATCACCCCTAAGTTCAGCATTTTCTGTACTTCCTCCCGTATTGCCTCCCGTCGAGCCTCTGGGATCCGATAGGGTTTTAACTTCACCCTTTCACCGGGCGGGGTAATGATGTCATGCTCTACCCCAGATGTTTGTCCCGGCAGCTCAGAGAATACCTCCTTGTTGCGAAGCACAAACTCCTTAACCTCCTGTTGTTGGGGTTGTGACAAGGTGGCTGCTATTCCAACCTCAGGAATCACGCAACCAGTTTGAGCTGGTGACCAAGTGTCTGCGACTAGGGACTCTCTATCCCTCCAGGCTTTCAACAGATTAACGTGATAGATCTGTTCGGGCTTTCGCCTTCCTGGTTGTCTGACCTTGTAATTCACTTCGCTCACTTTTTCCATTATCTCGTAGGGGCCTTGCCATTTGGCAAGGAATTTACTTTCAACCGTAGGGACAAGTACCAATATCCTATCCCCCGGGGAAAAGGTACGGGTCTTGGCTCCACGGTTGTACACTCTCTGCTGTGCCAACTGCGCTTGGGCCAAATGTTCCTTCACGATGGGCATTACCTGTGCAATTCGATCTTGCATCAGGGCGACATGCTCAATCACACTCCTGTGGGGAGAACTCTCACTTTCCCAAGTTTCCTTGGCAATATCCAACAGCCCTCTTGGGTGTCTCCCATACAGTAACTCAAAGGGGGAGAATCCCGTAGAGGATTGGGGCACCTCCCTAATAGCAAACATCAAATAAGGAAGTAAACAGTCCCAATCCTTTCCATCTCTATCCACCACTTTCTTCAACATTTGTTTTAGGGTTTTGTTGAATCTTTCAACCAGCCCATCGGTTTGGGGGTGATACACAGACGTACGCAATTGCGTCACTTTGAACAATTTACACAGCTCTTTCATAACCCGGGACATAAAGGGTGTACCTTGGTCCGTAAGCAGTTCTTTACAAATACCCACCCGGCTAAAAACAAGAGATAGCTCTTTGGCTATGGTTTTGGCCGAGGTATTTCGGAGAGGGATCGCTTCTGGATAACGGGTGGCATAGTCCATTATAACTAATATGTACTGGTGCCCCCTAGCGGACTTGATTATAGGACCTACCAAATCCATGGCGATCCTCTCAAACGGGACCTCAATGATGGGTAGAGGGACCAGCGGGCTACGGAAATGTGGCATCGGGGCCAACCTCTGACACACAGGGCAGGAGGAACAATAATTTTCTACGTCCTTCATCACCCCCGGCCAATAGAATCTCTGTAATACCCTCTCTCGGGTTTTCTCTGTCCCCAGATGACCTCCAAGAATGTGCCCATGGGCCAACTCCAACACCAACTTCCTGTAAGGTTTGGGCACCACAAGCTGCTCAACGGTTTCTTCTGCCCTTTTTGCCACCCGATACAGTAGGTCCTTCTCTACGCTGAAGTATGGGTAAGTGCAGGTATTATCTGGGTTCACTAACTCGCCATCTATTTTCACTACGTTTTCCCGTGCCTTTATTAGGGCGGGGTCTTTCAACTGTTCTGTGGCAAAGTTTTCCCTGTGAACCTCAAGATCAGAAAACTCCACAGACGGTAGGTTTTCGTCTGAGGAGGTGGGCTCCTCTCCAGTTTCTTGAGTCTCCCCTGCCAATACTGATAAGGGAAATTCTGGAGAGTCCTCACCACTCTCAGGGGAGTTCTGGCTATCACATTCCTGGTACATAGGGGCACCAGTGAGGGGCTCAGGATCATCCCACAGTTCCCAGAACTTCGGAAAATCCCTTCCCACAATGGCGTCATGCGGTAACTGAGATACTAAGCCCACTGGATGAGAGAGGGTACCTTTGGGGGTCTCGAAACACACTGTAGTCACTGGATACTCTCGGGTGTCCCCATGCACACAAATAACAGCTACCTTGCTATTCCCAGAGACCTCTGTTTTAACTAACTCAGCCTTTATCAGGGTCACAAGGCTACCTGAATCCAGCAATACCACAACATTTCTACCATTAACACACATTTTGCATAAATGTTTCTCAGTTCCTCGAATGGCAGTGCATGCGACTGTCGCACACAGCGACTGACGTCTGCCCGTCAGAAAGTCACACTGCATGGGTTCCTCCACAACCGGGCAATTGGCTGCAATATGTCCCGCTTGCCGGCAGCGGTAGCAAACGATCCTTCTTGCCGCCTCTTGAGCCGCTGATTTCCCAGGCTGTTCTCGCCAAACTTGGGGTAGAGCTCCCACCCTCTCACTCTCTCCACCCTCACCCCTTGGAATCCTCTTATCCGCCCCTGGGGATGGTCTGGTCTTAGGGTGGAAAGTCCGAGTGTCTCTGGAAGAGGCCGTCAGGTTCTCTGTAGCCAAGTATTTCTCCACACGATCCACAAGACCATCGGCCGTCTCTGGGTCTCCATGGCTTACCCACTTTTGGATGGCAGTAGGAAGAGCTCTCAAAAACCGATCCATTACAACACGTTCCACAATCTTTGGTGCGGACAAAGTCTCTGGCTGTAGCCACTTTCTGCTCAGGTGAATGAGATCATACATTTGAGACCTGGGGGGTTTTCCAAGCTGGAAAGTCCAGTTATGCACACGCTGAGCCCGGACAGCCTGGGTGACACCCAGCCTTGCCAATATTTCAGCTTTTAGCATCACATAGTCTTTTGCTTGGTTAGGCTCTAGGTCATAGTAAGCTTTCTGCGATTCACCAGTTAACAGAGGAGCCACCAGTCCAGCCCACTGCTCCTCAGGCCACTTTTCTCTTTCAGCGGTCCTTTCAAATGTGGTCAAAAATACCTCTGGATCATCCTCTCCAGTCATTTTTGTCAATAAACGACTCACCCCAAAGGACGCGGTATTAGTGGGACGGCTTTCCTCACTGGTCTGCGGACGTTGCTGCATTACTGCTTCCATCTGTTGTTGTAGTCTCTGCTCTTGCTTCTGCAACAGGTCTATGAAGCGGGCCTCAGATTGCTGCTGGGCTCGTTGCTGAGCCTCCAGACTCTGTTGCAAAGTTGCGTTTGTCTGCTGCTGGGCTGCAAGGCTCCTTTGCAAACCTGCATTTGTCTGCTGTTGATTGGCATTTGCTAGAGCCAGCTGCTTCAGTATCTCCTCCATGCTGGCTTAAAAAAAACTGCCACTGGTTCTCCACCAACTGTGAGGGGGTTAGCTCGGCAGCGGGTGTGTGTGACCCCCGGGATGGGCTCCCCACACAAAACAGGCCCAGCAAACGGAGGTTGTGGTTTTCAAAATCAAAAAAGGTGCGGTTTATTTTCTATTTACAGTGACAAAACACAGCAAAGCAAAAGAAACATAACCAAAATAAATCCTGGTCAAGTTGACCTCTGACTAAACATACAGGTTTCCTAACTAACAACTGGGATCAGCCTAGTGCTGTCCTAGTCCCTAAGTCCCTGGTTTTAAATGTCCAAGCAAATAGCCACACAGGCTTTGTCTCACCGTACAGGGGTTCACTCTCCCTAGACAGTCCACACAGGTCTGGTTCCAGGCATGAGCAAACACCTAATGAATCTGGGAGTTCTTATAGAGGCCTAAATGAGCTGACAAGCTTCAGCTGGTCTCATCAACTCCCTGTCTGCACGACGCCCAGCCCTCTCCCTAGAGGTATGAGTCATCCATGAGCCCACTAGCCTTATACAACTCTCCACCTAGTTGTATAAGTCGGCGTAAAGCCTGAATCTGGGCGAAATATATCTACCCCCCTGGATGCAACCAGGTGACTTTACCTTCCTGCTGTCACAGTATGTATTTGTGTTTGTCTGTATGTATCTGTGTGTCTGTCTGTTTGTCTGTATGTATGTATGTATGTATTTGTGTCTGTATGTATCTGTGTGTGTTTGTGTGTGTTTGTCTGTCTGTATGTATGTATGTATTTGTGTCTGTGTGTGTCTGTATGTGAATGTGTGTGTGTTTGTCTGTATGTATCTCTGTGTGTGTGTGTTTGTCTGTATGTATCTGTGTGTGTCTGTCTGTATGTATTTGTTTGTCTTTGTGTGTCTGTATTTGTGTGTGTGTGCCTGTGTTTGTGTGTGTTTGTGTCTCTGTCTGTGTGTGTGTGTGTGTGTGTGTGTGTGTGTGTGTGTGTGTCTGTCTGTCTGTGTGTGTGTATCAGTGGTATCGGGTCCGAGCTCTGTGCAGCTCCACACTGTGCGGATGTCATCTCCAGTCCTGGCAGGGGAGCCCAGTGACCGACAATTCCAGGGGAGATGGTGTGCACACTGTTATTTGGGAATTCACATTGATCAGTGAAGGTGAACAGCAAACTGTTGCTGTAAAGTTGGCTTCACAATAATACTTTGTCCAAAAATATGACCATATCATTAGTTCCCAGATCAATAAATATTGTTTAAATTCAAGAGGCAAGTATATTTTTCCTTAAATCTCAGTGTGCTTTGTGTATTTCTTCCAGGTCTGTACAGTATTCCAGTGTGACACTTTCCATCTGTGCAGGAGCTTCCTGTAATAAAGACCGCTCACTGCTGCTCTCTCTCCTTGTGCAGGCTGACTGGTCTTGTCTCCGCCCCCTTCTGTCGTTTTCTGCAGGCAGTCTGTTGTGGGTGGGGCCTTCTGGGTCCCTCCCACAGCTCTGCTGTCTGCACAGGCTTTGTACAGCTTAGTACTGCAAAAGAACACCTAGGGGGCGCAAATGCCTAGTGCATTACCCAATTTATTATGAAAGGAAAAACAAAATAGTCATTTGAACTTAACATTAATAAGTCACCGGGAACCAGATGGCTTGCACCCGAGGGTCCTTAAGGAACTCAGTCCAGTAATTGCCAGATCATTGTTCCTAATTTTTACGAACAGTCTACTGACTGGAATGGTATCAGCAGATTGTAGAAAAGCCAATGTAGCTCCAATGTTTAAAAAAGGGCCAAGATACATCCCTGGGAATTAAACCAGTTAGCCTAACATCAATAGTATGCAAGCTCTTGGAGGGGATGGTAAGGGACTATATACAAGATTTTAGTAATGAGAACAGTATCATTAGCAGTAATCAGGATGGATTCATGAAGAATCGTTCTTGCCAAACCAATCTATTAACCTTCTATGAGGAGGAGGTGAGTTGCCATCTAGATGATGAAGGCCCATAGACGTGGTGTATCTGGATTTTGCAAAGGCATTTGACACAGTTCCCCATAAACGTTTACTGTACAAAGTAAGGTCCGTTGGCATGGACCAAAGGGTGAGTACATGGATTAAAAACTGGCTACAAGGGCGAGTTCAGAGGGTGGTGATAAATGGGGAGTACTCGGAATGGTCCGGGGTGGAAAGTGGGGTCGCCCAGGGTTCTGTGCTGGGACCAATCTATTTTTTTTATTCATAAACGACCTGGAGGATGGGATAAACAGCTCAATCTCTGTATTTGCAGATGATACTAACCTAAGCAGGGCAATAATTTCTCCGCAGGATGTGGAAACCTTGCAAGAAGATCTGAACAAATTAATGGGGTGGGCAACTAAATGGAAAATGAGGTTTAATGTAGAAAAATTTTAAATAAGGCATTTGGGTGGCAAAAATATGAATGCAATCTACTAGAGGGTTCTTTACTGTAACAGCGGTTAGGATGTGGAATTCCCTTCCACAGGCGGTGGTCTCAGTGGGGAGCATCGATAGTTTAAAAACGATTAGATAAGCACCTGAACGACCACAACATACAGGGATATACAATGTAATACTGACATATAATCATACACATAGGTTGGACTTGATGGACTTGTGATTTTTCGCAACCTCACTTTCAATGTAATACTCACAAAAGACAGAAGAAACATGCATAACAACAATCTCCAATGGTCAGCCAGTGTGGTAACGAGTGACCAGCCCAGATAGCAAGGATAACTTACCACAAGTTTGTGGCAGTGTTGAGTTGTAATGCCGCATACACACGACCGTTTTTAATGTCATTGAAAAAAACGAAATTTTTCTCGACACGATTCTTCTCAAGCCTGCCTTGCCTACACACTATCGTGAAAAAAAATGCTAGAGCAAAGCGCGGTGACGTACAACGGCACTATAAAAAGTTACACACAGGTATAAGTTAGCGCAATTCTCTTCACAAATACACAAATCTATATCCAACCCTTGAGGTTGCATATTTTAATTTATTGCAGCAGGACTTATATAAAAGAATATTGGAAGCATCTCAGCACCAGTGACACACCAATTTTTTCACATTTTTGCTGCACATTTTCACTGGCAATTCTAGTTGAAACTTTGACTGGTGGTCAGTGGGAATAATGGCCACTTACATTGGTGGTAAGTGGGAAGAATGTCCATTTACATTGGTGGTCAGTGGGAAGAATGTCAACTTACATTGGTGGTCAGTGGGAAGAATGTCAACTTACATTGGTGGTCAGTGGGAAGAATGGCCACTTACATTGGTGGTCAGTGGGAAGAATGGCCACTTACATTGGTGGTCAGTGGGAAGAATGGCCACTTACATTGGTGGTCAGTGGAAATAATGGCCACTTACATTGGTGGTCAGTGGAAATAAAATGGCAACTTACATTGGTGGTTAGTGAAATGAATGTCCACTTACATTGTTGGTCAGTGGGAAGAATGCCGCTTACATTGGTGGTCGGTGGAAAGAATGTCCACTTACATTGGTGGTTAGTGGGAAGAATATCCCTTATATTGGTGGTCAGTGGGAAGAATGTCCATTTACATTCGTGGTCATTAGAAAGATTGCCCCCCTTACATCGGGGGTCAGTTGGAAGAATGTCCCCCTTACATTGGTGGTCATTGGAAAGAATGTCCATTTACATTGGTGGTTATTAGAAAGAATAACCCCCTTACATTTGTGGTCAATAGTAAGATTGCTCCTTGCATTGGGGGTCAGTGGGAAGAATTGTCCCCCTTACATTGGGGGTCAGTGGGAAGAATTCCCTCGTTACATTGGGGGTCAGTGGGAAGTATGCCCCCTTACATTGGGGGTCAGTGGGAAGTATGCCCCCTTACATTGGTGGTCAGTGGGAAGTATGCCCCCTTACATTGGGGGTCAGTGGGAAGTATGCCCCCTTACATTGGGGGTCAGTGGGAAGTATGCCCCCTTACATTGGGGGTCGGTGGGAAGAATGCCCCCCTTACATTGGGGGTCGGTGGGAAGAATGCCCTCTTACATTGGGGGTCAGTGGGAAGAATACTCACTTTTACATTAGTGGTCTGAATGCCTTCCTTACAGACAGCCAAAAAGATCATAGGTGTCATGCAGCTGGCTCTGCCAAGTGGCATTGATCCCAGAACTATGTAAGTGCCATCAGATAGGAGGTCAGTCAGCCACAGCTCAAGGAACCCCTCACAACCTCTGAAGGATCCCTGGTTATGAATGGCTGGTCTAGATACCTTCCCTTTTGGGATGACTGACAGCGGCACTATGAAGCACATTAGAAATAGATTTTGTTATATTATTATCACTGTTACATGTAGTATTCACGCAGGCATTTTGCCACACTGCCAATCCCAGCGGCAAGAATCTGCTGATATTTGCTGCTTGGATTGACAGCAGTGTGCAGATAGCAGTAGCCCCACAGTGCAATGACAGGCTGGCGGCAGCCTTTATCCTTTATGTATGTACTTAAATATAATTTATATATCACATGATGAGTCCTCATGATTTCAAATCGATATCTTGCTAATTATGTGATTGTCAGCACATTTATTATTAATTGCGTGTGGGTAGCTTTATTATCTTGCATCTCTCTCCTCTACAGATCACTGAAATAAGAGTGGCATCTCGTAGTGATTATGGCTCAGTTTGGAGCACCAAGGAACCCCGTTAACTGGGTCTCCCATCTCACTGCAGCTGTGGTGTCTCAGCCAGGTACAACATTCTATCCCACTGTGCATTATACACAAACGTAACATTGTCATCAACATGGAAACCTGAAAGGGGGAATGTAAGGGTGGAATGGAAGAGGGAATTGTGGAATTTTTTATCTTTGTGATATTTGATGTATACAATGCTATATTTAAAGGATGATGGTTGTATGGTTTATATGTGGTGCAAAACAAGACTAAAAAAGATTTGATTCCAAAAAAAACATGGAAACCTATTTCTACTAACTCCATCCTCTGATATAATTCATTTTTACTGCAACTTTAGAGAAGTATTACTTTATTTCTGACTAGTGTTGTCATAGGAAACCTCAGCATAAGCTCAAGCCCAACTCCAGACAGAACCAATTTTCTTTTGAATAGACTAGGGAAGAATTAAAGCCTTTGTCAGGTTTTTAATAGCTCTGCTGGGGAGATTAAACCTCACAACACAAAAAAACTGAAAGTGACAGAAAAACTCCTCAACTGGGACTCCGACTAAAAAACTGAAAATTGTATCATACTTACCAGTAATTTTCCTTTCCTGGTGCCTATCCATGGCAGCATACCTGTGATAGAGCTCCGCCTTGACTCCTCCTTCAGGACTAGTGAATAGCATAAATTAAAGGCATAGTCCCTCCCCCAACATTCTCTGTAATATAGAATACCGAGCGTGGGAGCGTATGCTGCCATGGATAGGCACCTGGAAAGGAAAATTACTGGTAAGTATGATACAATTTTTTGTTTTCCTGGTGCCTCCATGGCAGCATACCTGTGATAAATAACTAGCTAACACGGGTGGGATAATGCTTGACAATAAATGGTTAATTCGAAGAGGACATAGCAGCCTGAACTGCCCTTCTTCCTAACTCAACAGTCGTGAGAGCTCCTGGATCAATATGGTAGTGTCTGAGGAACGTATGGTGAGAAGACCAGGTGGCGGCCCTGCACACCGTCTCCAACGAAACATTAACCCTTGCTGCCCAGGAAGCTGAGACTGCCCTTGTAGAATGAGCATTCACTCGGGATGGAGGCTCTATATTCTTCACCCTGTAGGTCTTTTGGATTAACTTTACAACCCAAGATGCCAGAGTTCTGATGAAAAGTCTCTCAGAATTTCTGAAGGGGTCGTGGCTTCTAGGTAGGCCCTGAGCACTCTGGATACGTCCAGCTCGTGACAAGACTCTGAATACGTGTCTGTAAACACTGGTAGCGCCCACGGTTCCAACAGGTGGCTTGCAGTAGCGACCTTTGGTGTGAACCCCCGAAGGGGGCGAAGTTCCACTCTGTCAGGGAAGAAGGAGATGTGGTCTTCTCCTATCCCTAAAGAGTGAAGTTCCGAGATCCTTCTGCCAGATGTAATGGCTAGCAGGAAAGCTGTCTTTAGTGTCAGGTTCCATATTGTCACTTGTTCCACTGGAGCAAAGGGATGGTCAGATAGAACTTCAAGGACCAGGGACAGATCCCACTTAGGAAATGATCGTCTGACAGGTGGGCGAATCTTCAATACACCTCTGAGAAAAGTGACTACTAAAGGATCCTCCGCCCATCTCTTATTTGTTGCGGCAGAGATTGCTGCTACCTGCACTTTGAGGGAGCTCAGACCAAGTCCCAGATCAAGTCCTGTCTGAAGGAATCCTAGCACATGAGATGTAGAGGGAAGGATTGGATCAAGTCCATTTCCAGAAGCAAATGATAAGAACTTGTCCCATATTCTTGAATATATGGCATTAGTTGCAGGCTTCCTAGCTTTTAGAAGGGTTGATATGACTCCTGGGGAACACCCTAGGGACTCGAACCTTTGCCTCTCAACCTCCAGATTCGAAGATTCAACTTCTGGGGGCTTGGATGAACTAGACTGCTCTGCGACAGAAGTTGAAGGAAAGGAGGGATCTTGATTGGAGAGCCCACACTGAGGCGCATGGCTAGAGGAAACCAGGGTCTCTTCGGCCAATACGGAAGTACTGCCACCACCTGGACTTCCTCCCTGAGGAGCCTCAGGAGGAATTGGAATGTTAATGGCCTCGCAGAAAAGGCATATGCCGTGGTGAACCTCCAGGGGCATAACAGGGCATCCACTGCCTCGGCTTGTGGATACGGCAGCAGAGAGAAGAATCTGTCCAGCTTGGCATTCTTTGGGGAGGCAAATGGGTCTACCTGAGGGGGATCCCATATGGTTTCCCCACAATGGGCTCCCCAGCCCTGCCCGCTTGCATCGGACGTAATTGTGATCCAGGGAAGGGAGCCCAAGTGACGAGGCTTGGAGAGGTTCTCTGGAACGGTCCACCAGTGAAGACTCCTGCGCATTACCCCAGTCAGCAGAATCGTCTGACAGTCGTCGTTTCTTCCACTGCGCCAAGAAACCCGTCTGGAAATGCCTCAAGTGCCAATGGGCCCAAGGAACCATGGGTATACAGGAAGACATTGTGCCAATGAGGCTCAGGCATTGTGAAGCCGTCAGATACGGGCTCCGGATGACTTTAATCATTCTCTGGATGACAATCCTTGTCTTCGGCGATGGTAATGACACTGTCCCCTCCTGAGGGTCGAACATTGCACCCAGGTAAATAATCTGCTGTGTTGGTGCTAGTTGACTCTTGTTGGAATTTATCAGCCACCCTAGCTCTTCTAGGGACTGTAGAAGAATGTTCCGGTGACATACAAACTGATCCGGATTGCTTGCTAGGAGTAGGATGTCGTCCAAGTAGTGGTATATCCTCAAGCCCCTCTCCCGCAGGGGAACCAAAGCAGATATTAGTATCTTGGTGAACACCCTGGGAGGGGTGCACAGACCGAAAGGCAGGGCTTGAAACTGTAGGTGGGTCCGTCCCACTACAAATCTCAGGTATTTTTGAAATGCAGGTAGAATTGAAACGTGTAGGTACGCATCCTGCAGATCGACTGAAATCATCCAATCTGATGACTGGACTGTCTGAATAATCGTCTGCAGGGACTCCATTTTGAAGCTTTCGGGGAAGATATACCGGTTGAGCCTCTTTAGGTCTATCACAGGCCTCCACCCACCGGTCCTCTTTGGGACCAGAAATAGGGTGGAGTAGAAGGCTGCGAAGCGCTCTGCCAAGGGAACCGGAACAGCCGCCCCCTGAAGCTGGAGTGACGTTAGGAAGTTTTTTAGAGCTTGAGCCTTCAGTGGAGAGGATGGAATCTCTGTTCCTTTGAAAGAATTCCGAGGTGGGGGGTGAGAGAAATTCTAAAAGTGCCCCCTATTGAATTGACAGAACCCAGGGGTCGTGGCAGCGGGTGGCCCAGACTGGGACAAAAACCTTTAGCCTGGCTCCCACCGGGAGTGCCTGGGTTACTCTGGCATCAAAAAGACTGCTTCTGCTCCCGTGGAGCCGAAAGGGCTTTCATCTTCCTGTTCAAAAAGGATCCTTGAGTACCTTTCCAAGGTCTTTTGTTGTCTCTGGGCTGTCTCGACTGCCTAAAATCCCTTGGGTTTGACTGGCAGAACCTAGAGGAACCACCTCTGAATCTTCGCATCCTTCTGTCCTGTGGAAGCATACCAGATTTCCCTCCTGACAGCCTGGAGATAGCTTTATCCATTTTGCCTCCGAATAGTGCTTTCCCATCAAACAGGATTTTGCACCAATTTTGTTTGGAGGATAAGTCAGCCGTCCAGGGTTTCAGCCACAAGGCCCTCTTCGCCATCACTGAATGCAACATGGATCATGCCGAGCACCTGATCGTGTCAATGGCCGCTACCCAGACAAAGTCTGCCGACAATCTAAGCTGTTCCAAGGCTTTAATTATATCCTCCATGGGGACACCCTGACGCAAAGCCGTCTCAATATTATCTGTCCAAGATCTTATGGCATTTGATAGTGATGTGAGGGCGATAGCTGGCTTACACGCTGCTCCCACGGCTAAGTAGCTCCTCTTCAGCTCCAGATCGATTCGCCTGTCTAAAGGGTCTTTGAAGGAAGCGGAATCCTCCATTGGCAAAGTTATATTTTTTGCGAGTCGCACCACCGACGCGTCTACCACTGGCATGGAGTTTAGTGACTGCGTTCCCGACTCTGGTAAGGGGTATAGTTTATTGAACCGGCCCAATGAAAGTTTTTTTATCAGTCTTTGACCATTCATTCTGAATGACTTGACTAATCTCACCCATTAACGGGAAGAGAACCTGCTTCCTTTTGAGGAATGGGAAGTAGCTCGTAGACTCTTGGGGAGGCTCTTCTGCGTCTTTCCAGGCAATTGGAGTTTTGACTGCCTGGATGAATGGCTTTACCAAGGAGAGACTGAAGCCAGAAGGTTCTGACTCCTCTGACGAGTCCCCTGAAGAGTCTTCAGGTGGTGAATCTCTAGCTGGTCGGCCTGACGGCGGCAGAGGTGTACTGACTGCTGACGGACCAGGGAGATTAGGTTCTGTATCCTGAACCTGGGATATCTGCTGAAGTGGTTGAGCGGGAACTGAAGCCAAAAGCTCAGAGAAGGAGTCCTTCATTGTTCGCTTAAGCAGATCTACAGCGTGCTGATTTTCTAGCTCGCGGTTGGACGCATAGTCCGTAAAACAGTCCTTACAGACCACTCTGTCTGGTAGCGGTGTAGCCCCACATGTCCAGCATTTCTTCTTTCTATAGGTCCTAGGAGAGGGGGACCGATCACGTCCTCTGGATCTTGACCTCTCTGATCTATGACGTGAAGAATGGGACATACACACTGATGAGCGGGACCGGTGACGTGAAGAATGAGACCTGTGGTCGTCATCACGGTGTCTTGAAGATTTTCTGGACCTCTTGGAGTGGGCAGGGCTACGATGTAAGGAACTCACGTTAGACCAGTGAGCGCACTTTCTTTTTTTTTTTATATTCACATATAGTTGGTCACATACCTAATAGATGTGTGAGGATCTTTACTGCGAGATGAATGACTCATTGCGGATTTGGGCACAAGGATCAGCTGCGGAAATATAGTAAGAAAGGGAAAAGAACCAGGCGTTTTTGGCGTTTCTTTTTTTTTTAACATAAACATTTTTTAATCTGCAAATTTTTTTTTTTGGGAGAAAATAAAAGGTACCTACCACAGAGCAGCATCAGAGAGACCTAGCAGGGCACAGCTGAGGAGACTGACAGCCAGCCCTGAATCTGAACCTAAATAGGCTCAAGGTGGGTGGGCTAATCCCATAAACCACCATTGGGAATTGATTCTGGAAAAAGGGGCAAATCAAGCCTTTTTTCCAGAATCCAAGGTGGCCGCCATTGAACCAAGCGACCGCGCATGCGCAGAAGATCCAGCGTCACCCAGTACAGAGAGCCGAGAAACTACAGCTCTGTATCGCTCCCGAATCGTGCATGCGCAGAAGGCGGCGAGGACGCCGCGCCGTGACACTCTCCTACCTGGCGGGATGTACAGAGCACCTGTAGCCCCCCCCGAACCCAGAAATAAGCACATCGATGTTGTTGCACAGAGAGGCACCTGCCCTATCCAGCTGCACAGTTTTAAAGGAACAAAAACAAAAGTAAGACAACAATCATTTTAACCACTTCCATACCGGGTCATTGTAAAATGACGCCGGCAGGAACCCTCTCTCCCTCTGGGTGAACGTCATATGATGTCCTGCGTTTGAGGGGGGATATCTGAATGATGCCTGCAGCTAGAGGCATCATTCAGATATCCTTGTCTTCAGCCGGCGATTCTGCGCACCATAAGAATGATCATAGCGGCAGTTCCGCTGCTTGATCGTTCTTATAGGCGGTGGGACGGGACATCCCCCCCCCCCGCCGCCATCCAGTGCTTCTCCGGGCTCTCCCGTGCCATCGGGGGCCCGGAGAAAGAATCGTCCGGCACCAGTGGTCACATGACGAGGAGCATAGAGATGACTGGTGACCAGATGGTCACCAGTCATCTCTATGACCGTCGGAGGTCCAGGCGCGATGTGATGACGTCACGCCCGGGTCCTCAGAAGTAAACAAAGCCGCCATTGCGGCTAGTAAGCATGAGATCGGTGAAATTTGTTTCACAATCTCGTTTTCCAGCCTGGAGGAGAGATGTGGGGTCTTATTGACCCCACATCTCTCAATAAAGAGGACCTGTCACACACATTCCTATTACAAGGGATGTTTACGTTCCTTGTAATAGGAATAAAAGTGATCAAAAAAAAAAAAGTGTAAAAAAAAAAAGTAAAAAAAAATAAATAAAAAAGTAAAAAAAAATAATAATAATTTTTTTTTTAAACGCCCCTGTCCCCAATAGCTCGCGCTCAGAAGCGAACGCACATGTAAGTCCCGCCCACATATGTAAATGCCGTTCAAACCACATATGTGAGGTATCGCCGCGTGCGTTAGAGCGCATGCAAGAATTCTAGCACTAGACCTCCTCTGTAACTCTAACCTGGTAACCTGTAAAAATTTTCAAAGCGTCACCTATGGAGATTTTTAAGTACCGAAATTTGGCACCATTCCATGAGTGTGCACAATTTTAAAGCGTGACATGTTAGGTATCTATTTACTCGACGTAATATAAGCTTTCATATTTTACAAAAAAATTGGGCTAACTTTACTGTTTTGTTATTTTTTTATTCAAGAAACCATTTTTTTTTCCCAAAAAAAGGCGTTTGAAAAATTATTGCGCAAATACCGTGCAAGAAAAAAAGTTGCAACGACCGTCATTTTATACTCTAGGGTGTCTACTAAAAAAAAACATATATAATGTTTGGGGGTTCTGAGTAATTTTCTAGCAAAAGAATGATGATTTGTACATGTAGGAGAGAAGTGCCAGAATAGGCCCGGTATGGAAGTGGTATAAAAAGCCCTGTATGGAAAGGGTTAAAGGAACCTAACAAGCAAAGGAAAGGGGAGGGGGAGGGGAAGAGAGGAAAAGAAAGGAGAGAACAAATGCCTGTAATAAAAAATGGAAACCACCAGCCTGGGAAGATGGAGCTGATCCTTTTGCGACTTCCACTGCATTCATCATGGATGTGATAGCAGACTGCGTTCCTGTGAGGAAACTCTGCAAAATGACCCCAACAGATCCACAGAGGGGTTCCCAGTCTCATCAGCGCTGTGAGCGGCCCAAGAACAGGGACTGCGCACGGGAAAGGCTAAACCCGGCAGACGCTGCCGACTGCAGAGGTATGGACATACTGCTACTCTTCACCAGCACAAGAAGGTATGAGGAAAAAAAGGAGAATGTTGGGGGAGGGGCTATGCCTTTAATTTATGCCAATCACTAGTCCTGAAGGAGGAGTCGAGGCGGAGCTCTATCACAGGTATGCTGCCATGGAGGCACCAGGAAAACACATTTTTAGTAGAATGAGGAAAGGTTAAAACTTCTGACAATGTTATTATTGCTATCTATACCTTCCTGACAAGTGTTACTGAATGTCTTCTATGGATGTCACAGGGATGGAAAGTGAAGGAAAATCTCTCTAATGGGGTCACTGGGAGGACTCAACAACAACTGTGAATTCTGAAAGCCATAATCTCATAGGCTCCCATGGTCCAGCCATTATCAGCGCTCCCTCCTCTCCCCTGCAGCAACTCTGACACAGGGAAGCCAGGGCTGCGGGTTCACTTGACCACATTGGAGCGGATTAAAAATGGGTAAAAAAAAAAAAAAAACCAGATCTTTTTTTTTATACAGGGTATGCAGAATAGGTAGGAGGATGGGAAGAGGGGGGGGAGACATTTTTTAGAATTGTTATAGTTAGGCTTTGCCTCCACTTTCAGATCGTGAAGCTAATATGCTTTGTAGAATAGTGATCCTGATAGCTTTGTAGTCTTCTTAGGCTGGATTCACACCTTGCTTTTTGCATTTTGGAGATTTGCACTACAGCCCATTTAACATGGTTTCCTATGGAACACGTTCTGTAGTGCAAATCTGCAAAATGCAAAAAGCACTAAAAATGCCTTAGGTGTGAATCCAGCCTTAGAGCTGGATTTATATTTTCTGCTTTTATTTTTTAAACAACGTGCCCCATTACTTACTTTAGTACAATGCAGTGGTGCTGAATGAAGTGTTCCTTTTAAGGCCTGGTTCACACCTATGCATTTTTTTAGTGCGTTTTCAGTTTTGCAGAAACACACTACAGTCCATTTAACATGGTTTCCTATGGATGTAATTCACATCTGTATAATTAATGGAAAGGGCCAGGGACTTTTTTCTGATTTTTGGTTGCATAGACTTTAATGTATCAAAAGCCTGTATTGAAAAACGCAAAATGCATCTGCAATATGCAAACTGCATAAGTGTGAAGACCTGATAGTGTTTTCCAAGCACTAGATATGTAAAACAAATGGCATATGACTACAGGTGATTTATACTAATAGGTAAGGGGCAGCAGTCCAGAGGATGAAACCACTAACCATTCATTGCATTGGCTCCACTGGTCATTCTCGGAAGGGCAATGACCTAATTTGATGCATTCTCCTAACTGGAGACAACACAGTGTGGTCCTTACTAGAAACGACAGAGTGGTTACCCACAATAGTTTAAACATTATTTTTAATGTATAGGTGGTACCCATTGCACCAAAGTATGGGAGACTCTACCCTATAATAGTAAACAAGTATTGTAGCTGTCACATTCCCTGTTCATGGTAGAAGAGTAAAGCAAGCCAGATGATAGAGACAACCCTGTCGATTTTAATTATGCCCCATAGGAATTTTTTTACACCTGCCTAAAACTTTTGCACAGTTGTGTATAACCACTTAAGGACCAAGCCTGTTTTTCAGACTCAGTGTTTACAAGTTAAAAACAATTTTTTTTGCTAGAAAATTACTTAGAACCCCCAAACGTTATATATTGTTTTTTTTCTAACACCCTAGGGAATAAAATGGCGGTCATTGAAATACTTTTTGTCACATCGTATTTGTGCAGCGGTCTTACAAGCGCACTTTTTTTAATAAAAAAAAAAAAAGACAACAGTAAAGTTAGCCCAATTTTTTTTTATATTGTGAAAGATAATGTTACGCCGAGTAAATTGATACCCAACATGTCACGCTTCAAAATTGCGCCCGCTGGTGTCAAACTTTTACCCTTAAAAATCTCTATAGGCGACGTTTAAAAAATTCTACAGGTTGCATCTTTTGAGTTACAGAGGAGGTCTAGGGCTAGAATTATTGCTCCCGCTCTAACGATTGCGGCGATACCTCACTTGTGTGGTTGAACACCGTTTTCATATGCGGGCGCTACTCACTCGCTTTAAAAATGATTTTATTTATTTTTACACTCAAAAAATAGGGGAGGGGAAGAAAAGGGATTTTAATGGTGCAAACAGTGGAGTAATGATGAGAGCTAGATTGTTATTCATAAAAAAATATACAATTTATTTTGAATATTCATAAAAAATGATCCTGGATAGTCAATATTAGAGGTCGACCGATATGGGTTTTTCTCTGGCCGATGCCGATGCCGATATTTTGAAATTGGGGCGGCCGATGGCCGATATATGATGCCGATTTTTGTGGCCGATATTTTAGGCCGATTAAAAAAAAAAAAAAAAAAAAACCCTCACCCACTCTATTCCTTCCTGCTTACTCCTGTCACTCTAGCACACACTTGATGTCCTCAGTACAGATGGCACTGGTTTGGAACTGGCAGGTGGCACTGGTTTGGAACTGACAGATGGCACTGGCAGGTGGCACTATTGGCACTGGCAGGTGGCACTATTGGCACTGACAGATGGCACTGGTTTGGAACTGACAGATGGCACTGGCATGTGGCACTGGCTGGCGGTACTGGTTTGGAACTGACAGATGGCTCTATTGGCACTGGCAGGTGGCACTGGTTTGGAACTGACAGATGGCACTGGTTTGGAACTGACAGATGGCACTGGCAGGTGGTACTGGTTCGGAACTGACAGATGGCACCGATTGGCAGCAGGGGGCACTGGTTTGGAACGGACAGATGGCACTAGTTTGGGACAGATGGCACTGATTGGCAGTGGCACTTGCAATTGGAACTGGGTGGCACTGGCGTGTGACACTGGTTGGCATTGGCTGGTGGCACTGACAGATGGCACTGATTGGCGGTGGCACTGACAGATGGCACTGATTGGCGGTGGCACTGACAGATGGCACCGATTGGCACTGGCTTGTGGCACTGACAGATGGCACTGGCTGGTGGCACTGATTGGTACTGGCTGGGGGCACTGATAGATGGCACCGATTGGCGGTGGCACTGATTTGGGTGGCACTGACAGATGGCCCTGATTGACACTGGCTGGTGGCACTGACAGATGGCACCGATTGGCGGTGACACTGATTGACACTGGCTGGTGGCACTGATTGACACTGGCTGGGGGCACTGACAGATGGCACTGGCTGGGGGCACTGACAGATGGCACTGGCTAGGGGCACTGACAGATGGCACTGGCTGGGGGCACTGACAGATGGCACTGGCTGGGGGCACTGACAGATGGCACTGGCTGGGGGCACTGACAGATGGCACTGGCTGGGGGCACTGACAGATGGCACTGGCTGGGGGCACTGACAGATGGCACTGGCTGGGGCACTGACAGATGGCACTGGCTGGGGGCACTGACAGATGGCACTGGCTGGGGGCACTGGCTGGGGCACTGACAGATGGCACTGGCTTGGGCACTGACAGATGGCACTGGCTTGGGGCACTGACAGGTGGCACTGGCTTGGGGCACTGGCAGGTTTCACACTAAGCCGAGTGTAATGTGTGAAACTGACAGAGAGGAGAGAGAGAGAGAGAGAGCTGTTAGAATTGAGCTCGATGTGGGGGTGGGCGGGCCAGCAGCTAAATTACACCAGCCAATGATTGGGCTGCTTTAGACGTAGTGGCCCGCCCAGATACCATCCCATTGGCTGGTGTAATATATCTGCTGGGTCCCGCCCACCCCCGACATCAAGCTGACACATCCTCTCTCTCTCCTCTTACTTTCAGTTTCACACACACACAGCACGGCGCTTGATGCTGCTAAGTGTGGAGGAGGGAGGAGGAGGGGGGAGGAAGTGAAGCCAGTGAAAAATATCGGCCAGTTTTGATATTAATCGGCCAAAGCCGATTTATCAAAAATGCCTAAATATCGGCCGATATATCGGTCGACCTCTAGTCAATATAAAGACACAATAGAAATACCAAGGTGGCTAGAATACAGTTACAGGGTGGTCACAGTGTACAGGTCATTTGCAAGCCGAGAACGGAGAGTTATCGCATCAACACGACATGTTTCGCTTATGTAGCTTCTTCAAGTGTAGTGCGAAAACGCTCAATGCTAACATTAACAACTGTATAAACAGAAAAAGCAAAAACAGAAAAATATTAATTTTTAATTTATTAATATTTCTATAATTTTGTTATATCACAGCATTGATATCAGAACATTTAAAAATGGGTCAAACACCATGCCTTGATCCAAAAATTGAATTCACCCTGCTGTGAATTCCAGGCAGATAGAGCCACTGACATGATCCCTGGATCAGACACGGGTCCCCCAAAGGGGGTTGGAGACTGTCCCTAATGGTCACAGAGGACAAAATATGGGACTGCTGAGTGGTAAACAAGGAGAAAAGGAAAAAGAATAAATAGGATGATATGGAGTAAAGCAAGAAGTAAATAAAGTAATAAAAAAAATATCAGATGAATATAAAAATAAATATAAAAACAAAAAATAAATGAAAAGTTAAATAAAATAAAAATAAATAGAAGTAAAAATTTGAAAAATAAGAAAAGGAAAATGTCATTATACTAAATAGAGAACACCAATACATTGTTTAGAGAGGGGAGAATATAGGTTTTGAAGCTTGCTGGAATATTTACAGACCAACAACAGTCTGAATCCAGGGATCAGGTCGGTGGCTCTATCTGCCTGAAATTCACAGCGTGGTGAGTTAAATTTTTGGATCAAGACATGGTGTTTGACCCATTTTTAAATGTTCTGATATCAATGCTGTGAAGAAGCTACATAAGCGCAACATGTCGGGTTGATGCGATAAGTCTGCGTTCTTGGCTTGCAAATGACCTGTACACTGTGACCACCCTGTAACTGTATTCTAGCCACCTTGGTATTTCCATTGTGTCTTTATATTGACTATCCAGGATAATTTTTTATGAATATTCTAAATAAATTGTATATTTTTTAAGAATAACAATCTCCTTCTCATCATTACTCCACTGTTTTCACCGTTAAAATCCCTTTTCTTCCCCTCCCCTATTTTTTTTAATACAATATCTTTCTGGGATGTGGTGCCAACTTTTTCGGGTGTTTCACCTTTGATTGGACATAAATCTATGAAATTATTTTTACACTGTTTTAAAAAAAAAAAAAATTTGGGTCACTTTTATTCCTATTACAAGGAATGTAAACATCCTTTGTAATAGAAAAAAGCATGACAGGTCCTCTTAAATATGAGATCTGGGGTCAAAAAGACCTCGGATCTTATATTTAGACTAAAATGCAAAAAAAAAAAAAATGTGCCTTTAAGACGTATGGGCGGAAGTGACGTTTTGACGCCGCTTCCTCCCTGCTATGGTATAGAGACGGGTGGGGGCCATCTTCCCCTCACTCGTCTCCATACCCAGCAAGGAAGAGGACCCGATCGCCTCCGCCGCTACCGACGGCTCCGGTAAGCGGCGGAGGGCACGGGAGAGCGGCGGGAGGGGGGGCCCCTCTCCCGCCGCCAATAATGGTGATCTTGCGGCGAATCCGCCACAGAGACCACCATTATCGTTTACAGAACCGGCTCCTGAAAAGATGGATATCTCGGTTGTGGCAGCAGCTGCTGCCGTTACCGAGATATTCCTCTTCAAAGTGCCGACGTATATGTACATGAGCTGGTCGGCAAGTGGTTAATTAACGTTTTAGGCAGGTGTGAGGTAATGCTGTTAAATAAGAAAGTTCAGAGATAGAAGTATTAATAATTTATTTTTATCAATTAACGAAATGGAAAGTAAATGAACAGAAGAGAAATCCAAATTAAATCAATATTTGGTGTGACCACCCTTTTTCTTCAAAACAGCATCAATTCTTCTAGGTACACTTGCACACAGCTTTTGAAGGAAGTCGTCAGGTAGGTTGTTCCAGAACTAACCACAGATCTTCTGTAGATGTAGGCTGACTCAAATCCTTCTGTCTCTGCATGTAATCTCAGACAGTTTCGGTGATGTTGAGATCAGGGCTTTGTGGGGGGCAAACCATCACTTCCAGGACTCTTCTTTACGCTAAAGCTAGTTCTTAATGACATTGTCTGTATGTTTGGGGTCATTGTCCTGCCGCAGAATAAATGTGGGGCCAATCACACTCCTTCCTGATGATTTGGCATAATGGATAAGTATTTTCCTGTATTTCTTAGCATTAAGGACACCATTGATCCCGACCAATTCTTTCAGTCCATTTGCAGTTATTGTACCGCTCTCCATCCCATCTCGAACAAACTGCCTACTGCTACAGCCAAATATTTCAAATTTTTTAAATATATATCATTTGCAGGCAATTTTTACTGGCTATATATTATATAATGTTATTGTTCTCGTATGTCTACCAACAGCAAAAGACCCAGCTGTAGTTGAGCGTGCAAATCTGCTGAACATGGCTAAGCTAAGTATAAAAGGACTCATTGAATCAGCTCTGAGCTATGGCCGTACTTTGGATTCAGATTACCCTCCTCTTCAGCAGTTCTTTGTTGTAATGGAACATTGCCTCAAGCATGGCCTTAAAGGTACAGTATGCAACTGGAACGAGTGAGAGTTATTGTTATTACAATATAAAATTGAACATTTGCTGAAGCATGTATGCATAAGTAACTGTATGTCTGTAAGGTCTGTGTACATAAGTAACATTACATATAATAGTTTGGTGATGGTATGTACTATTATACTTTTACTTGTTTTTAAATGAAAGATATTCCTGTTGTGTGTCAGCCCTGGGAAGTGACAGTACAGTGAAAGTGTCCTTAGATTGATTAAATCTCCAATTCTCGTCTTTTCTTCATTATAGTATCAGTATGATTTTTCTTTGTTGTTGCAGATGTGTTGGTTTAACGCCAAATAACTTTTTGCAGTTGTACTTTGTCCAATCCTATTTAGAGATAGCCTGATGTAAATGGACAGCGGAGTCCATTTACACCCGGCTGCCCATAGAGCTTCTATGGGTCCGCCCATGTTCCCTCTGCAGAAATGGAATGGGCATGAATGTGACATCCATCCCATTAGGCTCCGATCTGCTAACAGATCCCTTGCCATGTCTCCATGTGAAAGGAGACTTAAACCGGCCATAGACAAAGAGATTTTCTTTCCTGCAACCACGGGTCAACACAGTCGGTGTTGATGGGGGAATCCCTCCCGCGCAGCCATTGTGTGTCATTATTGCTAGTGGCTATAACAGCCGTTAGCAATAAGCGCATGTAAAATCCAACAGATTGGTTGTACCCAAGTTAATTAATCAATCAACTTGGGTACATTCAGCCTGCCCATACATGGTGTGAAGAAAGATCCAGTTGGCCGCACTTCCATAAAATCACTTTTTAATAATTCACGACGACAATCCACAATGTACAGATGAGGGAATATAGCCACCAGCTAACTCATTTCACACCAAAGCGCTTAATCATAGCTATGATTACGTACCTAGATTGGCGTGAAACTTTATAAGTAAATTATAAAGTTTAGTAAAAGATTAAAGGGGTTGTAAACTCATTTTTTTTTTTATTTAACTTACCTCCGCAGTTCGTTTTGCAGAGTGGCTATGATCATCGTCTTCTGGGGTCCCAACAGGGCTCGCGGCTCCTCCCTGCATCGGTAAACCCCCTAGAAGAAGCACTCTCCCTGGGGGTTACCATGCGGGCGCGCTCCCGAGTCCAGCATTTGTGTCCATAGACACAGAATGCCGGACTCGGCCCCGGCGCCCGCGTCATTAGATTTGCTTGACAGCAGTGGGAGCCAATGGCTGTCAATCTATCCAATCAAGAGTCGAGAACAGGATTTTTTTTTTTAGGGTTATAACCACTTTAGCCTTTTCTTTTTTTTTTTTTAAAACACACACCATACACTATAGCTAATAACTGCACAATCCAGAGGGGGATATAAGTATTTTTTCTGTATATTGCAGCTAAATAGAAGCAGGGAGAAGGGAGAGACTCACAGCAGAGAGCGGGATGATGGAGGCACGTAAACCGAACACAGTATTATGGCTCAGCAGCCATGATTACCGTGGTCACCACAGACAGGGGGACACAGGAACAGGCAGGATCAACCAGGTATATTACAGCATTGGAAGGGACAAATTACATTGCACAAGCACTGTGCTATAGATCACGCCTTAAAGGAATTTTATTCACGCCTTATTTTTTGTTTTTAGGGTTACAACCACTTTAACTGTCTGATCTCATGCTGATACTGTAGTAATGTGTTCACTTATGCAATGAGAAATTGTTGACAGTCTACAGTGGAATGAAATAACATACTAAATAGCTTGTGGCTCAGGAAAAAGCCCCGATACAAAAGCTTAGATGTTACAATAAAATACAGTTCCGGAATAGTAGCTAACAAATAAGGCAAACTCTTACTAAGGTGATTGCCATAGCAAAATAGATGTGACTACACCGACCCACAACCCTGTTGGTATCAGATGTTCTCTACGACTTGCAGAAAGCTTTATTACAGCCTAGAAAAGGCTTCAGTTGATTTTGGTTACAGGGTCAGCACCCCTGCACATGCCACACTGCAATGCTTGCTTCTGCTTCAGCTTTCACGTGCTGTAAAAAGAAGACTTGGCTGCTCCTTTTAAACACTTGAATGGTACCAATCCTTCCACTCTCACCACTGAACCCCTCAACCTTGCTTAGCTATTGTCTGAAAATGATATCTAAAGGGACAGAAGGTGATGACCTTTAGTTTGCTTTTCTCAGGAAATGAGTAAGGCTACATTACTTTGTAACTTTTTGTGCAGAGTAGTACCAGCAAAACAGAGTTGTATATATAATGCTGTTCACACTCTGTAGCTGGGTGAAAGAATGTTAGCATTTTCCAGGCAACTTAGAAGGCAGCATCTGTTAGATCTCGGGTCACGTTTCTGCTCCAGAGTTGTCCTATACAAAGTAAATAAATATTTGTGAGGGGCCAAATATAAATGTTTCCATAAGTACACTGGCACAGTTACTGGCTCACTTTAAGTGAGGAAATTCAAAGGCAGAGCTTAAACAACACTTGAATTTTGCATTGCTATACATTACAGGCACTTTGCTTTTAATTTGAAATATTTTTTTTTTAAATCCCACAGTGAGAAAATCATTTTTGAGCTTTAACAGGACAATATGGGGTCCCCTGGAACTGGTGGAGAAGCTGTGCCCAGAAGCCGAGGAGATCGCAGCCAGCGTGCGAGACTTACCGGGGCTCAGGTGTGCCATTTCATGTTGCCAGGCAACCTATTCCTGCACTGCTATGCGGAAGCCATAATTGCTGCCTTGGTGTTCATGTGGATACTTTAATCTAATCGTCTTTTATCTCAACTGCAGAACACCTCTTGGTCGAGCTAGAGCCTGGCTGAGGTTATCAATGATGCAGAAGAAATTGGCAGACTATTTGCGTTGCTTGGTCATGCGTAGGGATCTCTTGAGGTTTGTTACTCAGTTATATATTGATTTTTTTTTTTACATTCACTTGGAAAATAAAATAACATACAAATACACCCCACCAGAAAAGCATTGACAAATATGTACAGTGCAAATTGCATATTTGTTTTATTGCTTTATGTATTATTAATGCTCACCCTGTATAGTTTTATCTGTATTTCATGGCAATAGGGCTTCATTTCTGTACTTTACAGTATTTTTCAAACTTTGTTGGCTCTAAAGCCCTGTACACACAATCGGATATCCTATGGATTCTAATCCGATGGTTTTTTCCATCGGAAATCCGATGAAACTGTCTTCCATCAGTCTTGCCCACACACCATCAGTCAAAAAACCGACCGTTTCAAACGCCGTGACGTAAAACACTCCGATGAGCCGAGAAAAATTAAGTTCAATGCTTCTGAGCATGTGTCGACTTGATTCTGAGCATGCGTGGGTTTTTTATCCGATGGAGTTCCCCACAGACGATAGTAATTTGTTATCGGTTTTTTAACCATCGGATAAATTTAAAACATGTTCTATTTTTAAACACCGATGGAAAAAAGACCGATGGGGCCCATCGGACTGTTTTCATCGGTAAAACCTATCGTGTGTACGCGGCTTAACACTCGCACATTTAGGCCACATGCACTCTGCAACTCAAAAACGTTTGACTTTTTATTTTCTGCCTCTAAATGTCCCTCTATGTTAGCCCATGTGTCCATGCACACATTTCTGTTTACAGGAGTTTAGAGGTGGGGCTTTAAAGGGCAGAAAAAAAAAAAAGCATCTAAACCAACCTAAACCAGAATAAATTTATTCATGCCAATAAAAAGGAATAAATGCCCAAGTGCTTGATGCTTCTAAATGCATTTGCATAAATGCCACTTAAGCATGTATTTGAAGCTGCTTTTCTCCTATCAGGAGAAAAGTATTTACAAGAGCCCCAGCGTGCATGTACCAATCTGCTGCTGCAATGAGAAGTGGTAAAACAAAAAGTGGCCAGGTGTCCTTATAGAACATTAGGGATTGGGCCTAACCTGTGGGATTGCTAGTTCTACCCTGACACCAGATAACTGGTCCAATTTGCAGGCAACCACAAGATTTTTTTCATGTTTGTGGGTACCTTTAAGGAAACCAAATTATGTAGGTACCTAAATGTCTAAACACAGATTAACAGTGACAAATAATTTTCAAAGTGTCCATGTATAAAGTGAATAATCCATATAGGAAAGTACATATAAAAAATAAAAAAAGTGAAAAAACCAAAGGAAAAAGTGCCAGTCCTCATGAAAAAAATCCAAATAAATGAATGGTTCTTCTTTACAACTGTGACTTTCCCCACATCTTTTGTGATTCCTCTCCCATAAGAAATGAACTCACCAGAAATATATGCCTTACACTCTCGTGTTTGGCAAAGCAGCAAAAGTGAACCCACCATGGTTAATAAGCCTGTTCCAACGGTGTTCAGTCAATCATATGTTCCACATGAAAATGAAAAAAGTGCCTCTAATAGGGAAGTATGTCAAAGCCAATTTATTTCAAACCAACAAAAACACTTCAACCATTGCACTTACATCACTTCAAGTAAAAAACAGCATATCGAACACAACACACAGGAACAAGTACATGCCCCCAGACATGTTTCGTCAATAGGACTTAATCATTTAGCCCAATGATTAAGTCCTATTGACGAAACATGTCTGGGGGCGTGGTCAGCACGGCAATCACCTGTGACTCCTGACTTACCATACCATCGGTCGTTGCAGTTTGAGATAGAACGAGTGATCGCAGAGGAAGGGTGAGACCGTACAAACAGCTTATCTGGGTCCGCCGTGACCGCAATTCACTGCACTATCTCTTGAGGCTGCCACTTGATGTACTTGTTTCTGTGTGTTGTGTTCGATATGCTGTTTTTTACTTGAAGTGATGTAAGTGCAATGGTTGAAGTGTTTTTGTTGGTTTGAAATAAATTGGCTTTGACATACTTCACTATTAGAGGCACTTTTTTCATTTTCATGTGGAACATATGATTGACTGAACACCGTTGGAACAGGCTTATTAACCCTGGTGGGTTCACTTTTGCTGCTTTGCCGAACACGGGAGTATAAGGCATATATTTCTGGTGAGTTCATTTCTTATGGGAGAGGAATCACAAAAGGTGTGGGGAAAGTCACAGTTGTAAAGAAGAACCATTCATTTATTTGGATTTTTTTCACGAGGACTGGCACTTTTTCCTTTTGGTTTTTTCACTTTTTTTATTTTTTATATGTACCTTCCTATATGGATTATTCACTTTATACATGGACACTTTGAAAATTATTTGTCACTGTTAATCTGTGTTTTAGTCATTTGGAATTTTGTGTATGCATGATATTTGATGTTTTGTATCACTCATTATCATATATTTTGCTTTTAGTTGAGTTTATATTTAGTATAAACATAGCGCCACTATTTAATCACATTTAAATATCACCATTACACATTTTATTTTTAAGTGGCAGCTTCAGGTATTTTGTATCCTAGAGCGCAGTGGTTGTTTGAGAAAAGAACTTGAAAATTGGGGAGGGCGTTAAGTAAAACATTTTTTTCTTCTTACCTGTTGGTATATAGGTACCTAAATGTGCTTGCACATGCTTGTAGTAGATCTCATTGTCTTCTACTATGCCCTAATGCTGGGGATTGGGAATGGGCACATTTTTACAGGAGGTGTTAGATCTGGAGACAACTGGGACCAGGGCCAGTACAAGGGCGGAGCCAAGCAGGCACCTGCCGGGGCGCTCTCCTGGTGCCGCTCCTTACTGACCGGAGTGATCATGATTTCACTCCTGTCACAAGGAGCAGCTTCTGACACTTCTTGGAGGGAGAAATAGGCTTTCTCCTAACTCCAGCCTGCAAGGGGAGATAGACAATTGGCGGACTTTCTTTCCTCTCTCCCCTTGTCATGTTACTTATCACATGACTGGGGAGAGGAAGGAGAAGCTGCCTTCATGCAGGAGAGCTGTAATTACATGTGGGGAGGAGTGACAACTGATGGATGGGGACACTGTGAAGGATGACCTTGTCCCGGCACTGACTGGGACATTCTTATTACATGGCCTCCAACAGCCACCCGATACTTCAAGCTGAAGTCCAGCTTTTGCTACACTTTGGGCCAAGCTGTCCCTCACTAACATGTGAGGCCGCTGGATGTGCGGTATAAACTGCATGTAGTTGAGGCTACATACAGCATACCGCACTGTGTTTAAGCCGAGAATTCCTGTCTCATACCCGGAACACACGAGAGTCTATCTGATCGGGGCCCTCAGCCAATCAGAGAAAGTCATGTATTCTAGCAATGAATACAAAGCTTCCTCTGATTGGCTGGGTACTAGGTTGTGACAACAGCCCGCCTCTCTGACTTAGCCAACCAGAGGAAGCTTTGTATTCCTAGCTCACTTTTTCTGATTGGCTGAGTGCCGTTCAGATAGATTCTAATGTGTTCTGGATATGAGACAGGAAGTCTAGGCTTAAACCCAGAACACACCTCCAGCGGCCTCACATGTTAGTAAGGAACATAGTTCAAATGGGCCAAGCTGGCTCAAAGAAACTATGTAAAGTGTAGCAAAAGCTAGACTTCAGCTTTAAAGAAAAACTGAACAAGTTTTTCCCCCAAAAAGCAAGCAAATAGCTAGTCACCAGTATTGCCTGTAGACTCCCAGCTGCTGATCTTTACCTATTACTTACTTACCATGTCTTGTTTTTCACTGTCTCTGTAAAGAGGCAGCAATCTTGGTGGAAGCAGGATTTTGCTTCCTTGTGTCAGAGCTTCCAGCAAGGAGAACAGGGAGCAGCAAAGTAGTGAAATCACCAACTCTCACTCCAAATCTCTTGAGACTAGTAGTCCCAAGCAGAAGTACCTGGAATTTACACTGCAGATAAACAGCAATGAGGCTGTAGGAACAGGAGTGCACTGCTAGTTTTCAGAAGGAATTCCAGAAAGGTATATTTTTAGGGTACCACTTAGACACAAATAACACTTCCAGATGTTCCTATAACATAGCAAATCTTTACTTTTTGAGTTTAACTACTCTTGTAGGATCTCACGTAGACCTTACTCCTGCCAGTACCTCAGCTGAGCCTCAGCAATAAGTACCCATGAAAATAGCTGCCCAATACATACCGAAATTCCTTATAGGATGTGTGCTGTGGATCTATAAAAAATAAATAAAAAACAACTATCCTTGTTGCCTCATAGCTAGCAATTAGTCAGCTCTACACTTGGGAATATTATTTGACCAGGCGCAGTAATTTTTTCAAAATACTTAAAGTGAAACATAAAAAATTTCCAATGCCTTAAACATGCCTGGTGGGTGTCCCAATCCTGCTTGTGAAGGGACACATATCTGTGATATACAGAAAGTGTTGCAGCAGTGACATTTACACAGGAAAAAAGGTTTTAAAGTGCCAGCAAATGACTTTGACAGCTGTCATTTCTGGCTTCTTTGCTTTAAAAAAAAGAAAAAAAAAAGAATTAGCACACAGACCCCTCCAATGGTTTGCTATGTATTGTGGGGGACATTTAGGGGGTCTGTGCTGTTTAAAAAAAAAAAGAGTAAAGAAGCTGGCAATGAATGTAATTTGCCTGCAATTTAAACTGTATCATTGTTTTTTCTTTGTAAATTAAATTTTTGCTGTAGCATATCCTACAGCAGGAATGAAAAAAGTTGCGTAGAGTCTCCCTGCAAAATACATAACAGACCCTTTGGGTCCTTTCTGTATTTTAGGGGGACTTCAGGAAAAACTAGAAAGAAAAACATTTGTGCAGTTCCATCCAATGTTTAAGTCCAATGCCAATGGCAATATTTGGGTAGTGATGTCACCTGCCATCTTTGCTATCTCTGCCCCTTTGATTATAAGAAGAGGGGATTCCCTCTGATGTCAGTAATTCCTAGGGATGCCTTGGGTGCAAGCATCCGCGGCTTCCTTAGGAACCAGTGACAGCAGGAAGCTGACGTATATAGAAGCAGTAAAAATACTGCTTCAATATATGATGCACGGCACCTGCTGAATGGGCTAAAGTTTAGGTGTAACATTTGGAACGAATGCCCAGACAGCCAAAGTTTGGTCCAAAACTACATTGGCTCACCCCTTTTTGGGATTGGGATTTTTATAAAACCCATGCAGGTCTTTATTGTGGCTGTAAAATTTGTGAAATTTTCTCATGTATGGCCAGCTCTGGCCCTCTTTCCTGTAATTATCTGCACACATCCTATCACTCACATTTCCAGATTCACCACAAATATATTACTTGAAATATATCAGTGTTAGGCTAGGTTCACACTGCTGCGAATTCTATTGCGAATTTGAGCCGTTGCGATTGCTCAAATTCGCAAGTCATTTAAATAACCTTGTTTTACATTAGTGCCGTTCACATCAATGTGTTGCGAATCTAAGCTGCGGGGAAAAAAGGGTCCTGTGCGAGTTTGATCCGTGTGCGATGCAAATTCAGCTCTATAGACAGGCATTCCCGGAAATCGCGGCAAAATCGCAGCAGCGAAATCGCGGTAAAATCGCACGATTTTGAAGTCGCAGCAGTGTGAACTTAGCCTTAATTTCATTTCCATGTTTGTAGAAACATTTGCTATAGTATAGTCAAACGTTATAATTAGGGTAACCCGCACCTCTTATGTTCTTATTTAGCGAGTTTTATGAAAATTATGCAGTAATGATGGAAGAAGAAGGGACAGTAATTGTTGGATTGTTGGTTGGATTGAATGTGATTGATGCCAATCTCTGTGTCAAAGGAGAAGACCTGGATTCACAAGTATGTTGCATACCCCTGAGGAAGCTTGTAAAAGCGAAACATGTCGGGTTCTTATGCGAGCTTTTTGTATTCCATCTAAATCTCGTGTATTTGTGACCACCATTCTTATATGACGTATCATGTATTGAATTTATCCAGGATCTATTTTTATATCTATTGTTTAAATTTGTAATAATAAAAATTGTATTTTTAGAAAACTTTCTCTCATTGGTTTATCTATGCACCACCAAAATCCCCTTTGTTCTAATTCCCTTATATCATAAATTATCTGGGATGAGGTGCCTATTTCTATGAGTGTTTCACCAATGAATGGACAAACCAAATATGATAATACTTGTAATGTTTTTGCATGATGTTTGAAGTGCAGTGGTACAAGTCTGTAAGGCTGTTTTCCTATTCATAGTGAGGGTACGAGAAGCTTTCCATGCCAACCCTTTTGCCATTTTTATTAAAAAAATAATAATTGTAAACACTAACTGAATGACATTTAATTTGCTAAAGTACTGTTTATCATAAACAACTGCCTTTTTTTTCCCACTTTAACCCTTTTTCATGCAATTTTGCATGTCAGTGCTGTTAGGCCCCTTTCACACTGAGGCGTATTTTAGGCATTTTAGCGCTAAAAATAGCGCATAAATAACGCCTGAAATACTCCTGCCCCAGCATTCTCAATGCACACTGAGGCGATGCGCTGGCAGGAGACAAAAAAATCTCCTGCAAGCTGCATCTTTGGAGCGGTGAAAGAGCGGTGTGTATACCGCTTCTTTACCGCTCCTTCCCATTGAAATCAATGGGACACCGGGAGAGGACAATTGCTGATTCCCTTGTCAACATTGTCTGTGTTGATGGGGGAATCGTGCAAATTTCTTTCCTGCCACGAGTTGCAGGAAAGAAGTTTGCACCATGTTTGGCCTGCCTTACTCTCATGTTTACATGTTATTGATCCATCAACCAGATAGAGAGATAGTATTTTTAATTGTATTCTTTTCCTTTTTTAGGTTGGGGTCATTGATTTTTCCATATATTTAAAATCTGATGAAGATAATCATGATCGCGAAGGAAGGTAAGGATATTCAGGGATAATTTTTTCATGTTTTGTTTAATATTCAAATCAAGAGTAGGATCATGTACTCGAGTACAAGCCGACCCGAATATAAGCAGAGGCACCTAATTTTACCACAAAAAACTGGGAAAACTTATTGACTCGAGTATAAGCCTAGGGTGTCCATCTGCATGCCTCACTGTGCCCAATCTCCCTACCTGATCTCAGGCGCTGTGTGACTAGACTGACGTTTAACATGAAAGTCTATGGAAGGGGTGCCCGGCTTTGAAAAATCGGTGCTCCCTGAGCGTAGGTTCCCTGGACAACAAACTTTGCACACTTGTAGATGAAGAGTGGGGCTGCATGTGTGCCAAGTTTGGGGTCCAGGAGACCTAGGGCCGGCCAGTACCGGGTCCCCAAAATCACCAGAGAAATGAACGTTTAATATGGGAGTCTATGGAAGGGGTGCCCGGATTTGAAAAATCGGTTCTCCCCGGCTGTAGGTCCCCCGAACAACAAACTTTGTACACTTGTAGAGAAAGAGAGAGTGGGGCTACATGTGTGCCAAGTTTGGGGTCCAGGGCTGGCCGGGATCAGGTGCACAAAGCTGAAGATGAACACAGACTTGAGTATAAGCCGAGGGGGGCATTTTTAGCACAAAAAAATGTGCTGAAAAACTCGGCTTACACTCGAGTATATACGGTACATCGTTATCGCAGGGGCGGATCCAGGGGGGGGCAACAGGGCAATTGCCCCCCCCCCCGAGACCATCTGTCACACTCACTTGCTTGCTCTGTTCTTCTTTTTTTTTTTTTTTTTCGCCTGATCTCCCGGACTTTGGGGACCCGGTACCGGCCTCTACAAGTGTGCAAAGTTTGGTGTCTGGGGGACCTACGGCCGGGGAGCACTGATTTTTTAAAGCCGGGCACCCCTTCCATAGACTCCAATGTTAAATGGTAATTTCTCCAGTGACTTTGCGGACCCGGTACCGGCCGGTCGTAGGTTCCCTGGACCCCATACTTGGCACACATGTAGCCCCATGTCTCCTCTATAAGTGTGCAAAGCTTGGTGTCTGGGAGACCTACGGCCGGGGAGAAACGATTTTTCAAAGCCGGGCACTCCTTCCATAGACTCCCATGTTAAACATCAGTCTAGTCATGGGCACAGTGAAGCATGGGCACAGTGAAGCATGGGCACAGTGATGCATGGACACAGTGAGGCATGCAGATGGACACCCTAGGCTTATACTCGAGTCAATACGTTTTCCCAGTTTTTTGGGGTAAAATTAGGTGCCTCGGCTTATATTCGGGTCGGCTTATACTCGAGTATATACAGTACTTGTTCTGCGGCTGCCGCTGCCTCTCTGAGTCTCTCTCTTTTTCTCACATAAGCCGATCAGCAGCGCCAAGAGAGAGACTCGTCTAATGTAGTTACGCGGCGCACTGACACGATACCAGGAGCGGAGGAGGAGGTGGGTGGAGCCTCTTCCCTGCACTCGTTGCTAACGCCTGGGCCGCTTGGCGTCTAGCAACGAGTGACGTCAGTGAGTCACGTCGGGCCGTTCTGTGGGCAGGTGCGATAGCGTGCGGGCGGCTCTGCTTGCGGCGGTTTGTGGGCGGGCGGCGCGGTTCATGGGCAGACCGAGCTGCTCAGTGTGTTGGCAGCGCAGGTTAGAGTGAGAGAGCAGGCTCAGTGTGGCAGCTGGCCAATCAGCTAGCCGGGAGCGGGGGAGCAGAGAGATGAGATCATCTCTCACCGCCAGTGCCTGCCCTGCATTCCTGCAGTGACTTCCGCCCTCACTGTGCAGGCAGCAGAGAGATTACATTATCTCTCTGATGCCTGACTCTGGGAGTCTGGGACACAGCAAGAGACAACCAAAACTACACCTTGGCAGGCAAGTTAGTGACAATCCGCAAGGTGTGGCAGGCGACGTGGCAAGTGACAATCCGCAAATTGTGGCAGGTGACGTGGCAAATGACAATCTGCATCTGGTGGCAGGCAAGTGACCATCAGCAAGGTGTGGCAGGTGACGTGGCAAGTGACAATCCGCAAATTGTGTCAGGTGACGTGGCAAATGACAATCTGCATCTGGTGGCAGGCAAGTAACAATCCGCAAGGTGTGGCAGGTGATGTGACAATTGACAATCCGCAAATTGTGTCAGGTGACGTGGCAAATGACATTCTGCATCTGGTGGCAGGCAAGTAACAATCCGCAAGGTGTGGCAGGTGATGTGACAAGTGACAATCCGCAACGTGTGGCAAGTGACACGCTCAGGGCTCCCACTAATTGCAGGCGACGGTGGCAAGTGACACACTCGGGGCTCCCACTGATTCTGCATTGAACTATTTAATTTTATATTACAATGTAATAATAGAAATAATGCGCTTCAATCATCCTGACACCATAACAACCATGGTGCCGGGATGATTAAAGCGCCGACACCAGCCATTTCCCCGATAAATTTCCCACAAAAAAAGACATTTTTTGGCAGTGCCCCTCCCGAGAAAAGTCTCTGGATTTGCCCCTACGTTATCGTGACATATACTGTATTCAAGTGGTTTTATCTGGCAAATGGATTTTTGTTTGTTTAGCTAGTCTCCCTGTCAATTCATTGTCCAGTGTACAGTATGGAGACAGAAAAGTAACACAGAAAGCTGCAAAGATTAAATAGAAGTGTGTGTGTGTTAGTTGGAGAGAATTACAAATTCTCAAAATGTGCAAATAAAAAAAGTTTACATACACGCAGATTTTATACAAAAGATTTTCTGAAGCAAATCTTAAAGTGTTTGTAAACAAAAAAAAATGATGTTACTACCTCTTTAAAGCAATATAATATATTTTTATCTATTTTATTTAGTCCTGCCCATGTGATATAATACCTGGTTGATCCTGCCTCTGTGCCCCTCCTCCTGAGAGTAAATTGACCACGCTAGCATGGCTGCCGATCAATGGTAGTGTGGTCAGTTTATGTGTTGTGTTACCCTGAAACAAGTTCCTAAATGCTGCTAACTGCTGCTAAGCACTGGTCTCCAGTGTTTTTGTTTTTTTTTCTCAGCGGGCGTCCTTAACAACGGGTGACTCATCAGCTGTCAGCAAGATTCCCTGATTCCCCGCTGACAGCTGAATGTAAACAAAAGAATGTTGGCATTAAAATATATATTTTTAAAACTGCGTGTGGGGGTCCTCCCCAATCCATACCAGGCCCTTATGGAGTTTAATACAGGGCACTTTCACCCCCTTCCTGCCCAGGCAAATGTTCAGCAATGTCGCACTTTGAATGACAATTGCGCAGTCATGCAACGCTGTAAAATTTTTACAATTTTTTTGAGACAGTTAGAGCTCTCTTTTGGTGGTATTTAATCACCACAGATTTTTTTTTTTTTTTTTTGCTAAACAAATGAAAAAAAGACCAAAAATGTTGTAAAAAAAATAAATAAAAAAAGAAGCTTTTCTTTGCTTCTGCTATAAAATTTTGTACATAAGTATGTTTTCTCCTTCACTGATGTGCGCTGATGAGGTAGCACTTATATGCGGCACTGATAGGCGGCACTGATAAACGGCACTGATATACAGCACTGATGGGCTGCCTTTATGGGCACTGATAGGCGGCACTGATGTGCATTGAAAGACACTGATGGGCGGCACTGATGGGTACTGATTGGCATCAATGATGGACACTGATTGGCATCACAGGTGGGCACTGGCAGGCTGCACTAATAATCACTGCACTGATTCAGTGCAGATTCCCCCCCCCCCCTGTCAGGAGAGACTCTTATCGGCTCTCCTCTATTCACGTACTGTCAGCTCGAATAGAGGAATGCCGAAAACCGGCACTTCCTAGTTACATTGTGATCAGCTGTGATTGGACACAGCTGATCACATGGTAAAGAGCCTGCGCGATAGAGATCGGATATCACCTCGGGGGGCATGCACTATCAGCAAATCTTGAAGGATATCATATGACGCCCAATCAGGATAACTGATCCAACGCCCGGCCGTCATTTTGCTATAGGCCAGGCAGGATGTGGTTAAGGGGAACCGCACTCAAAAAAAAAAATGGTGTAGGACCCCCCCTCCAAAACATTTTTTACTTGACCCTTATCCGAGCACGCAACCTGGCAGGCCAAGAAGGGGGGGGGGGAGGGCAAAGCAAGCTCTCCTGAACCAGGCCACATGCCCAACATGGAAAGGGGGGCGCTTTGAAGCAGGGGGCCAGGGCAAGGGCCTGTTGATGGTGACAAGGGCGTCTTCCCCACAGCCCTGGCTGGTGGTTGTGGGGGGCTTATCAGAATCTGGAAGCCCCCTTTAATAAGCATGCCCCAGGTGACCCAGTGATGTCATCAGGTGGCCCTGCCCCTTATTTTATTTAGTGGTGTGAGCTGTCATTTGGCAGGAGCCAGCATCGGGTGCGAACCTCGTTTTTCTTTTTTTATTGGGTCGGTGACCGGCATTCATCATGATTGACTTGGACTGTGTTTTTATTTATTTTTTACAGTTTTTTGGGTGAATGAATAGGGGTAAAATGTCCCCCTGCTCATTCACATAGGGGGAGACCCGGGATCTGGAGGCCCTCTTGTTAAAGGGGGCTTCCAGGCTCCGATAAGCCTCCCACCCGCAGACCCCCACAACCACGGGCCAGGGTTCAGGGCGAAGAGGAACTTGTCCCCATCAACACGAGGCCAAGGTGCTTGCCCTAAAACACCCCCCACCCATGTTGAGGGCATGTGGCATGGTATGGTTCAGGAGGGGGGGATGCTTGCTCGTCCCCCTCCTCTTTCCTGGCCCTCGGATAAGGGTCTGGTATGAATTTTAAGAGGGGGACCCCTGCTCCTTTTTTTTTTTTTTAATACTGCCATTCTTTTTGTTTATACTATAATCTCACTGACAGCTGATCAGTCATTGGTTGTTAAGGATGCGGCAGCCGCCACTCCTTAACAACCCGCTAGCTGCTGCTGAATGCCAGCACAAAAAGTGCTAAACGCCGGGGAAAAAAAACACTAAATATGAGCGTTCTGTTCCAGAGTTTTTTTTCAGCGGCTAGTGTGCATGGAGCCTAAAGCTTAAAGCTTCAAGCTTCAACTAAAAAGTAACTTTGCTCCTTTCAAACCCTCCACCCCTTTGTAACATTAATAACTCATTTATTTATGTTGCCCCTTTCATTTACTTCCCCCTGCCAATGTTCCCTCCATTCTTACCTAGACAAGAATGACGTGCTCTGCTCCAGGTGCCTCCTGGGATATATCCCAGGCATCGGTTTACATTCAGCTGACAGAGGAGGAGCGTGGGCTTCGCAGCCCGCCATCAGGAGTAGCTGCCTGAACCTTGAAGAGACAGCTGCCTCTCAATGATGCCATAGAAGAAGATGGCAGCACGGGAACCCGGGCGGTGTTAACAGAGAAGTGGGTTGCAGCAGGGAAACACTGGATCTGCAAAGCCACTTTAACTGGCTAATTATTTATTTTAGTATAGCTGTTTTTCTCTTTTGACTTCTCTAAAAGAAGGACACCACTACCTTTTACAAATTGAGCATGTGTGTGGTGGTGGTGGTAGTGGGGGGGGGAGGGGTTGCTTATGTCCAGTTTGATCCAAATCAGGAATTTGCAATCAGCTTCTGTGTTTCACATCAATATCAGAGGCTCCCATGTGGTCAATATCTGGCACTTGGTAGAAAATTGGTCACATATCTTGAGAACTAGGACAGCTTGTATAGAACAACAAGCAAGACCATTTCTTGAGTAGCCTCTCCACATTTTTAATTCACAAGAATAAAGCCGGTCATACATGGAGTGAAGTTTGTCTGGTTCAGCAGGGACCGGACAAATTTGGATCCATGTATGGACAGGGAGGTTGTACAAATCTACCCTTTGGCTTCTATACAACCGCCCTGTCAGGTTTTCTCCGCTGAATCAGCGCCGCTGGCTAAAGCAGGCAGCCCTGATCAGTGTATTCTGATGGCCTGATCCCCTTGCTAAGCGAAAAAAATTATTCATATGTGGGCTGCCTAACTTTCTTTTTAAATTTTATTTTATCTAGGCAGAATTTTTGCGCTTGCAAAAGTTTCTTTTCTTCAAACTAGCATATTTTAATGTTGTGTTTTATTCCATTTAAACTGGATATCTGCAGTGTTATTGTAGAGTTATTAACACGTGTCTTCCCTTTTTGGAAGGAATATACACATTTCTGCAATACTGGATCAAAAGAATTATGTTGAAGAACTTAACAGACAACTGAAGTAAGTCCATGACAAAATAAATGTCATGTAAAAACATCATTGCATGCAATTTTATAATCCTTTTTAATGATTTTTATTTATTTAAATTTTTATGTTTTATTGCATCCTTCAGCAAAAGCACACAGTTTAAATTTACTGCAATGACAAGATTCAGACACATAACCAATTCTGGTTCCAAAACAAAATCTATTGCTTATCTAAAGCTGTAAAATTGGTATAATGTTCATGGAAATCACGGTTAAACTTGATATAGAGAGTTACCATAGATCCCTTTCAAGATCAAAATACCCTCGGAGAGGTTTAAAAGGGCCCCTAAAAAAATAAAAATAAAACAAAGAGAACCACAGTTTGGGGCGGGAGAGAGAGAAGCTGGAGGATGCTAAACAGGTCAACAATGACCCCGTAAAAAGTAACATTGTGACAACCATGGCCCACTATGAAGAAGAGCTTTTAGAAACTACAGCAGCCATGTATGCAGCATAATCCCAAGTGTATTGGAAATCGTGCTAATAAAACCACGTTTTACGGAATTGCTCATCTTTGCACTTCAGAGTTGCCTTCAATCATTCCATGTGATCAATCTCATTCACCACTGCTATCCACTGACCAACTTCTGGTGGTTCTGTACTTCTCCATTCTGTAGAATGCCCACTTTGCCAGCATTGAGAAGGTGAAACAGGAGGAATCATTTATACTTGTGCCTCTAGAATAGGGTGATGTGTAACATTCACACCTGTGGGCAAAGTGATCTCAGTATTTTTGTAGATTAATCTGCTAATATCTTCCCAGAGCTAAGGTATACAAGGGCACAACCAGGATATATATATTAGAGTGCCAGTGTCTTCATGACACTGCCAGCATAGCGATACCAAATGAAAAATCCTGTGTGGGGGGGGGGGTCCTATATCATGGAGTCAACAATTTGCTTTCTGCTTATGCGTAAAGGTCCTATTTAGGTCACTTTCACATCTCTGTAAAAAGGGAGGGACATAATCTGCTGGGGAGTTGTTCAACAGGGAATAGGAAATCAATAATGTGTGGTGAGGTGTTTAAGCAATGATGTTCGAAGGGGGAAATCAGAGTCAGAGACACATTAGATAGTAGTCATAAAATGGCGTATTTGTATGGCTCATCAAAAGTGCTTTGGGGAAGAGAGCATATCCTTAATTTCCAAGGAGAAAATCTTTGAACCTGAATTGATTTGATAAAAGTTAAGCCATAAATTTAGAATCAATCAAACCTGGCACAAAATCTCAGGCACTGATTACTGAGGACATAAGAGTGGGCATCTGAGAATTATAATCCCCTCTATTGAAATACATGTCTTAAATAAAAGCAGAACTTTACTCATAACAATAAATTTTTTATAACAAAGGAACATATATTTCACATTAATAAATCAATTATGCTACCAAAATTATTGTGTACTGTAAATTGCCTCCAGCATTGCTATTGTTTCTTCTTGCCGGAGGCTGCCATTTTTTTGAAGCCCAGAGCAGTCGCTTCCTTATTGGAAACTCTCCCCCCTCTCATTGGTCTCAAAAAACTATCACTTTCTAAAATTAAATGATGTACATTTCCAGCCTTGATTGTATGTCTTGATAAAGAGGAAGGCTGCCAGAAGCTTTACAGGTCTGTAGTTCAAAGGCTGCCATGAGGGAGGAAAAAGAGAATATCAGGGAAATAGGACACTATCCTTGCAAGTTTAACTCTTTTGTGTCTCTTAGCAGCAGAGTAGTGTTATAGCAATTCCTTAATTTAGATTGTAAGCTCTAAAGAACAGGGCCCTCTGATTCCTCTTGTATTGAATTGTGTTGTAACTGTACGGTCTTCTTCCATTTTGTAAAGAACTGCGCAAACTGTTGGCACTATATTTACCCTGTATAATATTAATAATATAATAATCATCTTTCCTGCTTCCCCACAGTGGTACTGTTAGTAGTCTTCATGCAAGAATCGATACAATGGAAAAGTCAAATGCAAAGCTCATTGAAGAGGTATGGAAGTGCTAAAATGCATATGCATAAATCCATTGTTATATAATCTGCTTCATGTGTAATAATACCATCTATAAGGCAGTGCAAATGTGTTTATTTTTATGAGAAAATTAATACCTAGACCACAGAATGAAATACATTTAAATCCGTTTATAAATTACACTGAATATTACCATATTCATCAGCTTTGTTTTTTTGCAGAAGAGTTTACAACATTTTCAAATGTTAGCCTTATAGTTGACCAAATGATCATTCTTTTGGCTTACCACTGAAGCTGTTAACAGAGTATATGTGTGCATGCTGTCTGTTTCTTTATTTTTAAATAAGAAGTCGTGTCCGTGTGCTTCTCTGGTTAACATACTTCAGTGGAAGATGTCTGGCCATACACAGCCTAATCAGCTGAACTTTGATTCATGGGTGACCCTGTTGTCACTACCTGGCTTGACAAAGTCAATTTAAGTTGGATGGAAAATTGTCGGCAGAACAGCGACTGCATCCTATCACATGCAGTCACTGTTTGGGTATTCAGGCAGTTGCTGGTGCTGTGGCTGCCTTAATACAAAAGCTGGCAGTGCAGATTTTCCCGTCCACGCTATTTAGTGTGGCTGGGGGTGCTCTATTGATTTCTCTTGATCAGCTCATGAGGCTAAATGAGAGCAATCTGATTGTGTATGGTTAGCCTTAAATGGGTCGATGGAAATGTATATTGTACATGGTGACTGGGTATAGTAGGACTGACTGGCTGATCTGTATACACAAGTCAATGAAGCACTCAATCATGTCTTCCATTAAAGCCATTTAATACCCAAGACGTTCTCTTGACCTCAAAAGTAGGTGACATCCTATATACTGCCTGAATAATCAGCAGAGAGGGTCTGTAATGGACTAAAAAACACATTTAAAGTAGTTCTAAAGTAAATTTTCTCTCAAGCGTCTTCCAGGACAGCCCATGAGACCTAGGGCTCCTCCTACCAGGACAGTAAAAACACGTTATCCCCACCAGATAAAAGGGCGGTCCTCCAGGCCCCACATCAGTATTAGTGTTTCCTCCGGACGGGGGGTAACATGTTTCCTGGAACCTGGTACCCTAGGTCTCATGAGCAGGGGCTCTAAATGGCGGTGGGGTATTTTCTTGTACTGACCTCTCTCCTCGCCAGAAGCAGTATCTCCGCTGGGGAAGTTGGTAGTATCTGCTGTCCCCTGTCCTTTGTGCCTGGAGAGGGCCAAGACCGTGGTGATGTCGGGCCCCAGAGCGCGCGCTGCATAAGCATCATGGTGGCATCCTTTCCCCACCGACAGCAGGGGAAAGAGGAAGCCGCGGCGCTTGAGGGGGCGGAGCTTCTGCGCTCCAAGCTGGCCCACGGGAAGTATCCGGCGAGGGTCACTTCTGGGTCATACAACGTCATCATCAGGCGCCGGAGATGCTGGTTCTTGTCTCCATAAATGGCGCGAATAGGGGACGCTGGCTTCCTGGTGTTTAATGGAAGTAGCAGCACAGGCTGTGACGACCAGTGGACAGATGGACTCTTCTGCGGTACCTGCCCAGGCAGCGGATGCGGTCTCCAACACCAGCACCTCTCAGGTAGGCCTGGAGTGTTTGTCTTGTCACTCTCTTGCTATCCTGGTGAGTGTTTTTACCCCCCCCTCCCAATCATAGGATTTTGGTGTTAGGGGACACATTTTTCTCCCTCCTGCACGTGGTGTTACGGAGTGTGTGGTGGTTTAGATGTTTATTTTGGGTCATTTGTTTTGTCTTGCAGACCAAGACCCAGGACCCAGGACAAGGCCCAAGCGCAACCACCTAAAAGAAAATGTGCGGTCTGCGGAAACAAACTGAGCTCCTCATGGAGTAAAGCAGTTTGCCGCACCTGTATAGAAGGCCTAGTAAAGGATGACCCAGTAGCCTCCTGTCAGAAGATGCTGACGTCTGTTAGAGATGAGCTTACGTCTACCTTTTAGCTCTTTTTTTTAAATCTTATTGACAGATTTCAGGCTCCCGCAGGGGGTCCGTCCTCTAGTAGAAAGGCTTCAGTCAGTAGCGCCCCTCAGCAGAATACGGAGAGTGAGGACTCTGAGACTGAAGCCAGATCTACCCGTTCTTCTCCAGAAGAATCAGGGTCAGACACAGAGCTCAGGGATAGAGAATCCTCTAGGGGCTCGAGGTTTAAATTATCTTTGGAAGATGTAGATGACTTATTAAAGGCTATCTATACAACCCTTGAAATGGAAGAGGAGGAGGTACAATTGTCCAAACATGACCTTATGTACAAAGGTTTGCACAGAAAGAAATCTAAAGTCTTTCCAGGGAATAGTTCCCTCCTTGATACTATCAAGTTGGAGTGGTAAAATCCAGAGAGAAAACCTTTCTTTTCTGGTAACCTAAAAAGAAGGTTTCCATTTGATGAGGATGCAGCACAGCCGTGGAATAAAAATCCGAAGTTGGACGCACCCCTTTCAAAAGTTTCAAAAAACTCAGACCTGGCATTTTGATGATATGGGCACGCTTAAGGACCCGATGGACAAAAAAGGAGATATTCTCCTTCACAGAGCATGGGATTCAGCTGTGGGGAATCTTAAACCAGCTTTGGCCTCCACTTGTGTAGCCAGGAATTTGGAGGTATGGCTGATACAAATACAATCCCATTTGTTGGCAGGTACCTCTAGAGAGCAGATTCTAAAATCTTTCCCTCTCCTTTTTCGGGCCGTAGGGTATTTAGCTGATTCTTCCGCAGAGTCGGTAAGAATGTCAGCCAGGACTTCGGCCTTAGTGAATTTGGCCAGAAGACGCCTCTGGCTTAAAACCTGGTCAGGTGATGCAGCCTCTAAGTTGCGCCTATGTGGGCTTCCCTTAACAGGGGATCATCTTTTTGGCCCAGGTCTGCAGGAGGCACTGGAACGTACAGCCGATAAGAAAAAGGCCTTTCCAGAAAACAAGAAAAAGCCGAGAGCCAGAAAAAAAAATTGTGGCCAAAGTAGGCAGCAAGGTCCTAGAGAAAAGGACAATAGGCCCAAGAAACATTGGACCGGTCACAAAGGCAGAGGTAGAGGGGGCGTCTTGTTTAACCCTCCTCAACAACCCGCCAAGCCACAGTGACGTTTGTCTCCCAGTGGGAGGAAGATTTAGGGCCTTTCTCCCACAGTGGGCTGCAGCCACCTTGAGTCCATTTATTCTGGATCTAGTGGCCAATGGGTACAGGCTGGAATTTTCTTGCCAACCACCGGAGCAACTATTGGTCACCTCCCTTCCCCGAGATCGTGAAAAAGCGAGGGCTCTGGGTCTCCAAATTGGAGACTTGCTAGATCAGAAAGTCCAGATCCCTGTTCCCCGTTTCGAACAGAGCAAGGGGCTTTATTCCCATATTTTTGTTATCAGAAAGCCATCAAGAAAGTATCGGCTTATTCTGAACCTTCGGTCTCTAAACTGATCGATCAGGTACAAGCACTTCCATATGGAGACAGTGTTCACAATCAAGAACCTGCTTTACCCAAACTGCTTCATTGCCACTCTGGATTTAAGGGATGCTTATCTTCACATCCCTATCCATCCAGCCTTCCAAAAATTCTTGAGAATAGCAGTCAAAATGGGAACAGAGATTCCGCACTTCCAATTTCAAGCCCTCCCCTTTGGTCTGTCCTCATCCCCACGCATTTTCACAAAAGTGTTGGGGGAGGCACTGGCTCCGCTAAGGTTAAAGGCGATAACTATTATCCCTTACCTGGACGACCTCCTAGTGGTGGCAGAGTCTTACCAAAGGTTATCAGCTGGTCTCCAGACTGTACAAGACTTCCTTCAATCCCTAGGTTGGTTGATAAACTGAGAGAAGTCTTCCTTGATTCTGGCCCAGAAGGTGACATATTTGGGATACGACTTTTGCTCAGTAGACCAAAAAGTTTTTCTCCCACAGGCGAAGGTCTCAAAGATGGTGCAAACAGTCTCAGCTTTACAGACCAATCAATCGGTCTCGCTGAGAGAGGTGGCAAGAGCAGTAGGTCTGATGACCTCATGCTTTCCTGCAGTACCGTGGGCAAGATTCCATCAAAGACCATTACAGAGGTTTCTTTTGGGGAATTGGGACGGGGACACAAGGTCTCTGGAGTCAAGGGTTTTATTACCTACCAGAGTAAAAAGAAGCTTGTGGTGGTTGAGGACAAAACTTAATCTAACAAGAGGTCTACCTTGGTCCATTCCTATATCCCAGAGGATCACTACAGATGCGAGTTCCTGGGGATATGGAGCCCACATCGGCAACAAAGTCTCACAAGGAGAATGGTCTTTGAGGGAAGCAAGAGCTTTGTCGAACCAGAGAGAGCTGTTAGCAGTTCAGAGAGCCTTGCTAGTTTTTCAGACGGAGATCAGGGGTCACAATCTCCAGATTCTATCCAACAACATTGCGACGGTTGCGTACCTCAACAAGCAGGGATGTACAAGGAGTCGGATTCTTCAATCGATTGCCCAGGAGATTTTAGCATGGGCAGAAGGGAATCTAGCCTCAATTACAGCAGTGCACCTGAAGGGGATGCAAAACTGCTTGGCAGACTATCTCAGTCGCTACGGGTGGATGTATCGAGACAATTGGTCTCTTCATCCCGAGGTGTTTGCAGAGCTCACCGACAAATGGGGTTGTCCCGAAGCGGATCTCTTCACAAACCAGGACAACTGCAAGACAGAGGAGTTATTTTCTCTGAACCCAGCAGATCAATCATTGGGGGTCGATGCTCTGGCGAATCCGTGGACATTCGGCCTCTGTTACGCCTTCCCGCCAATCAGACTTATTCTGGAAGTTCTCCGGAAGTTTCTCCTAGAAGAAACAGACCTTTTTCTGATCGCCCCTTTCTGGCCCAAGAGGCCATGGTTTTCCCTGTTACAGACTCTGGTCTCGAAGCCTCCGCTGAGGCTTCCGAAGAGAGAGGACTTGCTATCGCAGGGTCCAGTGTCACACCCACAGGTGGTTTCCTTAAACTTGACGGCTTGGTATCTGAAGAGAAGATACTAAGGGCCTAGGGGTTCTCTTACAAAGTAGTCAAGACCCTGGTCAATTGCAGAAAACCAGTCACTAGAGCCATATATTCCAAGGTTTGGAAAAAGTTTAATTCATGGTTATCTGAAAATCAATGATTAACTCATGATGTTCCTTCTATTTTGGAATTTTTTCAAGAGGGTGTCGACAAAGGTATTTCAGTTAGTACCTTTAAAGGTACAAGCGGCAGCTATCAGTGTTTTCCTCCAGTTTTCTCTCCTGGAAAATCCCACTATAGCTAGATTTTTCAAATCCATTTCTAGGGCCAGGCCAGTAGTGGTGAGAAGTTGTCCAACTTGGGACCTGTCCCTGGTGCTTCAAACTCTGGTAGAATTTCCTTTTGAGCCCCTAGAGCAGTGATTCTCAACTAGGGTTCCTCCAGAGGTTACTAGGGGTTCCTTCAGCATTGGGCAATTTCGGCCTCTCAGATAAGTTCCCACTTATTCTTCCCAATGACCGCAAGTGTAAGGACCATTCTTCCCACTGACCATCACACTAATGTATCATGAGAGTTGTAGATTTCTGATTTTTAGCAGGGGTTCCCTGAGACCGGAGAACTATTTCAAGGGTTCCTCTGTGTTGAAAAGGTTGAGAAAGGCTGCCCTAGAGGATATTTCTGTTAAATTACTTACTTTAAAAACAATTTTTTTGGTAGCAATTACCTCTGCTCGTAGAGTAAGCAAGTTACAGGCCTTATCGGTGAGGGAGCCGTTCCTCACGATTTTTGAGGATCAGGTTGTGTTGAAAACTGATCCCGGGTTTTTGCCTAAAGTGGCCAGTACATTCCACAGATCTCAGGACATTGTATTGCCAACCTTTTGTAGTTCGCCACAGGGCGACCAAGAAAGAAAGTTTAGTTTTTTAGATGTGAAAAGGATTTTTCTCGTCTATCTTGAGGTCACCAAGACCTTTAGGAAAACAGACGCCTTGTTTGTCCTTTTTTCAGGTACGCACAGAGGTAAGAGTGCATCTAAAGCCACATCGGCTAGAGGGATAAAGCAAGCCATCTCCGAAGCTTACAAAATTAGAGAAGTTCCTCCACCTTTTGTCATTGCGCATTCAACAAGAGCCTTGTCTGCGTCTTGGGCTGAGAGGGCTGGTGCCTCACCGGAACAAATTTGCAAGGCTGCCACGTGGTCCAGTTATTCGACCTTCATGAAACATTATCGCCTGGATCTCCTATCTGCGCAGGAGCAGGCGTTTGGTCAAAAGGTCCTTCAGGCAGTTGTCCCACCCTAGACTGGTAAGTTCTGTCTCATCGTCTCATGGGCTGTCCTGGAAGACACTTGAGAGAAAAGCTGAGTTAGACTTACCGGTAACTCCTTTTCTGAGAGTCTTCCAGGACAGCCGGATTCCCACCCGGTTTTGTCTGGAAGTTATGTATATTATGCATGTGTTTTTCAGGGTTGTCCTACGGTTCTCGAGAAGACTGATGTGGGGCCTGGAGGACCGCCCTTTTATCTGGTGGGGGTAACGTGTTTCCTGTCCTGGTAGGAGGAGCCCTAGGTCTCATGGGCTGTCCTGGAAGACTCTCAGAAAAGGAGTTACCGGTAAGTCTAACTCAGCTTTTTTCACCTTAATGCATTCTCTGCATTATAGTAAAAAAAAACTCCCCTCTACCTATTCTACCCACCCCATCCCTAAACACTTACCTGACTCCTATCATCACTCCAGTGCTGTCCTGGCTGCAGCACCGTTCTTCTCACTTGCTGGTCTCACAGGAGACACAGAGCAGTGAGAGCCATAGGCTCCTGCTGCTGTCAGTCAAACTCCTGTGAGGAGGGAGAGGGTGTGGCTTACCGGAGCTGTGTGTGTCTAGGACCATACACAGCCCGGCAGCTTGCAGAGAGGGCACCCAGTGGAAGAAGGAATAGACAGCGCAGGCAGGGGACTGCCAAAGAGGAGGTGCAATATTGTTGCACAGAATAGGTAAGTATAATCCATCCATGTCTCCATGCCTTATTTTGCTGAGAAATCACTTTGAAAAACACCCCCTAGCATTTCTGGCCATGGCCATCTTGCGTAAGGGCAGATGATTCATGTAGCATTTACTTTCTGGAATCCATCTACTCTTTGCTCAGGCATGCAGGCAGGAGGGTGTGCTTAGCTAAAAAAAATCCTGAAGACTTCTGGGATTTATGACATCATTTGCCTAGGCCGGAAAACAAGGAAGTAACTATAGAAATGTAAAAAAAAAAAGTTTTAACAGGAAAGCATATCATATTTACCGTACTTATCTGTTTACTAATGCTAGCAGCATAAGGCTCCATGTACACAGAAGCTGATAAACTGCAGTTAATGGGCGTTTTGGCGTTTTTTTTAAAAGCCCATTAACTGCACTCTATGTTAGCCTATGTGTTCATGTACACATAACGTTTTTTAGCTTTAATGAGCAGTGGAGTTAATGGGCTTTTTTCTGAACGCAAGAAATTTGCGTTCAAAGTGCCGTTTTTCGGCAGAAAAAAACGCCAAAAATGCAAAACGCCGAAAAACGCTCAAAAACGCTGGCCGCGAGCGTTTTTTAGCCTTTTTTGGTCCATTGAAATTTTTTTTTTTTTTTTTTTTTAAAGCTAAAAAAAGCTAAACTGAAAAACGCTAATAAAAGCTAGTAAAAAAACGCTGATAAAAGCTAGCTTTTTCTGCTACTTTAAAAACGTCCGTTTTTGAGCTTCTGTGTACATGGAGCCTAAGGATTCAAAATAGTAAATGTTGATAGAGAGATTGAATTTCCGCTTTAGGCTGGTAAAGATTTAAGGCAAATAGTAAAGATGACTGCATTACCACACTTGTGAAAGAAAAATAACTGCGGCCTTTACTTCTGCGTACATATGTTTTACCTGATGGCATCTTTTGGGAGCATTAGCTTGGGTCTGCATACATCCAGAACTAAATTCTATTCATTGAGTTGCTACCCAACTTTGTCAGCATTCATATGACACCCCCAATACCCCTTAACTCCACCCAGTACTTTACCTTGAAATGTGCAACTGTAGCAAAGATGAATGTGCTCATGTTTGATTTACAAACTTTGTCAGGACTTTTGTATTGGATTGTTTTATGTTTATCTCTTTTTCTTACATTTGTGTTTCTGCTTTAGTTGGCAATAGCCAAGAATAATATTATCAAATTGCAAGAGGAAAACCATCAATTAAGGAATGACAATGCAATGATTTTCATGAAAGCTCATCAACATCTAGAGGTAAAACTTTTTTTTTTTTTCCCTTACAGATAAATGGATGTTGGTATTTTTCTGACATGCGTGATCACTTAAAAGTAAAACCCATGCCACTCCTGCCACCTCATACACAGAGAGGCCAGGGATAATACCAGCCTTGCAATTACCCTGTTTTCCTTGGCTCAGTGCAAATTGATCTCTCTTTGCAGTCTGACAATTGATGCAGAGAAGACCTTTAACTGGGTACATTGGTCCTTCCTTAAAGCTACCCTTCTACAGGTAAACATGGGAGATACCTTTTATATCAAAGGTTATGGCTTTCTATACTGGCCCCATGGCGGAGATCCTCATTAATGGTATACTGCCTGGACCCCTGTCTATGTTTAACAATATAAGACAAGGTTGTCATCTGTCCCTATTATTATTATTATTATTATTATTATTCTTATATATCCTTATGGTGGAACATTTGGCGGTGGCCATGAGGAAGAATCCTTTTGTTCTGGGCTTACAGATCGGAAAACAGAACGTTTCGCTGTATGCAGATGGCCTGCTTTTATATATAATCTTCCCCCTTGACTATGCTGCTCAGTGTCCTAGAAAAATATCATAGATTTAGTGACCTTAGTGAACATTTCCCATTACCCAGCCACATTATCCCTCATCAGTTACTCCTTCTCTTTTAAATGGCAACCCAAGACCGTGACCTATTTAGGTATCAAAGTCCTGAATGATCATAGATCTTTGCTATCCCTAAAGTTTCAAGACCTGACGTGGATTACATCCTCTCTGATATGTCCCTATGGGCAACCTTTCTGCATTTCTGGCTTGGAAGGGTGAATCTCCAAAAAATGGACACCCTCTTACATGAGGCAAGAACCACCCCAACCTTCTCCATCAGTATAAGTTCCAGGTGGTCCTGATATCCCTTATACATTTCTTCATAAACTCTTCACTGTAGCTATTAATTTTTCCTGGGGTCACAAAACTCCCTGAGTTAGTGCTAAGATCCTGTCAAGACCAAATTACAGCAGTTGGGTTTGTCTCCCAGATTTCGCATTCTACCATAAGTCACTCGTCTCCATGAGTGGTTTTACACCACTGAAACAAAGATGTGAGTACCTCTGATAGCAATTCTAAGCTTACCTTTGCTACTTTCTATGCATAGACCATTCCCTGCCTTCCTTCCTTCCATATTGAGGCTTAGTTATGCACCAGTCCTGTCCTTTCTCAAGACCATGCCCCCCTTACTCCCATTTTTAATAATCCTCAGTTTCCTCCTAGCATGCACTCCAGGATATATCTCTGATAGCCATTCAAAGCTTACCCTTGCTACTTTCTATGCATAGGCCATTCCCTGCCTTCCTTCCTTCCTTCCTTCCTTCCATATTGAGGCTTAGTTATGCACCAGTCCTGTCCTTTCTCAAGACCATGCCCCCCTTACTCCAATTTTTAACAATCCTCAGTTTCCTCCTAGCATGCACTCCAGGAAAATCCTCACAATTGTATCCTCTTCCAGCATCCAGCGTCGTTATGTACTGCTTTGTGCACATCGTACCATGTAACGTCATCACTAGCCAGGTGCTCAGAGGATAACACAGGACTGGTACGTGGCCACTCAACTGACGCCTTTGTCTGCTCTTTGAAACCTAGGGATTTTCTTTCACGTCCTCTGACGCAATTGAATCTCTACAAATCTCTCTGAAAGAACAGACCATGCCCTCTTTTATATGCAAGAATCCTTATTAGGCAAAATTAAAGAAAGATTTTGGCTGGGTCTTCTCAAAGGAGCAGTGGTTAAAACTGCTCACATTGACTCATAGTGCCTCCATCTCCAATTACTATCAGCAACATGTTTTACTACTATCTAGGTGGTAATGCTGCCCCACTATTATACAGTGTGTCGTCAACCCAACACCACCCCCCACCCCCCCCCCCCCACTCTCCTCCCCCTGACTTGTGCTGTAGCTGCCTACAGCATAGGAGTACATATCATTCTACACATCAGGTGGAATTGCAGTAAAGTATGATTTTGGCAAAAGGTTTTCTAATGTCTCCTGCTCTATGCAATCCACACAGGTGAAATTTACTGAGATCACTTTGTTGTCTGGTTTGAACAAGATCATTAAAGCTGATATTCTCAGATTTTGCCTTTGCCTAAACAACCATCTCCCGATTGTGGAAATCCACAGAAACTCTAATACTCTATTACATTACCATGTGGGTTACTATTGTAAACGACAATGTGTCTATGGAGCAACTGCTGGCAGATGACTTTGATTGTAGGGAATCTTTTCGGTCAGTGTAGTTAGGATGGATTCTGTTTTTTGTACTTCTTTGTGCTTTCAGTCAATGTTAGATTCCTAAAGCCTTTTTGTACAACACCAGCTCTAGTCTTGTGAATGTGATTCTTTCCTCTGCCGCCTAATAGTTTCTATGCCCCCTTATGGTGGTTACTTGGTGGTATAGATTTCCCTGTTACATGGCCCCCTACCTCTTTCCCTCTTTGTTGTCTTTTTCTTGTACTAATATACAGATTCAGTTTTCAGACCTGTACCTGTGCTTGTGCTTAGTATTCATGCCTGCAAAATGAAAACAACCTATCGCCAAAACTTTAGATCATTTCAAAGTATTGGTAGAGAGACTGGTGGTGGTAGTAGCATGGTTATTCTGTGTGGTTCTTGTAATGAAATGCTATTTGAAATTGCCTGAACATTTCAGTGTGTGGCCAGTATTACATGTTGTTCATATAAAGATTCTCTGGGGTTTTATTTACTATATTTTAGCAAAGGTGAAAATAAATCTACTTGTCTACTTGTTGCCATTTTTACACTCCACCTAATTACTGCAAAGTTTAATGTCAGATTATAATCATGAGATTTACAAACAGGCAGCCAAGGCCAGTATTGAAGCAGAACAGATGTACAGACAGCATGCAAGACATGGACTGAATGAAATCTTTACTGACATATGTACGCATCAAGAAGACACACAGCTGAGACAGGTTGGTATAAATGCATAACCAGTCATCACACTGATAAATACAACCTCTGGGACTGTAGATGCATGGCTTTCCCCTTGCCAAGTTAACCACTTGCCGACCGCTGCACGCCGATATACGTCAGCACAATGGCAGCGGTGGGCAAATGGGCGTACCTGTACATCCCCTTTAATTTGCCGTGTAGCGGGTGCGCACACTTGCCGCATACTCCGTGAGCGTGCCCGCGGGCCCCCTGCAAACTCGGTGTTCGTCGGCGGCCCGTGATCATGACACAGGGAGACAGAACGGGGAGATGCCTATGTAAACAAGGCATTTCCCTGTTCTGCCTAGTGACATGACAGAGATTGACTCGGGAGCAGTAATCGCTGTCATGACAGTGGTAGCCCATCCCCCCCACAGTTAGAATCACTCCCTAGGACACACTTAACCCCTTGATCGCCCCCTAGTGTTTAATTCCTTCCCTGCCAGTGTAATTTACACAGTAATCAGTGCATTTTTATAGCACTGATCGCTGTATAAATGACAATGGTCCCAAAAAAGTGTCAAAAGTGTCCGATCTGTCTGCCATAATGTCGCAGTCCCAATAAAAACCGCAAATCGCCGCCATTACTAGTAAAAAAAAAAAAAAATTATAATAAAAATGCCATAAATCTATCCCCTATTTTGTAGACACTATAACTTTTGCGCAAACCAATCAATATACGCTTATTGCGATTTATTTTTTATTTTTTTTATACCAAAAATATGTAGAAGAATACATATCGGCCTAAACTGAGGAACAAATGTGTTTTGTTATATTTCTTTGGGGGTATTTATTATAGCAAAAAATATTGCTTTTATTTTCAAAAGTGTTGCTTTTTTTTGTTTATAGCGCAAAAAAAAAAAAACACAGAGGTGATCAAATACCACCAAAAGAAAGCTCTATTTGTGGGAAAAAAAGGACGTAAATTTTGTTTGGGTTCAACGTCACACGACCCCGCAATTGTCAGTTAAAGCGACACAGTGCCGTATCGCAAAAAGTGCTTTGGTCAGGAAGTGGTAAATCCTTCCGAGGCTGAAATGTATTAGGAATGGCTTCAAAAAATGAATGCAAATAACCATAAACCCTGAAAATATATTCAAGTAAGCCTATTTCTGATCACTTCCCGTCTATTTGACAGCTGCCAAACAGAATAGGAACAGGGGACTGACAACAATATAAATAATTACATTTGGTAGGGTAAAAAAGGTTTAGAAATACTATCAGGTTTTTATTGCTACGCATTGGCATGCTGGTTATAGCTCCCTTTTCATGTTTCACACTTCAGTTTTTTAGCTAAAGGTAACACTTGGATGTATGAAGATATATGACCTTATTTTTGTTGCTTATGTGACTCCACAACCTGTTTTCTCTTTTTCCACCATCTAAGGAATCAGACACTGATCTTGAGTCAGCAAGAGTGCAGCATGAGATTGAACTTGCTGTTAAGTTGTTGGAGAAAGACATTTTAGAAAAGCAAGAGACCCTCATTGGTCTAAAAGAGCAACTGGAAGAAGTAAAGGCGATTAACTTTGAGATGTATCAGAAAATGCAGGTAAGAGGACTTGAGGGAACTGTTTGTGACGCATTAATGCACACGCCCCCTTAACTAGTTTGTTTGGTCCAAGCTGGCCCAAACTAGCTATTTTCACTAGGTGCGCTGTAACAAACTGTATGTAGCCCCAGCTTCCTGTCCCACACCCTTAACAAAATTGAGTCAGGCTGAGTGCTGCTCAGCCATTCATAGGTACCTTTGTATTCTCTGAATGAATACACAGTTTCCTCTGGCTGAGTTGGAGATTGTGACATCATCTGTCCTCAGCCAATCAGAGGAAGCTTTGTATTCATTCGGAGAATACAAAACTGCATATGAATGGCTGTAGAACCTTCAGCCTGAAGCCTCGTACACACGGCCGAGAATCTCGTCGTTAAAAGCACGTCGTTTTTTTCGATGAGATCCTTGGACAAGAAACCTGTCCCGGCCGAGTGTACACATGCTCATTTCAAAGAACCCGCGGTTCTTTGAATGGAGCGAACGCGGTGACGTAATCGAATACGACGAGCATGCGCTCGTCACATTCGATGCCATCGTCGCCATCTTGGTACACCCTACCTATGCCTAGGAAGCTACCGCGCATGCGTCAAAGTCATTTCACGCATGCGCGGGCTTCCCGGAGGACAGGTAAGTGTACACACACACAATTTTCTCGTCGAGAAACAGGCTGAGGAGAATCTCAACGAGAAAATAGAGAGCAGGTTCTCTATTTTCTCGTCGAGATTCTAGTCGGTTTTCTTGACGAGAAACCATACACACGAACGAATTTCTCGGCAAGAAATCTCTGCCAGCAAGTTTCTTGCTGGTTCTTGCCGAGAAACTCGGTCGTGTGTACGAGGCATTACTCAATTTTTTTTGAGTGTGGGACGGGAAGTTCTCATCCCATTGCCAGAACATAACACTGTATACTGTATGTAGCTGAGGCTAAATACAGTTTACACAGCAGACATACCTGTTACTGTAGAAAACTGTTTGCTTGGACCAACTTGGCCCAAACGATCTAGTTAAAGAGACAGTAACTCTGCAGATCAGCATTAAATAATGTAAATAGCACTAGAAACACATATATTGTACAAAGGTTCATACAACTACAGATTCTTTTATTTTCTTCCCTGATCAATGTCTTCCATCACCAACACCGATACCCCTGTAGACAGACATTTACAGGTAGACCCCTAAAATATAATGGGTCTTAGGCTCTATGTTAAAAAAAAAAATATCCCCCTCATTAATCTTTCCCCAGCAAGTGTTGTTACTTTTCTTTCAATCTATCTGGATTTAACAGCTTCTATAGAGTATTCTTTTAATCCTCCTACAAAAGTGTTATACTAAAAAGTTAAAATAAGATTAAGAACTTACCTCTGATAGTGTTATTCCAAGCACTAGACAAAAAAGCTTTTCTTCTTTTTTTAATTGGGTACATTTTTAATGAAGATTTTTCACATTCTAGAAATAAGTAGGACCTTAAGCCCAGGTTCACACTGGGCTGCGGGAGTGAAGCCGTGCGATTTCAGCTAAATTCGCACGATTTCACTCCCGCTTGTAAGTCCCGATTTCGGCCGCGATTACAGAGACATTTGTGCAGGTTTCTGATTAGGAAGGTGCCATTGCCGGCAAATGCAGCCGTTTTGACATGCGATTTGACATGTCAAATCGCATGTCAAAATGCACCAGTGTGAACCAGGGCTTAAGGTCGTTTCCACTTCCTCCCTCCTTCCATCAACCCAAACAACAAAAGAGAGAAATCAAGTTAGAACTATACCTAACTTCTAGGAAATATACACTTACCTTTGTCTGTTGGCACACTAATATTAACATTGTGAATTATGCAAGTCCTCAAAATGATCTTTAACTGCAGTCAGTGCAGACACACAAAAAAGAAAAGAGATAACGAAGACAGCATTCCAATGTGGGACCCAATCAGTGCAGATTTGGTACAGAGACTCAAAATAACTGAAGAGTGGAATCTCACCCATCTAGTGCAGATAACTCTTGGAGTGCCAAAGTAAAGATCAATTTGTTTTATGAGAATAGCCTAACACAATCCATGAACGGGGGGGCTAAACTAGTGATGCTAAGCCAATCTCCCCTCGATTTTTAAAATTTAGCTGGATAACCCCAGCTTTTTTTTTTAAATCAGATAATTTTTACAAGAAAACAGACACGTTTTCATACATTTTTGCATACATACAAGAAATAGCTCTAAGTGTACCGGCCACACAAGATATGGCCTTGGTATGAGTACAAAAATTGTTAAGCAGTGTACAAAAATAATAAAAGTATGTAATGTACAATAAAAAATAAAAAAAACGAGAGAGAAAACCGTTACAATGATCATCAGACAAAACCCCTGCTTTTTTTATATCAATGAATAAGAATAACCTGGGAACTTCTCTCTCAAATGTCTTGCACTGAGGTCCGCCAGTAATCATAAATTAACAGCGTTTCAACACTACGCCCCTTCTGCTCCACTTGTTTCGTCGGATAAGACTCTCAAGGGCATACAGTATGATAGCATTAGGTGATAGAAAACACTGATCACGAATGAGATATATTTTTCTTCCTTTTTTTGGTTGGGGGGATGGGGGTCGCAGTCATGTTATATAAAAGTGTATCGTTTTTAGATGTGGGAATCTAGTAGCACAGAATTTTAGGATTTCTTATTGCAATTTATTAAATGCATTTTAAAGTGTTTGTAAGCCCTAAAAATTGACTTCTCTTATTTGGTTCCTTTTGGTCTGCTTAATATACTATTGAAAATGTTTTGTTATATCTGTTTGGCAAATTTGTACAAAAAAAAATACCTGCTAATCCTGCCAAATATCTTGTGAGCTGATAACTTCCTGTGCTGCACTCTTATCAATTATATTAATCCCAGTTATCTGTGAGGACTCCATAAAGCCGTCTTCCATTGGAGGCATTCTGGAGCTCTGTAAAATTATGACCACACTGCTCCACCATAGATACAGTATGGTGAATGTTTTTAACGTCTTCACAGGGTTGCTTTAAAGTACATGTAAACCCAATCTCTGAAATCGTAATTTAACCTGTTATAGAGTGTCAATGCGCTGTCTCAGGTTCTCAGTTATGCTTCCATTATGAAGCCACTCAGTCACAAGTGCTTCTCATGAAGACTTATGTAGGCATGGTTCACTCTTGTCGCCATAAGTAAAACTTGCCCTCAGAAATGCCATGCAGGTGGCTGAGGATCACAAACATGGAGATCCAACAAACGATGTATCCTTCCTTTTAGTCAATGGAAAAAAATGTAATTAGTATCTGGTTGCTCTACATATAGCCAAAAGTAGTCTGCGGAGTAAAAGTACTGGTGTTTGGTGTTGCAATCACAGCATGTAAACTGGTGGTATTTAAAACAATTATTTTAAAGCAATATACAATATTTGATTGAAACCTATTCTTGACAAGCAGTGTTCAGAAGAGGAAGCCAGAAAAAGAGATGTGAACGATGGGCAGGATGGGAAGTCTACCCAAAGGTCAGCTTGCAGAAAACCATATGAAGAGAGGTAAGAAAATGCGTGGAGTATCTGTCTTCTGAAAGTAGGATTTTTGTACTATAATTTGGAGTCCATGAGGATCACAGAAAGTCTTAAAACTTCAGGTTTTTGTGCAGCTTACAGAAGGATTGTAAACTGGCAAACAAAAAAACGTAGGCCAAGCCCTGAATAACTCCTCCAGCATGATCATAAAAGCAGAGGAGTGGGACCTATGACCCTCAATGGATTTCAAGAAAACAATTTTACTATAAAAAATACTATTTTCTTTCTTGTCCCCTGAGGGCAACAGGAAGTCTAAGACCCCTTTCACACTGAGCCGCCCATAGTGTTGGCGGTAAAACAACACAATTTTTACCGCCGACGCTATGGGCGGATTTGCGGCGCATTTCGACCGCTAGCGGGGCAGTTTTACCCCCCGCTGGCGGCCAAGAAAGGGTTAAAACCACCCGCAATGCGCTGCTGAAGCAGCGCATTATGGGCGGTATAGCCTCGCTGCCCCATTGATTTCAATGGGCAGGAGCGGTATACACACCGCTCCCTCACCGCTCCAAAGATGCGGCTAGCAGGACTCTTTTTACAGTCCTGCTAGTGCACCGCTCCAGTGTAAAAGCCCTCGGGCTTTCACACTGGAGACAATGGGGCAGCTTTTTAAGGGTGGATTGCAGGTACTATTTTTAACGCTATAGCGCCTGCAATATGCCCTCAGTGTGAAAGGGGTCTTAATCCTTCAGGATGTCCAAGAGCAGTCAAAATGAGGGTTGGACAAATGAGCAAACAACTGCTAACAGGCCCAAGAAAACAACAGAAAACTGGGAACTTCCTGCAGCTCAAAGTGCTGCCTAAAAGAGCTTACACTGAAAGCTGGCTTTAGGGGCTGCTGCAGTGTCCACCTGGTAGAATTTCAAGAGCATGTAAGTAGAAGAACAGGTGGCAGCCTTGTAAATATGGGAAACAGTTGCTTGATGCTGAAAGGCCCAGGAAACCACTCACAGATCTAGAGTACCTTGACGGGAAAGTGTTGAACCCATTACTTGAAAGCATAAGTATGAATGATGGTCTGTATTAGTCAACTAGAGATGGTGGAATGCAAAACTGGAACACCCTCATGAAGTCTATCCAGGATTACAGAAAGAAAACGTCATGCCATTTAAACCCAGTGACTGTAAAACAGGGTGGCAAATCGGTCCATGGAACAGAAAACCTTGACTACCTGGTGGAACCCACATTGTGCAGGTCCCTGTACCTAGGTGAGGTTCAGCAGAATGCCTTCCAGCTCAATCCTGCGAAGCAGTTGGGGAAGAAGTTCCAAGGAAGGAAAGGCATTGATCAGCATGTACCAATCCTACAGAACCACCAAAGTATCCACTGCTTCTGCCTAAGAATCCCTGTATTTGGAGACAAAGTTGTTAAGTTTTCTGATGAACCTGGAGACCAGGAGGTCCACATTTGGCAGCTCCTAACTGCGACAAAGGTCCTGGAACATCCCCGGGTCAATGAGCAGAGAAAATCTGCCTGCCAGTTGTATACACCTGGAATTTACATGGCTGACAAGGGAGAAATCTGAAGTTCTGCTCTTTTGCTACATTGAGACTTCTGGTTCATCCTTGATGATTGATCAAGTACCTTGCACTGACAGAGTGTCCAGGGCTCTTCCCCAGCTAATATCAGGATACTTCAAAAAAGCTTAAGCCTCATAGATAATATAAATATATAAGGGTAAAAATGTACCGTCATCGAAAATTGATTAAGGAGATTGGGACAAGGAAAGCCCGTCCCCAACAGATCACCAAGGATTCTTCAAAAGATGGCAAGGAAGGACTTCCCAGAGCCAGATTCCTGAGCCACCAGGCTGGGGACAACCTGGTTTTCAGACCTGTCCCATGACAACAGAATTCTGTGTTGTAGAGGACTAAAGTGAAACTGGACTATCTCAAAATAGGCTACCATCAGACATAGGACTCTCATGGAAACTGGAGGGTTGGATGGTTCCTGGACTGGAGAGTTCAAATCCAAAACTAGAGTCATTTAAGTTTTCCTATGGAAGAAACACTCTGGCCTGAGCTGTGTCTAGGACTAGGCCCAGATACTTCAAATGATAAGTCAGTTTCTATGACATTTTCTAAAGGTTTGGGATCCATCTGAATCGCTGTCTGGATGTGAACTTCATGTTGTCAACTGTTTCCTGAACAAGAGGTCATCTAATTATCAGACAGTGGCCATACCATGAGAACACAGCAGGGCTAGTATAGGAACCAGCACCTTAGTGAATACCTGAGGTGCAGACAAGAGACCAAAGGGCAGAGCCACAAACTGCAGGGGCCCCGCAACAAAGAGTAATGCCACGTACACACGATCGTTTTTCATGACGTTAAAAATGGCATTTTTAAAAATGGGCATTAAAAACGATCGTGTGTAGGCTCCAGAGCATTTTTAACGACGTGAAAAATGGCCTCAAAAAATGAGAACCTGCTCTATTTTTTCACGTCGTTTTTCAGGTCGTTTTTTTTTAACGACGTGAAAAACGGTAGTGTGTATGCTTTTACGAGGGGAAAAAAAACGCGCATGCTCAGAATCAAGTATGAGACGGGAGCGCTCGTTCTGGTAAAACTAGCGTTCGTAATGGAGATAGCACATTCGTCACGCTGTAACGGACTGAAAAGCACGAGGCTGAAAATCATGAATCGTCGCTCAACAAACTTTACTAACATGAAGGGTGGCGCCATTCGAACGGAACTTCCCCTTTATAGTGCCGTCGTACGTGTTGTACGTCACTGCGCTTTACTCAAGCATTTTTTTAATGAACGTGTGTATGCAAGACAGGCTTGAGAGGAAACAAGAAAAATCACGTCGAGAAAAACTTTGTTTTTTAAAATGACATTAAAAACGATCGTGTGTATGCGGCATTAGAATTGCTGATGTGCTGTAAAGATGGGGACATGTAAGTAAGCATGTCTACAGAAGCCAGAAAGTCTCCCTAGTGAAGAGAGTCAGAGCTTTGAGATCCAGAATGGGCTTATAAACAGTCAACAGGTTGGAGTAACAACTGTTCTGCTATAGGCACTGGGGCAATGACGTCTTGGTTCAGAAGAACTGAGGGGGCTTGATGGAGATTTGTTAATCTGTGCAGTGACATAGGAAGGCTGGAGGCAAGAAATGGAGAAGGGACAGGGAGCAAAACCCCAGTTTGTAGCCCTGGGATACCACCATTGCCCCCAAGTGTCTGAGATACAAGTTACCCAAGTGTCTGCAAATGTAATGTAATGCTGACTCCAGCACTGATGGTCAGGGACTATATCTGGTAAGTGTGGCTTCACCTATAGCATCCCTAGTTTCTTTAAGAGGAAGGTCCACTGGTACTTGTTTGCCTCAGGTCCTAAAACACATTGCTATAGTCCCTGGCCAAGCAAACAAAGAGCATTCAAGGGACAGAGCTGGAAGGAGATAGCGCATTCCAGGGACAGGCAGAGGTCAGGACTGGCAGCAAAAGTACTCAATGGACAAGGCAAGGCTTACAGGAGCAGGCAAGGTGAGGGTACAGGAGCCAGGTAGTGAATGCTAGCACAAGCACAGAACCCTTGGTGTTTGATGTTTTAAAGTAAGCGCCACACCAGCCAATTACATAGGGGGGAGGGGAGTGTGGCCAGGCTCATTAACCTGCAACTGATAAAGGGTCTGGGAGAGGTGAAGTGATAGCAAGTAACACCTAAGGAAAAATCCTTAAAGGGGTTGTAAAGGTTTGTTTTTTATTTTCTAAATGGGTTCCTTTAAGCTAGTGCATTGTTGGTTCACTTACCTTTTCCTTAGATTTCCCTTCTAAATATTTTTTTTCTTTGTTTTCTTTGTCTGAATTTCTCACTTCCTGTTCCTCCTCAGTAAGCTGTTCAGTAAGCTGTTCTAGATGACTCCACACCACTCGGATGATGGTGTGAAGTTTAGTGAGGAGAAACAGGAAGTGAGAAATTCAGACAAAGAAAAAAAACATTTAGAAGGGAAATCAAAGGAAAAGATAAGTGAACCAACAATGCACTAGCTTAAAGGAACCTATTTAGAAAATAAAAAACGAACCTTTACAACCCCTTTAAGAAGAACCCAATGCCGAAGGTCACTTCCAGGCTAGCCTGCATGTCCAGTCCAGTAAGGTCTGGATATGGTACTCCAAATGCCAGGCAAAGGATGACCACACCAGAAAGCTGCAACTGAAGAGACAAGTCTCCAGTAGAGATGTAGAATCTTAATTGAAGAAAAAAATCAAAGAAGAAAATTGTGTTAGCAAAAAAAAAATCCTAACAAAGCAGAACTGTAGAAAATATGTCAATCCTCCCAGGATGCTTGCAAATAAAAATAAAAAATGAGGCATGCTGGTAATGGAAAAAGTTATCCTGAGCTGGACTACAATATTTTTCTTTTGTCAGTGTCCAGTCCTCCAGTAGGCAGCTGTATTACCCAAAGGATTTAAGAATCCCTCAATGGACGAGAAATACATTCTTAAATATTCATGCAGCATTTAGGTATATTCAGATTATTTTGTCTGGCATCCATGCTACCACACAAGGGGTAGCCATCGGCATTTATGTTAACCAACAAAAATGCAACTAATTACTGTATTTATTGGCGTATAACACGTAATTTTTTACCCTGAATATAGAGGGTAAACTGTGCCTGCGTGTTATATGCAGGGGGCTGTGGAAAGATTTTTCCTGAATCTTCCCCCTTAAAGTGTTATACGCCTGTCCGTGTTATACGCCTGTGCGTGTTATACGCCGATAAATACAGTATATACCAACATGTAAAAGATTACAAAAATCATAATAGTGCTCAACCATTTTAGTAATCACTACTTGATTATGTGCTGGTGAGTACTAGGTGGGGCTCCCCCCGAAGAAAGACCCCATGTGAGAGGGCGAACCAAGCCAGAAGGCCATGTCCACACCTTCTCAAGAATTTCAGGACAGGCCCTACCAGTCAATCGTGAAATAAAAATGTGTAAGACATCCATCAACCTAAAAAAAAGACAAATGAACATAAAGGTGGAGAAAAGGGAAGTGGATAAAGTGCATAAGTGCCATTGCGAAGTACAATGGCTGGCCTTTTGGCCAGGAATAAAATTTCCTCTGGTCCTAGCCAAAAGGCCTGGCCCAAGAGGCAGGTGTGAAAAAAGTGTGATGGTGCAGTGACCTAGGTGACGGTAAAACTCATAGTGACACCTATATTCACAGTGAGAATTAAGGCACCCCTAGACTGCCACTCCAGGGGCACATAACACCACGGGCTTCTTTCGGGACCTGGCCTTCGGCCAGACCAGTGCCTCCCTATCAGGAGGTAACCCTTCTGGCTTTCTCTACAGGAGACCTATTAACAGCCCTCAGTTCGTCGAGCAGTCCGGTTTAGGCTCTCCCCGATACTAACCATCCAGGTTATCATTACACCAGTGGATTTGCATAGCCATAGCCACCGCCACCCCTATTCCACCCCTGTAGGCTAGGGACAGTAGCACAGCACCTCCACTGGTAACTGATAAGAACAGATACTACACTTGATCTTAGCTAAAAGGCTGAGCCCGATGTTAGTACAGCAATCTCCCCTGCTGTGCTATTGTGTTCTGACAGGGGTCAGACACTCCAGGGGTCAGAAACTTTGGTCAGCGCTCTCAGCCATTGGCTGAGAGTGCTGATCCGGAGCCGATCGGTAGACCTTTTTCGGTCATGCCTCATCGACTGTTGGACCGCCTGCAGTACATAAGGGCCAAATGTTGTCCGGTTTCTATTAAACCGACCGATGCCCCCCGACATTTGGCCCGTGTGTACTAGGCTTTAGTACCATACAGCCCACTGGTACTATGGGGGGAAAAAAGAGTTTTGCATGCTGATCTGAGGTCTGGGGTGGGTACAGATAACATGAGGGAAAAGATGGCTACACATTATATGTAGTTATTCTTAAAGCACTGTTTACAGATTTGATACATTCTAAAAAGTGGTTGTATTGTATAATAATACAAATGCAACTCTTCCTAATAAACTTAATTTGTTTTCTCTCCTTTTTTGTCTCCATTTTCTTTCTTTTTATCCCCTCATTATTCATTACTATTTTAAAACAGTGATAAAGATGTTTTAAACCAATCTAGAAACATTGAAATATCATATATGAAGGCTGCAAGTGTTGAATCTGCCCCTCAATATAAACTTATTAAAGATATATCATTCTAGCACTGTATGACCAAATATGCAATATACAGCAATTTTATTAACGTATACTATATATTGTAAAATATATGTACTACAGTATCTGACTTGCGTATATGTTTGTTATTTAAAACATACTTATACGGATATCCAAGAGAACAGTATATAAAATATATAAATATATATATATTATTATTTTGTGTAAGTGCTCCCAGTTCTCTTTGGATAGTAACAAATTATTTGTATTTCAACTTGATCATTTCATTTTTATTTTAACTTTGCCCAGTTATGTCTGTTTAACATTATTTTAGGTTTTACCTATTTGCAGCCAACTGATTTGCACTAAAGCAATGAATAAGTTAATTGGATGGATGTCAAGATCCATATTGTGGTGCTGTAAGTTGAAAATGTTATTTAATCGATTGCCTTAAAAAGGAGGATGTAGGACAAGTTATTGTGATGTATTGTTATTTATTTTTTTAGCAAAGTGCGAGACCCCTTTATTAAGAAAATTTAGCTCAAGGAGAGTAATGGTCTCCTTCTTGTATAAGGCCAGGGATACATTGTTGTGGATAAAGCTGGGAAGCTCCTCTAATTTGTGGGTAGGAACCCTCTAGCTGCCTGACCTATGCCTCTTCCCCTCAATGAAGCGGGTTCCCATCTTATGAAATTGGGTAAAAATGTGGATTGCTACAGCTGGTATAAATATATCCTAACACAGAGATTTGATTTATTTTTCCCCTAAGAGCTGCTCCTTTACATTTTTCCTCCAAAGAGCACTTGCGATATACATGTAAACAGTGCAGAGCTTAGAGAATCAAATAATACAGTACAGCTGCAGTAATCTGAAAATAAATATACAAGGTGTGATACCGGTAATTCAATTCCAGGAATGCCCACGGCATAGCACTATGGTGGTTAGTCGCACATCTATTTACACTCGAGCATATTCTGACATGTTTTAATTTACACTCACCTGGGTTGCAGACCAGTTGACTTAAGGGGTTATTTACTAAGGGCAACTCTACTTTGCACTGAAAGTGCACTTGGAAGTGCAGTCGCTGTAGATATGAGGGGGGACATGCAAGGAAAATAAAAAAACAGCATTTTAGCTTGCACATGATTGGATGATAAAATCAGCAGCGCTTCCCCTCATTTCAGATCTTCCCCTCAGATCTATACGACTGCACTTTCAAGTGCGCTTGTAGTGCAGAGTGGATTTGCCTTTAGTAAATCAACCCCTGTCTTTACAAAGTAGTAGAAGAAATAACGCGTGTGTGTGTGTGTGTGTGTGTGTGTTACGCTGTTGGTGGAAAATAAGGGACAGGAATCTGGAGAAGTGGATTAACCTCAAATTTTTTGCAAAATTTGGCAAAAGTGTGAGTGAAACTTTAGTTCCGTTACAATAGATTTATGGTTAACATTCCATGAAGAAATCAAGTGAATTTTGAATGGCATAACCTGTTTAAGGAGGGGCGGGAAGATGTCCACAATGATGCAAGAAGTAGGCAGCCAAAAACACAGTATGAACCGATGTACGCTCATGCTGGTGTTTTTGTTTTTTTGTTTTTATCTACAAGAGCATAATTCACTATGAGTTCATAGAACATGGTACAACGATCAACCAACCTTGAGACCAGAACTCTGGTCTGACAAGCGGATTCTCCACCACAACAATGCTCCTGCAGAAACATTTTTTTTTTACAGTCCATTCTGGGAATTAAATAGTCAGCCCCATAGTCCTATTATCCTTAGATAAAAAGATTGAAAGTGAGAGAAATCTGCACTTGGCAGTGAATGAAACAAAGTTGCACCATTAATCACTAAGACTTCTTCACAGTAGCATCCTCAGAGTAATTTCCCCAAAAAAACTATGTTGCACCATTAGTCAGTAACTGCAGCATGTCCTATCCAGCAGACTATAGTCTCATAGGAACATCACAGAGGAAGCAGAAGATAGCACTTGTATATTACTAATGCAAAACAATGGGGTTGATAAAGATAAATACACTGTGCACGTTGCAAGTGCAGTTCCACTCATTTCCCCCAGAGTTTAGTGAATGTGGTGATGCTTCACTTTGTAAAGTGTACCTAATTAGGTGCAAGAAAAAAAAAACAGCATTTTTGCTTGCACATGATTGGATGATGGAAATCAGCAGAGCTTCTCTACATTCATTAAGCTCTGGGGGAAATGGGTGCTACTGCACTTGCAAATTGCACAGTCTATTTTCCTTAATTAAAGGGGATCTTCACCCTAGAAAGAAAAAAATTATTAAGTCAGCAGCTACAAATACTGTAGCTGCTGACTTTTAATAAAAGGACACTTACCTGTCCAGGGATACAGCGCTGTCCTCATCCGGGTCGGTTCTTTGGTGGGCTTCGGGTACTTCAGTACAACCAGCCGGTTGGGTTTTTTGGTAGCAGTAATCATTGTATTCTGATGACGGGAAAACCTCCCACTGTCAGAATACAATAGAGCAGTGTGAGGAATTCCCCCATCAACACAGTCAGTCAGAATGAGCAATTTTCTTTTCTTCAACTCGTGGTTGAAGGAAGAAAACTGCATGATCTATGGCTTGCCTTACTCTTCTAAACATTCCTGTTGGCTCAGTGGTATAGCAATTATTTTGTGTAATAAATGAAACTATTTGTTGTGCCTTCTTCAGAAGGAGAGTAAAAACATGCAAAACACTAGCATACCACAGTCACAGTCTTGTACAGGAGGTGCAACAAATCTGTACATAAAGACAAAACAAACATTTAAACCCAGTGGTTTTTACCCATATCATACTGTAGATCCACCGTGTTTCTACTATAGTCTCTTCCCCATTGGCATCTTTATATACTTTCCCTAATGCCCAAAAGTGCCTTGTACATAACTAGAGTGTTGTTTTTTTTTTATTTTTTTAGAATGCCATAGGTGGGTTTGTTTATAAGTTCTGACTTTGTAAATTCTTTGTACTATTTATTACAAGGACATTGTATGCGGTCTAGCACACCTTTTAGTATCACAAGTTAATAACACTTTTATAGCAAACCTTTTTGTGTTAGTTTAAATATAACATTTTTCTTATTTGCTGTTTCATATTTTATTATCATACATCTGCAGGCAATACTTTTCATATATCTCACAAAATCACCCTTGACATACAGTGTAGTAAACCACCTTTTTGTCTGTGGATCTTATTTATAATGTAAGGGCAATTTTTACAGGAAGATCGGGGTTTTTTTTCTTACTCGTACATCACGGGACACAGAGCGGCATAGTCATTACTATGTGGGTTATATAGTTTACCTTCAGGTGCTGGCACTGGCAACTTCCAAACCGGAAGTACCCTCCCCTATATAAGCCCCTCCCATCCGGGAGCACCTCAGTTTTTTTGCCAGTGTCTAAGGTGTTGGCCAAGAAGTAACATGTGTTTTTCACTGAGCTTGCGTACAGGTTCTTTTGGGACTCAGTAAGCTATTCCGGATCCGACCAAAAAAGCTTCATAGCTAAACGGTCGGTACCCGGGCCTTGCAGAGAAGAGCAAGGTTTTGCCTGTAATGCTCCTCTTAGGAGGGCTGGACCCTGGGATCCAGAGCTCTGGTCATACCCACGACCAAGATGTTTTCTGTGCAGGGTGCTATACAGGTCCAGGGGAGTGGAATCCTTGGGAACCCGGTCCCTGAAGGTTTAATTACAATGCCTGCCGTGATAGGTGAAGTTTGGGCTTCTGTGGACCAAACAGAGTCCTGCGGCGGGGAAAAGGTAAGTGGGGGCCCCTCAGGAACTTGGTTCTATTGAGGGGACCCCCAACCCTAATATGTCTTTCTGCCTGTTACCTAACGGTATTCCCGCTAAATATCTGTGCATGCCTGTAACTACTAAAAAATGTAATAATTTTAATAGTGGTCAAGAAAAAAAAATATATATATAGACTGCGGTACCTGTGTTAATCCACTAGAGGCCGCTGTGGAACGTTTCTTGTCATGTGGACTGTTTTCTTTTCATCAGAGCAAGTCCAGGCAGATGGTGAGTTCTCTTGTGGGAAACTGCTTCCTCTGCCATGTTGCAATGCTCGTCCATCCCCCGGCCTGCGGCAAAAGGGCCCTGTCTCCTGTCCCTAGTTTCCCTTTTCAAAAAAGAGTGTCGAAGGCGCACGTGCCCGCGCGCGTGCGCATGCACGCGCCTCTATATATATAGAGGTGAGCTGGAAAAGGGGGTGGAGCTTGCGGGGTGACGCTCTGTGCGCCGCAGCGCTTCTGCGCATGTGCGGGCGTCCCAGCATGTTAAAAGGCACAATTATGTGTATGTGAGCTGGCTATGGAGTGCAGAGACAGAGCTGGCAACATTTAAAAAAGGCATATAGCAAGCGGTTGATGCAGGCATCCCCATAGAAAGGCACATTAGTAGACACCAACTGTTTTTATAGCAGCAATTGTGCTAGACTATTGTCAGTAAGTGGTGTATTTCGGCTGGAATACCTCAGCTTTGGGCTTAGGAATATGCCGCCTAAAAACTCCGGGACTAAAAATCCCAGGAAGCATAGGGGGTCTCCATCGGGCTCTGAGGATCTTGGGCATGCTTCGGCTGCACCAATCTCCCCTGAAGAATCAGAGGTTAGTGACCGTAGAGCACCCTCAGGAGTACCTGGTACTGTGGCTGTCCTCAGTTCACCTGCTCCTGTGTATGTAACAGAGGAGGTTTTTTCCTCAGCTCTGGGAGGACTAGAAGAGAGATTGACAACATTGATCGCTGCTTCCCTGTCACAGGGAAAGAGCGCCCGATCTCCGTCTCCTCCCTCAGAGTACCTGTTAGCAGAGCAACAGTCCCATACAGGGATCGACCTACCTGAGGGGGATCAGGATGAGGTTGATTCTGTTGTAGAGGAATCAACAGTGGAAGAGCCATTCTCAGCATCACATGCTGAAAGATTATGGGTTCAGTCCCTGACTAACATGGTCCGATCAGCATTTAAAATGCCTCTTGCGGAGCCATCTTCCACTTCTCTCTCCTCGTTGGGGTCGCTAAAAGCTCCCCAGACTGTTTGTTCCTTTCCAATCCATCCTTTACTGGAAGGGCTCATTTACCAGGATTGGGAGCATCCTGATAAAATATTTACTCCTCCCAAGAGATTTCAGGTGGTCTATCCCATGGAGGATAAGTTCATCAAAAAATGGAGGGTCCCTTCAGTGGACGCAGCCATCTCTTGTGTGAATAAATCACTGACATGTCCAGTGGATAATGTCCAAATGTTCAAGGACCCAATAGATAAAAAATTGGAGTCCTTATTAAAATCTGCTTTTGCTACAGCAGGCTTGGTGACACAACCAGCAGTCGTAGCTATTGGGGTCTGCCAAGCAGTGAAGGATCAGTTGAAACAGGTCTTAAGGGACTTGCCAGATCAGCAGGCCCTTGCCCTAGCTGATCTACCTAGAGCCTTATGCTTTGCGGTTGACGCTATAAAGGATTCAATCCATCAGGCCTCCCGCCTTACGCTGTCTGTAGTACATATGCGCAGGCTTCTATGGCTCAAAAACTGGTCTGCTGAAGCCCCCTGTAAAAAATTGCTGGTCAGCTTCCCATTTCATGGTGAACGCTTATTCGGGGAAGACCTAGACAGATATATCCAGAAAATTTCCAGCGGTAAAAGTACACTCTTGCCGGTTAAAAACAGAGTTAGAGGTCCCTCTTTTAAGAGGCCTGCTTCTCCAGTCCCTAGGACATCAGCTGTGAAACAGTTCCGACGGCCTCCTCGGTCAAATCCCGGGGGTTAAAATCAGGGACAATCGCAGGGTAACAAGAAGCCCTGGGTCAGGAGAGGTACAAAACCTCCCCCAAAGTCAAATGCATGAAGGGTTGCCCCCACTCAATCGGGTGGGGGGAAGACTTCAGTTGTTCGCAGAGACCTGGCGGGACACGATCAGAGACAGATGGGTGCTCTCCGCAGTAAGTCTGGGATACAAATTGGAGTTAAAAGACTCCCCTCCTTCCCATTTTATAAGGTCGAACGTGCCAAGGGATCCCCGGAAGAGAGGATCTCTCCTGTTGGCACTAGAACAACTATTGCTCCAAGCAGTAATTATGGAGGTCCCCCTAGAAGAATGGGGGTTCGGGTTTTACTCAAACCTCTTTACAGTCCCGAAGCCAAACGGGGACGTGAGGCCCATATTAAATCTAAAAGGGCTAAACAAATTCCTACATATCAGGACTTTCCGGATGGAGTCGATCCGATCGGTGGCCACTGCCCTACAAGGGGAGGAATGGTTAGCCTCGATCGACATCAAAGATGCTTATTTGCACATTCCCATCTTTCCAGGCCACCAAAAATTTCTACGCTTTGCAGTAGAAGGGCGCCATTTTCAGTTCAGAGCCTTACCCTTCGGTCTGGCCACAGCACCACGCGTGTTCACAAAAATTCTGGCCCCATTATTGGCCAATTTAAGAACACGAGGTGTAACGATAATGGCATATCTAGACGACTTGTTGCTGATAGGCCACTCAGTGGAAAAACTAGAAGTGGTTGTTCACGAGACAATCGAGTATCTGGAATCTCACGGTTGGATTATCAACCGAGACAAGTCAGCCCTAAAACCAGTCAAAAGTCTGGAATACTTGGGGCTAAGGCTGGATTCAGACCAGAGAAAAATTTTCTTGCCTCAAGAAAAGGGGTCGTCTTTGAGAGATTTGATCCACCTAGTGGGTACAAAAAGACAGCCATCCATACGCCTGTGCATGAGGCTGCTGGGAAAAATTGTGGCATCATTCGAAGCAGTACCCTATGGTCAATTCCATTCAAGGAATTTGCAAAGGGCCATACTGTCAGCCTGGAACAAAAAAGTTCAGGCCCTAGACCTACCAATGTCCTTGTCCCCTTCCGTTCGCAAGAGCCTCCGTTGGTGGTTGGTTCCCCAGAATCTGGAAAAAGGGAAATCCTTCAGTCCGATTTCTTGGAAGGTGGTCACTACAGATGCCAGCCTTATAGGCTGGGGAGCAGTACTGGAGCAATGGTCTCTCCAGGGCAGATGGTCGGATGCAGAAAAGGCCCTGCCCATCAATCTCTTAGAGATACGAGCAGCCCGGTATGCCCTAGTAGCATGGACATCCAAACTCCAAGGGTCCCCTGTCAGAATTCAATCGGACAATGCCACGGCAGTGGCATATATCAATCATCAGGGTGGCACCAGGAGTCGTGCAGCCCAGAGGGAAGTGCATTGCATCCTGAAATGGGCAGAAAAATATGTCCCAGCCATATCCGCGGTATTCATTCCAGGAGTGGAGAATTGGAAGGCGGACTTTCTAAGTCGCCAACAATTATGCCCAGGGGAATGGTCCCTTCACCCCGAGGTTTTCCGGACAATATGTCAGCGGTGGGGAACACCGGATGTAGATCTGCTAGCATCCAGATTCAACGCAAAGCTGGACAGGTTTGTCTCTTGGACAAGGGATCCCCTAGCTTGCGGCTCGGATGCCCTAGTGTTCCCTTGGGATCAGTTCAAGCTGATATATGCATTCCCACCGCCGCAATTGTTAGCTCGATTACTCCGCAGAATCAGGGTAGAAAAGAAACCAGTGATTCTGGTGGCTCCAGCGTGGCCCCGAAGAGCATGGTACGCGGAGATTGTAAAAATGTCTGTGGGGAGTCCTTGGACCCTCCCACATCGTCCGGACCTGCTTTCGCAAGGACCGATATACCACCCTTCCTTACCAGCCCTAGGTTTGACGGCCTGGCTATTGAAGCCCACATTCTAAAAAAGAGAGGTCTCTCTAATCCTGTGGTATCTACCATGATCAATGCCAGGAAGCCGGTATCCAGGCAGATCTACTATAGAATCTGGAAGGCGTACATCGCCTGGTGTGAGGCCAAGAAATGGCATCCACGTAAGTACGTAATAGGTAGGATTCTGGACTTCCTACAGTGGGCTGTAGATAGGAAGCTTGCCTTGAGTACTATCAAGGGTCAGATTTCGGCCTTGTCAATATTTTTTCAGAGGCCCTTGGCTTCGCATTCACTAGTCAAAGCCTTTATACAAGGAGTGATGCGTATTAGCCCTCCGGTTAATATTCCCATATGTCCATGGGATTTAAACCTGGTTCTGTCGGTTCTACAGAAACAACCATTTGAACCATTACAGCATATTTCCCTGGTTCTTCTCACGAGGAAATTGATTTTTCTAGTAGCCATTTGTTCGGCTAAAAGAGTGTCGGAATTAGCCGCTATGTCCTGTAGGGAGCCATATCTGGTTATCCATAAGGACAGAGTAGTGTTACGTCCTCATCCAGCCTTTCTTCCTAAGGTGGTATCGAGGTTTCATTTGAACCAAGATGTGGTTCTTCCGTCCTTTTTCCCCAAACCTAGTTCAGTAGAGGAAAAGTTATTACATTCTTTGGATGTAGTAAGAGCAGTTAAAGCTTATCTAAAAGCCACTGCTCAGATTCGCAGAACGGATACTTTGTTTATTCTGCCGGAAGGCCCCAGAAAGGGTCAGGCAGCGTCAAAATCTACTTTAGCCAAGTGGATTCGACAGGTCATTATGCAAGCCTATGGCTTGAGAAGGAGACCGCCTCCGTTCAAAGTTAGGGCGCACTCCACGAGAGCAGTTGGAACTTCATGGGCGGTGCATCACCAGGCCTCCCTGGCTCAAATCTGTAAGGCCGCAACATGGTCTTCAGTACACACGTTTACTAGGTTCTACCAGGTGGACGTTAGAAGTCAGGAGGATGTCGCCTTTGGGCGCAGTGTGTTGCAGGCCGCAAAAGATCCTCATGTCTGATAGCGCTCAGCTTATGTATGGTGTACCCCCCCCCTCATTGGGCATTGCTTTAGGACATCCCACATAGTAATGACTATGCCGCTCTGTGTCCCGTGATGTACGAGAAAGAAAATAGGATTTTTATAACAGCTTACCTGTAAAATCCTTTTCTTGGAGTACATCACGGGACACAGAGCTCCCACCCCTCTTTTGGGGACACTTATTGCTTTGCTACAAAACTGAGGTGCTCCCGGATGGGAGGGGCTTATATAGGGGAGGGTACTTCCGGTTTGGAAGTTGCCAGTGCCAGCACCTGAAGGTAAACTATATAACCCACATAGTAATGACTATGCCGCTCTGTGTCCCGTGATGTACTCCAAGAAAAGGATTTTACAGGTAAGCTGTTATAAAAATCCTATTTTTTTTTAAACAAACCTTGAACTTTTCAATTCAGAAATGTTGTTCAACTGTTTGTTTAAAGAATTACGAGGGTTCTTCAAAAAGCTTCTGCACTTTTTTTAACTCTATTATATATATAAAAGTGCAGAAACCTTTTAAAGACCCCTCATAGATTCAAAGAAAGCTTTATATCTATTACATTTTTCCATGGCTAGATTACACCCCACTCTTATGCGGCGTACACACGATCGTTTTTCATGCCATTTTTTAAACCGACGTTTTTCTCGTCGTTTTTTTTCATGTTTCCTCTCAAGCCTGTCTTGCGTACACACAATCATTTTAAAAAACGTTCAAGCAAAGCACAGTGACGTACAACACGTACGACGGCACTATAAAGGGGAAGTTCCGTTCGGATGGTGCCACCCTTCATGTTAGTAAAGTTTGTTGAGCGACGATTCACGCTTTTCAGCCTCCTGCTTTTCAGTCCGTTACAGCGTGACGAATGTGCTATCTTCATTACAAATGCTAGTTTTACCAGAACGTGCGCTCCCGTCTCATACTTGATTCTGAGCATGCGCATTTTTTTTCACCTCGTCAAAGCATACACACCATCGTTTTTCACGTCGTTAAAAAAAACGACATGAAAAACGACGTGAAAAAATAGAGCATATTCGAAATTTTTAATGCCCGTTTTTCACGTCGTTAAAAATGCTCTGGAGCATACACACGATCGGTTTTAATGCCCATTTTTAAAAATGGCATTTTTAACGGCATGAAAAACGATTGTGTGTATGGGGCATAAGATACTCTCCAGATTGATCCTTTTTGGTATCCACACATTTTTTATATATTGTTTTATATCTTTGTCATCAACACTTATACACTGATCAACCATAATATTATGACCACTGACAGATAAAGTATATATACCATTTAATACTTGGTTACAACGGCATCTGAAAGTGCGTTGGATATATTAGACAGCAAGTGAAATTGTTGTCCCTGAAGTTTATGTGCTAAAAGCAGAAAGCATTGGCAAGCATAAGGATTTGAGTGACTGACATTTAAAGCACTTATCCCCACATTGACTGTGGCTTTGAAATCACGTGACTTCATCTGAAATTGCACAATTTTAAAGCCGCATTCTCGGCTTTAAACTTCGGGTGCAACTTTGAAGACATCAGTGCGACTTCATGCACAGATGTCTATTCAAGTCGCACCCGAAATCGACAAAAGTAGTGCATGTAGTACTTTCTCAAATCGATGAGGCGCCACAAAGTCAGTGTTGCACCAATCTGAACAATGCAATTGCCAGCAGTAGGATGCGACTTGTCATACAATTTTCATCAAATCGCATGACAGGTCGCTCTAATGTGCATGGGGGCTAACTGCCTCTATGAGGAAGGCTAACATATTTTAAACTTCATTACATTCCTGTCTGGGCATGGCAGCAACATTTCTTAAAGGGCAGAATTGCTACAGCAGATGCTGTTAGCAAGGTACATGTTTGTTAAAACATGTGGTGGTGGCTACTGTTTGTGTGCAAAGGGGTTAACTGCAGATTTATCCTGCCTGTTTGCATCCACTCTCAATCTAATGGCACCTAGATTGTTGTCCTGTGAGCTGGAAAATCTGTCAGGGTGCCCATGTTGACTCCTGTCCACAACCAAAAGCGTCTACAATGGTCATGTGCGCATCAGAACTGGACCACGGAGCAGAGGAAGAAGGTGGCCTGATCTGATGAATTAAAAAATGGTTTGAGGAACACAACAATGAGTTTGAGGTGTTGACTTGGCCTCCCAAGTTCTCCAGATCTCAATGTATATGAGCATCTGTGGGATGTGCTGGAAAAATAAGTTTAAAAGATGAAGGCAACTTACAGGTGCTACTGATGGCTTGATGCCAGATACCAGAGAATACCTTCAGAGGTCTCAATGGGTTATGGTGGGTGGTCATAATGTTATGGTTGATTGGTGTATATGTTTATGACTAGAGGGTAGTGGTTGTGCTGACATACCAATGAACTGTACTAAGTTAATTTTGATACAATTTCCATAATAATTCCGGCTATGAATTTATATAAATAAAATGTGACCACACTTATGTATAAAAAATTAAATAAAAAATCAGACACCAAATACAAGCAGTAGAAGAAGGCTTATATAAATACATTAGATCTCCTAAGCAAAACATGCATAGAACGTATCTCATATTTGTTCACTATCAAATCGTAATTTAATTCTGTGCAATATTGGTTGTCAGATTGCAAGACTTTTTTCCGATGGAAATTTGGATGCATTACAAAAATGAACATTAACCCCTTCACGCTGAGAGTACGCAAATATGCGGCCCCACTGGGCTAGGCTTTTTTCCTCAGGAGGTTACATATTTACGCATCTTCCTTTATGCTGGGAGCATGCAGCAGAAGCCCGTCCGGGACCCAGAACTCATGATTCTGGGTCACCTGATTACTGTAATAGCCTCTGATTGGCTATCACAGTGATTAGTCACTGTGCAGCCCTTCCCCATGTTTTCTCTCTCTGTGAATGGAGGAAAGAGATGCCTAGATCAAATTTTGATCTAGGTCGGTGCCAGGGTTAGTGTTTGGGTCAAGGTCAGAGTGAGTATTTTTTTTTTTTAATTGGTATCGGTGTGTTTTGGGTAGGATAAAAAAAAAAAGCAAAATGCGCACTATTGTTTTTGGGCTGTACTACTGATACAAACAACAACCAACATACACATGTATCACTTCAATCATCAGGAGCAGGAGAATTTAAATTGGGTTTTTGGTGGCAAGAAGTATACAGTTACATTTAGTCTTGTACAGGAGGTGAAACAAATCTGTACATAAAGACAAAACAAACATTTAAACCCAGTGGTTTTTACCCATATCACACTGTAGATCCACCATGTTTACAAAAAACATTTGGGCCAGTTTTCCTTTGATAATAAAAAAAATAAAACCGGAGATATCTATTACCATTTACCACCAAATAAAAGCCCAATTTGTCCTGAAAAAAACAAGGTATGTTCCACCTGGATGCACAAAGTAGTTGTGATGATATGTACAGTTTTACTAACACATGTCAAAGTTGCAAAAGTGTGCTTAGGCATTAAGATTTTACCCTTAGGTGTGAAGGAGATAAGGGTGTGTCTGCCGAACATTATCAAACACTTCAACACCCCTTCAGCACACTCCTCAGACCTTTTGATTGGTTATGTTAATTCTGCAAATGTTCTTTGTCAGGGTCCAGAAAATATGACTGCTTTTGCAGCTCAGTAGCTCTTACTTACCATTAGTGGTGCAACGGATCGGTGACGATCCGTGATCCGAACGGGTCACCCCGTTTGGATCGGCACACACCGCGATCCGCGGCCTCGGCCTTAGGAAAGGCCGCGGCTTCGGCCTAGCTCCGGAGCCGCGGCCATCTTGGTACACCCGGCGGCGGCGGCTGCCTTGTGCGTGCTGACGTCATCACCCCTCACCCTCGCTGCTCGTGGATCTGAACTGGCCGGCGGGAGAGACTAAGGTAAGTGGGGGAGATGCCCATTACAGGGGGAGAAGATTGTGGATATTACAGGGGGAGAAGATTGTGGATATTACAGGGGGAGAAGATTGTGGATATTACAGGAGGAGAAGATTGTGGATATTACAGGGGGGGAAGATTGTGGATATTACAGGGGGAGAAGATTGTGGATATTACAGGGGGAGAAGATTGTGGATATTACAGGGGGAGAAGATTGTGGATATTACAGGGGGGGGGGAAGATTGTGGATATTACAGTGAGGGGGAAATTACGTGGATATTAGTAATTTTTTTTTTTGCCGATCCGAAAATGATCCGATCCGTGACCCCTGATCCGAGGATCGATCCGATCCGTGAGTTTTTTGATCCGTTGCACCCCTACTTACCATTAAAACTTTCAGGATGGTAAGGGTAAATCATGAGAGCCAATGACTTTAATACAGCAGATTGCAGCCAGTTGGATTTCAAAACCAAAGACCAGGCGAACATTTAAGTATTTTTTTCACTTTTAATCTTGCTTATTTTACTGTTGCTAAATGTTTTGTAATATATTTTCTGTAAATATCTTGCACTGTTTTTGATTTCATTAAAAAGATATTTTAAAATTTTCTAAAGCAGTTTGAATTTTTTTAAATACTCAAAATGTATATGCTCTAGCCTGAAATTAAATAACTTCCTGCCTCTTTATAGAAAGCTACCATATTTTAAACGTCATTGTATTCCTGTCTGGGTGTAGCAGCAACATTTCTTAAAGGTAAGGTCAGAATTGCTAAAGCAGATGCTGATAGAGAGGTGCATGCTTGTTAACACATGGGGGGGGGGGGGTCTAAAGATTTAAAGCGGTTGTAAAGGCATTTTTTTATTAAAATAAACACTATATACTTGCCTGCTCTGCGCAATGGAAATGCACAGAGAGGCCCCTCCCTTTATCGGGTCCCACGCCAGCATTCACTGTTCCTCCTCTTCTGCATGTACTCCAAAAGCAAGCTCTGTGCTATGGAGGCACACATGCAGGCACGCTCCTGAGACGGGGTGTGTGCGTCCATAGACACGCGCAGCATGGCTCGCCCCTGCCCCCTCATCACAGGATTTGTCTGACAGCAACAGGAGCCAATAGCTCCCACTGCTTTCAGTGAAGCCTCTAAGAGCAGGGAGAGGGGGGGAGAAGCGCTGTAGACAGGACAGCGCTGGATCAATCAGAGGAGGCAGGTAAGTGTTTGGGGGGACGGACAGCAAATGGTAAAGCGTTTTTTTACCTTTAATACAGGGAATACATTAACCGCTCGAAAAACCGGGCCAATTCTGATATTTCTCATACATGTAAAAACATGCTGCTTTTTTTTTGCTAGAAGATCGCTTTGCACCCCCAAACATTATATATATTATTTTAAGTAGAGGCCCTGGAGATTAAAATGGTTGTAATTGCAATTTTTACGTCACACACACACACAATGTTTTCAGAGGTTTATCAAATGCAGATTTTCTGAAAAAAATACACTTTAATGAATTTTAGTGAACAAATACTATACCCAATTTTGATAAAATATAAAAGACGATGTTACGCCAAGTAAATAGATACCAAACACACCATGCTTTAAAATTGCGCACACCCGTAGAATGGCGTCAAACTGCGTTTAGATAAAAATTATCCAGAGGTGATGCTTTAAAAGCCTCTACATGTTACCAATTTAGATTTACACATGAGATATAGTGCTAGAATTATTGTTCTTACTCTGATGTTCGTGGCGATACCTCACATGTGTTTTGATCACGTTTATTGCGATCACAGAGAATGAACAACATCCCTTGCGATAGCATGGGCCACGACAGGTCCTATTTTTTTAAAAGATCTGGGGGCTATTAGCCCCCACATCTCTCCTTTAGCCCTGGTTCACACTGGTGCGATTTGACATGCGTTTTGACATGTCAAATCGCATGTCAAATCGGCGATATTTGCCGCAAATTGCCAGCAATGGCACAGTCCTAATCAGTGCAACGCCGCATCTGCGGCGCTGCACCGATTTCAAAAAGTAGTTTCTGTACTACTTTTTGCGATTTCGGCCCGCGATTTACATTGACATCTGTGTCAGATGTCTTTGTTTTTGCGGCTGAAATCGGGACTGCCAGCGAGAGTGAAATCGTGCGAGTTCAGCTGAACTCGCACGGCTTCACTCCCGCAGCCCAGTGTGACCCTGGGCTTACTCTCAAATCAAGATCAGTTTGATCGGCTGCTAGTAATGGCTTGTAAACAAGAAACTGGAAGTGACAAATTCCTTGCTGCTTTCGGTTTCTGACGTACAGAAGAGCGGGAGGAACTTGCGTTCCTTCCAGTCTTCACAGGGCACCCAATGCGACTGGTCGCATCAGACATGGGCTCCCTGCCCGTAAAAGTGATCAAGTGGCTGTATAGCCATTCAAATCAATTTTACCAGATAGGGAATCGCCAGCAGGGAAAAATCACCAGCAGTCAAAAGCAAAACTGGTTTTCACGCTTCACTCAAAGTTCCCACTCTTCAGCTTCCAACCAGCAAATCTGATGTCATCCCTATCCCCCATTGCCACTGATGTCATCCTTCTCCCACCACATCACTGCCACTAATGTCATCCATATCCCCCATTACCGCTGCCATTGATGTCATCCCTTTCATCACCACTGCCAATGATGTCATCCCTATCCCCCATTACCACTGCCATTAATATCATCCCTATCCCCCCATTACCACTGCCATTGATATCATCCCTATCCCCCATCACCATTGCCACTGATGTCATCCTTATCCCCGATCACCACTGCCACTGATGTCATCCTTATCCCCAACACTGCCACTGATGTCATCCTTATCCCCGATCACCACTGCCACTGATGTCATCCTTATCCCCAACACTGCCACTGATGTCATCCCTAACCCCACCACCACTGATGTCATCTCTATCCCCCCTGCCATTGATCCCATTCCCCTCCCCCACCACCCTCAGTGGACTGATCCCATCCCCACCACCACCTCTGTGCCACTGATCTTATCCCCCCCACTACCATTGCCGCTGATCCATCCCTTTATGTTTTTTTGAACTGGAGCCCTGAAGGTTCTAGTTACGCCTCTGGTCTCCCCACAGTGGTGGAACACCAGGCGCGTACACACACACACACACAGAGTGGGGGAATAGGCGGGCAGGACCCCTCACAGTGGCAAAACTGGCCACTGTATGTTGTATTTTTAACCACTTCCCGCCCGGCCTATAGCAGAATGAAGGCCGGGCGGTGGTTTCGTTATCCTGACTGGGTGTCATATGACGTCCAGCAGGATAACAGCAGCCGCACGCGCCTGTGGAGGCGCGCATCGCGGCGATCCGTGGTGCGGTGTGTCAGTCTGACACACCGCTACACCGATCTCAGTAAAGAACCTCAGGCGGAGGCTCTTTACCACGTGATCAGCCGTGTCCAATCACGGCTGATCACAATGTAAACAGGAAGAGCCGCTGATCGGCTTTTCCTCACTCGCGTCTGACAGACGCGAGTAGAGGAGAGCCGATCGGCTGCTCTCCTGACGGGGGGGGGTATGTGCTGATAGTTTATCAGCGCAGCCCCCCCTCGGATCACCGCACAGGACCACCAGCATGTCGCCCAGGACCACCAGGGATGGGCATCCACACTGGACCACCAGGTATGCCCCCTAGACCACCAGGGAATGCCAATCTGTGCCAAGACAGATGCCAATCAATGCCCAGGCAGCTGCCAACCAGTGCCCACTCAAAATCCCTGCCAGTGCCACCAGGGATACCCATCAGTGCTGCATATCAGTGCTGCATGTCAGTGCCATGTATCAATGCCCATCAGTGCCGCCTATCAATGCCACCCATAAGTACACACACGATTGCAGCCTTTCAGTGCCCATCTGTGTCGCCTATCAGTGCCCACCAGTGCCACCCATGAGTGCCCATCAGTGCCGCCTATCAATGCCCATCAGTCCTGCATATCAGTGCCACCCAACAGTGCCGCCTACCAGTGCCCATCAGTGCCACCTCATTGGCGCCGCCTCATTGGTGCTGCCTCATCAGTGCCGCCTTATCAGTGCCCATCAGTGAAGGATAAAACGTACTTATTTACAAAAAAATTTAAAGAAAAAAAAAGAAAAACTTTTATTTTTTTCAAAATTTTCGGCCTTTTTTTATTTGTATAGCAAAAATTAAAAACCCCAGAGGCGATACCACCAAAAGAAAGCTCTATTTGTGGGAACAAAATGATAAAAATTCTGTTTGGGTGCAGTGTAGCATGACCGTGCAATTGTCATTTAAACAGCGACAGCGCAGAAAGTTGAAAATTGGCTTGGGAAGGAAGGGGCGTAAGTGCATGGTATTGAAGTGGTTAATATTGCAGAGTGGTGATTTTTTTAAAATTTATTTTGTTTCTATTATCAGGGCCAAGTAGGGTTGCCACATCATCCCTTTAATCCAGGACACACATTAAAGCGGTTGTATACCCTCATATACTACATGCACCTACAGGTAAGCCTACATTAAGGCTTACCTGTAGGTGCTTGCAATATCTCCTTAACCTACATAGTTAAGGAGATATATGCAGAAAAGCGAGCACCGATGTCTACGGCGCGTAGATAACGGTGTAGGCGCACTGAACGCGGCGGTTCTTGAATGGGAGCCTGCCGGAATGCGCGTCCACTGCCGAGGACCGCTGCAGGGGCTTCGATCTAAGGTAAGTTATTGATAATAAGCTAGTATGCTAGTCATACTAGCTCATTATGTCTTTGCCTTGCAGGTTTAAAAAAAAAAAAAAAAAGTTTTGCGGTATACAACCGCTTTAATTACACAGGTTCTGTGGCTGATTAAGGTGGTAATTAAACTCACTTGGTGCCTTATCTGCATTAAATTAGCCTCAGAACCTGTGTAATTAATGTGTCCTGGATTAAAGGGATGATGTGGCAACCCTAGGGCCAAGATGGCAGCAGCCAACGTGAGCAGAGCATGCAGAGGGGCCCAGCTCACTGCCTGACATCTCTGGCACAGCCCTGCATGCTGCACCACCTGTTGCTCTATGAAGGTATGAGGGGACATCGACCAACTGACTGCCAGGAATGGGGGCCGAGTGTGAGGGAAGCTCTGAGAGAGACAGGGGGACTGGTATGTAAACACAGGAGGAAAGCTGAACCGTCTATACCGGGAGGTAGGGGCTTCTACAGGCTGGGGGGTACAGATAGGGTTTGAGGGGGGGGGGGGGAGACTACTCCAGAGAGATCGGGGGATGGGGGCTGCTATAGAAAGGGTATGTAAGGCTACTACAGAGAGAGCATGGGGTGGCTACTACAGAGATTAGATCGTAGGAGAAGAGACGCTTGAGAGGGGATATCATTTCAATGTACAAATACCGTACTGGTGACCCCACAATAGGGATAAAACGTTTCTGCAAAAGGGCATTTAAAAAGACTTGCAGCGATTCACTAAAATTAGAGGAAAAACAATTTAACCGAAAACTGAATAGAGGGTTCTTTACGGTAAGAATGTGAAATTCTCTTCCACAAGCAGTGGTTTCAGCAGGGAGCATAGATCATTTAAAAAAACTATTAGATGTGCACTTAAACAACCACAACATACAGGGATATACAATGTAATATTGACATAAAAGCGCACACACACAGGTTGGACTTGAGTCTTTTTTTCAACCTTACCAACTATGTAACTATGTAGGGGGTACTACAGAGAGGAGAGTGAGGGGTTGGGGCTACTATAGAAAGAATGTGGGGGTGCTACTACAGAGAAGAGGTCAGAACTAGGGCTACTACAGAGAGGAGCTAGAGGAGGGCTGCTATAGAGAGGACATGGGGGAAGTCTTCTACAGAGAGGAAATTGGGAGGGGGAGCTACTACAGAGAGGGGATAGAAGAGATGGGCGACTACAACAGAGAGATTGGAGAGGGGGTTCTGTGGAGAAGAAATGGGGGCCACGTACAGAGAGGAGATTGGGGTGCTTCTATAGAGAGGAGATAGTGGTTGGACTTTCTACAGAGAGGAGATGGTGGATTGGTTTATTTAGGATCTTTTACAGATTGGGGTCTACTACAGAGAGGACATTGGGAAGGACATCTTTTGCAAAAAGGAGATGAGGGGGGGGGGGCTACAACAGTGATGCGATTGGGGATGGGGTTCTACAGAGAGGCAATAGGGGACCAACTACAGAGAGAAGATCAGAGTGCACCTACAGATAGGAGATCGGGTTGCTTCTTTAGAGAGGAGGTGGTGGTGGGGGGGGTGCTTTTACAGAAAGGAGATGGGGGAGGCTTCTTTAGGGAGGACACTGGGAAGAGGGGGAGGTTGGTTTACAGAGAGGAAATGGGGGAACTTCTACAAAGAGGAAAGGACATATGGAGGGGGAGGCTATCATTGACTTTAATGGTACCGTGGAATAACTGCAAAGAACAGTCACAGGTTAAATTTTATATGTTTTAATACAAAAATACATATATTGATACAATACAAAATGATTTTTAAAACCAACTAGGGTAATCTGACAAAAGTGTTCCATAGTCACAAAGTGTGGCATCTGGAACATTATACCATCTGTGCATTTGCTTGCTCTACATGTTTCGCGGATGAAATTTTACCACTTCTTCAGGAGCTATAATGTACATATACACGAGGATTTTGAAAACGATTTACCATATAACTATGAATAAAGAAAGTATACATTAGTTACAAATTAGAGATGTATAACAAAACAAGGTTAATATACAGTAAACTGTTATAATGATGAGCATCTGCCACAAAAGAGGTGGTATGTGTGTTTGTGTGGGTTGTAGGGTTTACACTGGGGTCTACTGCAGAGAGAATATTGGGGGGGGAGACTTTTGCAGAAAGGAGATCGGGGGGCTACTACAAGCTGGAAGGACTTATAGGCTGGAGGTGAACAGATAATAGTCTTCTATGAGGATAAGACTGGGGGCTTCCCTGGCTGGAGGGGTACAGAGAGAGGACTTTGGGGACTTCTACAGGCTGGAGGAGTACAGAGAGAGGAGACTGGGGACTTCTACAGGCTGGAGGAGTACAGAGAGAGAGGAGATTGGGGACGTCTACAGGCTGGAGGAGTTTACAAATATTTTTTTAAAAATCTAAAGGGTACAAAAAGGACAGATACATGGCTTCTACAGGTTGGTGGGTTACATAGAGAGGCTTCTGCAGACTGTAACATAGAGGAGATTGGGGGCTGTATTTGCTTAACATTGGTAGTACAGAAATGGGGAACTTCCTTAGGTTGGAAAGTACAGATAGGAGAACAGGGCTGTTACAGGCAAGGCAAAGAGTACAAAGAGGGAATTGAGGTGTTTATATACTAGATGAAGGACAACTAACAAGCGTTTCGGGGTTGTTGTATTCAGTACTGGAGATTGGAGACTATGGAGAAAAGCCAGGCCTTCTACAGGTTTGATAGCGAGAGTAAATGGGGGAGATCAGGGTCTCTGAGAGCTGGAGAGAGATCACTGTCTAGTCTGCTTGCTAAATAGGATTTAGTGCAAGGAGATCAGGATGTCTATTTGCTGTGTGAAGTATGATCTGGAGTGTGTGTGTGGGGGGGTGTACAGAGGAGAGATCTAGGTACTATATATGTTGGATATAGAATAGTATGTAGAGGGGAAAGTGGGGATTGCCTCGAGATACCACAAGAAAGGTTAAACTGAGTAGAATTACATTATAAAAAGGTGTAGGAGAATTGGGATACATAAAAATAAGAGAAGGTGGATGGCATAATAATGGGAACAAACGGAAGTGGGAAGGATTGAGATACAAAATAAAGTGAAGTAACATGGAGAATTTGTTTTTTTTGCTGGACTGTACTTTTTGGCTTACCTTTTGCTTACTCTCCCCCCCGCCCCGCCTCCTTACTCTCCAAAGCTGGTGTAGAGAGAGGGGAAAGCATTGTACCATGTATGAATTTGGATTAAATCTGGATTAAAGTCACTCCCATTATTATGTCTAAAAAGCATGAAGGATCCTTAGTTACACGATCCGCAAAGAGTCAGGCAACAGTGTCTGCAATAGCAGCAGCAGCAAAACTTGAGCGCTTTGCCCGAACTTCACTGTCCCCAGCAAAGGGGATCCAACATCAGCCAGCACAAGCAGGATCCCCAATGGATAGGAAAAGCCAGGGCAAGGGTCAGGTACAGGCAAATTTAGTAAACCAAGCGGCAACACCTAGCGTAAAAACTGGGAGTGCCGAATGGGCAGGGAGAGGAAAAATCAATACGGTAATTTCTACAACAGCTCCCGCTAAGCCAGCCGAGGCGAGTATGGAGAGTGGACATTCAGGAAGGGAGGCAGAGCCTACATTAAGGGACCTTTTGAATGCCATAAATGCATGCAAGGACTCAATAACTGCCTTTGACATCCAACTGAAAGGAATAAAGGAGGAAATACACTCAATGGGGGATAAATTAAGTAGGACAGTGGAAAGAACTACTATCCTAGAGGAGAGACTAAGTACAATGGAGGATGTCTTATTTCCACTCAAACAGGAAGTTATGGGGTTGAAGAAACAAATGGACATGCAGGGGGATAGGATCGACGAATTGGAAAACAGGAATAGAAGAAGTAACATCAGAGTGATAGGCATGCCAGAACAGAGCGAGGTAAGTGACCCTATAGCATTCTTGGAGGGATGGTTCAAAGAGACCTTTGGGGCTACTTCTTTTACACCATTTTTTGGGATTGAGCGCGCCCATCGGGTCCCCTTTAAACCTCGTCAGGCAAGCGGATACCCTAGACCAATACTCGTAAAAATGTTCAATTTTAGTGATAAAGCGACCCTGCTTCGGAAGGCCAGAGAAAAGGGGGATATCAAATATAAGGGGGTTAAAATCTCACTTTATCAGGATTTCTCGCCAGACCTACAGAGGCGCAGAGCGGCTTTTATTCCAATTAAGCGTACCCTCCAGCAATATAAAATTGTCTATGCCTTGCTTTACCCTGCCCGTCTGCGAATGACAGCGATGGGAGGCACACATGTTTTTGATTCCCCGACAAGCGTGGAGAAGTGGTTGGAGGACAATAAAAAAGACCTATAGCGCTTATGGCAGCATGAGACAAGTGAAAAATGGAGGAAAGGATTTTTGCATTTATGAACCCCTAAATATATATATATTTTTTTCTTCTTCTTCACATCTAAAAAACACTGTGATAAACAGAAAAGCACCTTAATTGAAATAATTGGTTTATAATATATGGGGAAGATTTGGGGAAGATTTGATTTGACAAACATATCACAAGGTGGAGAGAAAATAGAGAGAAACTTAAAAATACTTTAAATAGCACTTCAAAAAAACCAAGGGAAAGAGACACGGTGTGATCACTAAGGAGGGGGGGGGGGGGTGTGGGAGGTGGACATCTATAAGGGTATAGATGTACGCTGAGTGGGTGAGGAGAGGGGATGTGTGTAGAGTGGAGGTCACTGGTACAGCCCCTAGGGTAGGCCCAGCTGGGCAAAGGGGGAGAGGGTGGGGGAGGAAGGAGAGAGGGAGGGAAGTAAAGGGGGGTGGGGGGGAGAGGTGGGATAGGGGAGGGGGAAGGAATAGGGGGAAGCAGGATAAGGGAGGGGAGGGGAGACACATTACAATAAAAAATTTAGGAGATATGATTTTGAAAATGATTCACAACTACAAACACAAGCATGGACATATATGTTTTTCAAATACACTAGATGGTATAAAAACACTATTTGTAAGCTTTTGGGTAACACTGCCAATATTAGGTTAATTTTATATAGGTACATATATTCTGGGTTTGATGGTAATTTATTTAGAGGAGTATTTTTTTTATTTGCACAAGTACTACTTCGTTTTTCTCAATGGCCAACGTAAATAAAATGGGCATATTACTTATGACATGGAATGTTAGGGGGTTGGGGGATAAGGTCAAGAGAGATGAAATGTTTAAATACTTCGGTAGATTGCAACCGCAGATAATTTGTCTCCAGAAAACACACATGCAACCTGAATCTGTCCACCTGTTGCGTTCACGAAAATACCCGACGCAATATCATTCCATGTACTCCTCTTACTCCAGGGGAGTCAGTATTCTGGTGTCTGTTAATGTCCCCTTTGAATGCATTCAGCAACAGGTGGACAGAAAGGGCAGATACGTCTTTTTGCTGTGTAAGCTTAACAGGTTACTATGTATTGTTGCTGCGATTTATATTCCTCCGCCATTTTCGGAGGCACCTCTTAGAAAGTTGGTGCAACTTATGCCATTATTCCCAGAGGTCCCGGTGCTAGCGTTGCGGGATTATAATAATACCCTAGATCCAGGACTGGATAGAATGCAACTGGTTTCTAGAGGGGCAAGGTCCACAGTCGGTAGGACAGCCTTTGCCTCCTTGCTCTCTGAATTGGGACTACACGATGTCTGGCGGGAGAGACATGATGGGGAGAGATGCTATTTGTGCCATTCCGCTTCACATGGTGGACTCTCCCGGATCGACATGGGTCTAGGAAAATAGGATTTTTATAACAGCTTACCTGTAAAATCCTTTTCTTGGAGTACATCACGGGACACAGAGCGGCATAGTCATTACTATGTGGGTTATATAGATTACCTTCAGGTGCTGGCACTGGCAACTTCCAAACCGGAAGTACCCTCCCCTATATAAGCCCCTCCCATCCGGGAGCACCTCAGTTTTGTAGCAAAGCAATAAGTGTCCCCAAAAGAGGGGTGGGAGCTCTGTGTCCCGTGATGTACTCCAAGAAAAGGATTTTACAGGTAAGCGGTTATAAAAATCCTATTTTCTTTCTCGTACATCACGGGACACAGAGCGGCATAGTCATTACTATGTGGGACGTCCCAAAGCATTGCCCAATGAGGGGGGGGGATACACCATACATAAGCTGGGCGCTATCAGACATGAGGATCTTTTGCGGCCTGCAACACACTGCGCCCAAAGGCGACATCCTCCTGACTTCTAACGTCCACCTGGTAGAACCTAGTAAACGTGTGTACTGAAGACCATGTTGCGGCCTTACAGATTTGAGCCAGGGAGGCCTGGTGATGCACTGCCCATGAAGTTCCAACTGCTCTCGTGGAGTGCGCCCTAACTTTGAACGGAGGCGGTCTCCTTCTCAAGCCATAGGCTTGCATTATGACCTGTCGAATCCACTTGGCTAAAGTAGATTTTGACGCTGCCTGACCCTTTCTGGGGCCTTCCGGCAGAATAAACAAAGTATCCGTTCTGCGAATCTGAGCAGTGGCTTTTAGATAAGCTTTAACTGCTCTTACTACATCCAAAGAATGTAATAACTTTTCCTCTACCGAGCTAGGTTTGGGTAAAAAGGAAGGAAGAACCACATCTTGGTTCAAATGAAACCTCGATACCACCTTAGGAAGAAAGGCTGGATGAGGACGTAACACTACTCTGTCCTTATGGATAACCAGATATGGCTCCTTACAGGACATAGCGGCCAATTCCGACACTCTTTTAGCCGAACAAATGGCTACTAGAAAAATCAATTTCCTGGTGAGAAGAACCAAGGAAATGTGCTGTAATGGTTCAAATGGTTGTTTCTGTAGAACCGACAGAACCAGGTTTAAGTCCCATGGACATATGGGAATATTAACCGGAGGGCTAATACGCATCACTCCTTGTATAAAAGCTTTGACTAGTGAATGCGAAGCTAAGGGCCTTTGAAAAAATATTGACAAGGCCGAAATCTGAACCTTGATAGTACTCAAGGCAAGCTTCCTATCTACAGCCCACTGTAGGAAGTCCAGAATCCTACCTATTACGTATTTACGTGGATGCCATTTCTTTGCCTCACACCACGCGATGTACGCCTTCCAGATTCTATAGTAAATCTGCCTGGATACCGGCTTCCTGGCATTGATCATGGTAGATACTACAGGATTAGAGAGACCTCTCTTTTTTAGAATGTGGGCTTCAATAGCCAGGCCGTCAAACCTAGGGCTAGTAAGGAAGGATGGTTTATCGGTCCTTGCGAAAGCAGGTCCGGACAATGTGGGAGGGTCCAAGGACTCCCCACAGACATTTTTACAATCTCCGCGTACCATGCTCTTCGGGGCCACGCTGGAGCCACCAGAATCACTGGTTTCTTTTCTACCCTGATTCTGCGGAGTAATCGAGGTAACAATTGTGGCGGTGGAAATGCATATATCAGCTTGAACTGATCCCAAGGGAACACTAGAGCATCCGAGCCGCAAGCTAGGGGATCCCTTGTCCGAGAGACAAATCTGTCCACCTTTGCGTTGAATCTGGATGCTAGCAGATCTACATCCGGTGCTCCCCACCGCTGACATATTGCCCGGAAAACCTCGGGGTGAAGGGACCATTCCCCTGGGCATAATTGTTGGCGACTTAGAAAGTCCGCCTTCCAATTCTCCACTCCTGGAATGAATACCGCGGATATGGCTGGGACATATCTTTCTGCCCATTTCAGGATGCAATTTACTTCCCTCTGGGCTGCACGACTCCTGGTGCCACCCTGATGATTGATATATGCCACTGCCGTGGCATTGTCTGATTGAATTCTGACAGGGGACCCTTGGAGTTTGGATGTCCATGCTACTAGGGCATACCGGGCTGCTCGTATCTCTAAGAGATTGATGGGCAGGGCCTTTTCTGCATCCGACCATCTGCCCTGGAGAGACCATTGCTCCAGTACTGCCCCCCAGCCTATAAGGCTGGCATCTGTAGTGACCACCTTCCAAGAAATCGGACTGAAGGATTTCCCTTTTTCCAGATTCTGGGGAACCAACCACCAACGGAGGCTCTTGCGAACGGAAGGGGACAAGGACATTGGTAGGTCTAGGGCCTGAACTTTTTTGTTCCAGGCTGACAGTATGGCCCTTTGCAAATTCCTTGAATGGAATTGACCATAGGGTACTGCTTCGAATGATGCCACCATTTTTCCCAGCAGCCTCATGCACAGGCGTATGGACGGCTGTCTTTTTGTACCCACTAGGTGGATCAAATCTCTCAAAGACGACACCTTTTCTTGAGGCAAGAAATTTTTTCTCTGGTCTGAATCCAGCCTTAGCCCCAAGTATTCCAGACTTTTGACTGGTTTTAGGGCTGACTTGTCTCGGTTGATAATCCAACCGTGAGATTCCATATACTTGATTGTCTCGTGAACAACCACTTCTAGTTTTTCCACTGAGTGGTCTATCAGCAACAAGTCGTCTAGATATGCCATTATCGTTACACCTCGTGTTCTTAGATTGGCCAATAGTGGGGCCAGAATTTTTGTGAACACTCGTGGTGCTGTGGCCAGACCGAAGGGTAAGGCTCTGAACTGAAAATGGCGCCCTTCTACTGCAAAGCGTAGACATTTTTGGTGGACTGGAAAGATGGGAATGTGCAAATAAGCATCTTTGATGTCGATCGAGGCTAATCATTCCTCCCCTTGTAGGGCAGTGGCCACCGATCGGATCGACTCCATCCGGAAAGTCCTGATATGTAGGAATTTGTTTAGCCCTTTTAGATTTAATATGGGCCTCACGTCCCCGTTTGGCTTCGGGACTGTAAAGAGGTTTGAGTAAAACCCGAACCCCCATTCTTCCAGGGGAACCTCCATAATTACTCCTTGGAGCAATAGTTGTTCTAGTGCCAACAGGAGGGATCCTCTCTTCCGGGGATCCCTTGGCACGTTTGACCTCATAAAATGGGAAGGAGGGGAGTCTTTTAACTCCAATTTGTATCCCAGACTTACTGCGGAGAGCACCCATCTGTCTCTGATCGTGTCCCGCCAGGTCTCTGCGAACAACTGGAGTCTTCCCCCCACCCGATTGAGTGGGGGCAACCCTTCATGAATTTGACTTGGGGGGAGATTTTGTACCTCTCCTGACCCAGGGTTTCTTGTTACCCTGCGATTGTCCCTGATTTTTACCCCCGGGATTTGACCGAGGAGGCCGTCGGAACTGCTTCACAGCCGATGTCCCAGGGACTGGAGAGGCAGGCCTCTTAAAAGAGGGACCTCTAACTCTGTTTTTAACCGGCAAGAGTGTACTTTTACCGCTGGAAATTTTCTGGATATATTTGTCCAGGTCTTCCCCGAATAAGCGTTCACCATGAAATGGGAAGCTAACCAGCAATTTTTTACAGGGAGCTTCAGCAGACCAGTTCTTGAGCCATAGAAGCCTACGCATATGTACTACAGACAGCGTAAGGCGGGAGGCCTGATGGATTGAATCCTTGATGGCGTCAACCGCAAAGCATAAGGCTCTAGGTAGATCAGCTAGGGCAAGGGCCTGCTGATCTGGTAAGTCCCTTAAGACCTGTTTTAACTGATCCTTCACTGCTTGGCAGACCCCAATAGCTGCTACTGCTGGTTGTGTCACCAAGCTTGCTGTAGAAAAAGCAGATTTTAATAAGGACTCCAATTTTTTATCTATTGGGTCCTTGAACATTTGAACATTATCTACTGGACATGTCAGTGATTTATTCACACAAGAGATGGCTGCGTCCACTGTAGGCACCCTCCATTTTCTGATGAACTTATCCTCCATGGGATAGACCACCGGAAATCTCTTGGGGGGAGTAAATATTTTATCAGGATGTTCCCAATCCTGGTAAATGAGTCCTTCCAGTAAAGGATGGATTGGAAAGGAACAAACAGTCTGGGGAGCTTTTAGCGACCCCAACGAGGAGACAGAAGTGGTTGATGGCTCCGCAAGGGGCATTTTAAATGCTGATCGGACCATATCAGTCAGGGACCGAACCCATAATCTTTCAGCATGTGATGCTGAAAATGGCTCTTCCACTGTTGATTCCTCTACAACAGAATCAACCTCATCCTGATCCCCTTCAGGTAGGTCGATCCCTGTATGGGACTGTTGCTCCGCTAACAGGCACTCTGAGGGAGGAGACGGAGATCGGGCGCGCTTTCCCTCTGACAGGGAAGCAGCGATCAATGTTGTCAATCTCTCTTCCAGTCCTCCCAGAGCTGAGGAAAAAACCTCCTCTGTTACATACACAGGAGCAGGTGAACTGAGGACAGCCACAGTACCAGGTACTCCTGAGGGTTCTCTACGGGCACTAACCTCTGATTTTTCAGGGGAGATTGGTGCAGCCAAAGCATGCCCAAGATCCTCAGAGCCCGATGGAGACCCCCTTTGCTTCCTGGGAGTCTTAGTCCCGGAGACTTTGGACGGCATATTCCTAAGCCCAAAGCTGAGGTATTCCAGCCGTAATACACCAGCTACTGACAATAGTCTAGCACAATTGCTGCTATATAAACAGTTGGTGTCTACTAATGTGCCTTTCTATCGGGATGCCTGCATCAACCGCCTGCTGTATGCCTTTTTTAAATGTTGCCAGCTCTGTCTCTGCACTCCATAGCCAGCTCACAACACCTAATTGTGCCTTTTAACATGCTGGGACGCCCGCACATGCGCAGAAGCGCTGCGGCGCGCACAGAGCATCATCCGCCAAGCTCCGCCCCCTTTTCCAGCTCACCTCTATATATAGAGGCGCGGGCACGTGCGCCTTTGGCGCTTTTTTTGAAAAAGAAACTAGGGACAGGAGCCAGGGCCCTGTTTGCCGCAGGGCCGGGGGATGGACGAGCATTGCAACATGGCAGAGGAAGCAGTTTCCCACAAGAGAACTCACCATCTGCCTGGACTTGACCTCAGAAGGAAAAAAGTCCACATGACAAGAAAACGACGTTCCACAGCGGCCTCTAGTGGATTAACACAGGTACCGCGGTTTGTCCATTTTTTTTTTTTCTTGACCACCATTAAAATTATTACATTTTTTAGTAGTTACAGGCATGCACAGATATTTAGCGGGAATACCGTTAGGTAACAGGCAGAAAGACATATTAGGCTTGGGGGTCCCCCCAATAGAACCAAGTTCCTGAGGGGCCCCCACTTACCTTTTCCCCGCCGCAGGACTCTGTTTGGTCCACAGAAGCCCAAACTTCACCTCTCACGGCAGGCATTGTAATTAAACCTTCAGGGACCGGGTTCCCAAGGATTCCACTCCCCTGGACCTGTATAGCACCCTGCACAGAAAACATCTTGGTCGTGGGTATGACCAGAGCTCTGGATCCCAGGGTCCAGCCCTCCTAAGAGAGGCATTACAGGCAAAACCTTGCTCTTCTCTGCAAGGCCCGGGTACCGACCGTTTAGCTATGAAGCTTTTTTGGTCGGATCCGGAATAGCTTGCTGAGGCCCAAAAGAACCTGTACACAAGCCCAGATAAAAATCCATGTTAACCTTTGGCCAACACCTTAGACACTGGCAAAAAAATGAGGTGCTCCCGGATGGGAGGGGCTTATATAGGGGAGGGTACTTCCGGTTTGGAAGTTGCCAGTGCCAGCACCTGAAGGTAATCTATATAACCCACATAGTAATGACTATGCCGCTCTGTGTCCCGTGATGTACGAGAAAGAAACAAGGTTTTAATGCAGAGGGTAAGGGACTCCGCCTATGAGCCAAGATTATTGTCAGATCACTCTCCATTTTGGGTACAGCTAGATATTACTGCTACATCGGGCCGCCCATTGTGGAAAGTGAACCCTTTTTGGCTGACCCTGTTCCCGTCCCCAGATGAGACCGTGGGGGCATTGCAGGAATTCTTATATTTTAACAGGGGATCGGCTAGTGCAGCGGTTGTATGGGACTCACTTAAAGCTTTCTTGAGGGGAAGTCTCATTAGAGAAATTACAGGTATTAAAAAAGGCTCTAGGAAATGGGAGAACAAAGTACGAGATGAAATGAAAGCTAGAGAACAGGCACTGGTAGCAGACCCCTCCCAAGCTAACCATGACTCCTGGAATGAGGCGCAATCTTTATACAACTCTGTTTTGTTAACAGCAGCAGAGAAGAGGAGATATTTCCATCAGCAGAGTTATTTTGAGGAAGGGGAAAAAACGGGTCATCTTCTTGCCTTGGTGGCTAGGGAACAGCGGGACTCTTCTGGCATTCAGGCTATAAGAGTGGGGTCTGGGGAAACACACACTCTTGGCTCTGAAATCTTAGATGACTTCCATCAGTTTTATAGGGATTTATATTCCTCTAAAACTAATTATACGGAGTCAGAACTGGCCCGGTTTTTGCAAACTTGCCCGTTCCCCCAACTGTCAGAGGTAGATAGGGAGATGTTAAACCTCCCTATTACATTGACAGAATTGAAAGATTCCCTAGATGAAGCCCCGCACCATAAGTCCCCAGGCTCGGATGGATTACCGGCGGAGGTGTACTCCCAGTATGGAGAGATTCTTCTTCCACCCTTACTGGAGGCCATATCAGAGGCAGCAGAGACAGGTAGCCTGCCAGAAAGTATGCAAGAAACTATAATAATAGTACTCCCCAAGCCAGGCAAAGACAAGCTCCAGCTAGACTCTTATCGCCCAATCTCTTTATTGAATACGGATGTCAAGCTTTTGGCTAGAGTTCTGGCTACGAGACTATCCAAGGTGATTGATAAGCTGATCCATAGAGATCAATCTGGATTTATACCAACACGTTCAACGGCAGATAATATACGACGGCTGTACTTAAATTTACAGGTGCCGGTGGATAACCCGGGGGGTAGGGCCATTCTGTCGCTGGATGCTGCTAAAGCATTCGATAGTGTGGAGTGGCCCTACCTCTTGGAAATCCTGACAAGATTTGGATTGGGGAAGAAATTCATAACATGGGTGAAGGTGCTTTACTCCAAACCGAGAGCCAGACTCCGTATCAATAACAATCTTTCTTCCTCATTTGAGGTACATAGAGGTACCAGGCAGGGTATCCCCACTGCTGTTTGCTTTGGCGGTCAAACCCCTGGCTATCTTCATTCGTACTGCGCCGGAGGTGGTCGGATTTCGTAGGGGTCAAAGGGAGGAAAAAATCTCCTTATATGCCGATGATGCACTTATTTATCTGGGGGATACGGCCACATCGTTGCAAACAGTGATGGGTATCATAGGAGATTTCAGAGGTTTTTCAGGTTTCACTATAAACTGGTCTAAATCAACAATAATGCCCATAGATCCGTTGACAGAACCACTACCAGCTGGTGCGGAGCAGATCGCCATAACCAAGAACTTTAAATATTTGGGGGTAGTGGTATCCCCGGATCCAGCGGAATATCTTCAGCTGAATCTGGGCCCACTACTGGAAAGACAGAGAGGGAAATGCAATAGCTGGTGCAAGCTCCCTCTGTCAGTGGTGGGACGGGCAAATTTAATAAAAATGGTATGGGCTCCACAGTTATTATATGTTTTTCACAACTCCCCCATGTGGATCCCAAATAAATGGTTCAAACGAATAGATACCCTGATGCGGGATTTGATATGAAAAAAAAAGATAGCCAGGATAAGCTTAACCACCCTGCAATATAGTAAGGACAGGGGGGGATTGGCAGTACCCCACCCCAAAATGTATTTTTTGGCCTCACAGTTCCAGCAGTTGGCGGGATGGGGCAGGGAAGAAAAAGAGGATCCTACAAGTATCCTGGTGACTACGGTGGCTCCTACACTAAAGGCAGCATCTCATTTGGAGATGGACTTGCCTAGTATACCACACTCTGTACCTACGGGTATTCTCCTTAAAAAGGTCTGGGGGGAGATCCGGAAGGCTTTGAGGTTAAGGGGCCCACTGCCCTTTACTCCAATATGGCAAAACCCTAGATACCCAGAGTTACAGGACCTAGAGGGCTTTATCTCCTGGAAAGAGAGAGGGATTTGTTTTTTTTGGCAACTGTACGAGAGAGAAGTGTTAAAAACATACAAACAGATGTGCCAGGAATTCCAGTTAGCCCCAATTGGCTTTTATCAATATCTTCAGCTTCGGCATGCTCTGCAGGCACAGCAAATGACACAATCCTTAGTAATATCATCGTCACGTCTGCTGATGGAGGTCCTCCAGGTGGATACCCGGAGAGGACTAATATCAAAAACATATGCGGAATTACTATCCTCAATACAGGACTATGCCTCCCTTAGATGTCGTAGTAAATGGGCAGAAGACATCAGAGATATAGATGGGGACCAGTGGGATATGGCGTTGGACTCTATTCCGGCGGTATCTGTATCAGCGTCCCACAAATTATTACAATTATTTATTCTGCATAGGGCCTATAGAACACCAGTACAGCTTTACAAGTGGGGAGGAAGGGACTCCCCCTTGTGCCCAAAGTGCAAAGTACAGCAAGGGGACTTTATACATCTAATTTGGAGGTGCCCAAAACTCCACAGATACTGGGAGGAGGTTTCCCAGAACATCACAAGAGTGGCCCAGGTACCTATACCCTTGGACCCTTTGGTGTACCTGCTTGGGGCGATTGAAGCTGAAAAGTTCCCACAAAGAAGGTACTATATGATAATAAGACTGATGTACCTGGCTAGAAAGCTAATAGCGCGATACTGGATGGCAGAGACGGTTCCCACAGGGAAGCAGTGGATTGCGTATGTCAATTCCTTGCTTTTCAGAGAACGGCTCGCCTACAGACGTAGAAAGGCAGTGGATAAATTCAATCTTATATGGCAACCATGGCTGGAGGATCCTAGCCTTGTGTCATTGTAACTGGTAAAGGATAGGCTCCTGATGCAGAAACCTATGGGGCGGTTGGGGGGGGGGGGGAATTATAAGTTAAATGCGCTAATGACAATGCATTAGATTTGGGAGAGCTTGCGAACAGGAGAAAAGACCCAGGTTGTTAAGATTCAAAGGGTTGGGCTTTGGGGGTGAGTAAAAGGGAAAAATTAAAATGTCACTGTTGTACTGTAAATTGATTGGGTTTTTTTTTTTTTTTGTATGGACAGGAATTTTAATATGCTCTTGTTTATATATCAATGTGTAAGACTAAATGCACAAATCACATGTATTGATTGAGCAAATGAAAAATAAAAGGATTTAAAAAAAAAACATGGAGAATTGAACTGACCTAGAGGAAGGTCGAAAACTTGGGTGGGAAAGGGAAGGTGAAACAGAGATGGAAAAATATGGGGAAAATAGTTTGCTGAAAGTGGTGAGACATGGAGATTATGCAACATAAGTATGCGGGGGTGCACTATGTGTGTGGTGTCATTGTCATGGTGGAACATAAATCCAGAAGGACTGGTATATTGGAGGTATCGTTGATTTAGGGGGAAAGGATAGAAGTTTTGTGCTTGAACAGGAGTGAGGGTATATGGATCATTCCTATAGTATGGAAAGTGCTGAAAACCAGAGTTAGACTTACCAGTAACTCTTTTTCTAGGAGTCTTCCAGGACAGCCTCTGAGACATAGGGCTCCTCCCTCCGGGACAGGAAACACACACACACACCAATTATCTTTAAAAGGCAGTCCTCCAGGCCTCCGCTTCAGTTTACCAAAGAACTACCGGAAGGCTCTAAAAGACATAACACACTTACACAACGTCAGTACATAACTCCTACACCAGTTAATAGACAACACCGGGTGGGAAATCCAGGCTGTCCTGGAAGACTCCTAGAAAAAGAGTTACCGGTAAGTCTAACTCTGTTTTTCACCTTTTGTCTTCCAGGACAGCCTTTAAGACAGTAGCGGCTGGTGCTCAAAATTTTTGGGGGGGCGCAAACAAACGAAAAAAAAAAAAAACATCAATTGCAGCCTCACTGTGCCCATTAATTGCCGTCACTGTGCCCATCAATTGCCGCCACTGTGCCCATCAAACGCAGCCACTGTGCCCATCAAACGCAGTCACTGTGCCCTAAAATTGTTGCCACTGTGCCCTAAAATTGTCGCCACTGTGCCATGTCATCAAACGCAGCCACAGTGCCATGCCATCAAACGCAGCCACTGTGCCCATCAATTGTCGCCACTGTGCCCATCAATTGTCGCCACTGTGCCATGCCATCAATTGTCGCCACTGTGCCATGCCATTGTCGCCACTGTGCCCATCAATTGTCGCCACTGTGCCATGCCATCAATTGTCGCCAATGTGCCATGCCATTGTCGCCACTGTGCCCATCAATTGTTGCCACTGTTCCATGCCAAACGCAGCCACTGTGCCATCAATTGTCGCCACTGTGCCATGCCAAACGCAGCCACTGTGCCATGCCATTGTCGCCACTGTGCCCATCAATTGTCACCACTGTGCCATGCCAAACGCAGCCACTGTGCCATGCCATTGTCGCCACTGTGCCCATCAATTGTCGCCACTGTGCCATGCCATTGTCGCCACTGTGCCCATCAATTGCCGCCAGTTTGCCCCTAAAATGCCGCCAGTTTGCCCCCCCCCGTCTGGCACTTACCTTTCTCGGTCAGCCATCCTCGGATCCTCCTCCACAATCCCTCGATGTAGTCCCGCCCTCGATGTCGCTTCAGCCAATCAGGTTACCGGTAACCAGATCCGGTGAACCTGATTAGCTGAGACGCGTGTCAGTGTTAACCAAGGAACGCACCCCCCGTGCGTCCCCATGTTAACTATTTGGAAGCCGATTACAGCCCTAAGGCTGTAATCAGAAAGCCTATCAGAGCCGCAGGCTCTGATAGACACTTCCACAGCCAACGAGCTGCCGTTATTCAGATGGCCGGCGCTCGCCAGGGAGCCGGCCATCTGAATAGTGTGCGGCAGCGGCGACAATAGATACATTCATGCAATGCATGAATGTATGTATTTATTGTTTTTCAGTGGCGGTGCAGGAGCGAGAGGGGGCGGCGCTCCTGCGCCCTCTATGGACGCACCGCCACTGCTCTGAGATGATAAGCAAGGAACTTACTTTGTCAGGGCGGGACTACTGCCTGGAGGACCTTTCGTCCAAATGTCTGCTTCCTGTCAGACAACAAATCCAGACAGTAATGTCTTGCAAATGTAGAGTATGATGACCATGTTGCTGCCTTGCAGATGTCCTCCGGGGAGGCTCCGGCCCTCTCTGCCCAAGATACCGAGACTGCCCTGGTAGAATGTGCCTTAACCAATGGTGCTTGTCTACCTTCTAACTGATAAGTCTCTAAAATCATTATACTTATCCATCTAGCAATGGTCGATTTAGATGCTCTATAACCCTTGCGGGCCCCCGCAAAATTAACAAAAAGTGAAACTGAGTGTCTGAAACTCTTAGTGGCTTCTAAATAAACCAAAAGACTTCTCTTAACGTCTAACAAACTTAAAGATTCCTCCTCATCTTCCTCTGAGGTGGGGCGAAATGTTGGTAGGACAATGTCCTGCGTTCTATGAAACATAGACGCTACTTTAGGGAGGAAACTAGGATCTGTCTTAAGTATGATCCTGTCCTCCAAAATTAACAAAAAAGGCTCCCGTATGGACAGAGCCTGCAGATCACTCACCCTTCTGGCTGACGTGATCGCTATCAAAAAATAGGATTTTTGTACTCACCGTAAAATCCGTTTCTCTGACGTCCATGGACTGACACAGCCTCTTCATACTTGACAAAGTGGGTTATGTTCCCTGCTCATAGGAGAAGACTAGGCAGAATGTTAGATGTTTTAAAATACATTCATATACCAGAACTGAACAGCTCCGCCCAGGGGGCGGTCCCCCTGGACATAACCCTCCTACCTGCAGTCAGCAGCCTCAGTTCGTATCAAAGCAGTACAAACTCTAAAAAGGAAGGGTGGGTGCTGTGTCAGTCCATGGACGTCAGAGAAACGGATTTTACGGTGAGTACAAAAATCCTATTTTCTCTTTCCGTCCATGGACTGACACAGCCTCTTCATACTTGACAAAGTGGGACGTCCCAAAACAGTGCCAAAGAAGAGGGGTGGGAGCAATATCAAGGAGAAAAAAACAAACTTCACCCCAAACAAGCAGAGCTCCTCAATGGAGGAGTTGCAACATTAAACAGCCACCTGCAAAACCTTGCTGCCGAAGGAAGCATCAGAAGATGCACCCATGTCAACCTTATAAAACGTAGAAAAGGTACGTGCGGATGACCAAGTCGCCGCCTTGCACTCTTGTGCAACAGACGCCTGATGTCGGAAAGCCCAGGAAGCACCAATTGCCCTGGTGGAATGCGCCGTAACCGGAAAAGGGGGCGCCCGCCCCTTAAGGGCATAGGCCTGTATGACGGTCTGCCTGATCCACCGAGAAATGGTGGCAGACGAAACCGCCTGGCCCTGTTTTGGACCAGACACAGACAGAAACAGCAAGTCAGACTTCCTAATAGAAGCAGTAGCAGACAGATACACCCGTAAGGCACGTACCACGTCCAACGTGTGAAGCGCAAACTCTCTGGGATGCGACGGACGAGGGTATAAAGACGGCAGTACAATGTCCTCATTAAGGTGGAAGGCCGAGACCACCTTCGGGAGAAAAGAAGGTAGCGGGCGAAGCACCGCCTTGTCCTTATGGAGGACCAAGTATGGCGGTTTACAAGAAGAGGCCGCCAATTCAGAAACCCTTCTGACAGAAGTAATGGCTACTAGGAAAGCCACCTTCTGAGATAAAGTTAAGAGAGGAGTCTCTCTGATGTTTTCAAAAGGAGGTTCTTGAAGAACCGAGAGCACCAAATTCAAATCCCAAGGAGGAAGAGGTGGTTTAATAGGGGGAGAGCACATGGCGGACCCCCAGCACGAAGGTACTAATCAAAGAATGGCCCGCTAGTGGTCGTGAAAGAAAACCGCCAGGGACGAAATCTGACCCTTAATGGTGCTTAAAGCAAGCTTTAGGATCCTGGAAACGGAATATGTCTGTGGACGCCAATCCAGCTCCTCGCACATAGTGATGTAGGCTCTCCAAGTACGGTGATATATCTTCCTGGAGGAAGATTTCTGTGCCCGCAGCATGATCAAAATGACCGCATCCGAGAGACCTCGGTCCCTCAGCACCTGGCTTTCAACAGCCATGCCGTCAAAGCCAGCGACTCTAAAGCAGGATGGAGTATGGAACCTTGAGATAGAAGGTCCTCCCGCATCGGTAGTTGCCAAGGAACGTCCGCCACTAGACATACAAGATCGGCGTACCAAGGAGGCTGAGGCCAATCTGGCCCGATGAGGATCACAGGAATCCCCTCTGCCTCCACTCTGCGAAGTAAACGAGGAAGCAACTTCAGTGGAGGATAGGCATAAATCAGCCGATACCGACCCCACGGGGCCACCAACACGTCTGACGCGTCTGCCCAGGGATCCCTGGACCTGGCCACGAATCTGGACACCATGCGATTGAGCCGAGGGGCCAGTAGATCCACGTCCGGCGTGCCCCACCTGTGAGTTGAAACACCTCCGGATGCAAGGTCCATTCCCCCTGGTCCAACATCTGGCGGCTCATATAGTCTGCCTGCCAGTTGTCTACTCGTGGAATGTAAACGGCCGACAGAGGCGGCACGCTTATTTCGGCCCATTTCAGGATGTGAGCTGCCTCGGACGCTGCGGCTGAGCTCCGTGTTCCCCCCTGATAGTTAACCTAAGCCCCCGCCGTGGCGTTGTCCGACTGGATCCTGACTGGATGCCCCTGCAGTCCCATTGACCATGAGGAGAGACATAGTCTGATCGCCCGGAGTTCCAGGACATGGATCATTCGTCCGGAGTCCAAAGCCCCTGGGCTGACAGAACTCCCCAGACTCCGTCCCAGCCCAAAAGACTGGCGTCTGTCGTGATCACAGTCCACTGGACAGGAAGGAACGACTTCCCCGACCGAAGGGCCGGGGATCTCAGCCACCACGTCAGGGATGCCCTGACTAGGTGGCTCACCAGATCTGGCGATCCAGTGACAATGGAGACTTGTCCCAGCTGGACAGGATCTCCTGTTGCAAGACTCGAGTGTGAAATTGGGCATATGGCACCGCCTCGAAGGAAGCCATCATGAGTCCCAGGACCTGCATGCAAAAACGGAGTGTCGACCATTTGCGGCATGTCAGTACCCTGACTGCAGATTGGAGAGTCTGTAATTTTTTCAAGGGTAGAAAGACCCTCGCCTCCGAGGAGTCCAGGAGCAATCCCAGGAACTCCAGACGCTGAGTCGGAACCAGGACCGACATCCGAAAATTTAGCAGCCAACCGAATTCTCGGATGGCCTGACTGGCTATCACCACATTTTTCTCTAATTCTGAGCCAGTGTCTGCTCTCAGAAGAAGATCGCCCAGATAGCCCACGATAGCAATGCCTTGCTGTCTTAGCAAAGCCAGAATCGGGGCAAGCACCTTGGTGAAAACCCGCGGTGCCGACGCTAACCCGAAGGGAAGAGCCACAAACTGATAGTGGTCTTCGCCTATCGCAAAGCGTAGGAACCTCTGGTGACTCGTGCAGATAGGGACATGCAAGTAGGCGTCCTTGATATCCAAGGACGCCAGAAAATCCCCCGGGTGGAGCGCAGCAATCACCGAACGAATGGATTCCATGCGGTCCAGAATTGGGCGGACTCCGTCCTTCTTTGGGACCACAAACAGATTGGAATAAAATCCCTGAAACCTCTCCTGTGGCGGTACTGGCAAAATTACCCCGCACCTCCGCAAGTCCTGCACTGCCCCCAATAGGGCAGCTCGACGCGCTGGAAGGAGAGGGAGATTCGAGGGAAAAAAATCTGTTTGGTGGCCAGTAAAGGAACTCTATCCTGTGACCACCTCGCATACCCACCAGTCGGAGATCTGGGAGGCCCACCGATCCGCGAACCTGCGAAGGAGTCCCCCCTCCCCAGAGACGGGTGGGGGCAAGACTTCATGCAGAGGTGGGCTTGCCTGCCGGCTTGCTCGGCTTACGCACCCAGGGACGCTTCTGTCCTCCAGTCGCACTCTTGTCAGTCTGGGAGAATTTTCACGCGGGATCTGACTGACGAAAAAAAAATTCTGTGTGGGAAAAGAAGGGCCAAGCCTACGGCGCGGCTCCCTCCCCTTAGTAGGCTGAGGAAGAAGGGTGCTCTTACCTCCCGTGACATTCTTAATAATGTCATCCAGGGAAGCACCAAAAAGTCTTCCACCCTTAAAGGGTAAATCCGTCAGGAGTTTTTTAGAGGCCAAGTCAGCAGACCAGCACTTTAACCAGATAAGGCGACGCAATACCACCGCAGATGCTGAGGCCCCAGAAATTAAAGGGACCACATCCAAAGTGGCATCGCACACATACACCAGGCCTTGTACCAGTTGTTCGGCCAGAATAATGCAATCCTGAGGGAGATTATGCTCCTGCACAGTTTGGTGCAAAAGCTTTGCCCATTCCGTGAGTGTCTGAGACACCAGGGTCGCCGCTACAATAGGACGTAATGCGGACCCCAGCATGGTGAACATAGCTCTGCTCAACACTTCCGACCTCCTATCAGTAGGGCCCTTAAAAGCAGGAGTCCCCTCAACCGGGAGAGTCGTGGCTTTATTCAACCGGGCGACCGGGGGGTCAACAACCGGAGAGGAAGCCAATTTTTTGATCAGGCTTTCCTCAAAAAGGATACCTAATTGCCAGACACCGCGATAACGCAGCGGTCCTCTTCGATTTTTCCCATACCTGATCAATGAATTTATCAAAGAAGGATGTACAGGGAAAAAACGTTCTTTGAAGGATGCGCTTTAAATGAACCAAAGGAGACTGCCTCCACTGCAGGTTCCTTAGCCGCAGCATCCAGCTTGAGAGTGTCCCTCACAGCATCAATGAGTTCACTAACAAGTGCCCTGTCATGCGCTGACCCAGATAGGGAGTCTTCCTCACAAGGAATGTCCTGGTCAAACACATCCAAAGATTCAGAGTCAGGGTCCAATGCTGCAACAAGGCCCATATCCGAATCAGAGCATTCCCCTGGAGATGGTGTGGGGAGAGGGCGCTTTTTAGCCCACTTGCGCTCGCACGCCGCTTCCATCCTGGTAACAAATGATTCCAGGACTGCCAACAACTGGTCCATAGGAACCACAGGTGCAGGAGCACTGCCTGTTGCCTCTGACATTAAGGGGGAAGCTGGCGACACTGACTCCATAAGGCCTCTTTCACAGTGAGGCGCTTGAAAAACTGCCAGTAAAACACTGGGCGCTTTCAATTCATTTCAATGTAGAGGGGCGTTTTTTCAGCGCACTGCCCCCGTGTGAAAGCATTCATTGATTTTAATGGAAATAAGTTTTAGTAAGCTTTTCAGGCGCTTTTTTAGCGTGGTCTAATACTAGCACTCTCTGAGACTTCAGTCATATAAATGAATAGAATAGAATAGAAAGTCCACCCCCCGGCTGCACTGACTGTAGGGGGGTTACCCAGGGGACTCACCAACCCAGCCAGGACCGCTCGGTTCCACTGTCTTGCTGCACTCCCAGCGCGAGTGAACAGTGAGAAGATTGTGAGGAGAATCGCGCCGTTCCAGGCAGCGATAGAGGCCAAACTAACACAAAACCATGCGCGGCTTCAAGAAAATGGCCACCGCAATACAAGTGCGCCACAGGGCTACGGCAAGATGGCCGCCAATGCGGTTTTCAATGTAAAACACACACACACAAATAAAAACATGGCGCTGAACGGCGCAAGAGGTCCAAAACGACACCACAATACCCCACATCACCATGCAGACCCCCAAGGACCCCCACCGGGACAGAGTGACCCCCAGTCAGTGCATCGCCAGAGTAGGTGACAGAGAGTAGCCACAAACAAGGGGGAGACAGGAAAAACCCCCCAAGCATAGGAGCACACAGCATGTACTCACCTGCGGAGGCAGGAGGGACTACTTACCCGTCCATGAAGGACACACTGGTGTGTTCCTGACAGACCTATCACAGTGCGGTACTGAGTAGCTGTCGGCCCGATCCACTGTGAAAGATACAGCATAACTGTTCAGTCAAATGTGGACCCTGGAGCATAAAAGCCCACCGGCCACCCCTGGAGTCATGGGGCATGTCGTGGACTGATCTAACGCTATGTGTTGAGCGAGGATCAGCACGCTCGATGGTCAGACTGGGAAGACTACGAGGATAGCGAACTACCCAACCTGTTTCCCTGCCGACTATTGATAGAACACTGGGGAGAGCAAAGCTTGGGACTTTTGAAGGGGACATGAGGAGAGTTCACGTTCCCATCCCTGGAACATATGATAAGAGGGGGGAAGGTTTGGGACTTTAGATGAGGCGTACATGGTGGGACCAGACAAATTCACATAGGTGCAAACATATGTATGTTTATTGGACCAATGATCGACATGGTATAAGAAAAACGTAGTTGCATACATACACCAGGGGTAATGTTCTAGTACAAACATGATAAATTCGATCTACTCATGAGGGATGGTGTGCGTTTCTCCGGATTTCCCATTGGGTCCCCCTCTCTGCTCCCGGGCTAGACTTGATTGGCCTGTCCCTGACCTGTGCTTCTATATGGACACAACCTCTGGGTCATATGCGAGTACCCTTTGGCATGGCCAGTCACATCCCAATTTTTAACATTTATATACATTTTTGTTGTTCATCCCTTATCCGGGCAATCTAATTATATCATCTGGGTATCTACTGTTTCTTTCTTTTTTATAGAATATGGATGCACTTGGCTCCTGAGGAGTGGACACAAGTCCATGAAACGCGTCGAGCCTTACTCTGATGCATCCAACACACATTGATCATTTTTAGATGGTTTTACCCTCTGTTGATATTTTTTGTTCACTTTCATTACATGAAGGACATGTTATTATTGTATCACCTGATGTGCCATGTTGTTATATATGCTGTTTATCATGTTTGTACTAGAACATTACCCCTGGTGTATGTATGCAACTACGTTTTTCTTATACCATGTCGATCATTGGTCCAATAAACATACATATGTTTGCACCTATGTGAATTTGTCTGGTCCCACCATGTACGCCTCATCTAAAGTCCCAAACCTTCCCCCCTCTTATCATATGTTCCAGGGATGGGAACGTGAACTCTCCTCACGTCCCCTTCAAAAGTCCCAAGCTTTGCTCTCCCCAGTGTTGTATCGCGAAATAGGGATGGAGGTGTACTATACGGTGGGACCTTACATTTTCTTATGGCTGACCTTAAGTGTGTCAGACCATAATTCCCCATGTCAGAATTAGAACCCAGTTTGCATCCACCATATATATTCATCTAGTTTTGTACTTTCTTACTCTTTGCAGCCCCTTTTTTGTGCTCCCTTTGATCCACGGCCGGGGGGTTGGCTCATGCCTGCTTACCTGGGAGCTGCGATGCGCGCTGTTGCGCCCTCCCTCCCTCCTCCCCTCCACGTCACTTGGATGTGTGTGTGTGTGTGTGGGGGCGGGGGGCGTTGTCACCGCGCATCGGCATCACGCCCCTGGCGCTGTGCGTGTGACGTCTTGACTGACGGTCAGTCACGCACGCGTCCGGCATACAAACTTGGCTGACATGCGGTGAGACACACAGGCTTCCAGCCGTGACGTCTCTCCTGCATTGTCGTGCCAGCGTGATGCTGAGGGGGAGTTTGGGGGCTTCCTGGGGCTGCGCTCCATTCCCCATCCATCCACACTCTGCTGTTGAGTCAGCATAGCAGTAGTTACATCCAGACCTCCCTGTTCCCATTGGGCTTTGTACTCTCGTTGGACCTAACCAGGTAAACCCATCTTAATACTATAGCTCTGGGTCACCAGTTACTTTTAGTTTACTCCTTTGACGTTCATTACCATAGATATCCATTAGTATTTATTCCTTATACTATAGAAATTCGATCTACTCATGAGGGATGGTGTGCGTTTCTCCGGATTTCCCATTGGGTCCCCCTCTCTGCTCCCGGGCTAGACTTGATTGGCCTGTCCCTGACCTGTGCTTCTATATGGACACAACCTCTGGGTCATATGTGAGTACCCTTTGGCATGGCCAGTCACATCCCAATTTTTAACATTTATATACATTTTTGTTGTTCATCCCTTATCCGGGCAATCTAATTATATCATCTGGGTATCTACTGTTTCTTTCTTTTTTATAGAATATGGATGCACTTGGCTCCTGAGGAGTGGACACAAGTCCATGAAACGCGTCGAGCCTTACTCTGATGCATCCAACACACATTGATCATTTTTAGATGGTTTTACCCTCTGTTGATATTTTTAGTTCACTTTCATTACATGAAGGACATGTTATTATTGTATCACCTGATGTGCCATGTTGTTATATATGCTGTTTATCATGTTTGTACTAGAACATTACCCCTGGTGTATGTATGCAACTACGTTTTTCTTATACCATGTCGATCATTGGTCCAATAAACATACATATGTTTGCACCTATGTGAATTTGTCTGGTCCCACCATGTACGCCTCATCTAAAGTCCCAAACCTTCCCCCCTCTTATCGACTATTGATAGAAGATCTCAAAAATAAAATAATAAAAATTTCAAAAATAATAAAATATTTCTTCAGGAGACTGGCTCCGAAGAGAGCCACGTCCTCTCCTCTGCTAGGCAGAAAAAAACTGAGGCTGCTGGCTGCAGGTAGGAGGGTTATGTCCGGAGGGACCGCCCCCTGGGCAGGGTTGTTCAGCTCTGGTATATGAATGTATGTTAAAACATCTAACATTCTGTCTAGTCTTCTCCTATGAGCAGGGAACATAACCCACTTTGTCAAGTATGAAGAGGCTGTGTCAGTCCATGGACGGAAAGAGAAAAACTGTTTTGAGTACAATCCATTTCAGTAATGATTTCTCCAGGGGGTTCAAAAGGACTACTCGTAAGAGCCCTGAGGACCAAAGAGGGGCAGGCTCTAGCCTTAACCGGCCTAGATCTCGCTAGGGCCTTGAAAAAATTTCTAACAAATTGATTTTGCTATAGTGAAGTCTGGAGGAAAATACTTAAGGCTGCAGTCTGAACCTTTAGGGTACTGATAGAAAGGCCCAGTTCTACACCTGCCTGGAGGAAATCCAGTACCGCCGGAATCCCAGGATGATCCAGCCCCTGCTCTCCTAGCCAGGAAATAAATCTATTCCATACCTTGGCATAAATTGCCCTGGTTACCAGTTTACGGCACTCCAGCAGAGTTTTAATTACTCTGTCTGAAAAACCCTGAACTTTCAGCAGTTGTTCCTCAGATACCAGGCCGTCATTTTGAGGTTCTCTACTTGCGGGTGGAGAATAGGACCTTGGGAGATTAAGTCTTCCCTGACTGGAAAAGTCAATGGAGGACAAATGGCCAGTCTCTTCAAGTTGGCAAACCATGGCCCCTTTGGCCAGAATGGTGCAATAACGATTAGGTCTGTTGATTCTGTCAGGAATCTTTGAAGAACTGTGGTTATCAGCCTCACTGGAGGGAAGGCATAACACAGGTTGAACTGCCAAGGATTGGCAAAGGCGTCTATCCCTGTGGCCTGGTCCAGCGGGTGGATGGAAAAGAACTGTGGCACCTTCTTGTTGGCCTCTGAGGCGAAGAGTTCCACCTCCGGCTGTCCCCAATGCTGCACAATCTCCCTGAATACATCCCTGTTGAGGGACCATTCGTCTTCACTTATGTGCTGACGACTGAGAAAATCCGCCAGAGAATTCTGTGAGCCATTCAGGTAAACGGCTGACAGAGAGGACAGGTTTACCTCGGCCCAACACAGAATCTTGCTCGCTATGGCTTGAAGAGCGGGGCTCCTTGTGCCCCCCTGTTTGTTTACATATGCGACAGCCGCCGCATTGTCTGTCCGCACCTGTAGGTGTTGTCCAACTATCTGGGATTGGAAAGCCTCCATAGCCCTGAGAATCGCCAGAAGCTCCCTCTGATTTGAGGATCGACAGGCCTCTACTGGTGACCAGGCTCCCTGGGCTAAGGTTTCCTCCACGTGGGCACCCCAACCCAATGCCCTGGCGTCGGTTGTCACCACTATGACCGTAGGCCTGGCCCAGGACAGACCCTTCTCCAGGTTGTGATGGGCTCGCCACCACCACAAAGTCCTTTTGACCTTGGCTGAAAGAGGCATAGGTTGATCCAGGCTTTCTTTTCTGCCATCCCAGTGACTCAACATGAGACCCTGTAGAGGGCGCTGATGAAGCCTTGCCCACGGAACTGCTGGGAAGCAGGACGACATAAAACCCAGAACCCTCATAACCTCTCTGATCATGGGCTATCTGATAGGTAGGGATGAGCTTCGAGTTCGAGTCGAACTCATGTTCGACTTGAACATTGCCTGTTCGCCCGTTCGACGAACAGCGAACAATTTGGTGTGTTCGCTGCAAATTCGAAAAGTCTATGGGAGAAATCTAAAGTGCTAATTATAAAGGCTTATATGCAAGTTATTGTCCTAAAAAGTGTTTGGGGACCCGGGTCCTGCCCCAGGGGACATGTATCAATGCAAAAAAAAAGTTTTAAAAACGGCCGTTTTTTTGGGAGCAGTGATTTTAAAAGTGAAAAAATAAAAGTGAAATTTTCCTTTAAATTTCGTACCTGGGGGTTGTGTATAATATGCATGTGAAGTGGCGCATGTTTCCCGTGCTTAGAACTGTCCCTGCACAAAATGTAATTTCTGAAGGAAAAAAAGTCATTTAAAACTCACTTGCGGCTATTAATGAATTGTCGGCTCCCGGCAATACATAGAAAAGTCATTGATAAAAAAAAGCGTGGGGGTCCCCGCAAATTCAATTACCAGGCCCTTCAGGTCTGGTATAGATATTAAGGGGAACCCCGCCGCAAATTTTTTTTAAAAAAATGCGTGCGGTTCCCCCCAAATATCCATACCAGACCTTCAGGTCTGGCATGGATTTTAAGGGGATCTCCAACCCAAAGTAAAAAAAAAAAATGGCGTGGAGTCCCCCCAAAAATCCATACCAGACCCTTATCCGAGCACGCAACCTGGCAGGCCACAAGAAAAGAGGGGGGGCGAGAGAGCGCCCCCCCCCATGAACTGTACCAGGCCACATGCCCATCAACATGGAGAGGATGTCCCCATGTTGATGGGGACAAGGGCCTCATCCCCAAAACCCTTGCCCGGTGGTTGTGGGGGTCTGCGGGCAGGGGGCTTATCGGAATCTGGAAGACCCCTTTAACAAAGGGGACCCCCAGATCCCGCCCCCCCCATGTGAATTGGTAAGGGGTACATTGTACCCCTACCATTTCACAAAGAAAGTGTAAAAAAAATTAACAAAAAACACACAAACACCTTGGAAAAGTCCTTTATTTAAAAAAATAACAAAAAAACATTCCAGCGATGAAATCCAGTGTCCCGCGGTGATCCGATGTCCAGCGCTGTCCGTCATTGGCTGAGCCTGAGCGGACCTGATGGGGAACTTCCTCCGCAGTCTATTAACTACTTGCTTACTGGGCACTTAAACCCCCTTCCTGCCCAGGCCAATTTTCAGCTTTCAGCGCGGTCACGATTTGAATGACAATTGCGCGGTCGTGCGACGTGACTCCCAAACAAAATTGACGTCCTTTTTTTCCCACAAATAGAGCTTTCTTTTGGTGGTATTTGATCACCCCTGCGGTTTTTATTTTTTGCGCTATAAACAAAAAAAAGCGACGATTTTGAAAAAAATATATATATTTTTTGCTATAATAAATATCCCATTTTTAAAAAAAAATAAATATTTTTTTCCTTAGTTTAGTCCGATACGTATTCTTCTACATATTTTTGGTAAAAAAAAAGCAATAAGCGTTTATTGATTGGTTTGCGCAAAAGTTATAGCGTCTACAAAATAGGGGATAGATTTATAGCATTTTTATTAATATTTATTTTTTTACTAGTAATGGCGGCGATCAGTGATTTTTATTGTGACTGCGACATTATGGCGGACACATCGGACACTTTTGACACCATTGTCATTTTTACAGCGACCAGTGCTATAAAAAATGCACTGGTTACTGTAAAAATGACTCTGGCAGTGAAGGGGTTAACACTAGGGGGCGAGGAAGGGGTTAAATGTGTGTCCTGGGAGTGATTACTACTGTGTGGGGGAGGGGACTGCCTGGGGGAGGTGACCGATCTGTGTCCCTATGTACAAGGGACACAGCATCGGTCTCCTCTCCCTGACAGGACATGGATCTCTGTGTTTACACACAGAGATCCACGTCCCTGCTCTGTGTACATGCCGATCGCGGGTACCTGGCGGACATCGCGGCCGCCAGGCACGCGCATCGGCATCTCCACTGCATAATAAATGAATAGACCCGCCCGTTCTCATGTTCCGCTTAGCCTTACACCTAGTCATTGGCTGAGCGGACCTGATGGGGAACTTTAGAAGAGGTGGGTCTATACATTTAATAGACGGTGGAGGAAGTTCCCCATCAGGTCCGCTCTGGCTCAGCCAATGACGGACAGCGCTGGACATCGGATCACCGCGGGACACTGGATTTCATCGCTGGAATGTTTTTTGTTTTTTTTTTAATAAAGGACTTTTCCAAGGTGTTTGTGTGTTTTTTGTTACATTTTTTTACACTTTCTTCGTGAAATGGTAGGGGTACAATGAACCCCTTACCAATTCACATAGGGGGGGGGCCGGGATCTGGGGGGTTAAAGGGGTTTTCCAGATTCCGATAAGCCCCCCTGCCCGCAGACCCCCACAACCACCGGGCAAGGGTTGTGGGGATGAAGCCCTTGTCCCCATCACCATGGGGACATCCCCCCCATGTTGAGGGCATGTGGCCTGGTACGGTTCAGGAGGGGGAGGGGGCCTTAATATCTATACCAGACCTGAAGGGCCTGGTAATTGAATTTGGGGGGACCCCCACGCTTTTTTTTTATCAATGACTTTTTTATGTATTGCCGGGAGCCGACAGTTCATTAATAGCCGCGAGTGAGTTTTAAATGACTTTTTTTCCTTCAGAAATTACACTTTGTGCAGGGACAGTTCTAAGCACGGGAAACATGCGCCACTTCACATGCATATCATACACACCCCCCAGGTACGAAATTTAAAGGAAAATGTCACTTTTATTTTTTCATTTTAAGCCAGGGCTTGACAAATTTGCTTGGAATCTAGGAGCCAGCTAAAAAAGTTAGGAGCCAGGAACGCGCCCCGTCCCGCCGAGCTCGCGCGCAGAAGCGAACGCATACGTGAGTAGCGCCCGCATATGAAAGCGGTGTTCAAACCACACGTGAGGTATCGCCGCGTTCGGTAGAGCGAGAGCAATAATTCTAGCCCTAGACCTCCTCTGTAACTCAAAACATGCAACCTGTAGAATTTTTTAAACGTCGCCTATGGCGATTTTAAAGGGTAAAAGTTAGTCGCCATTCCACGAGCGGACGCAATTTTGAAGCGTGACATGTTGGGTATCAATTTACTCAGCGTAACATTATCTTTCACAATATTAAAAAAAATTGGGCTAACTTTACTGTTGTCTTATTTTTTATTTAAAAAAAAGTGTATTTTTTCCCAAAAAAGTGCGCTTGTAAGACCGCTGCGTAAATACGGTGTGACAAAGTATTGCAACGACCGCCATTTTATTCTCTAGGGTGTTAGAATAAAAAATATATATAAATTTTGGGGGTTCTAATTAGAGGGAAGGAGATGGCAGTGAAAACAGACAGGGAAACTCCATCAGCATTGGTGTTTGTCTTGTCATACCAACGGCCACCACAAGATGGCGCTAGATCACAGAAGGAAGCATAGGCCTGCAGAAGGCCGCGGCTTCAATTACCAGCCGGCGGGAGGGGGGGGGGCACGGAGAGACAGGATTCCCCAGCTGTGCTGCCCCAGGCGCCAAGTCGCTAATTCTAGTCGCAATGGCGACCTGGCGCCCGGGGTTTGTCGAGCCCTGTTTTAAGCATTATTAAAATCACTGCTCCCGTATAAACATCAATTTTTAAAACTTTTTTTGCATTGATACATGTCCCCTGGGGCAGAACCCGGGTCTGCAAACAGTTTTTAGGACAATAACTTGCATATTAGCCTTTATAATTAGCACTTTCGATTTTGAACGTTCGAGTCCATTGTATTTAATAGGGTTCTAAAGTTCACACGAACATTCTGTCTGTTCTGGTGCGAACCGAACAGGGGGGTGTTCGACTCATCCCTGTTGATAGGATTGAAGTTGGGCTACTGCCTAATCCACCTTCAGAATCTTTTCCCTGGGAGAAAGACTTTCATCTCTACTGAAGAGATTCTGTATCCCAAATATTGGACCTCCTGCGACGGGGTCAGCTGAGATTTGTCCTGGTTGATCAACCACCCCAGAGATAGTAGGAAACTCTGGGCCTCCTGTAGGTCTTTCTCTAGTTGGTGAAAAGAGGGGGCGACAAACAGGAGATCGTCCAGGTAGGGGATCACCGTAATATCTTTGACTCTCAGCGGGGCCAGGGCCTCTGCTAGAACCTTCGTAAAGATTCTCGTCAAAGAGGACAGACCGAAAGGCAGTGCTCGGAACTGGAAGTGCAGAACTTCCGAATCTATCTGTACTGCCAACCTTAGGAATTTTGGAAATTCCTGATGTATGGGGATATGCAATTAGGCATCCCTGAGGTCTACTGTGGCCATGAAACAGCCTGGGTACAGGAGGTTGGTCACGGAAAATATTGACTCCATCCTGAACCGTTTGTACCTTACAAATTTGTTCAGGGGACGGAGATTCAGGATTAACCTGAACTTCCCGGAATGTTTTTTCGCGACAAACACGTGAGAATACACCCCCTGACCCTGCTCCTTCTGGGACACCTGAATAAGGACTCTTTGATCCACTAGATCCCCTAATAACAGACCCAAAGCCTCTGCTTTTTCCCGGTCTCTGGGCAGCTGGAACATTGAGGGGGGAACCGAATCGAACTCCAATCTGTAACCGCCTCCCTCACACTGGGACATAGGACCCCCTGGAGGGATAATCCTCCCCCTCAGAGCAGAGAAGAGGCTAGCGATCTTGGTACCTTCTACCTATCCACCTCCTCCTCCTGACTGGGCTCAGACAGGGAGGGCGCACTGGCTGCTCTGCACAGGGAAGAAGAGGGACCCTGCATCCTGTCCATCATTCCTTTGAATGATTGAAATGTGGATGCTATCTCGTCTTTAACCGAAGTCAGGATTTTGTGACACTCTGCCACAGAGTCATCCTTGACGAGGCTGTTGACACAATTGGGGCATAGTGGCTTCTCCCAATTAGAGCCTAACTTAGCCCTAGAAACGGCACACTTTTTTCTAGGCGGCTGCATATGAGTCTTATCACTTCCGCCCGCTGGAACGCAGAAGCCCCGCCCCCCCCGTGCTGTACCCGGAAGTGTCGGCCGAATCGACGTGCCCGGCCGAGCATCTCCCTCCCGCCCGCCGGCCCAGACACAGACATCTCCGGAGACACAAAGTTGCAGGCAGTAACAGGGCATCAGGGTCTGTGGTCACCAAAGGTCCTGCTCTCTCCGAGCTAGTGGCAGCAGTGGAGCCTGCAACCTCGCTCTTCCCCAGCAGGACAGAGGGGTGCCCAGGCAGAGGAGAGTCAATGCCAGGGGCTCATCCCAGGACAGTCCTGAGACATGGAGCTCCCTTAGGTTCCTATAGCGTGCTCCTTCCCGTCCGGCAGGAAACACAATAACTGAAGAGGGAGGCCTGCCTTTTAAAGATAATTGGTGTGTTTCCTGGAGGGAGGAGCCCTATGTCTCAGAGGCTGTCCTGGAAGACGAAAGGAGAAATACATGATATGTAGGGTAAAATTAAACAGAAATGGGAAGGGTGTATATTTATAAGAAAGGGGACTTGTTATGTAGAAGCAAAAAGACATCAGGGGAGTGCAATACAGGAGATGTGACGTTGTAGAGGGTGTAACTGGGAGGTAAGATGGTAGGAACAAAGCTAGCTTCAGAACTAATTGGGACAAAGCAGTAATTCATTGGTGGGCTGATATGTTATAGCGAAAAGGGAATGTGTTTATTTTGGCTGCAGGACCTGATCTACTACCTGGGCAGCACAGTGGTTAGCACTTCCACCTCGCAGCACTAGTGTCATCGGTTCCAATCCCAACCATGTCACTACCTACCTGAAGCTTGCATGTCCTCCCTGTGATTGCATGGTTTTCCTCCGGCTTCCTTACACACTCCAAAGACATGCTGGTAGGTTATTTAGCCCTAGTATGTATATGTATAATTGTGAGTTAGGGACCTTAGATTGTAAGCTTCTCAAGAACATGCACTAGCGTGAATGTACAATATATATTTAAATTGACAGCGGTATATAAGTACCTGTAATAAATAAATATAGAAAACTCAGATGTTTTCTTTTGGGTAAACTGCTGTGGGGGTTAGCATGAGATTGTCTGACAAAGGATCGTTTAAAAAGTCCTTGACTGGAATAGGTCATAATCAGTTTTTTTTTTTTTTAAAGGTACGGCAATAGACATTAGATTGTGTGTTACAGAACACTGAGTGACCATACCAGGGAACATATCTCTGTGTGAGACCACAAAGCAATTTATTTTCCTATATTGTGTATCAAGATTTCTACACAAAATAATCAAGTGAAGTAAATTGAGCATTTCTTTCTGTATGTGTTTTTTTGTTTGTTACTTTGTGTTCATCTGCAGTTTTCCCTCAGTCTTCAGATATGTGATGTCCAATTATACAGACTCCTTGTTTATTGTGCATTAATAAGAACACTGTCTTATAAGAACCTCATAGTCACCTTCTCTGTGCCACAAGTTCCTGTATCACCATTCCATTTAGCAGTTTATTGGTTGGTTTCACATTAGATTTTTTTTTTTTAACTTTAGCATGAAATGTTTGTAAAAACAGGTTACATAAAGTATTAAAAACTGAAAATTGGCCTGGGCAGGAAGGGGGTGAAAGTGCCCAGTATTGAAGTAGTTAATATTCTTCCTCCCTGTCTCAGTCCCTTGCTGTTCTACATTAATTCAGTTTCTATCCTGAAATTAAAATTAACTGGAACAAATCAGTCCTCTTTACGCTACATCCTTCCTGCCCCAGGATCCACATGGGTACTCCTCTTCATTGTGTTGATGAACTTACCTACCTGGGGATGAAGATTGGAGGGAAGCTCTCTAATCGGAACTCAAACTACTTATCTCAAAAGTGCAACTTATAGAGATCCCTTACGCTCTCCCTGGTGGGTAGAGTCAATCTACTTAAAATTATTTTTCTACCTAAATTTCTATATTATTTTAGGACTGCCCTTTGACCATCCACAATTTTATTTATTTTTTATTAAGGCCGAGTCTTATCCTCTCTCTTTGGGCAGGTAGAGTCCCCCGCCTGGCTAAATCGACACGCCAATTGCTGCTTTCCCAAGGTGGACTTGCTCTGCCTAATTTTTATATTTATTAATGGGCGGCGGTGATGGCGAGTCAGATGGTGGTTCTCCCAGCCCAAAGATAATCCTGCTGTCACTCTTTTTGGGGCCTTTGCCCTCATGCTAAGAGCACACATTTAATGAGGACCATGATCCGAGTTTGGAACCAAGCCTTTCGGATGCCCTTTTCTCATTGCAGGGACAAGTTCAAGCCGAGTACAGCAGTAAAATTAATGATGTCGGTGCAAGCCCCTGGAGAAGTTCACAGAAGAGAACAAGAATTTTACCAATTAAAAAAAATGTATGGAGGGGGAAAAAAAAAAGGAAGGGGTACCAGTGGAACAGAAAAAAATAAAAAGCCAGCAAGGGAACACCCCTTATGTAAATGTATCTACCCGATGAAGTATACTCTGTCCTAGACGCAAACCTGGGACTTGTAGTTCTCCAAAAAACTTCCAAAAGGGGAGAGGAACCCAACATCTCCGATCTGTATGGAATGCAGCAGAGTATTGTTCTAGGTCAGTGGATCAAAGTATTGAGCACAGAGGGATTCGACACAGCAGTCAAGAAACCAGAATTTTCATAAGGTTGCTTCTAGAAATATTTAATAGTCCGGAGTTTACAAACTTTTAACCCTTGGGGCAGTCAGCTAGGAGTGAAGTCGGATTTGCAACTCTTGTTGCTATCCAACACACCATAGAGACTTCTATTTTCTGGGGATGATTTGTGTATGGTCGCCCCATACGCAGTTTCGTTAAGTTAGCTCCTGGGGCAGACAATTATCTGAGTGGTCCTTGTGCTGCACATTTGTTAAACCGTAGCTCCAAATGAGTAATTAGGACTAGACATTTTTTTTCTTTTGTTCATTTTATCCCCCTTTTTTTAGTTAAAATCTGAGTTTATTGGGCGTTTGTATTTTTTGCAGACATGTGGATGCATCAGGTCCTGAAGAAGTGGCTTTGTACCACCAAACACGTTGAGCACTGTAGGATGCAACTATGCTTTCTTTACATTATTGTAGGCATACTAGAGCTGCCACGACGCGTCAACGTAATCGATTACGTAGACGTGCGTGACAGGCGTTGGCGTGTCACACTCGTCTTGCGGTCTCATCATAATGGCGGCTACTGCTCCTGGGAATGGAGAAAGCAGTCTAGCACGAAAAGCTAGACCGCGACTTTCAAAAGTATGGGAATTCTTTAAACAGAGGCCAGGTAAAATGGTCCTTTGTTCCCTTTGCAAAACCGAAATGGCGTACCATGGCAGCACAACTGTGATGCACGAGCACCTCAAAAGAAAACATCCTGGCGCTCTCTGACCTCAAACGGACGAGGCATCTTTGTAAGTACTATAGTATACTTATTATTACAATTAGTTTTGGGAGTAATTATTACAATTGTGTTTTGGTCAAGATTAATTAATATATGCTAGTAATTACGGATACATCATTTATTAGTGCATGCTCAGGGGTACCCATTGTTGCTGTGCGCTTTGCTAATTGCTTTTTTTGTAGTGGCCATCTCACGTTTTTTTAAATGTTTCACAAGGCACTTTGCAGCCCTCAGTGTCTTGCTGATCTGGGGATCCCTCAGGGCATGGTTGACAACTAACTGCAATCTGACCAGCACACCTGAGAGAAGAGATGCCATGCTTTTCTTCCAAAATACGCAGAGCAGCGACAACATTTGCACTGCAGCATTATGCAGCTACAACATTGGCCATGGATATCTCAAACTTTTTCTACTAGATGAAATACAATTAATATTGTAATCATAATTAAACATAGTTATTAATCACATTCAGGTCATTCATAATATTATGCAGATTACCCTACCCGTACTCTTTGAAATACAGTACATTATTAGCATTGAGCATTCATAGATTTCATGTTGGTTAAACTTGGTTCCTACTTCCTAATGTTAAAAATGAGTGTGTGTTGTTTTTTTCTCAGGAAGAGGCAAAGATGTGTACAGGAGTTCTTTCATAAAAAGGATGTCACCGTTTGCACACCCCAAATGGCCGTTAGACAAACCAATAGCATACTCAACATGATTACAATAGAAAGAGGTCTCATATCTTTTACAGACGGTCAAGGATTTTGTGAGGTGATCAACACGTTTTACCCAGGATACACACTTCCCTCCAGGTCCCATTTCACTAAGCTGATGGAGAAGAAATATGAGAAGATTGAAAGCGTCACTCAAAGATGTGAAATAAAAATAGCTCTCACCACAGACGCATGTACCAGTATTGCCACAGAGGCATTTTTGGGTGTCACATGCCACTTCATTAATGAAGACTGGAATCTTACATCGTACAATCTGACCACTATGCCACTTGAAGATCGTCACACAGCTGAAAACATTGCTAACTGGGTGGAAAACTCAGCTGAAAAGTTTGAGATATCCATGGCCAATGTAAATGTAGTTACCCATGATAACGCTGCAAATGTCGCTGCTCTGCGTATTTTGGAAGAAAAGCATCATGGAATCTCTTCTCTCAGGTGTGCTGGTCATACATTGCAGTTAGTGGTCAACCATGCCGAGGGATCCCCAGATCAGCAAGACACTGAGGGCTGCAAAGTGCCTTGTGGAACATTTAAAAAAAAAAAAAGTGAGCTGGCCACTACAAAGCTTAAAAGCGGTTGTATAGTCTTTTTTTTAACTTTTACCTACAGGTAAGCCTATACTAAGGCTTACCTGTAGGTAAAAGAAATATCTCCTAAACCTACACGGTTTAGGAGATATTTGCAAAAAAAGACATGCACCGATGTCTACGGCGCATGCGCGCCGTAGACAACGGTGCATTCACAGGGTTAATCCAATTCAGAATTCCGGCGCTGCCGGAATAGAAAGCTCCAGCGCGCATGCGCGGAGTGACGTCTTCGCTGCTCCGGCCAATCACAGCGCCGGAGCGGCGCTGTGATTGGCTGGAGCGGCGATACCCGGAAGTAACGTTCCGGGTATCTGAGGAGCGATGGCTGCGGTAGGAGCGGGGGACGAGGATGGCTTTGGGGGTCCCGATCTAAGGTGATTCATAATGAGCTAGTATGCTAGTCATACTAGCTCATTATGGCTTTTTCTTGCAGGTGATTTGAAAAAAAAATAATTGTCTGGGTTTACAACCGCTTTAAAGCAAAGCAGCAACAAATAGGTACCCCTGAGCATGCACTAATAAATGATGTATCCGTAAGATTGAACAGTACTTTACACATGATCAGCCGCCTGCTTGAACAAAGGTGGCCTGTGACTGCAACTCTTTCACACTACATTGAAAGCGCTTCCTGGATTTAAAACATGATCAGTGGAGCTTACATGAGGAAGTGGAACAAGTCCTGACGCCTTTTGAGTGTGCTACTGTTTTCTTGAGTGGAGAGTCCTATGTGACTGCTTCCGCTCTACCTCCTCTGGTAAAGAGCCTCCAGAAATCCATACAGAGCACAATTTGCGAGGCAGCAGCAGTCAAGGTGTTGCTGCACAGGAGATTACATCAAGATGGGAGCGGGAAACTAAATTCAGAGATGATGGTGGAGAAAATATGTCTTATTGCAGCAGCCCTGGTCCCCAGATTCCACAAACTAAAATTCCTGCCAGCAGAGGACAGTTTAAAAGTTCACCTTAAGGTCCAAGCCCTTGCTCTTGAAGAGAGAAGATGATATGAGGAAGAGCAAACACATCAACATCAATGTGAGGAACAACAGTCAGCCAGTGCAGACATGAAATTTTCAGAGAAGAGGCAAGTGTCTCTGTTGGACACTTTGCTCGGTTCAGATTCAGATGACCACCTCAGTAATGGTGAGGATGACATGACTGGTCACATCCAAGATCAAGAAACTCACAGTGAAGTTGTGAGGAATGAGATACACATGTATTTTAGTGAGCAGGCTATTCCAAAGGAAGAAAATCCGCTGAAATGGTGGAAGGAAAATGAAAAGGTTTCCCATCTTGGCCATGCTGGCAAAGTTACTTGTCTGTGCCTGCAACATCAACCCCATCTGAAAGGCTTTTCTCAGTTGCTGGCAACATTGCGACTACAAAAAGAGCAAGCCTAACTTCAGAGCATGTCGATATGCTAACCTTCCTCCATTGCAATGCTATATAATATAGCATTGCAATGGAGTAAGTAACACAGACCCCCAACCATTTAATGCTATATGACCTTATGACAATAATTGTCAAGGTTCTAAATACTGAGCTGTCTGTTCAATTGCCTTATCAAGTCATTTAAAAGAAAAGGTTTTGGGACTTTGAATAAGGATGGAGGCACACGTCCAAATGTGCTTCATTAAAGTCCCACCAAACTCGTCCCCTATAACAGGGCTCGACAAACCCCAGGTCGCCATTGCGACTAGAATTAGCGACCTGGGGCAGCACAGCTGGGGAATCCTGTCTCTCCGTGCCCACCCCCTCCGCGGGATCGCGTCGGGCCACGCCGGCTGGTAATTGAGGCCGCGGCTTTGCGGCCTTCTGCAGGCCTATGCTTCCTTCTGTGATCTAGCGCCATCTTGTGGTGGCCGTTGGTATGACAAGACAAACAGCAATGCTAATGTAGTTTCCCTGTCTGTTTTCACTGCCATCTCCTTCCCTCTAATTAGAACCCCCAAACATTATATATACTTTTTATTCTAACACCCTAGAGAATAAAATGACGGTCGTTGCAATACTTTGTCACACCGTATTTGCGCAGCGGTCTTACAAGCGCACTTTTTTGGGAAAAAATACCATTTTTTTTTAATAAAAAAATAAGACAACAGTAAAGTTAGCCCAATTTTTTTAAATATTGTGAAAGATAATGTTACACCGAGTAAATTGATACCCAACATGTCACGCTTCAAAATTGCATCCGCTCGTGGAATGGCGACTAACTTTTACCCTTTAAAATCTCCATAGGCGACGTTTAAAAAATTCTACAGGTTGCATGTTTTGCGTTACAGAGGAGGTCTAGGGCTAGAATTATTGCTCTCGATCTACCGATCAAGGCGATACCTCACATGTGGTTTGAACACCGCTTTCATATGCGGGCGCTACTCACGTATGCGTTAGCTTCTGCGCCCGAGCTCGGCGGGACGGGGCGCGTTCCTGGCTCCTAACTTTTTTAGCTGGCTCCTAGATTCCAAGCAAATTTGTCAAGCCCTGCCCTATAATATATATCACATCACACACACACAATAGGGATGGAGGCAATTGGCCAGTGTTTGTACCGCTTTTTTTTTTATTTATTCTTAGGTGACCGATAGACTTATGGGTCGGCACACAAAGGATATATTTCGTTTCAATACCTAGCAACGTTCCTTACCCATTCCACACTTACATTATCCCTTGTTTGTTTTATACTATGCGGCCTGTCCCTATGGGGCTGCTTGGCCATCTGAAACCCGGGAGCTGCGACAAGCACCAGTTTTCACGATAGGATGCGGGGGACTGGGCGGTTGTCTCCAGTCACACCAGACGCTGTACTTATGGCGCCATGATGTGTGCGCCTTTTCCCATTTATTGGCTTATTTCAATGGGGCGTATTTGGCACCAAATCAGACGATGGACACCGCCTGGATGGGGATGCCTCCCCTATCCTTTCATGCCAGTGTGATGCTCGGAGGGACCTGCAAATGTGGTGTGCAGCCATATAATAAAAAATAAAAAAACATCCCGTTGTAATATGTCCAAATGTGCAGCTGGAGAAAAGTGACATGTGGACTAAGCAGACAACTTTCGGATATATACTATTCTATACTGCCAGTCCATATCCTTTTCAGGGGTTATTTAGCCCTATATATGACCACTTTGCACCATAGTCTTACTTTTTGTATATGGTTCATAGCTATACTTTTAGCTGATCTCTTGCTCTTTACACCCCTTTCCAACTGTCTGACATTTCCAAAGAATATGTGCCTTTACCCATTTTTAGCACTACGCTAATGGAGAAATGTTCATTTATTTTTCTTCAGACTCCTTTAGCGCCAACATATCTTTTGCTATCCAACACACTATAGAGCCTTCTATTTTCTGGGGATGATTGGTGTATGATCATCCCACACGCACTTTTATTACCTCAGCTTCCGGGACAGACAATTAGCCGAGTGTCCCTTGTAGCGCAGTACTGCACAGTCGTTGAACCGTAGCTCCAAGTGAGTAAAATGTATTTGTTCATTTTATCCCTTTTTTCAGTTTAAAAAAAAATTACTGGGAGTTTGTATTTTTTTGCAGTAATGTGGATGCATTAGCTCCTGAAGACGTGGCTGTGTACCACAAAACGAGTCAAGCACTGAAGAATGCAACCATGCTTTTTCTATACATGGACGTATGCATACCATAATAAAAAATTTCCAAGCCGTTGCAAGTGTCACCAGCACCTCTGGCCAAATGCGGCCCTGCACACCCCAATGGATTGAATCCTACTCTTTTGCGTGGCAACACTCGCAAACTGGGTCAGGATTTTATTTTTTTAAGTTGCTAGTCTTTCAAAAACGCTTGTTACTCGTTAACCAAGGTTGCACTGTGTATATTTTTTTCATGGCTATAGGTACTTTATCACTAACCTCTGCAGAACAGAGAGCATAAAGTATAGAGACATAAAACTGCTACCATTAGCTGGATAATTTTGAGCAGAGGGTAATAGGTGTTCCTTTTTTTTTTTAAACACTCAGGCAAGAGTTGCCCAACTCAACCCTCTTCTGAAAGGGATAGTTTCCTACATCATGCTCATCAAATCTTTAGAACCTTGAGACACTGACTCAGAACTAGCATGTAGATAAAGACTTGACTTTTCTACTATGCTTACTTATTCTGAAATCAGTGTGGGAGATTTACTAAAACCAGAGCGTGCAAAATCTGATGCAGCTGTGCATGGTAACCAATCAGCTTCCAGGTTGTCAAAACTTAAAGGGGGTTGTTACCACCACCCCCCCCCCCCAAAAAAAAGCTCCTGTCCCTTTAAGGCACAAGCTATTGCCCCTTTGTATCTCCTACAGTAACTGGTTAATTCTGCCCGCTGCTGAGCCATGAGATCGGGGTCAGGATTCATGCCACTCATCTAGCTTCTCTCCTGTGCGTCTGCAGCTGCTCCCCTGTCAGCTCCATAGTGTGTAATGAGCACACAATCTCATAACCCCTCCCCCTCCAGCCCTTATTCACCAACTATACTGTTTACCTAATAAAAAAAAAGGGAATCTCAGCCCCTCCCACTTGGCTGGAGCAGAGAGATGACCACAAAAAAAACCCACTGCTCAATGAACACACATGGTGGCTAGATCAATTTTAGCCATTTGCAACCACTTTAAAGTGGATGTAAGCCCAATTCATGAAATGTGACCTAGGCACATCTGTAGTGTTTACTTATCTCCAAAGCCCCAATTCCCCTGTCCTTCTGCGGTTTAGTTCCTCTGTTATCAGCATAATAAGTTCAACAACCAAGATAAGACCAGCTAAAGAGATTAGCTGAGAGCTTGTCTTGTCAGCACAGCTCTGCACATTCATTGCTTTCTCCGCCCATGTGGAGGGGGATGTGCCTTTCCAATCAGCTGTCACACAGTGTATGCCAAAACTCCACTCCTACTGCTGAATTAGAATTTTCATTCCTAACATGTTAGAACTCTATAAACAGTCTAGAAAGCTAAAGACAGCAGATATGCATGTAAAATGTATGTATGGATATTGGCTTCTTCTGCAGCTGTTCACTTTACCGGGTATAGGAGAGGGTTTACATCCACTTAAAAAAAAAAAGGATAAGTTCACTTTTTAGAAAAATAAATGCAAATTTGAGCACGGATAAAAAAGTGAATTTTTTGGAGCCTGTAAAGCACTGCAACAGCGATCAGCAGAATACTGGTGCCATGCAGGTCTCCATTAGAACTGTCTGTATTTGTGTGCCCATTCATTCCGTACAGGCAGAATGCAGAGTAGTGGTAGTTTAGAATGTTGAGAAAAACAAACAAAAACTCCTGCGCACAAGTGGAATACCGGACAGTGTGAAAGTGAACAGATAAATGACACTTGGCTTTGCTGCGACTTTGTGGTTCTTTTTAAACGCATGGCTTTCACGTATGTTTGTAAATAAGATTCTTTTATTTTGTTTTAAATAAATTTATCCAATGATAATGCACGAGGCTGGTGCGCCTTTCTTTTCTTCCTGTAGTTAACACACACACACGAAGAAATGCCACGGCTGTGTAAGCAGAGCACTCAATGGCCACGCCGATTTAAAAAAGTGACAACAACTAGTACAGGGAACTTCTCCCCGTGCTGCTGTCACAGGCAGTGCAGCCATCCGCTGCAGCATTGTGAACATGTTCTACCCTAAAAACAGGTGGAACATGCAACATGTTGCCAAAAGGTGAACTTATCCTTTACTTGAGCAAGCTGAAGTTAGAAGCCGATAGACTACCTTGCACAGCTGCACCAGGTTCAGAATGCTCCAGTTTTAGTAATTCTCCCCCGGTAATTCCCAAGGGTCAGTATAAAAGAGGAAAATTGAGGTTGGCAATAGTGGCATCCATTAGGAAAAAAGTTACTTTAATTAAAAAAAAAAAAAAAACAACAAAAAAATAAAAAACAAAAGATTCCATTAATGCGAAGCTTCCTTCACAAATTTTTACAAAGTAATCAAAAATCCTCAATAACCCAAATGGGATATAAGCAGATTTGCATATTTATGTAGGTTAAACTAAACAGGATTTAAGGAATCTAAACAAAACAAAATTTATATAAATAAAAAAAAAAAAAAAAAACACACATTGACGTTATTGACAATAGGGCAGCTTATAATATCCACTTTTTTTTTTTTTTTTAAATCACACCCCATATCCTTTGTGGACCAGCCTTCAGGCATGAGCAGGGGGTGGGAGGGGGTGTTTCATCTTCCTGAGACCTTCATTGTTGCTGAAAGAACTTGTCTGAAGCATTACAGGAGTGTATTCTGTATGTCTAAATACATGCACAAAAGATGTAATCATTGTTTACAGTACAACCTTAATATTAAGCATAGACACATCTTTGATTATAAAAAAAAAAATTTATTCAAAGTTAAATGTTTGCATTCAAACAAAGAAAGATTCCTACAGTAACAATGTCCACTGTACTCTGCTCACTAAAATTGTTTTAAGATCAACTTTCTTGTACAAATTTTGTACAAGAGCTAAAACACAAAAACAGAACTAAAAAAAAGAACTTTCATCCACGAACGCCTCTAGACAAAATCTGTTCTAGTACATTCCACGCCATCCAGCTGTTCCCATGCTATCATGCTGCCCAAAGTAGCCCCCACTGTTTCCAGAATTTCCCCTCCCTGTAAAGAGAATATTTTAAAGTTTGTTTTAATGACAATAAAAAAGGGTTCTAAAGACAAACATCTACATATAAAGTACAAACCAGCCTGCTGAATAGAAATGTAATCTTACAACATAAGCCATAAGATCTAGATTATCAGACCTGAAGTATGGTTTCTAGGAGTTCTAAAGCATTAGAGTGAACATAGAACAGAGTTGTACTCTTCATTGTTGTTCTGAGCTGTGGCATTAAAACATTTAAAAAAAATATATAGCAATCGACACCCATACAAACATGGTTTGTAATAGGGCTCCAAGATGCCTTTCACACCATGGGCCTGCATTAGCCGTAAAGCGTTGCTTTACCGGCGTTTTAGTGGCGCTGTTCCGCTGCTAGTGGGGCGCTTTTAACCCTCACCAACAGACTAAGGGTTAAATGAGCCGAAAAGTGCTGCAGCCATGCTGCTCATTCATTTCAATGGGCAGGGGCGATGGAGGAGTGGTGTATACCAAAGATACTGTTTGCAGGACTTTTTCTAACATCCAGCACTCACACTGGGGCAGCAGGGGAAGCGTTTTTCAGTGCCTGAAAAAACACCTTCAGTGCGAAAAGGGGTCGAAGGATGCACGGCATGGTAAAAGAAGTTAGAGTAAATTAAAGTGGCCATAGTCTGTAAGAAAAAATGTAGGAGTAGGTTACTAAATTGTTAGATGGGATGCATTTGCCTGGGCATTTCCCTATTCATAGCGAGTGACCCCACTGTAATAATCCAGGTTTCCTCTGTACTGGCATAATTTTTCCCACCTGACTCCCCCCCCCCCCCCCCTTCATGAGCAGGCCACTGAGATACAGCACTGCATGTACCCAAATAAAAACATTTTTTTGGTGATATTTGATCACCACTGCAGTTTCGTACACAGCTAAAAAAAAAAAAAAAAAAAGTAAGTGGGGAATAATAATTTTGAAAAAGGCGACTATATTGTGCTACATATTTTTGGTAAAAAAAAAAAAAAATTAAAATCCCAATAAGCATATAATGCAAAAAAGGTATATAGCATCTACAAACTATGGTATAGAGATTCTGGAAATATTTTTTTCTAGACTGCTATAACGGTGGATAGTTGGACACTGACACTTCATGGGAACCAGTGACACTAATACAGAGATCAGTGCTAAAGATACGCACGCAGACACTGGCTGGAAAGGGGTGAAACATCTGGGCGATCAAAGAGTTAACTGTGTGCCTAGCCAGTGTTTTTAGACGTGTGCTGCTTTTTCTAAAGTGAAGCAATTGGATTTTATTCCTTGCAGGGACACAAAATCCATTACTCCTCTACCTCCATTCCGTGTCTCTGCCAGAGGATCGGCGGCAGACATTTAGAGCCCGGCACCCACAGACCAGCTTCTGCTGTGAGTAATCACAGCAGAAGCCGGCTGGCGGCAGCACACGCATCCCCAAAGGCGGAAGTGCAGAATGTGCTATGGGGCAGTCCTTAAGTGGTTATCAGTAGCAGGCAATTCACGCAGGGGAGCAGTGGCAATTTCAAAGGACACCAGTGCAGAGTAGTAGTCACATGAGGACAGATGGGGGGGGGGGGGGGGGGGAGTGGTGGACATTTATACAGGTATGCTACAATTTAGGGGACTAAAATCTACGGGAGACAACAGGGACATTTTCCAATAAAATTTGCAACACAATTGGATGCAAACCAGGCTCTTATTAAGCAAATACTGTGCATTTAGAACTACTGGAATCCAGGGAAGTCAACTGACATTTGCACAGGTCTGACAGATTAAGCAGGATAGGACCTTCACTCCCAGTTAGGAAGTGGACAGAGGCCGTTTTTTTTTCTACGGTAGTAATTTAAAGCAATGTTTCTCAACTCCAGTCCTCAAGTACCCCCAAAAGGTCATGTTTTCAGGATATTTTCTTTTAAGCCAATGCTACGTGCCACCCCAGGTTGATTGCCCATGTTCTGGGATGCCGTAGCCGGGAGATAAAACTAAACTAATTCAGAGTTCCTGTCTGGCTGGAGGAAACATACTGGAGGTACTGCTGGTGAGCAGCCTTTTTGATAATGTGGATCATGGGTTTCCTGTTAGGTGGGAGGAGCCTCTGTGAGCCATCCAGGAAGAGGACTTGGAAAACATTGCTTTAAAGGAGCAGAAGGATGAAAGAATGAATCTGAACCCTTATACAAGAAAAACTTGCCTCACTATTTAGTACTGGTTGTTTAATAGAACTAATGCGTTCCCCACAAAATGATAAATGGTATACACAACCTTAGGAAATACATTCAAGAGATTTTTTTTGAAATTTTCCAAAAAAAATAAAACTAAGTGTGCTTGAAAGATTCATGGTCCTTTCAAAAATCAGACCCGGGAAAATTGCAGCCACAGGGTGAAATCTGGTCTTTTGGCTGTCCCCACTTGGTCCTCGATGCCTCCATTGTCAGCATGCCTCTCTGGGCAGAATGCAACAAGTACTGAGAGGGAGTCTGAGGAGTAGATCAATACAACAGGGGGGGGGGGGGGCTTGGTTTTCTGGCGGCAGAAAGTTACCTAGGAGACATCCCAATGCTCTGCTACCCAGATAATTTCTTCCTTTGTTAGCACCTACACACTTAACCCCAGAAGCCATGCATCCGTTTTTCACTCCTGGTCAGGATCCGCAGAAATCTCTGCTGTAGCAATCTCATACTCTTCCAGTCACAGTGCATGTAACAGGTGGTGAGGAGGTGTTGCGTTACCCCCATAATCCTGTGAATTGCACACAGTTGCGGCACACCCCATTGGACGTAGAGGGCTAGTTTGAAAAGCACTGCCACATGTCAAACTATGGCCAGAGTTAAAAATGCAGCTACGGCAAGTAAACCACCACATTTGTCTATTTTACAGTCCAGGTGGGCAACTGGTGAAAGGATAGCTCAGCCGCACGTTTTTTTTATACGTTTACATACTTATGGACATTCCCAGGTCCGCAAAGAATAAAGTTTAGCCCTCCAACAGTGCTAGTTTCCCACGTGGCCCATTGGAAAAATGGCCACCCTCACATTACAATCTTGAGAAACTCAAGCTAAGCATGCAACATAAAGGCTGTATTAGTAGAATCACTACATTTTCCTTAAAAGCAACCTCTTCCTATGCACTTTTCATAGAAGTTTGGGTTGAATGTTTCATGTTTGTGATAAAACTAAGTAAACCCATGTCTAAAGAGCAAAAAAAAAAACCATTACTAAGATATTTACTTACCATAACCACCTAGACCATCTGGATTTGGATAACATCCACTGTAGTTTCCAGTCATTCCCATTCTGCCAACTGCACCATAGCCCGTACCATCTGGATCACATGACACCAAAATTAGAAGTGGCGGACAAACATTTCTCCGTCTATTCACATGTAAAATATTGTTTCAAACTTAAGTACCGTATACTACATACCTAAAGTTTCTCTGCCATAACATCCCATTTGACTTCCCATGCCGCTTCCCATTCCGCTGCCCATGCCGCTTCCCATTCCACTGCCCATGCCGCTTCCCATTCCACTGCCCATGCCGCTTCCCATTCCACTGCCCATGCCGCTTCCCATTCCACTGCCCATGCCGCTTCCCATTCCGGCACCACCACCAGCAGTGGAGTTCAAAAATAACTCAATGTACCGATGCTCTGAAAAAAATAAATAAAAATTCAGGTCAACAAAGGCAGAACAAATGTACACATGGATGCAGTCAAAAATAATGCCAAGCTGAATAACGGGCAACCATTTGAACAGAATAAAATAAGATTACTTACGCATGTTGTTTTTATCTTTGGACATGGCTGCTACTGCATCTTCATGTGTTGCAAATTCCACATCTGCTTCTCCAGTGGCTCTTCCATCTGCCCCAATATCAATATGTACTCTGATGGGTGTAAGTGGGGAAAAGAACTAAAAGTAGAAAAGAAAAAAACACCATTTGTAAAGCTTGGTTTTAGATGCACCAGCCTTTCCTAGTTCAGTGAAATAAGTGTCAATTTCGTAATACACCTTGTCAGGGAGACAGGTCAGCCAAAACTTCTGTGAAGCAAGGTACTTTTTACTTTGCAAGCCCAGCACCTGGTCATGGAATCTTCCTTATGCTGCAGAGCTAAACCCACCCTCACAAATCTCTTTACAACAGAAAATTCCAGTGTGAGAGGTATGCATCTCTCACCAAGCTGTGTCCTGTGACAACAGTGGTCTGTGGATAGAAACCATAACGTACACCCGAAGACACAAGCCAATACAGCTTCAGAGTGAACGTAGCTTTGTAGCACGAATATATGAATTTGGGCTAGACCAGGTAAGTGCAAAGTCATCCACAGGGGACATTCTGCCCTCAGCCAGACTGGGTGGCTATGTAAATAACCCACCATTTATCAAGCTATTCATAATAGTCTTGCATGACTAGCCCTGAACAAAATTTAACAAACACTTACACCGGCGATATCGCTTTCTGATGCACGGAAAGGCAAGCCCCGCATATGAACAAAATGCCCACTGTGAAAACCAGTGCCACCATCAGCTGCTCCAGGGTAACCTTGAGTCATACCTAGAAAAATAAATAAATAGTTCCCATTTAAAATTTACAAGAGTACAGGTCATAGGTGCTGTGCATTAACAAGGACCTATACATTGCATGCTCACCAATGCAGTTTAAGCAAAGGTTTTATGCAAAACCAGCCAATTTATAAAGTTAAATCATAGCTAAAAGCCTGTAGAAGCCCATAGGTAGTGGGCCACAGACATTTCAATCGAGCACTGGAGGAAGAAATAAAAAGTGCCAAACGTTTTAGTGCTCTATGGTGTAGTACACCATATATAAGCACACATGCATATACATTTAAGTAACTACTCACCCATTTATGACATTTTATGTACCTGCAAGGATTTAGGATGCCCTAATTTTTAAGATACCTTAGACAGATAATACTGTAGGGTATGCTCTGATACATCTTACTCTGAGGACAATAGTTACGGGAGACAAACCTCTGCTTTCTCTAAGTCGATCGTCAAAGCCATCTCCAAAGCCATAGTTGTTATAACCACTGTACTCATCGAATCCCCCATAGCCTAGAAACAAAAATCACAATGATAGATAGCATGTTTAATTTATAGGAGATTTGCATACAAAAAAAAATAAAAAAAAACTTTATGGCAACTAGAGCAAAGGAAACATGCCAGTGGTACCTATGAATACCATGTTCAGCTTTTTTTTTTAAGCACTTAACCATTATGTAGTCAGGTCTTACACATCCAAAAGGTGGGAAGCCAAAGAAACCCCAAACAATTAAAAAAACACAGACAAACAGCCTTTTACAAAATTCTCAACTGAGGGAAAAAAAAAAAAGTCCCAAAACAACCACCCCCACACACCCGGTGATATAGAAAACGTACAACTTGACTTACCACCTCCATAACCTCCACCACCTCCTCCTCGCATACGATCATACATGTTGCCACGGCCAGCTCCGTAATAGGCACCTCCTCGGCCACCTCCGCCGCCACCACCACCACCCATTGGTCGATCATAAGGTCCTGGACGCTGTCCCCCCATCATTCTTCGAGGTGGATCATAGGATGATCGGATTTCACTTCTGCTACTTTTAAATATTTCAATGTATCTATGCAACCATTTAAAAGAAAAAAGTTAGTATGCTTGTAAAATAAAAGATATGAATAAAAATAGTGGCTTCACAGACTATATAAGAGACAAAAAGCATTTCTACGATCAAGATTTAGAAGCTCAGAAAATGTGAAGCCGATTCTTAAAAGAAAAGCATTTGAAAAGAGAAGAGATACCAATTTGCATTGTTATATTGACTGAACAAAAAATTTTTTTTTTTAAATTGTATTTTTTTTTTTTCAAATCATATTAGAACCCCCTCCCACCACCATAAAGTCCCCAATAAAATAAACAAACAAAAACAAAATCAAAACAAAGAACAGAAAACCGTCCCCGTTCTGTCCATCCCCACCTGTGCCCTATTCTTTCCTTGTGTTTCCCCAGAGCTTTTTCTGCTATCTCCTTTGAAGCAAACTGTACGAAGGCCTCCCCTGTGCTTCTCCCCTGGTAGTCCACCGTCAATGTAATCCCATTTGGCACGATTCTCAACCCTTTAACCCAAGGACAAATAACCCCGTCAAGGGGAACAGTGTTAAAGGCTGAAACAAACCCATCTTAACAATACTAACAACTTTAAATAAAAATCCCAAAAGCCTAACATAATATCACATAACTATGGATTTATCCCACCACCCCACAATGTTATATAAACAAGAACTTTACCAATATACAAATTTATGATTCTATAGTCTAGGATATCAAAAGCTCAAAACCAAAAAATACAAGTGGCATATATATATATATATATAATAGAAAACAGCTATAAAAACATTTACCAAAAAAAAAAAAAAAACACCACACTACATAAAAAAGCTTGGTCAAAAATCAGAAAGGAAGGCATTTGAGAAATGACAAGCTAAACACTGCTGGCATACCAAATTAAAATTGAAACTTGTCGCTAAATGCATTTGTTTTCATTTTATGCATGCTCCATTGTGGCTTAGCAAATGTTAAATCTCAAATATCCCATTAGCTCAGGTTCTGTAAACAACTGCAATCACTTGCCAATGTACAAGGCAACTTGTGTTTTAGGGTTAACGGCCTAAAGTAAGTTAAATTTTTAATAAAAGATCTGACTTTATTAAGACTATAGTTCTACTCCTGAATTCCCAGACCTAACATATTACAGATTTTATGAAACTACAAGTACCTGAGAAAAACTGCACAATCTCCTCTTTGCTGCAGCCAAAGGGTAGCCCACGAAGCCTCACAGTTCCATCTGTGGAGGATTCCGCATCGTCGCCAGCACTGCTGTGTTTTAAGACCCATTCCATTTCCGTGTTGTTTGACTTGAAAACTATAAAAATGTGTGATACTCAAGTCAAATTTATTTTGCAAAACACATGCAACAAGAATGTTTATTCTACAGCATAGCTGAAAGTGATTGTAAAAGCCCCCCCCCCCCCATAAAAATAAACATGTTATACTTGTCTGCTCTGTTGCAGTGAATTTGCACAGAGCCACCCAGATCCTCTTCTCGGGACCTTACCTTCTGTTCAGTGGCTCCACAGCAAGCAGCTTGCTATGGGGGCACCCAAGCCAAGTCACAAACCCGTGTCCATTCAAACAAGGAGCCCTGGCCCCTCTTCCCCGATTGGCTGGCTGACAGCAGCTGGAGCCAATGGCGCGGCGCCACTGCTGTATCAGTCAATCCGGAAGGAGAATCTCGGACAGCTGAGACTCGTGGAAATCGCTGGACAGAGGGACCAGGGGTAAGCGTTAGGGGGTTGCTGCACACAGAAAGCTTATGTTAATGCATCAAAGTGGAAGTCCATGCAAAAACTAAAATCCGAGCATCTTTAGACACCAGGGATCTAACACTAACCTCTAGCTCTGTAAAGAAAAAATTAGTATACATAGCTTTTTGGAAGCTAATCCGACCGGCTCCCACACTGAGCTGTCAGCCATGGCTTCACTGTAGAGGCAGGTGCAGAAGAGACGGACGACAAACGGAACTCCCATAGTAGCTATGGGCAACATCACTTGCCATTCATTTCACAGCCATTGTCGGCCGTGTCCCCTACAGAGCTTCTGCCGATGGAGATGAGCTTCCAAAAAGGCATATATACTCATTTATTCTTTACAGGAATAGAGAGGTTAGTGTTACATGCGTAGTTTCGATGGATGCAGGGATTTTAGTTTTTGCATAGACTTGCATTTAAGGCCTCATGCCCACGGACGTTTTTACAGCCGCGTTTTTTACAGCTTAAAAACGCCTGTCTATGTTAGTCTATAGCTTCATGCCCACCTAGACGTTTTTGAGCTGCATATAGCAGACATTTTTAAGCTGTAAAAAAAACCCAGGACCAGTGTGGCATAGCATAGACATTTTTAAGCTGTAAAAAAAAAAAAAAAAAAAAAAAAAAAAAACAGGACCGACCCAGGACGTCGGAGTTAGGCAGAAAAAAAGTGAAGCGTCAAAAAACCGCGCAAAAACGCACGGTCGCGTTTTTTTTTTAGCTCCGACGTTTTTCCCCCCCTCAAAAATAAAATAAAAATTTACAACAACATGGACAGGCGTTTTTAAGCTGTAAAAAACGCAGCTATAAAAACGTCCGTGGGCATGTAGCCTTAAAGTTAAAAAAAAGCCTTTGGCCTTTACAATCACTTGAAAGCAGGAAATTATACATGTGTTGACTGAGCCTTACCTTCAATATATCTGTGACCCATATATTTCCGGTCTTTTTCTAGTGACTTTTTAAGATCTTCTTCCGTTTCCAATACAATAAAGGCTTCTCCACTAGGACGGCCTTCCTTGGACATTGTGAAATGAATGCCACCAGCTCCATCGGCAATAGAGCAGTCAGCTGCATTGAAAAGAAAATGACATGTTACATGCCTTGTTCAAGAACATTTCCAGGAAAATATAATAAATCTTTGCATTGGGGCTACAAAAAGGTCAAAAGCTCATTTAGTTCTAGGGGATAGGAAAAGCCGTTTTACTAGCCAGATGCGCCTTCTCCCATAGTGGACTAATCTTTGGCATCCTCAATCCCATTGCAGGGCTAAGATCGCTGCATTGGATTTGATGACATGCAATTGCCATAAGGCAGAAAGGATGCAGGAGGAGAAGAGGTTGCAGGGACTGGTTTTACAGTCTAGAGAGAACGGGGCAATTCAAACTGCTAAAAAAATTGTATGTTCCCCCACATTGGTGGTCATTGTAGGAAGTGAATTTTCCTCTTATATTCGTAGCCAGAGGAGAAGGATCCCCTTATATTGGCTGTCACTGGGAGAAGGAACACACTTATACTGGTGATCGCGTGCACGAGTGCCAGCACAGGGATTTGTGTCTAAACACACAAATCCCTGCACTGTCAGAGAGGAGCCATATTGTTTCTTCCTACAAAGTAGAAAAACGATATGGCTTCTCTCCTAGTCACTCGCATCCCCACACCATTAGAACATGCAGAGGGAACACATTTAACCCCTTGATTGTACCCTAGTTAACCCCCCTTCCCTGCCAGTGACACTGATCACTGTATAAAATGACAATGGTCCCAAAAAAAGTCGTCTTCGATCTGTCCATCAAAAAAAAAAAACCCAGATCACAGCCATTACTAGAAAAAATATATATATAAAAAAAAATTATACAAATGCCAAAAATCTTTCCCGTAGTTTGTAGACGCTATAACAATTGCACGAACCAATCTATATACACGATTATTGCTTTTTTTTTTTATTAAATTTTTTTAGATTTGGGGGATATTGGAGCAAAAAAGTTAAATATTTTTTTTCTCTCAAAATTGTCTTTGTTTATAGTGCAAAAAATAAAAACCACAGAGGTGATCAAACACCACCAAAAGAAAACTATTAGTGGAAAAAAAAAAAGGACACAAATTTAGTTTGGGTACAGTGTCGAACGACCACACAATTGTCAGTTAAAGTGAAGCAGTGCCAAATTGTAAAAAGTGCTGTGGCCAGGAAGGGGTAAAACCTTCCAGGGCTGAAGTGGTTAAAGGATGGAATCTGGCTGCAAGTTTAAGAGGAACTACCAGAAAACAGTTTTTACCAACCTGAAAAAAATTCCAGTACTTCTTCCCGGGTGCAGGACCATGGCAAACCACGGACTCTTACAATGCATTCATCGGCCATGTTTTCTGGAGAGAAAAAAACATTTGTGTACTTAGAAATCTGTTCAGGGCCAGTTCACACTACAGTTCGGTGTGTTTTTGATGCAGTCCAGAGCATTTTCTCCCCCTCTTTTCTTAACCCTGAAGTGGTTAAAAATAAAACATGTCATACTTACCTCCACTGTGCAGATCGTTTTGCCCCGATCCTCCTGTTCTGGGGTCCCACGGCGGCTCCTCCCAGCAAAAGCTAACCCCCTCTGCGAACCCCTCTCCCGAGTGTGGAGTCACACACTCGGCACCCATAGACAGAGTGTATAACTCAGTCCCGCCCCCCCAGGCTGAGTCATTGAATTTGATTGACAGCAGCGGGAGCCAATGGCTGCGCTGCTATCAATCTATCCAATCAACGCAGAGACTATGCGGAGAAGGTGGGGGGGGGGGGGGTTGGGGGCGTGACAGCCAGGTGTTTTTTCACCTTAATGCATAAGATAAATTAAGGTGAAAACACAAACCTTTACAACCCCTTTAAGGGCCATTGAAAACCATATAACCAACTTTCCATGCGTTTTTGATGAAGAAAAATGCACTGGACTGCATGCGGTGTGAACTGTCCCTAAATACACAATATTGAAATATGAATACAAGAAAGTTTTCAAGATGCCCAGAAGCAGGGTGGATAAAAAGCTGATTTTTTTGTTTATCAAATTTATTTTAATAAAAATGCTTTGAGTAAAAATTTAAGATAGAATAATTTAGTTTATTCAGCATGATAGAGCTTAGATGAGGCTGTATATTCTATGAACACTACAAACTGTACGATTCAGTTCCGATATCACCGTTTTACTAACCTGACAGCTTATTAGTCTAAATTGGAAACCTTCAGTTTGTTTGCAAATATTAAAGATTCTAACTAGCATCTAAAATTAGCCCTTACATTTAAAGAGCACCTGTCATTTGAGATCCATCATGGCAGCGCCCGTTATGGGGCATCCACCCACCTGCTGCCACGTCACTCACCTTGTTGTGACTGTCCGGTGAGTCAACAGCGGGTCAGAGGAGGAGCTGTAGCAGGACAGAGGAGTTTCTTTAAAAATTACGATTTAAATAGAGTTGATTTAAAAACAAGCCTTTTTACTAGGGATTTAAATGAATTTGATTTAAATCAAATCCACCCTGCCTAGAAGGCAGGTATTCTCCAGACCTGCTGTGAAGAAATTAATTTACCTATATACACACACACACACAAAACCATCAGCTTCTCTACTCTTTGGCACTTATGCAACAAAAGCAAATTTTATGTTACGTTTCTCTTTCACAATATAGAGAAACAAAAATTGCGCCAACTGCTACTGTTTTCTTATTTATTTATTTTTCCACAAAAAAAAGTGTATCCCCCCCCAAAAAATACATTTGTAGGACTGCTGCACAAATACGGTGTGACAAAGAATGCAATTGCCATGTTATTCTCATGTTATAATCTTTTCTAGCAATAAAAGATTACTTCTAAGCAGCAAGTGTAAAAAAAAAAAAATAGGCTTGGTCCTTAAAGCGGAGTTCCACCCTAAAATGGAACTTCCGCTTATCGGATTACTCCCCCCTTCCGTGTCACATTTGGCACCTTTAAGGGGAGCAGATACCTGTGTAATCCAAGTATTTTCGCCCACTTCCGGGCATAGATATCTACGCCATGTCCGGCCCCTCCCGCTGCCCCCCCTGCTGTCTTCTGGGAGGCACACATCCCAGAAGACAGCGGGAACCAGTAAGCTTGCGCAATGGGGAGCCCGGAAGGCTCACTTCCTGATTCCCTTACCAAAGATGGAGGCACCTCCACCTGAGAGAAAGATTGGCTTCGGGTGAGGACATTGCGGGCGCCCTGGACAGACAAGTGTCCATATTTTAAAATCAAGCAGCTGACTAAAAAAAAAAAAAATTAGAGGAACTTTGCTTTAAAAAAAATAAAATGCAGCCAGGGATTGGTAAGCTGCAATATAATATAGGTTTGGTTTTCAGATCAACAATGTCACATTCTAGAGGAGAGAAGGTGGAAACCAGGCATAGAGCAAGAGAGGATGTTAAAGTAGTTTTAAACCCGCTTTTCAAAAAAAAAAAAACCTGCAAGACAAAGGCATAATGAGCTAGTATGCATAGCATATTAGCTCATTATGTAATACTCACCTGGGATCGATGACCCCGCAACTGTCCTCGTACACCGCTCCAGTGGCCGACATCTCTCGGGGGGGGGGGGGGGGGGGGGGCTACTTCCGGGTATTGCGACTGCGTTACTCCCTAAATACACAATATGTGCGCGGGAGCCGCCAGCCACGGCTCAATCACTTTTCATAAAGTGCACCTGCGCCGTTCTTTACGGCGCATGCGCCGTAGACATCAGCACCCTTCATTGTAAATCTCCCCTAAACCGTGGTTTAGGAGATATTTCAAGCACCTACAGCACCTTAATCTAGACTTACTTGTAGGTATAAGTGGTTGCAAAGTTTTTTTTTTACAACCACTTCAAAAAGTTGGAGTTTTAACACAATGGCAGACAAACACCAGTACCTGGAGAGCACGATGAGGACAAAAGGCAAGACAGATAAGATGAATGGGGAGTGGAGAGCCTCCTGTAATCAGGTGGGAGTTCAGGTTAAACCAGATAGATGAGCCCATTGTGGGGATGACAATGTACACAGGGGCCTCCTCTCACTAATCACACACACACACAGTATATACTACAAGGCCCCTCACTGATCACACACACAGTATATACTACAAGGCCCCTCACTGATCACACACACTGTATATAATACAAGGCCCCTCACTGATCACACACACAGTATATACTACAAGGCCCCTCACTGATCACACACACTGTATATAATACAAGGCCCCTCACTGATCACACACACTGTATATAATACAAGGCCCCTCACACACACACACACACAGTATATACTACAAGGCCCCTCACTGATCACACACACTGTATATAATACAAGGCCCCTCACTGATCACACACACTGTATATAATACAAGGCCCCTCACACACACACACACACTGTATATAATACAAGGCCCCTCACTGATCACACACACTGTATATAATACAAGGCCCCTCACTGATCACACACACAGTATATACTACAAGGCCCCTCACTGATCACACACACTGTATATAATACAAGGCCCCTCACTGATCACACACACACTGTATATAATACAAGGCCCCTCACTGATCACACACACTGTATATAATACAAGGCCCCTCACTGATCACACACACAGTATATACTACAAGGCCCCTCACTGATCACACACACTGTATATAATACAAGGCCCCTCACTGATCACACACACTGTATATAATACAAGGCCCCTCACTGATCACACACACTGTATATAATACAAGGCCCCTCACTGATCACACACACTGTATATAATACAAGGCCCCTCACACACACACACACACTGTATATAATACAAGGCCCCTCACTGATCACACACACTGTATATAATACAAGGCCCCTCACTGATCACACACACAGTATATACTACAAGGCCCCTCACTGATCACACACACTGTATATACTACAAGGCCCCTCACTGATCACACACACTGTATATACTACAAGGCCCCTCACTGATCACACACACTGTATATACTACAAGGCCCCTCACTGATCACACACACTGTATATAATACAAGGCCCCTCACTGATCACACACACAGTATATACTACAAGGCCCCTCACTGTATATAATAAAACGGACCACTGATCTCACACTATAAAATACAGACCCCTCACACTGAATATAATACTCAGCCCCTCACACACTGTATATAATAATACGGACCCCTCACAGATCACACACACTGTATATAATAATACGGACCCCTCACAGATCACACACACTGTATATAATAATACGGACCCCTCACAGATCACACACACGATCCGGTGTATGCTCTCACACGCGGTGTATTACTATTATGTCCTCCTCACATGAGGGGAGATCCAGACACACATGTAGAAGCTCCTCTGATCTCACGTGCGGCGTCACAGGCTCCCACAGCACACAATAGAAGACCCTCCCTCCAGCGTTGTGATTAGCGCGGCTCTGTACTGTACACGCAGGAGGCGATGAGAAGAGGGAAGCCCAGGCCGCCACACACGCACACCCCACCACCACGAGGTCCGGAAAACCAGCGGCCTGTTAGGCCGCACCGCCTCCACCCGCTATTGTGCTCAACCACAAGATGGCGGCCGAAGTCTGTCAGCTCCGAACAGCGAGGCAACTTCCCACACTCATTTCAGTCAGGACCTAACCGCGGCGCGGAGTAGGCCCGAGTCCTACTCCCCTATGACGGGCTGGACCTATAGACGAGTGTCCCGGTACACACCGGGGGAAGCAGACATACAGCCGGAGAGGCCCGGCTATCGGAGACGATCGCTTACCTGATGTTTGAAGGGAGAACGGGCGCGCGGTGTGAGAGACTGGCGATGGCTGGACACTCCTTTCATACACACCACTCGTGGAACAGGACGTGCGGCGTGATTGCGTCACCACCGTTAAGCCTGGAGAGCGGGAAAGGGCGGGAGGAAGTGACGCCTCGTGGGAGGGCACATTGTGGGGCGTGTACTTCCTGTTCTCATATCAGGAGCCATCTTATTAGAGAAGTGTGCATTATTGTAGGCAGTCCTCACAATGGTTTATCATCAGTTAACTATACGTGTTCATTGAAATAAAACTACGTTTATGAACCATATCTCTATTTAATTCTATTGTAACTCAGTGCCCACTAACATATTCCAGCTGAAGATTTTCACATACTGGATGAAAGTAGAACTAAAGGCAAAACAGTTTATTTTGGATATAATGAGGGAGGGTTATAACCCATAGAAAATTCTTTTTTGCCATCTGTTTGCCTTTGGGAAGCTTTCTCTTTACTTCCTGTCCCATAGCCAAAACAGGAAGTGAGAGGAAATCCCTCCAAAGTGACAGATTAGCTCTGGTGACAAGGGAGTGTCCACATTAGAAGATATCTCCACTATTCCTGTTCAGGGGACAACCCAAAGTTGGGATTTTCTTTCGCTTTCAATGATAATGGTAAATAGGATGAATCTCCCTAACAGGGGCACAGGCAGCAATGAAAAAAAAAAAAACTGACAGGGGTTCTCATCACTATCCACTCTGTCCAAAACTAAGAAAAAAGCTTTGCCTTTAGTTATACTTTTTATGTATCCCCTAACAACGTCAGAGAGAACCCTGGGGTATCACAGAATCCTGGCTGAGAAGGGACAATGTAGTGGAAAGGCCTGCCATATTAGATACAAGTTGACTGGAGAGTGCAGATCCTCGTATTACATAGCTTTGGTACATCTACATGTAGCGGGGGTACCAAATTTAGGGACTGCTATGCCAAATTTAAGGGTGATTCGATTGGTAGTTGGCTCAAATCTTTCAATTTGCTGGACTCTGCCTTGCTGTTGTTTTGCCTGGTGTGCAGTTCCCCTTAGAAGTGTGGGTGGCGCTGTCACTTGTACTTGGTGTTGAACCACAAGTAATAGGGCAGCGATTTGGTGTCCTCTCTCGGCAGCCATACAGTGGGTGTGGTTGACCTGCTGGGCATGCCGGGAGAGGATACATAAGGGGCAGACGCCGCCTAGGAGGGGTGCTTTGGTCGGTTCTTTTGGTTCCAGAGTCGGAGTCCAGGTGTGTAGTGCGTGGCCCTCCAGGCCATGGGGCCGCATGCACTTCAGTCCCAGACACCTTTAGTCCTGGGACTGCAACTTCAGCCCTGGGCCCAGCACCTTTAGCTGGAGCCCACTTCAGGGAAGAGGAATCCCAGGGTGCCGCCTTGCGAGGGGACCCGTTTCTAGAAGAGGAGGCTGGGGGAGGACCGTTCCGAAGGACTGGTGAGAGATCACAGTGAAGGAAAGGGCCCAGTAACTCTCTGGAGGGATGTCATCCATCCGGAAAAAGGGAATTTAAACAACAGGACCAGTAGGAGGTTTGGGACAGTATAGATTCCGTGGCAGAGGATCTCCTGAACACGCCAGCTGCTAGTGCCTTCGGGTGACTATTCGGGTGAGCTATACCCACTCGGGATCGAGTGGCAAAGAAACAAGAGTGCCTGAACTGATCTGTCTTCCTAACACCTTTCTCTTCGCCTCATTTGTGGATGTTCATGCATAAAGAAATAAACTCTATGTTGGAGTTGATGCTGGTGTGGACCTTGGAGTTACTTGGGGCATAGAGACTTTTGTCCTTACATTCTAGGGACAGAAGCCAACTCTGAGGGGAGTCACTGCAAAGACCCGTAAGTGAAAAACAAATGTGCTTAACCTCTGCAAACCAGGGGGTACAGGCATGGTGGAGACTATGTGCCTTCCTCTCCAATGAACGAACCAAAGAGTGGAGAAGGAGGGTGGCGTGGTTGCTACATACAGAAGATTGTATAGTCAGCTTATGAATAAACTAAGCCATGGAAAGTCCAAGGCTGGGTTCACACTATTGCGAATTGGATGGGGAGTTTCTCCACATCCAATTCGCATTTCAGGAGATTGTGACCCCCCCCCCCCCCTCTATGGAGCCGGTTCACACATCTCCAGAGCGGCACCAGTGCGAGTCCTGTGAATCTTCCGGTCCGTTTAAGGTCCAAATTCAGCCAAAAATTCGGACTCAAATCGGACCTCAAACGGAGAAGAGGGAGGCACCGGACTAGGGTTGCCACCTCATCCCTTTAAAACTGAAGACATATTAATTACACAGGTTCTGTGGCTGATTAAGGTGGTAATTAAACTCACTTAGTGCCTTATCTGCATTAACCACTTCAATACCAGGCACTTCTGCACCTTCCTGCCCAAGCCAATTTCCAGCTTTCAGTGCTGTCGCCGTTTGAATGACAATTACGCGGTCATGCTACACTGTACCCAAACAATTTTTTATCATTTTGTTCCCACAAATAGAGCTTTCTTTTGGTGGTATTTGATCACCTCTGCGATTAATTTTTTTTTGCGCAAAAAATAAAAAAAGACCGAAAATTTAGAAAAAAAATATTTTTTTCTTTGTTTCTGTTAATTTTTTTTGTAAATAAGTACGTTTTCTTCTTCAATGACGGGCACTGATATGGCTGCACTGATGGGTACTGATGAGGTGGCACTGATATACGGCACTGGTATACGGCACTCATAGGCGGTACTTATGGGTGGCACTGATGGGCATGGATGGGCTCTGAGAGGTGGCACTGATGGGTGGCATTGCTGGGCATCACTTTTTTTATCTTGTCCATAATTATGCCAGTCAGTGCCCATTCCTGGGCACTGATTGGCATCTATAAAGAACTATAAGCTGCGCAACAATGTGTCTAAAATAAATTATAAATTATTAAAGAACTATATCGGTGATTAAAAGAATCCAGTATCAGTGCATTATCGCATACAGCATGAAAACATGAAGTGTTGTAAAACCATAAACTCCCAGTCACAGTGCATTGGTGCATACAACATGAAAGCATGGAATATAGAAAAAAATTATGAATATAAAAATTTCTCCCAACACAGTCTATAAATAGTATCACATATTGTCCTGATCCATGTATGAAAAAAACTCAAATGACAGTTTTTTAAAAGGGACACCAGAAACAATCCTCAAGAAAAAAGTGAAGTGAAAGGATTAGATTTCTCAAATAATCGTGACTTCAGGCATATAATGTCATGGAAGGGTGCCAGTGTGCTAGAAAGAGAATCCACCACCGCAGTATTCACAAGCCGCTTACCAGAAAGTCTGATCCCTAAAGAGAGATCAGACAAAGCAGTTAGCTGTTACCCCTGCCAGGGTCTCCGATTAGCTTCCTATACCGTCCTGGTTCCCTTCACATCCGAATCAGTGTTTCCCCAAAGTCTCAGCAAACCATGTTAGGGTGAAAAAGAAAGCCCCATAGCGTAATCCAATTTAAAATGTTTATTCAAAAGTAAAAATATTGCACTTACAGCATATGAGGAAAAAAATTAGCAGTGGTTGTATGAAAGGCCGGCCGGCTCTCGCTACCCGTTACTTCCGGGATACGTATGTGGTGACGTCAGCACGCCGCTCCTCCCTACGTCGTTTCAACAAAAACTGTCGTCATCCAGGGGCACAGGCGGCATGCTGACTCACCACCATTTTATACTCAGTATACACAAACGAGGTCCGCCCAGATCTGAGCTCTCAGCATCCACGCTGCATATATCGCCATCTTGGATATGGGCAAACTGCCCTCTTTCCAAGAACGAACAATCCTCTGGTCAGAAAACGAATATTATTTCGATGTATAGACACAGAGTGATGAATTAAAAAAGTCATTAAACTGTGGGTAGAACTGACTCTACAATATTTAAATTCTTTTATGACTATTCATATTAAAATAAATGACCATCACCCTATCTTATGGTTGAAATGCAGTGGCCACCTATGGACAGCTTCAGTATTGCAATCCCAGACCCTATGTGAACATCACAGGATGTGGAAGATTGCAACAGCTGGCATGTATTAAGATATGTTTTTGTGAGAGAAGGAACTATGAGAGATATTGCGGGAAGGATCATTGTGGAAAAAATTGCATCCAAAGGGTCACGATGCCCATCTGGGAAAAATAAATGAATATGTATACCACACTATTTTACGGAAAAAATGTATATAAAAAATATATAAAAACACTTAATAGAAAAACAAAAAAGCGTAAATTATATTTTTATTTTGATATGTGTTTACATCTATAGCTATTTCAAAAGACAACAGTTGAAAGTAGCCCTAGAGTTCAGAAATTCATTTTTATATGTGTTGTTGGAAAAATCAACATAGTTGAACATCTGTATCCTAACTTGCTCCAAATTGATTTGGAATAAATGAATAAAAACTATAGATGTCCCGAGAACTCAGATCTGGTTTACAATGAGATCACACCATGTAGAAATATTCCTCCCTAGCTGTTATCAATAAATGTGTTGACGTCAATGTCAACGTTGAGGCCATTTGGGGTGTAGCAATGGACCCGATGGATCCAGCCCATTTCCATACGCGATATTTCCCTGACCAGAGAACCCCCCCTCCAGTGAGGGCTATACCTATCTATTCCAATAAAGGAGGTACCAGCTGGATTGCGCTGATGGTATAGATCGTAGTGTTGAGACCGAATGATATTGAAAACCACTTTTAATATTGGCTATATGCTTTCCAAGTCTTGTTTGCATGGTACGCTTGGTTCTCCCTATATACTGCATCCCGCATGGACATTGTAGGAGGTAAACAACGCCCGTGGAGCTGCAAGTAACAAAGGTATCAATCTTATGATTTTTTTAGAGTGCTGCTAGATATGAAAAACTCAGTCTTTTTCGACCTGATTTTATTTAATGAGCATACCTGACACCGTCGGCATTGATGGTATCCAGATCATTTTTGAAAAAAAGAAACTTTCTTAGGTGGTGGATCAACCACATTAGGTGCCACTCTGTCTCTAAGAGAAGGTGCACCCCTAAAGACAATTTGTGGAAACTTTGGAAGGAACTTATTGATAATACGGTCACTCTCCAACAGGTGCCAGTGTTTCCGTATGATTTTCCTTATCATGTAATGCTGAGTGGAATATGTTGTGATGAATGGCATACATGATTGTTCCTGTTTCTTTTTATTTTTAAGACCATTCTTCAACAGAGATGATCTTTCAATATTTCCCACTTCCTTCAGTGTATCCTCCAAGGATTTGTCGTCATAGCCCTTTTCAATCAGCCGTTCCTTTAGAATGTTGGCTTGGAGCAAGTAATCGGATAAATCAGAACAATTCCTCCGCATTCGGATGAATTGGCTCTTGGGCACAGAATTAGGGCAAGAATCTTTATGACAACTGTCATTGGGAATATAGGCATTACGATCTGTTTGTTTAAAATAAGATATCGTTTTGAAACCGGTTTCCCCCTTAGTGATTGTGAGGTCCAAAAAATTAATTTGAGTCTGACTTGCCTCATGGACAAAACGTATGCCTCTTTCGTTATTGTTGATGTCCCAAAAGAAGTCGTCCAACTGTGATGCTGTGCCATCCCATAGGAGGAGGACGTCATCAATGTACCTAGCCCAAAATCTGAGGTGTGGGTGTCGGTCCTTATAGATGACGTCCTCCTCCCATTTGGCCATAAAAAGATTAGCCAAACTGGGGGCGTATTTCGCCCCCATGGCTACGCCGCATTCCTGCTTGTAAAAATTGTGACTAAACCAAAAATAATTGTGTTTTGCCGCATAGTCTAAAAGCTCCATGTTGAAATTTTGTTGTTCCTCGGAGGTTGTTGAAAGAAGATTTAAATAGTACCTGACAGCTGATAATCCCAAAGAATGTGGGATTATAGTATAGAGTGATGTCACATCAGCTGTGACCATCCACATATGCTCACTTGTTTCTTGATCAGCTAGCAGATTGATAATGTGTCTAGTGTCTTTCAAATACAATGGCATTTTCATTACAAGCGGTTGTAGGAAAAAGTCTATATACTTGCCCACCCGGGACGTGATGGAATCAATTCCACTTATGATAGGACGTCCTGGGGGGCAAGTAATACTTTTATGGATCTTGGGCAAACAGTACAGAATGGGAACCCTTGGTGCCTTTGGGACCAAAAAAAGCTGTTCCTTTTCACTCAAGATTCCTAATTCGGCACCCTTTGACACAAGGTCTTCCAAGGTCTTTTTGTATTTTAAGATTGGGTTTCCCATTAAGAGGGTGTAGGTTTCCTGATCTCTCACAATCCTAGATAGTTCACGGAGATAGTCATCTCTATCTAGGACGACTATCCCTCCACCCTTGTCAGCAGGGCGTATAACTAGTTGCTTGTTGTTGCACAAAGTATCCAAGCCCTGTTCCAGATCGTTTTCCATCTTCCTAGTGATGGTTTTCACAGATTCCAAATCTCGCAGAACAACATCGCGAAAAACCCTCAATGGTGGTGCCAAACTTCCCGGAGGATTAAAAGTGGAGGCATTGGATAACACTAAACCACCTTAGGTGTTGGAATGCTTGCGAAATGTCTCTTGATGTTAATTTTTCTTACGTACTTGTGTACGTCCATATACGTTTCAAACTTATTGAGTTTTCGTGGGGGGGCAAATTTCAAACCCTTATTTAGAAGCGATGTTTCAGATTTCGTCAGGGTTTGGGAACTTAGGTTGAAAATCCCGTCCTCTGTCACGCTCTTGATTTTTTTTTGATTGTGCTCTCCTCCCCCCTCTTGTTCCTCTTTGCTTTCTATGGGCCTCTTTATGCCCTGATTGGCTTTGGGAAAACCCCAATGATGTTGATCCTGTGTCTTTCCACTCGGTCTTCTTGATCGATCCCTCGTGGACCATGTGAATATGCATCTATTGTGAATATTTTTTCTTATGTGAATGGCCATGGGGTACATACCTGGTCATCCACATGTTGCCCCCTTCCCTGGTGATCCTGGCAGCTTTCCTGGTGGTCCAGTGTGGGCATCCGTGGGGGGGCTGTGCTGATAAACAATCAGCGCAGCCCCCCCTGTCAGGAGAGCCGCCGATCGGCTCTCCTCTACTCACGTCTGTCAGATCAACGGCTCTTCCTGTTTACATTGTGATCAGCCGTGATTGGACACGGCTGATCACGTGGTAAAGAGCCTCCGTCGGAGGCTCTATACCGAGATCGGTGTAGCGGTGTGTCAGACTGACACACAGCACCACCTATCGCCGCAATGCGCGCCTCGTTGGAAGATTTAACCACTTGTTTACCGGGGCAATTGTTTCACTTTTTGCACACGTTAAAATATGCTTTTTTGCTAGAAATTACTGTAAACTCCCCCAAAATATATATTTTCTGAAAGCAGAGAGCCTGGAGAATAAAATGGTTTTAGTTGATAATTTTTATGCGGCACAATAGTTGCTCAATTATTTATTAAATACATATTTTCAGGAACAAAATACACATTATACCGTAATACCCAATTTTTTGGTAAAATATAAAAGATGGAGTTGCATCAAGTAACTGGATGTGAAACACGTCAAGTCTAAAAACTGAGAACTCCTTTAGAATTTCAAAAAAACAAATGGTACACAAAATTCTCCATAGGCGACACTTTAAAAGGCACAAAAGTGATATGGTCCAGAAATATTTAGACAGAATAAAGGTGGATAAAGCACCTGGTCCTGATGGCATCCACCCATGGATCCTAAAACAATTGAGCTTTGTCATTTTAAAGCCATTGTATCTAAATTTTAGGGACTCATTCATGTCTGGAATGGTACCACTGGATTGGCGCAGGGCCAATATGGTGCCTGTATTTAAAAAGGGATCAAAGTCTTTACCAAGTATCTTCAGACCTGTTATTTTAACTTCTATAGTCCGGAAGATACTAGAGAGTTTAATAAAAGACCACATAGATGAGTTCTTGCTGGAAAAAAAATATTTTAAGCAACAGACAGCATGGATTCACGTAAGACAGAAGTTGTCAACAAATCTGATTTCTTTTTATGAAGAGGTAAGTAAAACCTTGGATAGAGGGGTGGCGGTGGATGTGGTATACTTGAATTTTGAAAAAGCGTTTAATACAGTTCCCCACACACGGCTCATGTGTAAGGTAAAGTCTACAGGCTTGGAAATGGATAGAAAACTGGCTAAAAGACATAATTCAGAGGAGTAGTGGTTAATGATTCTTACTCTGAATGGTTTAAGGTTACCAGTGGTGTACCCAAAGGTTTAGTGTTGGGACCCTTACTTTTTAATACCTTTTATATCATACATATACTAGGGGGAGAACAACTGTGGGGATCCGTAGTGGAGAAGGATCTGGGGGTTTTGGTAGATCATAAGCTAAATAATAGCATGCAATGCCAAGCTGCAGTTTCCAAAGCGAGCAAAATCCTTTCTTGTATTAAGAGAGGTATGGACTCCAGAGAGAGAGAGAGAGAGATATCATTTTGCCCCTGTACAAATCATTAGTAAGACCTCATCTGGAATATGCAGTTCAGTGTTGGGCACCAGTTCTCAAAAAGGAAAAATCGGGGAACTGGAGAAAGTGCAGAGAAGGGCAACCAAACTGATAAGAGGCATGGAGGAGCTCAGCTATGATGATAGATTAGATCAGGGGTAGGCAACCTTTTGAGCACAGTGTGCGATTTTATAACAAAAAAATGTCAACTTTACACTCTCAATCACGAAATAGATTTTTTATAAAGTAAATGCTTGCTGTAAACTACTTTAGTAGTGAGAAATTAACATCCTGCACTCTCACGCCTCAGATCAGCCCCAATTCCTGCAACTCCATACTTCAGATCAGCCCCAATTCATGCACCTTCACACCTCAGATCACTGTCCCCCCCTGCAAATCTGTTTCATCCCTGTACCCCCCCCTGCTCATCTGCCCCACCACTCTACCACCCTGCTCATCTGCCCCACCACTCTACCACCCTGCTCATCTGCCCCACCACTCTACTACTCTGCTCATTTGTCCCACCCTGCTCATCTGCCCCACCACTCTACCACCCTGCTCATCTTTCCCATCACTGTAACACCCTGCTCATCTGCCCCACCACTGTAACACCCTGCTCATCTGCCCCACCAATGTACCTCCTTTTCTCATCTGCCCCACCACTGTAACCTCCTGCACCTCTGCCCCCCCCCCGCTCATCTGTCCCACCCTGCTCTTCTGTCCCACCACTGTAACCCCCCTGCTCATCTGCCCAACCAATGTTCCCCCTTTCTCATCTGCCCCACCACTGTACCTCCCTGCACATCTGCTCCACCAACCATACCCCCATGGTCTTCGGTCTCACCGCTGAACCATCTTCTCATCTTTCCTGACACTGAACTTATCTGCCCCACCACTGTAACCCCCTTTCTCGTCTGCTCCACCACTGTACCTCCTGCACATCTGTCCCACCAGTGTACCCCCTGCTCTTCTGCCCCACAACTGTAACCACCTGCTTATTTGTTCCACCGATGTCCCTCCTTTTTCCTCTGCAATCCTCTGCACATCTGCCCCACCTCTGTACCCTCCTTTCTCCTCTGCCCCAACACTGAACCACCCTGCTCATATTTCCCACCACTGCAACTCCCTTCTCATCTGCCCCAACACTAAATGGCCCCCTGCTCATCTGCCCCATCACTGTACCCCCCTGCTTTTCTGTCCCACCGCTGAACCCCCTTCTCATCCCTCCCACCACTGTACCTCCTGCACATCTGCCCCACCACTGTACCCCCTTGCTCTTCTGTCCCACCACTGTAACCCCCCTGCTCATCTGCCCCATCAATGTACCCCCTTTTTTCATCTGCCCCACCACTGTACCTCCCTGCACATCTGCTCCACCACTATATCCCCATGCACTTCTGTTTCACTACTGAATTGCCTTCTCATTTGTCCTAACACTGAACCCATCTGCTCATCTGCCCCACCACTGTAACCCACTTTCTCATCTACCCCACCAATGTACTTCTTGCACATCTGTCTCACCTCTGTACCCCCTGCCCCACCACTGAAACCCCCTGCTCATCTGTCACACCAATACACCTCCTTTCACATCTGCCCCACTGCTCTACCCCCCTGCTTTTCTGTCCCACCACTGAACCCTCTTCTCATCTCCCCCAACACTAAACCCCCCTGCTCATCTGGCCCAACACTAACCCCCCTGCTCATCTGACCCAACACTGTACCCCCCTGCTCTTATGTCCCACTGCTGAACCCCCTTCTCATCTTTTCCACCACTGTACCTCCCTGCACATCTGCCCCACCGCTGTACCCTCCTGCTCATCTGTTCCACCTCTGAACTCCTTCTGCTCATTTTCTCCACTGCTGTACCCTCCTGCTCACCTGCTCCACCACTGTACCCTCTTCTCATCTATGATATGTGTGATATGCAGAGGGGTGAAAGGAAGCAGAGATGAGACACATCTACCTGTCCTGGCACACTCATCCTGCTGATCCACCTCTCGCATCCAGCCCATGTGCTTGTATGATGTATGCAATATCACATACAAGCATCTGGAATGGATGCGCAATGATGAGCTCAAGTCAAGGTCATTTTCTGATAGCAGTGGGCCTGTGTACAAGATCATAAGTTGGGCCCCCGCAGCTGAGAAAAAGTTGGGTGTGATTTTCATTGCGCTGAATACTGGCTCTGGCTTAAAGGGACACAGAGTGCCAGGGTTCAGTAGTAAGTGACACAAAAGTTCCGTAATAATTTCAACAAAGTTCCCAGAAGCTCAACAGTAATTCCACAAACCGTCACCTGATTGTGGTTTTCTCAATCAAAGTGAAATCCCTCCTTTCTGAGCTTGGTAGTGGCAACCAAGCGAGTCATCTTCCTCCAGATGGTGGACGGAGCTATCACAGAGAACAGGGGGGCACTTTTTATGTCTAGAGGAAAAGAGATTTCATCTCCAAATATGGAAAGATTTCTTCACAGTAGGAGCTGTGAAAATGTGGAATAGACTCCCTCCAGAGGTGGTTTTGGCCAGCTCAGTAGATTGTTTTAAGAAGGGCCTGGATACTTTCCTAAAACTGGGTACAGACATTTATAAGTGAAGTTAATCCAGGGAAAATCTGATTTGGGGGGGGGGGGGGGTTCAGGAAGGATTCCCCCCCCCCTACTGTAGCAAATTGGTTAATGCTTTGCTGGGGTTATTCGCCTTACCCTGGATTGTGTATTTGGGATTGTATGATATTTTTTATTTATTTAAAGCTGTGACCCTGGAAGTGATGTTAATTACTAGTTCATTAGTCACAGGAAGGATTGGGCAGTTTCCCGCAGTCCTGGGCTCCCTGGTGGAAAGGGAGGGCCCAGGAACCACCGTGGGTGCCACTGGCAGGTGAGGCACCCCTTTAAGAACCCCAGAAAAATGAGCACTTTTAAATCGGAAAGCCCTTTGCTGGCTGCAGCTGTGAGCTTGATTTACCGCTTGTCTACTATGACATTTATAAACATACCTTTGTAAACAACTGGCTAATGCCCCGTACACACGATCCGATTATCGGACGAATGATCGTCCGTTTTTTTTTTGCATGCTAATCTCACGTCGAATCTGATGAGTTTACCAAGGTCAAGACAATTCTCGTACGACAGAATAAAAATTCGGAAGTGATGTCATGTGTTGTAATGCATTTGTATTGCATTTTCGAACGACGGCTGTACTGCTTAAACGAAAATCGTATGATCTGACATCGTACGAAAAAAAATTCCGTGCATGTCCGATAGAATAATATCGGATGAACTGTCCTGATCGGCTCTCAAAAGCTCTGTACTAACGATCCGATTATCGTACGATCGAATGCAATTCGAGGCTTAAGGCTGGCCATACATTATACAATTTTCTTGTACAATTTACCAAAACCATATAATATGAGGTCAAACCTAAACACTTTTGATTTGTATGCAATCAGGCAGGCCTTTACACTACATAGTTAATTTCCTTTTGGATATACCTTCAACTAAGAAATGTATATATTGTATAGCCAAGCTTAAGCCTCATTCACACAGGTGTACTAATCTGTACATCTGTAGAAAGCGCTGTCTTTACGTGTGCAGTATGAACCACGCAGCCCCCTGCAGGCAGCCCGTTAACATCAATTCCAGGTGGCCAGCTGCATGGATCTATCGTGTACATCCATGTGGGTTGGATGCATGGATCAGAACGCAGACAGACTGTGTCCTGATCCATACATTGCACCCACAGATTTGTACACTTCAGGATGCACTTGAAGATTCATGGGGCTGGCCGCCTGTCTTAGGCCCCTTTCACACTGAGGCGCTTTGCAGGCGCTATTGCGCTCTAAATAGCGCCTGCAATGCACCCCAAAAAAGCCTCTCAATACTATCCAATGTGAAAGCCCGAGGGCTTTCACACTGGAGCGTTGCGCTTGCAGGAGGCTCAAAAAACTCCTGCAAGCCGCATCTTTGAGGTGCAATAGGAGCGCTAAAAATAGCGCTCCTGTAGCGCCCCTGCCCATTGAAATCAATGGGGTAGCGCCTCTAATACGCCCGCAAAACGCCTCAAAGAGGCGTTATTGCGGGCGTTTTTAACCCTTTTTCGGCCGCTAGCGGGGGTTAAAATACCCCCGCTAGCGCCCGCAAATCACAGCAAAAAAAAACGGTATAGCGGCGCTAAAAATAGCGTTGCTATACCGCCAGCGCATCCAGCGCCTCAGTGTGAAAGTAGCCTTAGATTTGAATAGGCTGCCTGCACGCAGCTGTATGGAACGCCTGTGCGGGTGATGAAAACACAGATGTACGGGTCGGTACACCAGTGTGAATGAGGCCATACAATCACCTTGGGGTCTGGCAACAACTCTAAAATGTAGATTTTTACCCCACTTTCTGTCTCAGTGGTTATCAGGACAAATCGAGGGATGACTATCCTCATCAGATACACAAACAGCACTATAAATGTGACAGGGAAGTGCAACCCTTCCCTACTCTATCTAAAAGTAAAAAAAATGTGCCTTTACATAAACTGTATGTACGTTTTACCTTTGTACACAGTATATCTGTTTTACATTTGTTTGTATTGCAACCTGAGTACTAGATAAATGCCAGAAACTCTGAGGACATAGCATGCTTGCTGGGTTGATCTCATTTACATCCCACCATTCATCTATGTCTAGCTACTCTGTTGCATAAATCCTTATTGTTGCTGCAATTACCTTTTGAATGACTGAGCCTGAAAAAATGTACACCCGTGTGCTCAATGGCTTGAGCACCACCCTGTCTGAGCCCATTGTTGCCTCATTCACAAGTACTGGAGCAATACAAAGTGGAGACACAGCACAGGAGTGACACGAGGCTGCAGCCCCCCACCACCCTTTCAAGCAGCATGGGAAGCCTGACAAATGTGGCTTCGGGGCTCCAATTGACACCCCAGCAAAAAAAAGATGATACTACATCTTGCACATAAAGCATTATTAAGGAGCAGATTACAAGATTTTACTTAGGTTGTATAACAATACCATCTGTGCTACACAGAATAAACCACCAAATCCCTGACTCATGCTGGTGACGTGGCACTGCAGCAGGCACAATGTCACATACACTATATTATCAAAAGTATTAGGGCGTTTGCCTTTACACGCACATGAATTTTAATGGCATCCCGGGCCTTATTCGGTAGGGTTCAATATTGAGTTTGCCCACACTTTGCAGCTATAACAGCTTCAACTCTTCTGGGAAGGCTGTCCACAAGGTTTAGGAGTGTCTATGGCAGTGTTTCTCAACTCCAGTCCTCAAGGTGCCCCAACAGGTCATGTTTTCAGGTTTTGCCGTTATTTTGCACAGGTGATTTGATCAGTTTCACTGCCTTAGTAATTCCCACAGCTGTTTCATCTGAGGGAAATCCTGAAAACATGACCTGTTGAGGCGCCTTGAGGACTGAAGTTGAGAAACACTGGTCTATGGGAATGTTTGACCATTCTTCCAGAAGCGCATTTGTGAGGTCAGGCACTGATGTGGACAAGAAGGCCTGGCTCGCAGTCTCCGCTCTAATTCATCCCAAAGGTGTTCTATCGGGTTGAAGTCAGGACTCTGTGCAGGCCAGTCAAGTTCGTCCACCCCAAACTCGCTCATCCATGTCTTTATGGACCTTGCTTTTTGCACTGGTGTATCTTTTGGCATTATCCAAAATGTTAATCATTTTGGAGTTACATGACTAATACGAAACAAGTAACTTTGGTAAACCTTGAAATAATAGGATTTTTATAACAGCTTACCTGTAAAATCCTTTTCTTGGAGTACATCACGGGACACAGAGCGACATAGTCATTACTAATGGGTTATATAGATACCTTCAGGTGCTGGCACTGGCAACTTCCAAAACCGGAAGTACCCTCCCCTATATAAGCCCCTCCCATCCGGGAGCACCTCAGTTTTGTAGCAAAGCAATAAGTGTCCCTAAAGAGGGGTGGGAGCTCTGTGTCCCGTGATGTACTCCAAGAAAAGGATTTTACAGGTAAGCTGTTATAAAAATCCTATTTTCTTTCTCGTACATCACGGGACACAGAGCGACATAGTCATTACTAATGGGATGTCCTAAAGCAATGCCCAACGAGGGGGGGGGGATACACCATACATAAGCTGAGCGCTATCAGACATGAGGATCTTTTGCGGCCTGCAACACACTGCGCCCAAAGGCGACATCCTCCTGACTTCTAACGTCCACCTGGTAGACCTAGTAAACATGTGTACTGAAGACCATGTTGCGGCCTTACAGATTTGAGCCAGGGAGGCCTGGTGATGCGCTGCCCATGAAGTTCCAACTGCTCTCGTGGAGTGCGCTCTAACTTTGAATGGAGGCGGTCTCCTTCTCAAGCCATAGGCTTGCATAATGACCTGTTGAATCCACTTGGCTAAAGTAGATTTTGACGCTGCCTGACCCTTTCTGGGGCCTTCCGGCAGAATAAACAAAGTATCCGTTCTGCGAATCTGAACAGTGGCTTTTAGATAAGCTTTAACTGCTCTTACTACATCCAAAGAATGTAATAACTTTTCCTCTACCGAAGTAGGTTTGGGGAAAAAAGAAGGCAGAACCACATCTTGGTTCAAATGAAAACCTTGATACCACCTTAGGAAGAAAGGCTGGATGAGGACGTAACACTACTCTGTCCTTATGGATAACCAGATATGGCTCCCTACAGGACATAGCTGCTAATTCCGACACTCTTTTAGCCGAACAAATGGCTACTAGAAAAAACAATTTCCTGGTGAGAAGAACCAAGGAAATATGCTGTAATGGTTCAAATGGTTGTTTCTGTAGAACCGACAGAACCAGGTTTAGATCCCATGGACATATGGGAATATTAACCGGAGGACTAATACGCATCACTCCTTATCTAAAGGCTTTGACTAGTGAATGCGAAGCCAAGGGCCTTTGAAAAAATATTGACAAGGCCGAAAACTGACCTTTGATAGTACTCAAGGCAAGCTTCCTATCTACAGCCCACTGTAGGAAGTCCAGACTCCTACCTATTACGTACTTATGTGGATGCCATTTCTTGGCCTCACACCTTGCGATGTACGCCTTCCAGATTCTATAGTAGATCTGCCTGGATACCGGCTTCCTGGCATTGATCATGGTAGATACCACAGGATTAGAGAGCCCTCTCTTTTTTAGAATGTGGGCTTCAATAGCCAGGCCGTCAAACCTAGGGCTGGTAAGGAAGGGTGGTATATCGGTCCTTGCGAAAGCAGGTCCGGACGACGTGGGAGAGTCCAAGGACTCCCCACTGACATTTTACAATCTCCGCGTACCACGCTCTTCGGGGCCACGCTGGAGCCACCAGAATCACTGGTTTCTTTTCTACCCTGATTCTGCGGAGTAATCGAGGTAACAATTGTGGCGGTGGAAATGCATATATCAGCTTGAACTGATCCCAAGGGAACACTAGAGCATCCGAGCCGCAAGCTAGGGGATCCCTTGTCCGAGAGACAAATCTGTCCACCTTTGCGTTGAATCTGGATGCTAGAAGATCTACATCCGATGTTCCCCACCGCTGACATATTGTCCAGAAAACCTCGGGGTGAAGGGACCATTCCTCTGGGCATAATTGCTGGCGACTTAGAAAGTCCGCCTTCCAATTCTCCACTCCTGGAATGAATACCGCAGATATGGCTGGGACATATCTTTCTGCCCATTTCAGGATGTAATTTACTTCCCTCTGGGCTGCACGACTCCTGGTGCCCCCCTGATGATTGATATATGCCACTGCTGTGGCATTGTCTGATTGAATTCTGACAGGGGACCCTTGGAGTTTGGATGTCCATGCTACTAGGGCATACCGGGCTGCTCGTATCTCTAAGAGATTGATGGGCAGGGCCTTTTCTGCATCCGACCATCTGCCCTGGAGAGACCATTGCTCTAGTACTGCTCCCCAGCCTATAAGGCTGGCATCTGTAGTGACCACCTTCCAAGAAATCGGACTGAAGGATTTCCCTTTTTCCAGATTCTGGGGAACCAACCACCAACGGAGGCTCTTGCGAACGGAAGGGGACAAGGACATTGTAAGTCTAGGGCCTGAACTTTGTTGTTCCAGGCTGACAGTATGGCCCCTTGCAAATTCCTTGAATGGAATTGACCGTAGGGTACTGCTTCGAATGATGCCACCATTTTTCCCAGCAGCCTCATGCACAGGCGTATGGACGGCTGTCTTTTTTGTACCCACTAAGTGGATCAAATCTTTCAAAGACAACACCTTTCCTCGAGGCAAGAATATTTTTCTCTGGCCTGAATCCAACCTTAGCCCCAAGTATTCCAGACTTTTGACTGGTTTTTAGGGCTGACTTGTCTCGGTTGATAATCTAACCGTGAGATTCCAGATACTTGATTGTCTTGTGAACGACCACGTCTAGTTTTTTCACTGAGTGGTCTATCAGCAACAAGTCATCTAGATATGCCATTATCATTACACCTTGTGTTCTTAGATTGGCCAATAAAGGGCCAGAATTTTTGTAAACACTCGTGGTGCTGTGGCCAAACCGAAGGGTAAGGCTCTGAACTGAAAATGGCGCCCTTCTACTGCAAAGCGTAGAAATTTTTGGTGGACTGGAAAGATGGGAATGTGCAAATAAGCATCTTTGATGTCGATCGCGGCTAACCAATCCTCCCCTTGTAGGGCAGTGGCCACCGATCGGATCGACTCCATCGGAAAGTCCTGATATACAGGAATTTGTATAGCCCTTTTAGAATTAATATGGGCCTCCCGTTCGCGTTTGCTTCGGGACTGTAAAGAGGTTTGCGTAAAACCCGAACCCTCATTCTTCCAGGGGAACCTCCATAATTACTCCTTGGAGCAATAGTTGTTCTAGTGCCAACAGGAGGGACTCTCTCTTCCGGGGATCCCTTGGCACGTTTGACCTCAAAAATGGGAAGGAGGAGAGTCTTTTAACTCCAAACTGTATCCCAAACATACTGCGGAGAGCACCTATCTGTTTTGATCGTGTCCCGCCAGGTCTCTTGCGAACAACTGGAGTCCTCCCCCCACCCGACTGAGTGGGGGCAACCCTTCAATGAATTTAACTTTGGGGGAGGTTTTGTACCTCCCCTGACCCAGGGTTTCTCATTACCCTGCTATTGTCCCTGTTTTTTACCCCCCGGGAATTGACCGAGGAGGCCGTCGGAACTGTTACACAGCCGATGCCCCAGGGACTGGAGAAGCAGGCCTCTTAAAGAGGGACCTCTAACTCTGTTTTTAACCGGCAAGAGCGTATTTTTACCGCTGGAAATTTTCTGGATATATTTGTCCAGGTTTTCCCTGAATAAGCGTTCACCATGAAATGGGACGCTAACCAGCCATTCTATACAGGGAGCTTCAGCAGACCAGTTTTTGAGCCATAGAAGCCTACGCATATGTACTATAGACAGCGTAAGGCGGGAGGCCTGATGGACTGAATCCTTTATGGCGTCAACCGCAAAGCCTAAGGCTCTAGGTAGATCAGCTAGGGCAAGGCCTGCTGATCTGTCAAGTCCCTCAAGACCTGTTTCAACTGATCCTTCACTGCTTAGCAGACCTCACTGCTGGTTGTGTCACCAAGCTTGCTGTAGAAAGAAGCAGACTTTCATAAGGACTCCAATCTTTTATCTATTGGGTTCTTGAACATTTGGACATTATCCACTGGACATGTCAGTGATTTATACATACAAGAGATGGCTGCGTCCACTGTAGGGACCTTCCATTTTTTGATGAACTTATCCTCCATGGGATAGACCACCGGAAATCTCTTGGGGGAATAAATATTTTCTCAGGACGTTCCCAATCCTGGTAAATGAGCCCTTTCAGTAAAGGGTGAAGTGGAAAAGAACAGACAGTCTGGGGGCTTCTAGCGACCCCAACGAGGATACAGTAGTGGTTGATGGTTCCGCAAGGTGCATTTTTAAATGCTGATCGGACCATGTTAGTCAGAGACTGAACCCATAATCTTTCAGCTTGAGATGCTGAGAAAAGGTTCCCCCACTGTTGATTCCTCTATAACAGAATCAACCTCATCCTGATCCCCTTCAGGCAGGTCGATCCCTGTATGGGACTGTTGCTCTGCTAACAGGCACTCTGAAGGAGGAGACGGAGATCGGGCGTGCTTTCCCTGACAGGGAGGCAGCGATCAATGTTGACAATCTCTCTCTAATCCTCCCAGAGCTGAGGAAAAAACCTCCTCTGTTACATACACAGGAGCAGGTGAACTGAGGACAGCCACAGTACCAAGTACCCCTGCGGGGTCTCTACGGTCACTTACCTCTGAACTTCAGGGGAGACTGGTGCAGCAGAAGCATGCCCAAGATCCTCAGAGCCCGATGAGACCCCCTTCGCTTCCTGGAAGATTCAGTTCCGGAGCTTCTGGACGGCATATTCCTAAGCCTAAAGCTGAGGTATTCCAGCCGTAATACACCACTTTTACTGAGAATAGTCTAGCACAATTGCTGCTATATCACAGTTGGTGTCTACTAAAGTGCCTTTCTAGGGGATGCCTGCATCAACCGCCTCTGTGTGCCTTTATACTGTTGCTAGCTCTGTCTGTGCACTTCAATAGCCAGCTATAATGTGCTTTAAAACACGCTGGACGCCCGCACATGCGCAGTAGCGCTGCGGCGCACACCTGAGCGTCATCCACCCGCTCCGCCCCTTTTCCAGATCACCTCTATATATAGAGGCGCGTGCCCGCGCACGCGCGTGGGCACGTGCGCCTTCGGCGCCTTTTTTGAAAACAATAAGGAGCTAGATGGGAGCCAGGGTCCCTTTGCCGCAGGGCCCGGGGATGGATGAGCGCAGCAACAGGGCAGAGGAGACAGCTTCCCAGCAGAGAACATACCAACTGCCTGGATTTGATTCTGGAAGAAAAAAATCCACATTACAAGAAAAAGAACCATAGCGGCCTCTAGTGTCTAACACAGGTACCGCGGTCTTACATTTTTTTTTTTTTTTCTTGCCTACTATTAAAATTTTTACATTTTCTCAGTAGTAACAGGCATACACAGAATATTAGCGGGAATACCTTAGGTAACAGGCAGAAAGACAAAATAGGCTTGGGGGTCCCTCAATAGAACCAAGTTCCCGAGGGCCCCCACTTACCTTTTCCTCGCCGCAGGACTCTGTTTGGTCCACAGAAGCCCAAACTTCACCTATCACGGCAGGCATTGTAATCAAACCTTCAGGGACCGGGTTCCCAAGGATTCCACTCCCCTGGACCTGTATAGCACCCTGCACAGAAAACATCTTGGTCGTGGGTATGACCAGAGCTCTGGATCCCAGGGTCCAGCCCTCCTAAGAGAGGCATTACAGGCAAAACCTTGCTCTTCTCTTGCAAGGCCCGGGTACCGACCGTTTAGCTATGAAGCTTTTTTGGTCGGATCCGGAATAGCTTACTGAGGCCCAAAAGAACCTGTACGCAAGCTCAGTGAAAAAACACATGTTTCTTCTTGGCCAACACCTTAGACACTGGCAAAAAACTGAGGTGCTCCTGGATGGGAGGGGCTTATATAGGGGAGGGTACTTCCGGTTTTGGAAGTTGCCAGTGCCAGCACCTGAAGGTATCTATATAACCCATTAGTAATGACTATGTCGCTCTGTGTCCCGTGATGTACGAGAAAGAAATAAAGCCTCCTTTACTATCCGTTTGCTAAATGTGACAAAGGCCTGTATACCCTGTCTGTGGAAACAAACACAACAATCTACTAAGTCCTCTCAAACTCCAAAATAAATGTCATTTTTCTCATGGAAGAGCTTACTTCTACCCTACATAACACAGAAGATTAATTCAGAACATATAGACCTTGGCATTATTTCCAAACTACAGGCCCTTACTTATTATTAATGGTCCAGAAACCCAGCTCTTAATCCTGATAGTCCCTCTTTTCACAGGGACTCAGGGAGTGACATCTCGTTTCCCCAACCCGTTCTCTTCCCTTCCGTTCTCCCCCATTACTTCCACCCCAGTATACTCATATTTCAACACTGATCTGAAATGCATTTTTCCCAATGTCAATGGAGAAAGGATATAACTCTACATTAGTCTAATATCAGGGTCAATGGATTTAGACAATGGGAAATCTTGCCTATTAATAAATCCTTATACACTGCAGGGGTAAGCAACCTCAGCACTCCAGTTGTGGTGAAACTACAAATCCCATCATGCCCCTGCCTCTAGGAGTCATGCCTGTGATTGTCAGGGTCTTGCAATGTCTTGGGACTTGTAGTTTCACCACAGCTGGAAGGCCAAGTTTGCCTACCCCTTGTTCTACAGGGTACCTGGTCATAGGACATGCATTCTATAATGTTTTCCTTTTTTGAATGTCAATATGTTTTCGACTACGGTTTTTTACTCTGATGGAACTTATGTTACTGTACTATGTCTAGACTATACCCATCAGTTGCCTGTGATGTTAACCACTTAAGCCCCGGACCATTTTAGCTGGTTAAAGACCAGGCCCCTTTTTGCGATTCGGCACTGCGTTGCTTTAACTGACAATTGCGCGGTCGTGCGACGTGGCTCCCAAACAAAATTGACGTCCTTTTTTTCCCACAAATAGAGCTTTCTTTTGGTGGTATTTGATCACCTCTGCGGTTTTTATTTTTTGCGCTATAAACAAAAATAGAGCGACAATTTTGAAAAAAGTGCAATATTTTTTACTTTTTGCTATAATAAATATCCCCCAAAAATATATAAAAAAACATTATTTTTCCTCAGTTTAGGCCGATACATATTCTTCTACATATTTTTGGTAAAAAAAAAAAAAAAAAAAAAAAAAAGAAAAAAAAAATCGCAGTTTATTGGTTTGCGCAAAAGTAGGGGATAGTTTAATGGCATTTTTAGTAATTTTTTTTTTTACTAGTAATGGCGGCGATCAGTGATTTTTTTTTTGTGACTGCGACATTATATCGGACACTTTTGACACATTTTTGGGACCAAAGCGATCAGTGCTATAAAAATGTACTGATTACTGTAAAAAAATGACACTGGCAGTGAAGGGGTTAACCACTAGGTGGCGCTGTAGGGGTTAAGTGTTCCCTGCATTGTGTTTCTAACTGTAGTGGGGGGATGGGCTCTGTGTCACATGACACCGATCTCCGCTCCGAGTACACAGAGCCGTGATCCGTGTCATTGTCACTAGGCAAAGCATGGAGATGCTTGTTTACACAAGCATCACCCTGCTCTATACCTCCGTGAGACGATCGCGGGGATCCCCGCGGCGATCGAGTCCTCGGGACCCACGGGGAAGGCAGCAGGGTCGCGAACGCGCCGGCGGTGGCACGCGCGACCGCGACCCCCACGTCAGGCAGTTTAAGGGGACGTACAGGTATGTGGATGTGCCTGTACGTGCCATTCTGCCGACATATAAAGTACAGGAGGCGGTCGGCAAGTGGTTAAAAAAGAATAAAAAAAATGTGGCTGCAGATGATCATATAAAATGTACATTATTGGATTGTTGCTTGGAGTTGCATTTAAAACAATGAGGAAGATTAATCAATTACATCGTACAGCAAACTGGTAAGACAGATATGTACGGTAACAGAAGGCTTGCTTTATATAATTTACCCCCTCAGCTGTTTAAATGTAGCACTGCTTCCCTAACCACTTTTTAGGCATCCATGTGTTTTCATCTTCATGAAATTTTTATTGAGTTGAAAAAGTATTAGACCCCAAAACAAAAATGTATTATATGGCAGCTTACCGGTCATTAGATGTTGTGGCTACATCAGTTTTCTTTTCTTCTCTCTGTTTTCACCTGGTGATCTGGCCAGTAACATACCTCCTGTATTCGGGAGACAATTCTGGAGGAGTGAGCACATGAGGCACATTAGACGGACAACAGCATTGTCAGTTTGGAAGGACGGTAGTGTTAAATGTATTAGCAGATTTAGATTAAATTAAAGCCAAATGCACATAATATAACTGGATACTAAAATGTATAGGTGAAGTTGATCCAGGGAATATTCAAATGCTTCTTGAGGGATCAGGAAGGTTTTTGTTCCCCCCCGCTGGAGCAAAAATTGGACCATGCGTTAATTGTTTTTTTGTTTTGTTTTGTTTTTTTGCCTTCCCCTGGATCAACTGTGGACATTGGAGAGTGTGTTGGTTGTCTTTCTTCTTTTTCTTTTTTGCTTGAACTGGATTGGATTTGTGTCTTTTTTTCAACCAGATTATAAAGTGTGAGCTGGAGTTGCATAGTTAATCAGTTACAGCAAATAGTTTTTCTCTTTTTGGGGATAAAGATTTTGCATGAATAAATAAAAAAGATGATCATCTTAATCATCCCTGTCAGTGTTAAGTGGTTTGTCTCATCCATGTAAACTGATACATTCTGCTGTAGAGCTTGCACTTGTAAAAACAGCAAACTTGCTGGCTGATTCACCAGATGAAAAAAGAAGAAAGAAAGCCTAAAAAAGGAAACTAATGCAGCCATCACATCCAAGACCTGGTAAGCTGCAATATGATACATATTTGCTTTTGGGTTTAATACTGCTTTAAGATGCTGTTTAAAAAAACACATCAAGTATGCAATTCAACTGTGAATGGCAAACAATATATAAAGTATCTCACAAAAGTGAGGACACCCCTCACATTTTTGTAAATATTTTATTATATCTTTTCATGTGACAACACTGAAGAAATTACACTTTGCTGCAATGTAAAGTAGCGAGTGTACAGCTTGTATAACAGTGTAAATTTGTTGTCTCCTCAAAATAACTCAACACAGCCATTAACATCTAAACCGCTGGCATCAAAAGTGAGCACACCCCTAAGTGAAAATGTCCAAATTAGGCCCAATTAGCCATTTTCCCTCCCTGGTGTCATGTGACTCATTAGTGTTACAAGGTCTCAGGTGTGAATGGGGAGAAGGTGTGTTCAATTTGGTGTTATCGCTCTCATTCTCGCATACTGGTCAATGGAAGTTCTACATGGCACCTCATGGCAAAGGACTCTGAGGATCTGAAAAAGAAGAATTGTTGCTCTACATAAAGATGGCCTAGGCTATAAGAAGATTGCCAAGACCCTGAAACTGAGCTGCAGCATCGTGGCCAAGACCATACATCTGTTTAACAGGACAGGTTCCACTCAGAACAGGCCTCACCATGGTCGACCAAAGAAGTTGGGTGCACATGCTCTGTGTCATATGCAGATGTTTTTTTGGGGGAAATAGACGTATGAGTGCTCAAATTGGTCTGCAAGGCTGTCGACCCAGAAGGAATTCTCTTCTAAAGATGATGCACAAGAAAGAATGCAAACAGTTTGCTGAAGACAAGCAGACTAAGGACATGGATTACTGGAACCATGTCCTGTGGTCTGATGAGACCGAGATAAATTTATTTGGTTTAGATGGTGTCAAGCGTGTGTGGTGACAACCAGGTGAGGAGTACAAAGACAAGTGTGTCTTACCTACAGTCAAGCATGGTGATGGGAGTGTCCTGGTCTGGGGCTGCATGAGTGCTTCCGGCACTGGGGAGCTACAGTTCATTGAGGGAACCATGAATGCCAACATGTACTGTGACATACTGAAGCAGAGCATGATCCCCTCCCTTCGGAGACTGGGCCGCAGGGCAGTATTCCAACATGATAACGACCCCAAACACCTAGAAGATGACCACTGCCTTGCTAAAGAAGCTGAGGTTAAAGGTGATGGACTGGCCAAGCATGTCTCTGGACCTAAACCCTATTGAGCATCTGTGGGGCATCCTCAAAACGGAAGGTGGAAGAGTGCAAGGTCTCTAACATTCACCAGCTCCATGATGTCGCCATGGAGGAGTGGAAGAGGACTCCAGTGGCAACCTGTGAAGCTCTGGTGAACTCCATGCCCAAGAGGGTTAAGGCAGTGCTGGAAAATAATGGTGGCCACACAAAATATTGACACTTTGGGACCAATTTGGACATTTTCACTTAGGGGTGTACTCACTTTTGTTGCCAGTGGTTTAGACCTTAATGGCTGTGTGTTGAGTTATTTTGAGGGAAAAGCAAATTTACACTGTTATACAAGCTGTACACTCACTACTTTACATTGTAGAAAAGTGTCATATGAAAAGATATAATAAAATATTTACAAAAATGTGAGGGGTGTACTAACTTTTGTGAAATTATATATATATATATTATATATATATATATATATATATATATATATATATATATATATATATATATATATATATAAATATATAAAAAATAGGGATTGCAATCTTGTTAGTTGTTCCACAGTCTGAACTTGTTAAGGTTGTACTGCCTATAACATGGAAATTAATGCAAAAGGAGTGCTAACCTACAGACTAGATTGACCGTCTAGACTTTAGCAGATATTTGAAGTCATGAATACTTTTATGTGTAGAACTGTGTGGTCTATAGTTTAGGGTCTGAGATGGACCAGGAGTAGAGGAGAGAGTAGGAGAGAGGTGAAATTGATGAGAAGAGAAAAGAGGAATGGGGTATGAATAAGGGTGGGAAGAGGGATAAAGGAGGCTTGGGGTTTCTCAAACATTCCCTTCCAAATTATGGTGCTATAGCCTGGTTAGACGTCCACGTGGAAATGCTGCATGGACATATTAGAGCAAGATATGCATTTGTTTTAGCACAAAACTGTTGCAAATGGTCTGTAATATAGGTTAGTCAAGCTTTCCTGGTCGGCTCTCCAGTATAATAGAGGTTGCAAATGCTCTAGATATTTATCTGATGATGCCTGAGCTTGTTTTATAAATATTGCTCCAAAGGTTTCCAGAAATAGTTCAAAATGTATCTGATGTATGTATGTATGTATGTATGTATGTATGTATGTATATACTGTATCTGTTAAGTCGTATCTGACAATCAGCAATTTTATTGGTCAGCTACCTGGGCACAATGTCTGGTACGCCTGAGAACTTTTTCCGAAGAATTTGACTTAACGATTTTTTGAGATAGGTCGCTGGGTCTTTCCTCAATTGCTTGGGTTTGGGACCGGCTTGCAGATTGCGAGAACACATGTGCATATTGGCCACGTTTTTTTTTTTTTATGTATATACCCTTGTATGTGCAATAAATTGTATAAAGATGGTGCAACAAGCAGTGTTCCTTTTCGCTGCATTTTTGACAAATAATTAATATAGTGGGTAGCCGAGTCCCAATCATGTTTATGACCTCAGGGTTTGGTCTTGGTTTTTGTAATGCATAGTCAATTTGTACACACATACTAGGGCCAATGTAGACAGAAGACAATTAACCTACCAGCGCGTCTTTGGAGTCTTGGAGGTAACAGCAGTACCCGGAGGAAAACAATGCAAGTAGCAGGAAATCTTACAATTTCTATGCATATTCATAGTGTAAAGTAAATGCAAATATAGGCAATAAATACAAGTAAAAAATATTCATAATAATTAACATGTGCAGAACATGACTACATTATGGAAATTTGTCATAACTGCAACGACTGATGTGATCATACAATATATATGTAGGGCACTGCGTAAATTGATAGCACTATATAAGTACCTGTAATAAATAGACTGTAAAATTATAAACCAAAAAATATAAGACTAATTGCGTGGTATGATTTTTTAAAACGTATATAAAAAAATTCCTTTCTAGAGCTATATTAGAATGGCTGATATGTTCTACAGCAATTCACAGTATTACAACACATGATACTCGCCTTGTTGTGCTTGAAAACGTCAAGTCCTTCTTCTTTAGCAGTAGACCTGGTTGGCATTTAATATTCTGCCCCATTACTCTAAAGAACTTGGAACCGAGGAGCTTACTTCAAGAAAAACACCAGGAACACCAAACGTGCCAAAGTCAAGAAGTAAACTGAATTTAATTTGGCCTAAGTATATTTTTGAAAGTACCCAATTTGTAGATGCATATGGGACAATGTCACAGATAAAATGGACTAGTCTCACATGAAGAAGATCCACATATATTGCGTGATCATGTGATCAGAAAAGTAGATAATAACCAATAAGGAACATTTCCATCAAAACCAGTCAAACGAAATTTGACCCATGTTAAAATTGTGCCTACGGCACACATATTTTGTTTTTGTTCTTAAAAGGCTGCTTTTTAATTGAAGTACAGGTTTAACTACAATAACATACGTCAAACTACATATTTGCATTCAAAATCTGTTAGAAATTTTAGGTTTATGTGCCTCTGCATAGTTAGATGGCAGATGTGAAATGTAAGATTTGCAGTTTTGGAATGAGTCAACAGATCTCTGAACTCATAATGTACAGTATACTGTATATTTGTAAAATTCCTTTCTTAAAGCAGACATCACAAGTTATCTGTCCATACCTTTATCATCCAGAAAACCCTGTGTGCCACTCTGAAACTAGCTTTACTTTGTTACTGGAGTCTGGCTTTCTGAGGATCATAAATCGCTAATTGGGATGGAGAAGGCCGATATGAAAGAGGGGAAATCCAATAGAAAACATCTTTAGTGGCTGCAAAATGTTGGGCCCTGGAGAGAAATAACTGCCACAGAGATTCCTCTCACATTTCTTAAGACTGCATTCACACCTGAGCGTAGTGCTTTGAGCGTTTTTACCGACGTTTTTACCGGCGTTTTGTTGCGCGAATTTGCGCCCGCCGAAACGCTTGTTGTCGCGCTAAACGCTTAAATCAAGCGTTTCCATTACATTCTATGACTCCTAAAACGCCCAAATCTGCCCGATTCGCGCAACAAAAAAGGGTCCGAACTTGTTTGAGCTTCAGGCGTTCGGCTTCAGGCGTTTTGGAGTGGAGATATGAACCATCTCCATAGAGAATGTTTTTTTTCCCCTCTAGCGTTTTGTAGCTTCAGGCTTCAGGCTACAAAACGCTCAGGTGTGAATGCAGCCTTAGGCTCGGTTTATACTGATGCAGTGCAAATTGATGCGATTTCACAGTGCGATTTGTGTTATGACAGGTGCGAATTTAATGCAATTTCTGAGGTGACTGGGCATAGCACCTGCTCTAAACTCACACAGGACCCTTTCCTTTTTAACCTGATCAAAATTGCACCACAAAATATAAAATGGCCTTCATATAAAACCATGAATTTTCAGATGAAATGCAAATCTATACATTTGATTTTGGGGGCACCTTCTGACTTTATCCTGACACGTTCAGCCCCCCGCTTTTTCATTTTTGTGGGGCGAGATATGCCTTGTGTCATTGCAGTCTTGATTAATAGAGAATTTTTTTGTGGATATGGCGATATATGGGGCTCGTCCATCAGTGGTTATTTGTGTCCACATGGATGAGTGTACGCGTATTACATATCAGAGAGATAGATAATTTCATAGGGCAGAAGACAGTATTTACTAGTATACTTTCTTTTTTTCTGTTCATCTCATTTTTATATGTGGCCAATAGATGAAGGAGAGATAGATGTACCCCAATCTCTTTATACCAGTTGGTGTCGATTAGGATTTCACCGATACCGAGCATTTGCACGAGCACTTGTACTTGTGCAAATGGTCCGATGCCTAATCCGAAACCTAGATAGTCAGGGGATGATCGGTGCTGCTGTGGGGGCAGTTAAAAGCACCGATCTCTCTGTGTAGATTTCAATAAAGCAGCTGACAGACGCTTCTCCTCCTCTCCCTCCAGTGGCTTTCAGCTTCTTTATTGAAATCTATACAGGGAGATCAGTGCTTGTAACTCCCCCCCCCCCCCCACCGATGCACCGATTGTCCCGACTGTCCCGTGTCCTCCTCCGTGCTCCTAAGCCAGGGCTTGACAAATTTGCTTGGAATCTAGGAGCCAGCTAAAAAAGTTAGGAGCCAGGAACGCGCACCGTACCGCCGAGCTTGCGCGCAGAAGCGAACGCATACATGAGTAGCGCCCGCATATGAAAGCGGTGTTAAAACCACACGCAAGGTATCGCCGCGATTGGTAGATCGAGAGCAATAATTCTAGCCCTAGACCTCCTCTGTAACTCAAAACATGCAACCTGTAGAATTTTTTAAACATCACCTATGGAGATTTAAAGGGTAAAAGTTTGTCGCCATTCCATGAGCGGATGCAATTTTTAAGCGTGACATGTTGGGTATCAATTTACTCAGCGTAACATTATCTTTTACAATATAAAAAAAAAAAATTGGGCTGACTTTACTGTTTTTTTTTTTTTTTTTATTAAAAAAATAAGACGTGTATTTTTTCCCAAAAAAGTGCGCTTGTAAGACCGCTGCGCAAATACGGTGTGACAGAAAGTATTGCAATGACCGCCATTTTATTCTCTAGGGTGTTAGAATAATAATAATAATAATAATAATAATAATAATAATAATAATATATATATATATATATATATATATATATATATATATATATATATATATATATATAATGTTTGGAGGTTGTAATTGGAGGGAAGGAGATGGGGCAGTGGAAAAAGACAGGGGAAGCTCCATTAGCATTGCTGGTTGTATGTCATACCAACGGCCACCACAAGATGGCGCCTGATCACAGAAGGAAGCATAGGCCTGCAGAAGGCCGCAAAGCCACGGCCTCAATTACCGGCCGGCCTGACGCGATCACGCGCGCGCGCGCGGGGGGGGGGGGGGGGGGGTTCACGGAGACACAGGATACCCCAGCTGTGCTGCCCCAGGCGCCAGGTCGCTAATTCTAGTCGCAATGGCGACCTGGCACCCAGGTATTGTCGTACCCTGTCCTAAGCTCCCCCGCCATGTTCTCCTCCGCTCCCCCTTAGTGTCCTTCTCCGCTCCCCCTCTGCTTTTTTTCCGCTCCCCCTCCGTGTCCACCTCTGGTCCCCCCTGCCCCAGATCTGTCAGAATGGAGAGCGGAGGAAGGAGCCGGTAAATATGTCATTTACCGGCTCCTTCCTTTTCTGAATACACAGAGTCCAGTAAATAGCATTGTAAAAAAAACACTGACACTGTCCACTCCCCCCCAAAAAATTTATGTAAAAAATAAAGTTTTAGAAAAAAAAAAAAAAAAACTACCGACACCGTCCACACCTCATCAGTGCCACCTATCAGTGCCCATTAGTGCTACTGTCACATGACATAAAAAAAAAAGTAGCGGAAACAGCAAGTCTTAAAAAAGTGGTATCAGTGCAACCCTAGTGTTGATGGGAGGAGAGACAGATGTACCCCCCATCTCTTTAGACCAGTTGGTGTTGGGGAGTAGACCTTGAGTTTATATATCCTCTAAACAGCCTGGAGCCTTTATATTGAAAGTTAGAGGAGATAATAACCCTCATATTGTCTATATCAAGAGAAGTGTCACCAATTACACTTGGTAGATGTTAATATTACCACATAAAGATAGAATGTTGTTTCATATATAGTGGCATTGACCTCACCCTATAGGTATACCTGTTATGGTCATTTATATACACCTTTTATGATTTACAATAAAAATTACACGTTAGTTAACTTGCCTTTTGGTGCGTAGGGAAGTGCACCCTTGACTAGTTCTAGTTAATTTTTGCCACAGTTAAGTTATTACTATCACAGGCTTTTGTATATATGGAATCTATGAGTTTCGCATGGCATCAGATTCGCATCAGTGATAACCGGGCCTTAATCTCCATTAAGCCCCAGATCAATAACAGGGGTCTGTCTTTACAGATATAATTTTTGCAGTGTACTTGTACAATTTGTTGTAAAAAGAAGACTGCAAAGAGGCAGGTTAAAAGATGCCCACATGCTCCTAGCTTAACTTTCATGTCTAATTTAAACCGATGCAACTACTGTATATATTTGGCCATATTGAGTATATCCTGGGTAAAGATCTGTATGTAATTTCAGATCTTTCACCAGTTCCCTGGGATCCTTGAAAAGTGGCACTCTTATGCAAATGGCAGTTCTAGTACTTTACATCAAGCACAGGGCACCTCCTTCCTGCATCTCACTTTGCTCACTATGAACAGCATCAATGAGATGTGCGCTTTGGAAGCGGGAGGGCTTAAGCTCAACTTTCAATCTGCACTCTGCAAAGTAATTGCCAATATATGTGGGCACATACGTACACACTATGAGGAAATCAGAAGGAAAATTCCGTATGAGGCACGATCGTTTGATTTTCATATAGTGTGTACACAACTTTCGACATACGATTCCGAATTTGCAAACAAAAATTTCCAAAGGGACAAAATCCTAAATTATTCTCGTACGTGAACAAAAATAGGATTTTTGTACTCACCGTAAAATCCATTTCTCTGATGTCCATGGACTGACACAGCTGGATACTGTAAATGTGTGGGTATATGTCCCTGCTTGCAGGAGAAGATCTAGGCAGAATGTTAGATGTTAAAACATTCTAGAACAAACCAGAGCTGAACAGCCCCGCCCAGGGGGGCGGTCCCTCCGGACATTACCCTCCCACCTGCAGCTAGCAGACCTCAGTTCATAACAAAGCAGTACAAACCTTAAAAAGGAAGGGTGGGTGCTGTGTCAGTCCATGGACGTCAGAGAAATGGATTTTACGGTGAGTACAAAAATCCTATTTTCTCTTATCGTCCATGGACTGACACAGCTGGATACTGTAAACGTGTGGGACATCCCAAAGCAGTATCAGAAGGGTGGGAGCGGTAGCAAAGGAACAACCAAAACTTCACTCCAAACAAGCAGAGCTCCTCAACGGAGGAGTTGCGACATTAAACAGCGGCCTGCAATGCTTTGCGGCCGAAGGGAGCATCCGAAGATGCAGCCACATCAACCAAAATGTTGAAAAGATATGAACGGACGACCAGGTCGTCGCCTTGCACACTTGTGCAACCGACGCTTGATGTCGGAAGGCCCGGGAAGCACCAATTGCCTTGGTGGAATGCGCCGCAACCGGAAAGGGAGGCGCCCACCCCTTAAGGGCATAGGCCTGTATGACGGTCTGCCTGATCCACCTAAAGACGGTGGCAGACGACACCGCTCGGCCCTGTTTTGGACCAGACACAGATTTCCGAATGGAAACCGTAGCAGACAGGTACACTCGTAAGGCTTGTACCCATCTTAATGTATGAAGCGCAAACTCTCAGGGATGCGATGGGTGAGGACACAAGGACGGAAGAACAATGTCCTTCTTAAGGTGAAAGGCCAAGACCATCCTTAGAAAAGAAGGATGGTCGTGGGCGCAACACCAACATATCCTTATGGAGGACCAAGTAAGGCGACTTGCCGGACAAGGCCGCCAACTCAGACACCCGTCTAACCGAAGCAATGGCCACTAAGGCCAACTTCCGGGACAAGGTCAAGAGAGGAATCTCTCTGATATTCTCAAAGGGATGTTCTTGGAGAACCGAGATGCATCAAAATCAGATCCCAAGTAGGGAGAGGAGGCTTGACAGGGGGGGGATCACATGGCGAACCCCCTGCACAAAAGGTGCTAATCAAGGAATGGCCCGGTAGTGGTCGTTGAAAAAGACAGCCCGGGCCGAAATCCAACCCTCAAAAAAAAAGGTATGCAAGGCCAGCTTTTGGGTCACACCACGCTGTAAGAACAGCAAAATCCTGGGAACGGAATACATCCGAGGATGCCACTCAAGTTCCTCGCACATAGCGATGTAAGCCTTCCAGGTACGGTAAGATATCTTTCTGGAGGAAGATTCCCGTGTCAACAACATAGAAGAGATGACCGAATACGAGAGAACTCGGTCCTTCAGCACCTGGCTTTAAACAGCCATGCCATTAAAGCCAAGGACTGTAAAGCAGGATGAAGTATGGGATCATGAGACAGAAGGTCCACCCCAATAGGCCGTCGCCAGGAATGTCTGCGACTAGCCGAAGTAGATCGGCGTACCAATGTCGCCGTTCCGGAGCACTGGAATGGCCTCAGCCCCTACTCTGCAAAGCCGGCGAGGCAACAACAGTAGCGGAGGGTAAGCATATATCAGGCGATACTGCCCCCACGGGCTTCCAACGCGTCCGCCCAGGGGTCCCTGGACTTGACCACGATCTTGCCACCTTGCGAGTAAAGTCGAGAGGCCACAAGGTCCACTTCCGGTGCCCCACCTCCGGTAAAGAAGGTGGAAACACCTCCGGATGCAAGGACCCTTCGCCTGCAATGCACACGGCCGACAGGACCGTCTTGCAGCGAGATGTATGAAAATCCCAAAGAGACTCCGCAATGTATCAGAGAAGGGAGGCCCAAGTGTACAGGGTGCCTCAAAATGTTGGCTAATAAAGGCAACTTGACGGAACTTCCCTAGAAACTCGGTCAGAGGACTAGTACCTCAGCCTCCACAGGTGGCGCAAACCCACCCCGGGCACAGAGACCCTAAAGGCTAAAGCAGTTGTAGTGCACCTGCTAGACGACTGATGGATGAAGCAGAGGCTTTTGCCCAGTCCTTAAGCTACAAAAAATGCCAGAGACGCAGCCACCAACGGGCGTAACGCTAACCCCCGCCTGGCGAACACAGTCCAAGCCAGCGCTTCTGATCACTACTGAAAGCCGATGGAAAGTGATACCCCTGAAACCAGGGATCCTTGTGACAATGCTCCATCCAGCAGCTACCCATGGATAGGTGCTGATTGTGCAAACACATAGTTTATACTATGTATTGCGTCAAACGCACAAATGGAGAGTGTGGGAGGAAACCCACCCAGCCACAAAGAGCATAATAGGATTTTTATAACAGCTTACCTGTAAAATCCTTTTCTTGGAGTACACCACGGGACACAGAGCTAGTCATTACATAATGGGTTAAGGGTCACCAGCGGTGATTGGACACTGGCACAACCAATGGAAGACAGTTCCCCTCCATATAACCCCTCCCATCAGGGAAGTACCTCAGTTTTGTAGCAAAGCAGTAAGGTTCCCATAAGAAGGGTGGGACCTCTGTGTCCCGTGGTGTACTCCAAGAAAAGGATTTTACAGGTAAGCTGTTATAAAAATCCTATTTTCTTTATCGTACACCACGGGACACAGAGCTAGTCATTACATAATGGGACGTCCCAGAGCAATGCTCATATGAAGGGGGGGAGACACAGATCAAACCGACCGCTTGCGGACCAGAAGCCCTATACTGCTGCCTGCAGCACACTTCGCCCGAAGGCGGAATCCTCATGTCCTTTCACATCTATTTGATAGAATTTGGAAAATGTATGGACTGAGGACCAAGTTGCAGCCTTACAGATCTGAGCCATCGAAGCCTGGTGGTGCACTGCCCATGAAGCACTTATCGCCCTGGTAGAGTGCGCCTTAACAGGAAAAGGAGGAGTCCTGTTCTTTAAACCATAAGCTTGAACAATTACTTGTCTAATCCACCTGGAAATGGTGGATTTTGATACCGCTTGGCCCTTCTTGGGACCATCTGGTAAAATAAACAAAACATCTGTTTTACGTATCTGAGCGGTTGCTTGCAGATACACCCTTACCGCTCTTACTAGATCTAGAGAGTGTAATAATTTTTCCCCCGCCGTCCGCGGGTTTGGAAAAAAGGAAGGCAGAACAATGTCTTGATTCAAGTGAAAAGCCGACACCACCTTAGGCAGAAAAGCCGGATGGGGTCGTAGTACGATCTTGTCCTTGTGACAAATTAGATAAGGCTCTTTACAAGAAAGAGCTGCTAGCTCTGATACTCTCCTAGCAGAAGCTATAGCAATCAGAAAGGCCAACTTCCTACTCAATATAATTAAAGGAATATGGCGAATAGGTTCAAAAAGGTTGCTTTTGCAACACTGACAATACCAAATTCAAATCCCATGGACACAAGGGAGACCTGACTGGAGGATTTATCCTCAGTACCCCCTGAATGAATGTCCGAACTAGGGAGTGAGATGCCAATGGTCTCTGAAAGAAGACTGATAGAGCCGATATTTGCCCTTTGATGGTGCTAAGGGCTAATTTCATATCCACTCCTAACTGGCAAAAAGCAAGAATCCTACTTATTTCATATTTCAGAGGATTCCAACTTCTGGATTCACACCAGGAAACGTATGCTTTCCAGACTCTATGATAGATGAGTCTGGAGGCTGGCTTTCTAGCATTAATGAGCGTAGAAAGAACCAGGCCAGAGACCCCTCTCTTTTTCAAAATGTGGGTCTCAGCAGCCAGGCCGTCAAATTTAGCCTTTGTAAGGAAGGGTGGAATACTGGACCCTGTGACAACAGGTCGTGTCGAAGTGGAAGCTTCCAGGGCCTTCCTATCGCCATTTTTACGATCTCGGCATACCAAGGCCTCCTGGGCCAGTTTGGGGCCACTAGGATTACTGGTATTCCCTCCTCCTTGATCCTGCGAAGCAGTCTTTGTAGAAGAGGGATCGGAGGGAATGCATAGATCAGTGAGAACTGATTCCATGGAGTTATTAGAGCGTCTGTCCCGTAGGCTAGAGGATCTCTCGTTCTGGACACAAAGTTGTCCAATTTCTTGTTGAACCTGGAAGCTAGCAGGTCTACATCTGGGTTTCCCCATCTCAGACATATGGCCTGAAAGATCTCTGGGTGAAGAGACCACTCTCCTGGTAGCAGCTGCTGACGACTCAGGTAGTCTGCTTGCCAGTTTCCTATCCCTGGAATGAAGATTGCAGAGATGCAAGGTACATGCTCTTCTGCCCATGCCAAGATCCGGTTCACCTCTCTTTGGGCTGCCCGACTGTGGGTGCCTCCTTGGTGATTGATGTAAGCTACTGCCGTAGCATTGTCGGATTGAACCCGAACTGGGTAGCCCTGTAACCTGTATGTCCAGGTTTTGAGGGCTAGATATACCGCCCGGATCTCTAGCACATTGATGGGCAGGATCCCCTGAGTCTTGGCCCAGGTTCCCTGGGTAGAAGCCTCCTCGAATACTGCACCCCAGCCCGATAGGCTGGCATCCGTAGATACCACCTTCCAGGCCACTGGGAGGAAGGACTTTCCCTTCCGTAAATTCCTGGCTTCTAGCCACCAATTGAAGCTGTGGCGTACTTGTGAGGACAGGCGCATGGGTATATCCAGAGCTTGGCTCTTCCTGTTCCAGGAGGCTAAAATATTGCCTTGAAGTAGTCTCGAATGAAACTGGGCGTAAGGGACCGCCTCGAAGGAGGCTACCATCTTTCCCAATAGTCTCATGCAAAGGCGAATAGACGGCCTCTTGTTTGCTTTGACCTTGTGGATCAGGTCTTTCAGAGACTGTATCTTTGGCTCTGGCAGGTATACCCTGTTTTGGGCTGTATCTATGATCATGCCCAGGTACACTATCCTTCTTTGGGCCTGGAGAGAGGATTTTTGTAAGTTTATAATCCATCCTAAATGCTCCAGGTATCCTACTGTAGTGTCTACAGCGTGATCCAATCCCTCATTTGACTGATCTATTAATAGTAGATCGTCTAGATAGGCTGTTACCGCAATGCCCCGTGTTCTTAGGTTTGCTAACAGAGGAGCTAGCACCTTTGTGAATACTCTGGGCGCGGTGGCTACACCAAATGGCAGGGCCACAAATTGAAAGTGGCGATCTTCTACCGCAAACCTTAGGAATCTTTGGTGAGCGGGGAGGATTGGTATGTGTAGATATGCGTCTTTGATATCTATGGACGCAATGAATTCTCCGCCTTTTAAAGTAGCGACCACGGATCGAATCGTTTCCATTCGAAAATGGCGAACGTTCAGAAACTGGTTTAGATTTTTTAGATCCAGGATGGGTCTGACTTCTCCGTTCGGTTTTGGAATCACAAAGAGGTTTGAGTAAAAACCTGAACCTTGCTCCTTTTGGGGTACCTCTGTAACCACACCTTGAGCTATTAAGTGATTCAAACCTTTGAAGAAGGATCCTCTTTTTTGTGGATCCTTGGAGAGTCTTGAACTTCGGAATTGAGAAGATGGGATCTCTCGAAATTCCAGTCTGTACCCTGAGGATATTGTGGATACCACCCATTTGTCCTGGGTTTCTGTCCGCCAAGTCGCTGAGAACTGACGAAGCCTTCCCCCCACTCGGCCGAGCGGGGGCGCCCCTTCAATGAGAGGTTTTGGGGGCTTGCTTATTAGCTCTTGAACCCCACGGCTTCTTGTTCTTCTGAGCCTGTTCTTTGGCTTTTTTGGGCGGCTGAAAAGGCCGTCGCCACTGGCTGGAGTCAGATTTCCCGGGAGCTGGGGAGAGAGTGTGTTTAAAACAAGGTCTCTTGTTTTTCTTTCTCTCAGGTAAAAGTGTCGTTTTACCACTTGATATCTTTTGGATATATCTTTCTAAATCTTCCCCAAAAAGGCGTTCGCCATGGAACGGGAAACTTGCCAACAACTTTTTGCATGGGGCTTCCGCTGACCAATGCTTAAGCCAAAGTACTCTGCGCATCTGTACCAGCTGGAGTGTAAGGCGTGATGCCTGTATGATAGAATCTCTCATGGCATCCACTGTGAAGCATAAGGCTTTAGGCAAATTCTCCCAATTTTTAGCCTGCTCTGAAGGCAGCTCCTTCAGCCCCTGCTTTACCTGTTGGCTGACGACCTGACACATACCGACTGCTGCTACTGCAGGTTGGGTAATTGAGCCGGCCAAAAGGAAGGAGGATTTCAGTAAGGATTCCAACTTCTTCTCAGAAGGATCTTTAAACACTTGTACATTATCCACTGGACATGTCAGGTTTTTATTTACACAAGAAATAGCCGCATCTACCGTAGGCAGGCTCCATTTCTTTAAAAAAATTTCCTCCATAGGATAAAGAATGTTAAACTTTTTTGGAGGTGAAAAACGCTTATCTGGATGTTGCCAGTCTGCGTACAATAGATCCTCTAGTAACGGATGAACCGGGAAGGAGCATGCACCTTGCAGGGATCTTAATGATCCTAGGGAGGAGACAGGTGATTCTGTTACCTCCAAAGAGGGTAACCTAAATGCAGCTCGCACAGCTCCTGCATAGCATTGCACCTGTGACTTTAAAATCTGGGATACCGAAAAAGGCTCATCCGATATCCCTGATCCGTCTGACTCCTCATCCTCTGCTGATGTAGCCTCCTCCTCATCCTCCTCCTCCTCAGGTACTTCTGAAGGGAGGTCCAATACTGGAGAAGATCTGCTTCGCTTATTGTCCTTTTTAGAGGATTTAGCGATTAAAGTAGAAATTTTCTCCTCCAGATTATTTAGGGCAGCTGATAAAGTGTCCTCAGTGACATATGCAGGCCCAGGCTTCACTGGGGAAGCCGCCATACCTGACAGAGGTAATGGCTCATCCTGTACAGGTGCTTTTGGCAACACAGGAGAGGAAGGTACCGAGTCAGCACAGCTAGAGCCCCCTGTCTCAGGCGGCGGTGCTCTTTTATCTCTTTTTGTCCGCATTACTTCCCCTGGAAGGCTTACTGTTTAGACAAAATACAAGGTACCTAAATGCATATACTACCGTGTTCAGTTTAGCAAATACATTAAGTATGCAACTTTTAACACATAACTATGCATAACATGGATGTCTTCTAGGAAGTACCCAATCCAACCACATGGAGTCTTACGTCCCTGTATAGCTGCTGTGTTTATCTGCCAGGAACAAGAGAACTAACGAGCTTGCTTGCTGCTGCAGTGCTTTTTACACTGACAGTCTTTTAAATTTGGCGCCGTTTCTGTGCCTGCGCGCGCCACGTGCCCGCGCACGCCTCGGCCCCCCCCCCTCCGATAAAGCGCACGCGCGGCCTTTAGCGCTATGGTGGTGGCCATAGTGAGAGAGGACTCTCATCAGCCCCTGTCCCCACTTACCTGCATCTGCAGGTGTCTGTATCGGCCACCGGAAGGAGGAGCGGGGTGCTCAAGCAAGCTCAGCAGCGGAGGTGACGAGCAGTGTACTTCGCCGAAGCCGACACTGAACAGAGTGAGGTGAGTATATTCAGCTCTTTACTCCCCCCAGTGGTGGAAAAAAAGAAGACATCCACTTTTTGAAAAAGGTCCCAACCTAGTTATGGACCTTCTAATCTCACCTTATCCACGCCGCAGGTTTTTCTGCTGAAAGTTTTCAGACAGATACCAAACTTCACCCTTCACGGTGGGCTATGTGTGCCAACCTTCAGGGATATGGGTTCCTATTTAAAGGATACCTCTCCCCTGGGCCTTGTACAAGACTCTTACCAGGACTTTATAGCGAAATAGCGAAAGTGCTGGATCTTAGAGCCCAGTCCTCCGAAGAGAGACATTACAGGCGACGCCTCATGGATGAGGCCCGGATCCCATCCAGATTCAGCTCATTTGTAGGCGTCTTGGATGGATCCGAAAGCATAGCTCTTTTACCCCCAGAGGGTCTCTTTGGTAGAGCTTTCCTTTAGCACCTCCTAACGCGTCCAACACCTTTCGACACTGGCGAAAAAACTGAGGTACTTCCCTGATGGGAGGGGTTATATGGAGGGGAACTGTCTTCCATTGGTTGTGCCAGTGTCCAATCACCGCTGGTGACCCTTAACCCATTATGTAATGACTAGCTCTGTGTCCCGTGGTGTACGATAAAGAAAATACCACCACATACGGCGTATGTAGTTTAGTATTTGTGTATAAACCTATTAAACGTATATACTGTGCCAGCGACGAAGGCGCGCACATCATCGGGGCCTGGACGTAAACCAGCCACGCAGATTGCGTACAAAACCATGTAGGTAAGTTAGCCTGCGAATAAACAAATTGCAAATGTTTATACTGTGCATAGCGCTGAGAATGCGCACACCATTGGAACGCAGGGGAGAAACCTGAGCACCCGGATGAAACCCATGCAGACTGCATACGCATACCGTGTATGGTATTATAGTATGTGTGCTAAACATTTTGCACAAGCCCATGTGTGCATAGCACCAAAGGTGCGCACACTGTTGGCGTGTGGGAGGAACCGAAGTACCCCACGCATACTCAGAGAATGCAATACCTACAGCTACTGTAAATGTATTTAGTGTAGTGTATAGACATAATGTGTATGTTTACACCGTGTATTGCACCAAAGGCATGCATGTCATGTAGCATGGGCAGAAACCCACGCAGACTGCATACGCATACCATGTAGGTATTATAGTGTGTGTGCTAAACATTTTGCACAAGCTCATGTGTGCATAGCACCGAAGGCACGCACACCGTTGGCGCGTGGGAGGAACCGAAGTACCCCACGCATACTCAGAGAATGCAATACCTACAACTACTGTGAATGTATTTAGTGTAGTGTATAAACATAATGTGTATGTTTACATCGTGTATTGCACCAAAGGCATGCATGTCATCTAGCGTGGGCGGAAACCCACGCAGACTGCAAAGACATACCGGGTAGGTATGTTAGTATGTGGATATCCAGTCGCACAAATTTAGACTGTGCATAGCGCCGAAGCGCCCATACCAATGGAGTGTGGGAGGGAACCGGAGTACCCGGAGGAAAACCACACAGACTGCCTACACATACCGTGTAGGTATTATAGCATGCGTGACAAACATTGAACATGTTTAACTGTGCAGAAGGCCAAAAGGCGCACATACCGTCAGCGTGTGGGAGGAAACCGGAACACTCGGAAGAACTCCACGCAGACAGCACACAGATACCGTGTAGGAATGATAGCATGTGAATCAACATATTGCACATGTTTATGCTGTGCATTTCCATTGGAGCGTGGGGGGAAACCGGAATACCCGGAGGAACCCCACGCAAACAGTATACCCATACTGTAAACATGTATAGTATGTGCAATAAACATATTGAACATGTCTATACTGTGCAGAGAGCCGAAGCGCACATACCATGAGAGTGCGGGAGGACACCGGAGCCCCCGCCGACCCAGAGAGTATAATACATACATATACTGTGAATGTATCTGGAGTCGTGCATAAACATATTTTGTACGTTTATATCATGTATGGCACTGAAACACAGCATTGGAACGTGGGGGTACACCCACGCAGACACAGAGACCAATAACACATACATACACTGTGAATGTATGCAGTGTAAAGGTATAGGATGAGTTTAAATTATGGCGCATAATCTTCTCTGTATCATTCCAACCTGCTTGACTGTGCTGCCGAAGCAGCATGCAGGTAACCTCTGATCCTCAGACCGTGTGTCTGTCAGAGCTCAAATCATTCCCCAGGAAATGGCGGGAAATGTTACCTCAGGATATCACACACAAGGCTCACAGGGACTAGATACATAAATGAATAAAGTCCTCCCTCATCCATGCTGCTCTTGAGGCAGCGTGAGGAAAACAGTGAGGAAACTGTGTAAAAGAAAAGCTTGTCACAGCAATTCCAGCCTGAGAGAGTTTCTCACATCATCAATGAGATCACTTACAAGCACCCTGTCATTCACTGACACAGAACTGGAGTCTTCCTCACAAGGGAATGTCCTGTTCAGAAACATTAAATATTCAGAGGTAGGGTCCTGAGCATAGTAGCTAGGCCCATATCTGACTCAGAGCACCCCTTCAGTAAAGATTTTTGTGGGGGGAGGGGGCTTATAGCTCCTTTTGCTCGCACACCGCTTCCATTCTGACAGGAATGATTCCAGGACTGCTGACAACTGGTCCATAAGGACCACAGGCGCAGGAAACATATGAACATGTTTAACTGTGCAGCACTGCCAGTTGCCCCAGGCAAGTGTGGAGAGCAGGTGTATCAGACTCCATAACGCCACCCTCTGAGACCTTATACACTATACAGTGAATATACAGTCCACCCACTGGCTACGCTGAGGCTGAGGAGGGGATACCCGGAGGACCCACCAACCCTTAAGGACCGCTCAGTCTGTGAGGAGATTGCGAGGGGATTCACGCCGCCGCCAGAAATAAATGCGCGGCGGCCACAAGAAAATGGCCGCCGGCCGCAGCTATAACTGCGCCACTGAACGCCAAGATGGCCGCCGAGCGCGAAATTCAAAGCTCTAATGCGCGCCAATGGCGCACGCAATAACCAACTCAAACAGCGCCAATGGCGCACGCAATAATCACCTCACCCACCAGAAAAAACTGCAGACATGAGCGCCCAGCCAGGCCAGAGTGACCCCCAAGCACCCCACAGCACAGCACCAGTACAGGGTGCAGAGAGCAGCATAACAGGGGGGAGACAGGGAGAAACCCCCACACACAGAAACACAGCCAGCATGTACTCACCTGCAGTAGGAGAGACTACTTACCCGTCCCTTTCAGGGACCCACTGGCTTGTTTCAGACAGACCTATCACAGAGTCGTACTGCGTAGCTGTCGGCCCGGTCCACCGCGAGAGATACAGTCAGTCAAGTACTGTTTAATCTTGAGAGGACCGCGGGAGCATGAAAGCAACCCGGCCACCCCTGGAGTCATGGGGTATGTCGTGAACTGAGTCTCACGCACACAAGGCGAGTATCAGCACGCTCGATGGTCAGACAGGGAAGACTACGAGGATACTAGTGTACCCAACCTGTTGCCCAGCCGACAGTTGATTGAAGGTCTCAAAAATAAAATAAAATTCCCAAAAGGAATAAAATTTAAAAGTAAAATCTTCCAGGATACTGGCTCCTGAGAGAGCCACGTCTTCTCCTTCTGCTAGGCAGAAAAAAAGGTCTGCTAGCTGCAGGTGGGAGGGTAATGTCCGGAGGGACCGCCCCCCTGAGCGGGGCTGTTCAGCTCTGGTTTGTTCTAGAATGTTTTAACATCTAACATTCTGCCTAGATCTTCTCCTGCGAGCAGGGACATATACCCACACGTTTACAGTATCCAGCTGTGTCAGTCCATGGACGATAAGAGAAACAAAGATTTTTGTTTAATGTGTACCGTTTTCGTACAAGAAATAGCAGATACGAAAGATTGAGCATGATTAGAAACAACAAATAAAAAAAAAAAAAAAAAGCCTTTGTCTTACGAGAATTTTCGTGCATCATTTGTCTCCTCATTTCCGACTTGTGGGGAAAAGATTGAAGAAAACTGTCCGATCGTTCACCCGATTTTCTTATAGTCTGTACCCGCCTTTAGTCATATGTGCAATTTAGAGGGTTAATTCTGACAAAAGGTTTACTTTAAATTTACCAGTTTCATAATAGAAAACAAGCCAAAGCTAATTTACCCAGAATTAGAAGACATTCACTCTGTTATTTTGTTAATATGCCTAAATTTAATAGTTTTCTAGTAAAAAGCATTTTAAAGTACATGATAGATAATGAAACAAAATGTTACAATATGATATTAGGATTTTTGAAGAAGTGACAAGCACTGCCTTCTGAATACATCTTCACCGCTTTTCCAGTTTTTTGAACTTTGCTTCTGCAGGAAAACAAAAAAGATACAAAGATGATCAAGTAATAAATGCTCTGAGGTAGATTTACGAAAGGTGCGTACAAGGCTGATTTTCTCACAATCCCAATGCTCCCATTGGCAACTGCAATAGATGAACAATCACAATTGTGCAATTACAAAAATTGTGCAGTAAAATCAGTTGAATACAGATACGGCACACATTTTCATGGCAATGTCTGCTTGAGTCTCTCTGTGTGATTTTTAGCACTTATTAGATGACGCTGTCCTGAAACCACTAAAATTATGTGCCCGATACTATAAATAATAAATATATTATTTATAGTATGTGAGTATCTATCAGGAATATACTAGCCAAACATGTGAAAGACTAGCTACGTGCTAGACATTCAGAATGTGCTATGCTCTTTGTAACACTTACCAGATTAGTATGTGCTATAACCACATTCTCCTGCTTTTTGCAGGGCTCATGAGACATTAAAGAATGTGGGGGCTTCTACATTAGTGTATGTAAAACCTAACGATACACTTCTCTTAGCTGCTCTCTTTTGGTCTGCATGGGCATGCTACAGTCCTATATAGGAAAATTTTATCAGCCCTGCCAAGTTCACTTTCGAGGGCTACAGACATCTTCCAATGTTATGGAGAGGATTAAATGGGGAGGTTTTCTATAGTCATAACATGCCTCCTGCCCTAAGTAACAATGCTGTTCTTCAGAGATGGTACAATGAGCAAGCATAGCCACCCTTGGACAGGAAGTGTGTTACTATTATTTGAATCACCAGGTAAAAATAAAAGGTTAAAAAGCCTGAACCAAAAAAAAAAAAGAAGAAGAAAAAACGAATGCAGCTACCACATCTAAGGAGTACTGAATTGAAATAAATTACATTTGTTCTAGCCTAATCCTAACTCCAACAAATAACACTAATAATAGTATATAAATCAACAGATAAATAAAAAAACGTGCATACATCAAAATTCCATACAATAGATAAAGTGCAACAAAGTCCATATAAATGTGCAGAACAAATCTCCCACAAGTGATTGATGAATAACTTGTTCACATATATGGAAATAATAACATCCAACCACCGCCAGGTCGCCTCACTCGTCCCCCCCCAAGATGGGTGTAGGCTCACCTCTAGGAGTGTGACCCCCCAGATTTTTGATGATACAGTGCAACACTTTGTAAGAAAATACTATTATATTTGCACATGTATACAGTATGGGTATGTGATTAGTGTTAGAGCCCTTCCACATTCAGCCGTGCCGGGCGCTAGTGGTAAAGCGCCTCTAGTTATACCGGCGATTTACTGTCATTTTAGCGGCGCTATTCGGCTTTTAACCCCTGCTAGCGGCCTATTCGGCTTTTAACCCCTGCTAGCGGCCGAAGAAAGGGTTAAATGCGCCCTAACAGCACCGCTGCTGAAGCGCTTTGCAGGCGCTTCGGCAGCTATGCCCATTCATTTCAATGGGCAGGGGCGGTGGAGGAGCAGCGTTTACACCGCTCCTCCACCGCCCCAAAGATGCTGCTTGCAGGACTTTTTTTAATGTCCTGCCAGCGCAGCGCCCCAGTGTGAAAGCACTCAGGCTTTCACACTGGGGCTGCAGGAGAGGCATTTTTCTGGCGCTATTTTTAGCCCTTTAGCACCTGAAAAACACCTCAGTGTGAAAGGGGTCTTAGCAGCTGCTCTGGTTATGCTGCTTCTAACTAATACATCGTTTTACTTCCTCCATCAGCTCATCCCCCACAGCGATTACCCTTTGCATCAATTGACCCTCCCTTTTTAAATTGTAAGCTCTAATGAGCAGGGCCCTCTGATTCCTCTTGTACCAAATTGTAATGGAACTGTAATGTCTGCATTTATTTTGTTAAGCGCTGCGCAAACTGTTGGCGCTATATAAATCCTGTATAATTACCATATATACTCGAGTATAAGCCGACCCGAATATAAGCCGAGGCACCCAATTTTACCACAAAAAAAAATGGGAAAACATATTGACTCGAGTATAAGCTTAGGGTGTCCATGCCTCACTGTGCCCAATCTCCCTACCTGATCTCCGGCGCTGTATGACTAGACTGACGTTTAACATGGGAGTCTATGGAAGGGGTGCCCGGCTTTGAAAAATCGGTGCTCCCCGGCCGTAGGTCCCCCGGACAACAACCTTTGCACACTTGTAGAGGAAGAGTGGGGGCTACATGTGTGCCAAGTTCGGGGTCCAGGGGACCTACGGCTTGCCAGGATCAGGCACACAAATGTGAAGATGGACACAGACTCGAGTATAAGCCGAGGGGGGCATTTTCAGCACAACAAAATGTGCTAAAAAACTCAGCTTATACTCGAGTATATATGGTGTGTGTGTGTGTGTGTGTGTGTGTGTGTGTGTGTGTGTGTGTGTGTGTGTGTGTGTGTGTGTGTATATATATATATATATATGTATACTGCGTGGCTGCATTAACATTGACACTATCGTGACACGCCGAGGCTAAGAACGCTACACGGCTGCTGTGACCCGGAGCTCAGGAGGGGGTGAGAGACCTACACCGAGCGTACACCTTGGGTCCGCCGTGACCGCAAATCACTGCAGTGCCATCTTACACTTTTTTCTGCTTGCTGTGATTGATTTAAGGCTGGTTTTATTTTCATATCATGTGAGTGCAATATTTGAAGTTTGGTTGTGTATTTTAATAAATTTGGTCGTTACTATTTTACACTATTGGAGCACCTTTTCATTTTTACATGTATGGAATATCCTGTGTTGACACACAAGCTTTCAATTGATGGTCGTTCACCCTCTAGTGGAGAGACTACAGCTCTCTTTTTGGAATATTTCTTTCTTCTTTGGAACATTATTTCACTTTATGGACTATTGTTTTTGAATTTTATCACATGTCACGTGGGGTACAATTTGATTATCACTAGTGAATGCGATTATATTAGTTTAGTGATTTTCGTTTATTAGCGCTACATTTTTTCCTATTTTTCACTTGTGTGTTTTTAGGTTTAAATTCTGTTTTCACAGCTGTGGCATTGTCTGATTGTATCCTGAAAGGAGAACCTTGTAATTCGGATGTCCATGTCTCCAGGGCCAAGCGTGTCGCCCGAATTTTGAGGAGGTTGATGGGCAGGGATTTTTCGGTAGCTGACCACCTTTCCTGGAGCGACAAATTCTCTAGGACTGCCCCCCAGCCCAGAAGACTGGCGTCTGTTACCACTCTCCAAGAGATTGGAATGAAAGACTTCCCTCTCTGCAGATTTTGGGGTACTAACCACCAACAGAGACTCTGACGTACTGCCGGGGTCAGGGACATTGGAAAGTCTAAGGCCTCGTACACACGGCCGATTTTCTCGGCAAGAACCAGCAAGAAACTTGCTGGCAGAGAGGTCTTGCCGAGTAAATCGGTCGTGTGTACGCGGCTATCGGGTTTCTCGTCGAGAAAACCGACAAGAAACCTCGACGAGAAAATAGAGAACCTGCTCTCTATTTTCTCGTCGAGATTCTCCTCGGCATGTTTCTCGACGAGAAAAGTGAGTGTGTGTACACTTACCTGTCCTCCCGGAAGCCCGCGCATGTTCGAAATGAATTCGACGCATGCGCGGTAGCTTCCTAGGCATACGTAGGGTATACCAAGATGGCGGCGACGGCATCGAATGTGACGAGCGCATGCTCGTCGTAGTCGATGACGTCACCGCGTACGCTCCATTCAAAGAACCGCAGGTTCTTTGAAACGAGCGTGTGTACACTCGGCCGGGACAAGTTTCTTGTCCAAGAATCTCGTCGAAAAAAACGACATGTTTTTTTCAACGAGAATCTCGGCCGTGTGTACGAGGGCTAAGGCTTGGACCTTCTTGTTCCAGGTAGACAGGATGGCGCTCTGCAACTTCCTTGAATGGAATTGGGCGTATGGAACGGCTTCGAATGAGGCCACTATCTTCCCCAACAACCGCATGCAAAGACGAATGGATGGTTGTCTTTTTGCACTGATCATCTGGATTAGCTCCCTTATAGAAGAGATTTTTGTCTGAGGGAAAAAAAAATAAAAAATAATCTTTCTTTGGTCTGTGTCTATGAGCAGCCCCAAATATTCCAGTCTTTTTACTGGTTGTAAGGCTGATTTGTCTAGGTTGAGGATCCAACCCATAGACTCCAGGTATTTGACCGTGTTGTGCACAACTATCTTTAGGCTGGCAACCGAGTGATCCATTATCAGAAGATAGTCCAAGTAGGCCATTATCGATACAGCTTGAGTTCTTAAGTTGGCCAACAGAGGAGTCAAGATCTTTGTGAACACCCGTGGTGCAGTGGCCAGCCCAAAGGGTAGGGCCACGAACTGATAATGGCGCTGCTCTACCACAAAGCGTAGAAGCTTTTGATGTCAGGGAAAAAATGTAGATAAGCGTCCTTGATGTCGATGGATGCCAACCACTCTCCCCCCTGCAGGGTGGAAGCTACTGACCGAATCTACTCCATACGGAATGATCGGATGTTTGGGAATCTGTTTAGACCTTTGAGATCTAGTATAGGTCTTACATCCCCGTTGGGCTTTGGGACTGTAGAGGTTTGAGTAGAAACCCAAACTGTGCTCTTCTACCGGTACCTCCACAATTACCCCTTGGGACAACAGTCGGTCCAACGCTAGAAAGAGACTCTCTTTTTACTGGATCCTTTGGAACGCTTGATGTTAGAAAACGAGGGGGGAGGAAACTCCCGCAACTCCAACTTGTATCCCAGGGACACCGTGGAGAGTGCCCAACTGTCCCGAATCCTCTCCCGCCAAGTCCCAGAGAACAGCTGAAGCCTTCCCCCCACCCGGGTGAGTGGGGGCGACCCTTCATAGTACTGACTTGGGGGCTGCCTTAGTAGATTTTCGGTTCTAGGGTTTCTTATGCCCCTGTGCCTGCCCCTGAGCCCTTCCTCCTGGACCTGACCGGGGAGTCTGTCGGAACTGTTTAGAGGCTGAAGTCCCTGGGACTGGAGAGGTGGGCCGTTTAAAGGAAGGACCCCTGAATTTCCTCTTGACTGGTAAAAGGGTACTTTTCATACTGGAGATCCTCTGGATATACTTATCCAAGTCTTCCCCAAACAACCGCTCCCCATGGAACGGAAAAACAGCCAGGAGCTTTTTACAAGGTGTCTCGGCTGACCAGTTCTTTAGCCATAGAAGTCTACGCATGTGTACCAAAAGGAGCGTAAGGCGGGAGGCCTGATGAATTGAATCTTTAAATGGCATCCACCGCGAAACATAATGCTCTAGGCAAGTCGGCCAAATCTCAAGCTTGCTGAGCAGGAATATCTTTCAAAACCTGTTTCATCTGGTCTTTCAGAGCTTGACAGATACCTATAGCTACCACTGCAGGCTGAGCTACTGCACCGGCAGTAGAAAAAGCAGTTTTCAACAAGGTTTGCAACCTTTTATCCGTTGGATCCTTGAACATCTGAACATTGTCCACCAGACATGTCAGGGTCTTGTTCACACAGGAGATGACAGCGTCCACTGTAGGAAGACTCCACTTCTTGGTGAACTTTTCCTCCATAGGATACAAAATAGAAAACTTCTTAGGAGGAAGAAAACGTTTATCAGGATGTTCCCAATCCTGATAAATGAGTCCCTCTAACAATGGATGAGCCGGAAAAGAAGTTAGTTTGCGGGGCTTTCAAAGAGCCCAACGAAGAAACAGAGGTAGCTGCTGGTTCTGAAAGCGGCAACTTAAAAGCTGACCGAACCATCTCTCTGTCAGGGATTGAACTAACAATTTTTCAGTCTGTGAGGTTGAAAATGGTTCTTCTAAAGTAGACTCCTCAGAGGCAGAATCGTCCAAATTCCCCTCAGCCTGATCCCCTGCAGGCAAGTCAATCTCATCCTGGGACAATTGCTCTGTTGTTAAGAACTCTAAAGGGGGAGATGGAGATCTGGCGCGCTTCCTCTCTGGCAGGGAGGACGCGATCAATGCTGCCAATCTTTGTTCCAATCCCCCCAGGGCGGATACAGGAGCAGGTGGACTGAGGGCAGCCGCAGCACTCAACAGCTCCGATGGCTCACCACGGGCGACTACCTTTGATTTATCAGGGGAGACTGGAACAGCTGAAGCATGACCCAGATCCTCAGAGCCCGATGGTGAACCCCTTTGCTTCTTAGGATTTTTAGTCCCAGAGTCCTTAGAAGGCATAGTCCCAAGCTCAAAGCCGAGGTACTCACAGTCAAATGGCACCCACTACTGAGCTATAGTCCAGCTCACAAGCTGCTATAAAAGTCAGTCAGGTGTAAGCTAATGTGCCTTGGGGATGCCTGTATCACTGCCTGATGTATGCCAATCAAATTAATAGTTTAGTACTGCCAACCAATACTAAGCACCACGCTCCTGTGTCCGTCCTATCGCCAGGGTGTCTCATAGAGACTGATTTTAAGGCAGAGGGCGCCCCGCACATGCGCAGAAGCGAGCCGGGGGGACACGGAGCGTCATCACGCCAAGCCCCGCCCCCTCCCCTATAACTCCGGCAATCGCGTGCATCCACTTGCACGTCAGCGCCCCCGCCGGCTTACTGTGTCTGCCTGGGGGAGGAGGAGGGAGAGGGAGGGAGGAACTCTGTGAGCCGTAGCTGGGTCAGTGAAGTTATACGGGCAGTAGTCTTGGGCAGCAACAGCAGTTGGACTCCAGGAGCTCCATATTGAAAGAAGCACCTCCACACTGCCCCAGGCATACTCTTGTACCAAGGTAAAGCCATGTTTTTAGACATTTTGGAGGGGCGTGAGCACCCTCAAGTGGCACAATAATGTACTACAATGATGCCAAAAAATAATAAAACCAAATGAAAAAACGTTTCAGGTTTAAGTAGTCTAGGCATAAGTCTTACAGCAGGAAAGCCAATAGCAAACTACAGGCAAGGCATACATTAGCTTGAAGATTCCTTGATGAACCAAGTTCGCCAGGGACCTTCACTTACCTTTCCACACCGCAGGACTCTGTTAGGAACAGATAGCCCAACCTTCACCCATCACGGCGGGCAATTGTCAGCCGACCTTCAGGGAGCGGGGTCCCAAAATAGGGATCACCACTCCCCTGGACCTGTACCGCACCCTGCCAGAAAAACTTTTGGTATTGGGTCTGACCAAAGTACTGGAATTCAGGATCCAGCCCTCCTAAGAGAGGCATTACAGGCAAAACCTTGCTCTTCTTAACCGAGGACCGGGGTACCGTCCACTTTGGCTATGAAGCACTTTGGACGGATCTGGAAACAGCTTGCCTAGGCCATAAAAGAACCCATAAGCGAAGCTACTTTGAATACATGTTAACCGTGACCAACACCTTAGACACTGGCAAAAAACTGAGGTACTCCCGGTATGGGAGGGGTTATATAGGGGAGGGGACTTCCGGTCTTGGGTGTGCCAGTGTCCATCATCTGAAGGTAGGCTCTATAACCCACATAGTAATTACTATGCCGCTCTGTGTACCGTGATGTACGAGAAAGAAAGAAGTGTTTGCTATACATACACTTTAAAAAGAGCACACAGGAGGCGATATCCCATTCGTCTAGCGTTACTTGTGTCTTTGTATGTGATAGGATCTGTTTTTTTGTATATCTGTGTGTTGACAGAATAGGCACGTTTTGTCTGAATAAGTTATCCACTGTACTTTGCACATTGTACTATACTTCATTCCCAGCATAAGCCTTACTTTTCTTATCTTGCTCTCAAGATAATTCCCTTTTCCAGTCAGCAGTAGCAACCACTTTTTTTTAAGGGAACCAAATGGTGTAAATAATCTTCCACAACAAGATTTAAAGAAACTGGACTCATTATAAAGGATCCCCAAACATGCCTACTTCTAGGTGGGTTAGTTGTCTTTTACATTATACCTAAGCGTTTTGAATATGCGTCGAGTTTATAAGCTGCATTTTCCAAAGATGCTACTTGTTCTTCTATCTGATTTATCTGTTCAAGGTATGGCTGAAGGCTTGCATCTGTAAAAAAGGTGAAAACTGTAAATTAATAACCAAAATGATTATTTAAAAGCTTAATGTTGGGACAAGACAACAACAAATAAAAATGGCAACTGAACATGATTTGTCACTATAAAACGAAAGGCAATCTCGCTTTATAAAGCTGCGTAGTCACATGAATGGGAGGATATACACATAGAGATTTCACCAAGTCAAATACAATAACAGACGGACTATTTTGTGGTGCTTTTGCACAAGAGGTCGTTGATGGTGCCTGGTGGGTGATGTGATGCTTTAAGATTGCCGCATTCAAGAAAGCACCCCAATTTACCAGATGGAGAGGATGTCCATTGAGGACTGGTGCAGACTGGTCCCACAGTCTACTCAAAGACTAAAACCTCATGGACTTTAAAGCCTAGTACACACAGGCCAAATGTCAGGCGGCATCGGCCGGTTCAAAAGAAAGCAGCCAACATTAGGCCCGTGGGTACGGCAGTCGGTTCGACAAAAGCTGGTCGTTTGGCCAGCTTCTGTCGATGGGGCATGACCAAAAAAGGTCTGCCAATCAGCGTTCTCAGCCAATGGCTGAGGGCGCTGACCAGAGTGTTCTGTCAGAACACAATAGCACAGCAGGGGTGATTGCTGTACTAACAATGGTTGGTACATCGGCTCCTTCTTAGCCGTCAGCTTGTTTTTCGTTCAGCCCTGCTGGGTTGAACGAAAAAAAAAAAACAAGTAGTGTGTACTAGGCTTGCGGAGGAAGAGGATGTCTGGGAATATTTTCCCCTTTCCCCACTCTCCCTTTTGAGTCTTTGTCTTTTAATAAAGCTTGGGGCCTGTGAACTCTTTCCCCCTCCCCTATCCCTCCTCCCTACCCCTATCACACCTGAGGCTTATTGAAGTATTGTGTGGTTTTGTTGTGGCACCATGTAGGATGTGTGGAGCTGTGGTCCAACTCAGGCACTGCATGTCTGACATTGCTGCTAGGTATTTTGGTTGTGCCTTAGGGGCCACATAATGCTTATGGGACAAAGAAGCATAATGTGATGGCACAGGGAACATCTTGCTCTGCGTTGCACATTAGTCATCATACCGCTTAGTGAATTTCATTTATTTGAGTGATTGGACTGTATTGTATTGTATTGAGGTGTATTCATGCGTTGCTTCGCAGTACAGCATAGAATGCACTCAAATAAAGTATTCGATTTTATATATAAAGTATATTTTATAACAAAAACATAACCAGGGTGGCACACTGATGCTTTTTCTGAGAACGATTATTAACTAATTTGATATTCCACTTATTTCTATGTGTTCGGTAATGCCTTTTAGATGATTTTATCGAGGAAGAAATTAAAACAAAAACAGGTTGGAAAAGTTTTGATCGTTTGTGACATTTTTTGGGATTTCTTCTATTACTGTGCAGGCAAAAAAATAAAAATAAATTGGGAATGATTGTAATTTTGATCAAAATTAAAAATGAATTGAGAGAGAACACCAAATACACATATGGCAACGTGAGAGAAAATTAGCAATTTAAAGTTTTTCGGCCATACTTCCTTTTGCACTCCTGTGATCCAGAGTCGACTGACACCAGGCTACTCCCTCCCTAGCCTAGCGATACGAAGTCAATGCTCTCCACTCTGGGCAGACTGTGAATTGAGCGATCAGAAGTTATGTGATTGCTCAGTTCTCAGGCTTAGAGCTAACATGAGACAGCTGTAGCATCACACCGATGTTGCAGCATAGAGGGGCGTATGTGTGTTTGTTATTTTACAAATCCTAAACTTCTTTAAATATGTAAAAAAACATAAATAAATATTTTATGTTATTTGTAGTCCTTCACATTATAGAAACAAAACTAAATTAGCATTTCAGCACAGCTTTTGAAGATGTTTCTTGGGTGAACCATCTTACGCTTGCATTAGACTGGCCATACACGGTTCAAATCGCCTTACTTTTCAACAAAGTGCTCTATTTATAGAGCAAAGCAGCCATATACAGTATATCTCTATGCAATTGAAGAATGCTTCCTGACTGCTAATACAACTGCAGGCAAATGTCCACCAGTTTCTACATGTGGATGGGTTGCAGCACTTGTGTAATTATCTTTTTATTCATCACAACATAATTTACTTTTCTCAGTTAGGTATTTGGAAGTGTACTTACACTTTTTGTTCAGATCCTTGAGATTCCTGCTGATATTTGTAGAAATGTCTTTCATCTCCATATACTTCAGACATGTGAGCTTATTCATATTCTCAAGAAGTTTGTAGTCTTCACTGGTGGCTGAAAGATGATTTGTATGCAATAAATAAGTTGAGTCATGGCACTTTAAACACTGAATCAGATGTGCTGAATCGTGGTGGAATTTACTTGAAAGTTAAAGCAATTTTATTGTTGGACTGAAAAAGTTAAAATGACACTAAACAATATCCTGATTTTCCAAACATAATCCATACACATCTATTACCTAAAGTGTTACTAAACCCAGGACCCTGCGTTCACTATATCTGGTCTCCCACAGTACACAGAAATTTAATTATTATAGTAAATATTAATTACGAAATACCTTTTCTCATCAGCAGTATATAGCAGTCTTGTGACTTCTATCAGTATTTGGTTAAAGCTTGTAGGAGGGGTTTTCATTCTACTCTGACTGTCCTATGAGGCTGCAGGTCCCCTGACCCTCACTAGACAGTGCTGATCACATGCACTCTCCCCAAAAAATAAAAAAATCTCTATAACAATACACACCAAACTGAGCATGTGCAGTGACTCCAAAGGCTCGGTCTTATCAGGAGATGGATTGGGGACAGTGGAAGGAGAGGATCAGAGAAGACAGGATTAAACAGCCTTTTTACGCAATTAACCCCTTAGGCTTCACAGTGAGTATAACAAGCATGCTTTACTGCATATACAGATGGATTTTACTGTTGTGGTTTTAGTAACACTTTAATGGCTCTAATCTATTTTCCATGAAATCTTTAATATAATAAAGTTTTATTGTTTAAAGTGGAAGTTCACCCCAATACTAAAATCTCTAAAGTTTACTAGCAGTCACAATCTAAGAAGAAATCGATATACATACCTTTTTTTAAGCTGATCCGGTCCAGTCTCCAGCGGTGGAAGATCTGGAGAAGAGACAGCCAACAACGGCTGGGAAATGCCTGGGAAGTGACGTCACCCATTACTATAGGGCTTCTTTTGCTGGCTACCTCCTCTGCACATGCCTCCACAGAGAAGCCGCCGCCGACAGCTCAGCGTGTGTCTGGACTGGATTGGCTTCAGAAAAGGTATGTATAGCGTTTGGTTTCTTTACAGGGCTAGATGGGTTAGTCTTAGATTGTGGATGCAAGAAGATTTAGAGAATTTAGTATTAGAGTGAAAAAGAATTACAGATAATTGTCAAGGTGTCCATCAGCCTTACAGTGGGATATTCAATAGACAGAGCAAGCTCCCGGAGGAGGAGTGGTGTTTCACATATATGTGTGTGTGTAAGAGGGTATGTTCATAGCAATTGTTTCTTGCTCTCAAGATTTAAGTGTAGCTCATTGCACATATATGCATGCATGTTTTTTGCTACGATTCTACGATTCAACCCTGGAGTGATCTTTGTTGCATTATGCTTGATGTTAGATGACATACTTGGTAATCTGTACCTGTTCTATAATTGTATGTAGATGCCCAATACAAACTTTTTGCTAAAGCAGTTTGGTTACGTGGTGGGCTTACTTATACAGTATATTCAAAACTATTTTCTGAGAAGTAAGGTCTACATTTTTTTCATTCCAGAACAGTCACTTTAGGCTCCTTTCACAAGAGCGGACTGATCGGGACTGCCTGTCCATGTTTTAGGCGGACCTGATTGGACTACGCATTGTTCTCTATGGGGAGGCAGATGTAAACAGATATGTATCCGTTTACACCATCTGCATCCGATCCGGTCTGCCAAATACAGATGGATAGGGATCTGTTCTCCATCCGTCTAGCAGATCAGATAGGATGACAGTTGGATAGAAACAAACAGGCAGTCCTTTTCCAATAAACCCCACAAATAGAGAACAGCGGGCTGTGTCTGCTATGCATCAGCGGACAAGGACCTCGCATTTACCTGTATAGCGGGGATCAACAGACAGATCCTGAACTGAACAGGCGGATTCCTTTGAAGGAGTCCGCCCCGTGTGAAAGGGGCCTTAGTTTACAGCAAACCTGAGCTTTGCCCATGCAGGCCAACACCAATGGCTTGCAATACCATTGCCTTTACCAACTGCAAATACTCTATTTATCTGAAAGGAGTGAACCTGTTAGTTTTGGGATTGGGTAGCATGTACCTCATTTATGTTTCTGTCACGTAACAGTGCAGGTACAGTGCTGGTCACTAAGGCTCCCAGCGAATTCACAGGGACACGGAGAGTCCTCCAGTGTGGGTTCTAACGTAAAGCTTACACATGATTGGTTTTTAAAAAAATTGGAAAAGGGGTGCCCCTGGGATTGTGTGGATTGGAGTAAATTATGGATTGCCACCAAGTATATATAGAAAAATATAAAGAATTTTATTTATACATAATACACTTATATATCAAAAATGGTTTAAAATCAAAGAGAGGAACAGACATATACAGTCATTGAGAAACAATTGCATGAGGACACCTTACTACTTGAGACATACAAGTCATATAGCTAGTGGTGACACAACCGACATGTTTCGGATACTCGAGCTATATCTGTGATAGCCTCCATTATTTCCTTCTTCAAGGTTCATGCAATAGTTTGAAGACAATTTAGTCTCTATATAAGAGAAAAAAACAACATAGTATGTGATAGCTATATAATACACAACAGTGTATTGGCATGATTACATTATTTTGAATTTCTCCCATATGTGGGCAGCTAGAAGATAGACATTGTTGCAGAGAGAAAATAAAATAAACTAAAATAAACAATAAGAAAAGAGAAGAAGAAAAGGGGGGGGGGGAGAGAAACAAAGGAAGAGAAAAAGAAAAAGAAGAATAAATATACATGAAAGTTCATTTAAGAATACATGAATGCATATATACATTGTATAATTGTATGTCTATAAGATACAGTACATCTATATCAAATAGTGTTGCATACATACATTTCCAATGGTAATATAAACATCAGCCGTTTGGAGGAATTATCCCGGTGATATAAAGCCCAAACGGATATGGTGCGAGTTTACTGGTCGCATAAAGACAAATACAGCGGCCAAAGAAACACTGCAGGCAAGATGACAGAGCCACGGGGAAATGTGTAGGAGGACCAACCCAAAAACGCCCCTCAAAGCTCACAGGGAAGCCTCAAATTGCAGCGGAAAGACTGCCACGGCCTCTCTGTAAAAACATACACAAATGGATTATAGTTTCTAGATCGCAGACTAGCCCTGTAACCAGGCATCCCATAACTATGATGAAGTGTTTGAAAAAAAGGGCTTAGTACCTGTCAAAGTGGCGCAAGGACATCCACACTCTGGCTGTGCAGCAATTGGCCAAGTCAGGTGGGACTTTTTATAGAGCTGTCGCTGGTGTTGCAGCAAATCAGCTCAAATGGCGCCAAGGGTGAAGCTGCAAAAGGAAGGAATTCAACCAATGAGGTAGAGCGTGGGAGGCCACAAAAGGGCTAGACTGTGCGTCCGGGTAGGAACCCAATTAACTACGTATAGAAAATGAATAGAGAGGCTCTTACCGGACAGGCACCGCATACAGAGGCCGCCCTCGATCCCGGCGGTGTCCGGCGTCATCGCGCACCCACGCAAATGTGAAGGACGTCCACGACGCCGGCGCGGTGACGTCAGACGTCGACCCGACCGCCAGCACAACGAAAAGGGCGGAAGTGCTAAAGGAAGATCACTCCGTTGCCCGCACCAGACCCAAAAAGGTCAGCGCAAAGGCAGCACAATTGTATGTGCTGCGCCAAACGGCGCCATCGGAGGAATGGGGAAAAAATGACTAATCCAAAACCCCATGGGTAGTAAACAGTGTAACATGAATACCCTCCGTCCCATATGTGTGTGATTCTTAGGACAGGGAGAGAAATTTGTTTATATGCACATAACCGTCCATTTGCTCAAATATGAGCAGTCAGCCCCCGATTATCAAAATAGCCGGGGGCTGTTTTTGTGCTGGGGAGCGTCAGTGGGCCCAATGGGTGGTCCCCAAATCCCCGGGCTCCAATATGTCAAAAAATGCAGGGTACAATTGTCATTTGATTAATTTCTAAATAATAAACGATAATCAACAATATAATAACTAGGCACTAATCTCCAGTGGGCGAATCATCAGGTAAAGTTCCACCAATTGGATCCAATCTTGTTTACTTAAAAAGGATTTTTTAGTTTTTACATGAATATCTAACCGGCATACATCAGAAACATTAGTACATATGTTATACAGCTGGCATAATTCATACATATTTATTTATTTTTCCTTCAAAAAAAAAAAAAGGTACTAAGCCCTTTTTTTCAAACACTTCATCATAGTTATGGGATGCCTGGTTACAGGGCTAGTCTGCGATCTAGAAACTATAATCCATTTGTGTATGTTTTTACAGAGAGGCCGTGGCAGTCTTTCCGCTGCAATTTGAGGCTTCCCTGTGAGCTTTGAGGGGCGTTTTTGGGTTGGTCCTCCTACACATTTCCCCGTGGCTCTTTCATCTTGCCTGCAGTGTTTCTTTGGCCGCTGTATTTGTCTTTATGCGACCAGTAAACTCGCACCATATCCGTTTGGGCTTTATATCACCGGGATAATTCCTCCAAACGGCTGATGTTTATATTACCATTGGAAATGTATGTATGCAACACTATTTGATATAGATGTACTGTATCTTATAGACATACAATTATACAATGTATATATGCATTCATGTATTCTTAAATGAACTTTCATGTATATTTATTCTTCTTTTTCTTTTTCTCTTCCTTTGTTTCTCTCCCCCCCCCTTTTCTTCTTCTCTTTTCTTATTGTTTATTTTAGTTTATTTTATTTTCTCTCTGCAACAATGTCTATCTTCTAGCTGCCCACATATGGGAGAAATTCATAATAATGTAATCATGTCAATACACTGTTGTGTATTATATAGCTATCACATACTATGTTGTTTTTTCTCTTATATAGAGACTAAATTGTCTTCAAACTATTGCATGAACCTTGAAGAAGGAAATAATGGAGGCTATCACAGATATAGCTCGAGTATCCGAAACATGTCGGTTGTGTCACCACTAGCTATATGACTTATATGTCTCAAGTAGTAAGGTGTCCTCATGCAATTGTTTCTCAATGACTGTATATGTCTGTTCCTCTCTTTGATTTTAAACCATTTTTGATATATAAGTGTATTATGTATAAATAAAATTCTTTATATTTTTCTATATATACTTGGTGGCAATCCATAATTTACTCCAATCCACACAATCCCAGGGGCACCCCTTTTCCAATTTTTTCAAAATTACCGGGATGTGATTGGTAAAAATGGTAACTTGCCCTGTATCTGCTGGCTAATGGCTTCATCTCCCCCTAATCAACATGATTGGTTTTTACTCCTAATACCTAAATCGAACATCAGGTGCCCAAAAGAAAGGGAAGCAATTACGCAAACCTGTTGCCTTGTTCTGTACAGGATCACTTTAAAAAAAAAAAAAAAAGCATATACACAAACAAACAGACTCCTAGCAGGCACATTTTTTTCATTCAGCAGAAGCAAAGTACACACTCTCAACGCCTAAACAAACACTCCATTTTGTTTAGAGTCAGGATGTGCCTGTGAGCCTATGGGTTGATTTACTAAAACTGGAGAGTGCAAAATCTGGTGCAGCTCTGCATTGTAGCGATATCAGCTTCTAATGCGGCGTACACACGATCGTTTTTAATGCCATTTTCTTTTTCGTACATCACGGGACACAGAGCGACTTAGTCATTACTAATGGGTTATATAGTTTACCTTCAGGTGTTGGCACTGGCCAATTCCAAACCGGAAGTACCCTCCCCTATATAAGCCCCTCCCACCCGGGAGCACCTCAGTTTTTTGCCAGTGTCTAAGGTGTTGGCCAAAGAGTAACATGTGTTTTCACTGGGCTTGCGTACAGGTTCTTTTGGGCCTTAGTAAGCTGTTCCGGATCCCACCAAAAAAGCTTCATAGCTAAACGGTCGGTACCCGGGCCTTGCAGCAGAAGAGCAAGGTTTTGCCTGTAATGCTTCTCTTAGGAGGGCTGGACCCTGGGATCCAGAGCTCTGGTCATACCCACGACCAAGACGCTGTCTGTGCAGGGTGCTATACAGGTCCAGGGGAGTGGAATCCTTGGGAACCCGGTCCCTGAAGGTTTAATTACAATGCCTGCCGTGATAGGTGAAGTTTGGACTTTTGTGGACCAAACAAAGTCCTGCGGCGGGGATCAGGTAAGTGGGGGCCCTCAGGAACTTGGTTCTATTGGGGGACCCCCAAGCCTAATTTGTCTTTCTGTCTGTTACCTAACGGTATTCCCGCTAAATATCTGTGTTTGCCTATAACTACTGAAAATGTAAAATTTTAATAGTAGTCAAGAAAAAAAAAAAAAAAAACAGGGACCGCGGTACCTGTGTTAAACCACTAGAGGCCGCTGTAGTCCATTTTTCTTGTAAATGTGGATCTTTGGTTTTCTCAACTCAAAAGATCCAGGCAGCTGGTAAGTTTCTCTGAGGGAATCCACTTCCTCTGCCCTGTTGCTGCGTTCATCCACCGCACAGGCCCTCCGGCAAAAAGGGCCCTGGCTCCTAGTCCTCTGTTGGTTTTCGAAAAGGGCGCCATTGGCGCACGGGCGCGCGCGCGGGCGCGTGCACGCGCCTCCTATGAAAAAAAAGGGGCGGGGCGGGTGGATGACGCTCGATGCGCGCCGCGGCGCTTCTGCGCATGTGCGGGCGTCCCAGCATGGTTAAAAGACACAGTACAAGTGTCAGCTGCATGCAAACAGAGCTAGCAACAAACAGTGGCACACAGAGGCGGTTGATGCAGGCATCCCCATAGAAAGGCACTTTAGTGGACACCAGCTGGTATATAGCAGCACCTGTGTTAGACTATTACCAGCAAAAATTGGTGTATGACGACGGGAATACCTCAGCTTTGTGCTTAAAGGATATGTCGTCCAGACGCTCCGGAAATAGATCTTCCAGGAAGCCAAAGGGGTCTCCATCGGGCTCTGAGGATATTGGGCATGCTTGCACTGCACCAATCTCCCCTGAGAATGCAGAGGTCAGTAGCCGTAGAAACCCCGCAGGAATGCCTGGTGCTGCGGCTGTCCCCAGTCCACCTGCTCCTGTATATATAACAGAGGAGGTTTTATCCTCAACTCTGGGAGGATTGGAAGAGAGATTAACAGCATTGATCGCTGCTTCCCTGTCACAGGAAAAGCGCGTCCGATCTCCGTCTCCTCCTTCAGAGTGCCTGTTAGTGGAGGAACAGCCCCACACAGAGATCGACCTACCTGAAGGGGATCAGGATGAGGTTGATTCACTTATAGAGGAATCAACAGTGGAAGAACCTTTCTCAGCTTCTCAGGCTGAAAGATTATGGGTTCAGTCTCTGACTAACATGGTCCGATCAGCATTTAAAATGCCTCTGGCGGAACCACCATCCACTACGGTTTCCTCGCTGGGGTCGCTAAAAGCTCCCCAGGCGGTCTGTTCCTTCCCAATCCACCCTTTATTAGAAGGGCTTATTTACCAGGATTGGGAGCATCCTGATAAAATATTTGCTCCCCCCAAGAGATTTCCGGTGATCTATCCCATGGAGGATAAGTTCATAAGAAAATGGAGGGTCCCTATAGTGGACGCAGCCATCTCTTCTGTTAACAAATCACTGACATGTCCAGTAGATAATGTTCCAATGTTCAAAGACCCAATAGATAAAAAATTGGAGTCTTTACTAAAATCTGCTTTCTCTACAGCAAGTATGGTGACACAACCTGCGGTAGCAGCGATTGGAGTCTGCCAAGCAGTGAAAGATCAGTTGAAACAAGTCTTAAGGGACTTACCAGATCAGCAGGCTCATGCCCTAGCTGACCTGCCTAGAGCCTTGTGTTTTGCGGTGGACGCCATAAAGGATACAATCCAACAGGCCTCCCGCTTTACGCTGTCTATAGTACATATGCGTAGGCTTCTGTGGCTCAAAAACTGGTCTGCTGAAGCTCCCTGTAAAAAACTGCTGGTTAGCTTCCCATTTCATGGAGAACGCTTATTTGGAGAAGATCTGGACAAATATATCCAGAAAATTTCTGCCGGTAAAAGTTCACTCTTACCGGTTAAGAACAAGGGTAGAAGTCCTTCTTTTAAGAGGCCTACCTCTCCAGTCCCGGGCACATCGGCTGGGAAGCAGTTCCGACGGCCTCCGCGGTCAAATTCAGGGGGCAGAAATCAGGGACAATCACAGGGTAACAAGAAGCCCTGGATCAAGAGAGGTACAAAACCTCCCCCTAAGGCATGAAGTATTGCCCCCGCTCAATCGGGTGGGGGGAAGACTTCAGTTGTTCACAGAGACCTGGCGGGACACCATCAGAGACAGATGGGTGCTCTCCGCAGTAAGTCTGGGATACAAGCTGGAGTTAAAAGGCACTCCTCCTGCCCAATTTATGAGGTCAAACGTGCCAAGAGATCCCCAAAAGAGAGGATCCCTCCTTCTGGCACTAGAACAACTATTGCTCCAAGGGGTAATCATGAAGGTTCCCCTGGAAGAAAGCGGATTCGGGTTTTACTCGAACCTTTTCACAGTCCCCAAACCAAATGGGGACGTGAGGCCCATATTAAATCTAAAAGGGCTAAACAAGTTCCTAAATATCAGGACCTTTCGGATGGAGTCGATCCGATCAGTGGCCACCGCCCTACAAGGGCAGGAATGGCTAGCCTCGATCGACATAAGGGATGCTTATCTGCATATTCCCATCTTTCCGGCCCATCAGAAATTTCTACGCTTTGCAGTAGAAGGGCGCCATTTTCAGTTCAGAGCCTTACCTTTCGGTCTGGCCACAGCACCACGAGTGTTCACAAAAATTCTGGCCCCATTATTGGCCAATCTAAGAACACAGGGTGTAACGATAATGGCATATCTAGACGACCTGCTACTAATAGACCACTCAGTGGAAAAGCTGGAAGTAGCTATTCACAAGACAATCGAGTATCTGGAATATCACGGTTGGATTATCAACCGGGACAAGTCAGCTCTAAGACCAGTCAAAAGTCTGGAATACTTAGGGCTAAGGCTGGATTCAAATCAGAGAAAGATTTTCTTACCTCCAGAGAAGGTGTCGTCTTTAAGAAATTTGATCCACTTAGTGGGTACAAAAAGAAAACCATCCATACGTCTCTGCATGAGGCTGCTGGGAAAGATGGTGGCTTCATTCGAAGCGGTACCCTACGGTCAATTCCATTCAAGGAATTTGCAAAGGGCCATACTGTCAGCCTGGAACAAAAAAGTTCAGGCTTTAGACTTACCAATGTCCCTGTCCCCTTCCGTTCGCAAGAGCCTCCATTGGTGGTTGGTGCCCCAGAATCTGGAAAGAGGGAAACCCTTCAGTCCGGTTTCTTGGAAGGTGGTCACTACAGATGCCAGCCTCATCGGCTGGGGGGCAGTGCTGGAGCAATGGTCTCTCCAGGGCAGGTGGTCAGAAGCAGAAAAGGCCCTGCCCATCAATCTCTTAGAGATACGAGCAGCCCGGTATGCCCTAGTAGCATGGACATCCAAACTCCAGGGGTCCCCTGTCAGAATTCAATCAGACAATGCCACGGCAGTGGCATATATCAATCATCAGGGTGGCACCAAAAGTCGTGCAGCCCAGAAGGAAGCAAATTGCATCCTGGAGTGGGCAGAAAGATATGTCCCAGCCATATCCGCGGTTTTCATCCCAGGAGTGGAAAATTGGAGAGCGGACTTTCTAAGTCGCCAACAATTATGCCCGGGGGAATGGTCTCTTCACCCCGAGGTTTTCCAGGCAATATGCCAGCGGTGGGGAACACCGGATGTAGATCTGCTAGCATCCAGATTCAACGCAAAGGTGGACAGGTTTGTGTCTCGCACAAGGGATCCCCTAGCTTGCGGCTCGGATGCCCTAGTGTTCCCTTGGGATCGGTTCAAGCTGATATATGCATTCCCACCGCCACAATTGTTACCGCGATTACTCCGCAGAATCAGGGTAGAAAAGAAACCAGTGATTCTGGTGGCTCCAGCGTGGCCCCGAAGGGCATGGTACGCGGAGATTGTAAAAATGTCAGTGAGGAGTCCTTGGACCCTCCCACTTCGTCCGGACCTGCTGTCGCAAGGACCGATATACCACCCTTCCTTACCAGCCCTAGGTTTGACGGCCTGGCTATTGAAGCCCACATTCTGAAAAAGAGTGGGCTCTCTAATTCTGTGGTATCTACCATGATCAATGCCAGGAAACCGGTATCCAGGCAGATCTATTATAGGATCTGGAAAGCGTACATTACGTGGTGTGAGACCAAGAAATGGCATCCACGTAAGTACATGATAGGGAGGATTCTGGACTTCCTACAATGGGCTGTAGATAGGAAGCTTGCCTTGAGTACTATCAAGGGTCAGATTTCGGCCTTGTCAATATTTTTTCAAAGGCCCTTGGCTTCGCATTCACTAGTCAAAGCCTTTATACAAGGAGTGATGCATATTAGCCCTCCGGTTAGTATTCCCATATGTCCTTGGGACTTAAACCTGGTTCTGTCGGTTCTACAGAAACAACCGTTTGAACCATTACAACACATTTCCTTGGTTCTTCTCACCAGGAAATTGGTTTTCTTAGTAGCCATTTGTTCGGCTAAAAGAGTGTCGGAATTAGCAGCTATGTCCTGTAAGGAGCCATATCTGGTTGTCCATAAGGACAGAGTAGTATTACGTCCTCATCCAGCCTTTCTTCCTAAGGTGGTATCGAGGTTTCATTTGAACCAAGATGTGGTTCTTCCTTCTTTTTTCCCCAAACCTAGCTCAGTAGAGGAAAAGTTATTACATTCTTTGGATGTGGTAAGAGCAGTTAAAGCTTATCTAAAAGCCACTGCTCAGATTCGCAGAACGGATTCTTTGTTTGTTCTGCCGGAAGGCCCCAGAAGGGGTCAGGCAGCATCAAAATCTACTTTAGCCAAGTGGATTCGACAGGTCATAATACAAGCCTATGGCTTGAGAAAGAGACCGCCTCCGTTCAAAGTTAGGGCGCACTCCACAAGAGCGGTTGGAACTTCATGGGCAGTGCATCACCAGGCCTCCCTGGCTCAAGTATGTAAGGCCGCAACATGGTCTTCGGTACACACGTTTACTAGATTCTATCAGGTAGACGTTAGAAGTCAGGAGGATGTCGCCTTTGGGCGCAGTGTGTTGCAGGCCGCAAAAGATCCTCATGCCTGATGGCGCCCAGCTTATGTACCCCCCCCTCATTTGGCATTGCTTTGGGACGTCCCATTAGTAATGACTAAGTCGCTCTGTGTCCCGTGATGTACGAAAAAGAAAAAGGGATTTTTATAACAGCTTACCTGTAAAATCCTTTTCTTGGAGTACATCACGGGACACAGAGCTCCCACCCCTCTTTTTGGGACACTTATTGCTTGGCTACAAAACTGAGGTGCTCCCGGGTGGGAGGGGCTTATATAGGGGAGGGTACTTCCGGTTTGGAATTGGCCAGTGCCAACACCTGAAGGTAAACTATATAACCCATTAGTAATGACTAAGTCGCTCTGTGTCCCGTGATGTACTCCAAGAAAAGGATTTTACAGGTAAGCTGTTATAAAAATCCCTTTTTTTTAACCAACGTTTTTTTCTCGTAGTTTTTTTTCATGTTTCCTCTCAAGCCTGTCTTGCATCCACAGGATCATTAAAAAAAACGCTTGAGCAAAGCGCAGTGACGTACAACACGTACGACGGCACTATAAAAGGGGAAGTTCCATTCGAATGGCGCCACCCTTCATGTTAGTAAACTTTGTTGAGCGGCGATTCGCGCTTTTCAGCCTCGTGCTTTTCAGTCCATTACAGCGTGACGAATGTGCCATCTCCATTACGAACGGTAGTTTTACCAGAACGAGCGCTCCAGTCTCATACTTGATTCTGAGCATGCGCGTTTTTTCCCCTCGCAAAAGCATACACACTATCGTTTTTCACGTCGTTAAAAAAAACGACATGAAAAACGACGTGAAAAAATAGAGCATGTTCAAAATTTTTAATGCCCGTTTTTCACGCCGTTAAAAATGCTCTGGAGCATACACGCAATCGGTTTTAATGGCCATTTTAAAAAATGGCATTTTTAACGGCATGAAAAACGATCGTGTGTACGCCGCATAACTTCAGCTTGCTCAATTAAGCTTTGACAAAAAATCCTGGAAGCCGATTAGTTTCTATGCAGAGCTGCACCAGATTTGCACTGTCCAGTTTTAAGCCTGATTCACACCTATGCATTTTTTGTGCTTTTTGCATTTTGCAAATTTGCACTACAGTCTATTTAACATCGTTTCCTATGGAACACGTTCTGTAGTGCAAATCTAAAAAATTCATAGGTGTGAATCAGGTCTTAGTAAATCAACCCCTATGTTATCTGAAATTTTACCATTGAGAAGTAAATGTTCATGAAATCATTATTTTGCAGGACAGTGGCTTAGCGATTAGCACTACTGCCTTACAGCACTGGGGTCCTCAGTTCAATTCACATCCAAGACACAATGTGCATTAAGTCTGCATGCTGTCCCTGTGTTTTCTTTTGGTAATCCAGTGTCCTCCCATAACCAAAGACATGCTGGTAGTTTAGTTGGCTCCTGTCTAAAATTAGCCCTAGCCAACAATATGTGTTGGGGGGGGGGGGGGGGGAGTGCTGGGTTAACTTTTCTTCCCAAACCTATTAGCTCACTCATGGCAAATAAGGATGAGCTCTGGCATGTTCGCATAGTACACGTGCAGAGCCCGCCAGGAAGTTGGGTCTCCCTGCGCTAATCAGAGCCAGGGAGACATTTCCCGATCTCTGCAGTCGAGCATCGGGACAATGTCTCCCTGGCTGTGATTAGCGCAGCGCGGTGCCGACTTCCTGGCGGACTCTGCACGTGTACTATGCGAACACGCCAGAGCTCATTCTTAAAGGCAAATATAAGCAGAACTATGGGCTTGATGTACTAAATATCATTAACACATGCATTAACCACTTAACCACTTGCCGCCCGCCCTATAGCGGATTGACGTTGGCAAAGTGGTTGCAAAATCCTGACAGGACGTCATATGACGTCCTCAGGATTTTGAGCCGCTGCGCGCCCCCGGGGGCGCGCATCGCGGCGATCGTTGCTGCGGGGTGTCAGTTTGACACCCCGCAACTCCGATCTAGGTAAAGAGTCTCCGGCGGACACTCTTTACCACGTGATCAGCCGTGTCCAATCACGGCTGATCACAGTGTAAACAGGAAAAATAGGATTTTTATAACAGCTTACCTGTAAAATCCTTTTCTTGGAGTACATCACGGGACACAGAGCGACATAGTCATTACTAATGGGTTATATAGTTACCGTCAGGTGCTGGCACTGGCAACTTCCAAAACCGGAAGTACCCTCCCCTATATAAGCCCCTCCCATCCGGGAGCACCTCAGTTTTGTAGCAAAGCAATAAGTGTCCCCAAAAGAGGGGTGGGAGCTCTGTGTCCCGTGATGTACTCCAAGAAAAGGATTTTACAGGTAAGCTGTTATAAAAATCCTATTTTCTTTTTCGTACATCACGGGACACAGAGCGACATAGTCATTACTAATGGGATGTCCTAAAGCAATGCCAAATGAGGGGGGGGATACACCATATATAAGCTGAGCGCTATCAGACATGAGGATCTTTTGCGGCCTGCAACACACTGCGCCCAAAGGCGACATCCTCCTGATTTCTAACGTCCACCTGGTAGAACCTAGTAAACGTGTGAACTGAAGACCACGTTGCGGCCTTACAGATTTGAGCCAGGGAGGCCTGGTGATGCACTGCCCATGAAGTTCCAACTGCTCTCGTGGAGTGCGCTCTAACTTTGAACGGAGGCGGTCTCCTTCTCAAGCCATAAGCTTGCATAATGACCTGTCGAATCCACTTGGCTAAAGTAGATTTTGACGCTGCCTGACCCTTTCTGGGGCCTTCCGGCAGAATAAACAAAGTATCCGTTCTGCGAATCTGAGCAGTGGCTTTTAGATAAGCTTTAACTGCTCTTACTACATCCAAAGAATGCAATAACTTTTCCTCTACCGAAGTAGGTTTGGGGAAAAAAGAAGGAAGAACCACATCTTGGTTCAAATGAAACCTCGATACCACCTTAGGAAGAAAGCCTGGATGAGGACGTAACACTACTCTGTCCTTATGGATAACCAGATATGGCTCCTTACAGGACATAGCTGCTAATTCCGATACTCTTTTAGCCGAACAAATGGCTACTAGAAAAATCAATTTCCTGGTGAGAAGCACCAAGGAAATATGCTGTAAATGGTTCAAATGGTTGTTTCTGTAGAACCGACAGAACCAAGTTTAGATCCCATGGACATATGGGAATATTAACCGGAGGACTAATACGCATCACTCCTTGTATAAAGGCTTTGACTAGTGAATGCGAAGCCAAAGGCCTTTGAAAAAATATTGACAAGGCCGAAATCTGACCCTTGATAGTACTCAAGGCAAGCTTCCTATCTACAGCCCACTGTAGGAAGTCCAGAATCCTACCTATTACGTACTTATGTGGATGCCATTTCTTGGCCTCACACCACGCGATGTACGCCTTCCAGATTCTATAGTAGATCTGCCTGGATACCGGCTTCCTGGCATTGATCATGGTAGATACCACAGCATTAGAGAGCCCTCTCTTTTTTAGAATGTGGGCTTCAATAGCCAGGCCGTCAAACCTAGGGCTGGTAAGGAAGGGTGGCATATCGGTCCTTGCGAAAGCCGGACGACGTGGGAGAGTCCAAGGACTCCCCACTGAAATTTTACAATCTCCGCGTACCACGTTCTTCGGGGCCACGCTGGAGCCACCGGAATCACTGGTTTCTTTTCTACCCTGATTCTGCGGAGTAATCGAGGTAACCATTGGCGGTGTGAATGCATATATCAGCTTGAACTGATCCTAAGGGAACACTAGGGCATCCGAGCCGCAAGCTAGGGGATCCCTTGTCCGAGAGACAACCCTGTCCCCCTTTGCGTTGAATCTGGATGCTAGAAGATCTACATCCGATGTTCCCCACCGCTGACATATTGTCCAGAAAACCTCGGGGTGAAGGGACCCTTCCTCTGGGCCTAATTGCTGGCGACTTAGAAAGTCCGCCTTCCAATTCTCCACTCCTGGAATGAATACCGCAGATATGGCTGGGACATATTTTTCTACCCATTTCAGGATGTAATTTACTTCCCTCTGGGCTGCACGACTCCTGGTGCCCCCCTGATGATTGATATATGCCACTGCTGTGGCATTGTCTGATTGCATTCTGACAGGGGACCCTTGGAGTTTGGATGTCCATGCTACTAGGGCATACCGGGCTGCCCGTATCTCTAAGAGATTGATGGGCAGGGCCTTTTCTGCATCCGACCAACTGCCCTGGAGAGACTATTGCTCCAGTACTGCTCCCCAGCCTATAAGGCTGGCATCTGTAGTGACCACCTTCCAAGAAATCGGACTGAAGGATTTCCTTTTTTCCAGATTCTGGGGAACCAACCACCAACGGAGGCTCTTGCGAACGGAAGGGGACAAGGACATTGTAAGTCTAGGGCCTGAACTTTTTTGTTCCAGGCTGACAGTATGGCCCCTTGCAAATTCCTTGAATGGAATTGACCGTAGGGTACTGCTTCGAATGATGCCACCATTTTTCCCCAGCAGCCTCATATACAGGCGTATGGACGGCTGTCTTTTTTGTACCCACTAAGTGGATCAAATCTTTCAAAGACAACACCTTTCCTCGAGGCAAGAATATTTTTCTCTGGCCTGAATCCAACCTTAGCCCCAAGTATTCCAGACTTTTGACTGGTTTTTAGGGCTGACTTGTCTCGGTTGATAATCCAACCGTGAGATTCCAGATACTTGATCGTCTTGTGAACGACCACGTCTAGTTTTTTCACTGAGTGGTCTATCAGCAACAAGTCATCCAGATATGCCATTATCATTACACCTTGTGTTCTTAGATTGGCCAATAAAGGGCCAGAATTTTTGTGAACACTCGTGGTGCTGTGGCCAAACCGAAGGGTAAGGCTCTGAACTGAAAATGGCGCCCTTCTACTGCAAAGCGTAGAAATTTTTGGTGGACTGGAAAGATGGGAATGTGCAAATAAGCATTTTTGATGTCGATCGTGGCTAACCAATCCTCCCCTTGTAGGGCAGTGGCCACCGATCGGATCGACTCCATCGGAAAGTCCTGATATACAGGAATTTGTATAGCCCTTTTTAGAATTAATATGGGCCTCCCGTCCGCGTTTGCTTCGGGACTGTAAAGAGGTTTGAGTAAAACCCGAACCCTCATTCTTCCAGGGGAACCTCCATAATTACTCCTTGGAGCAATAGTTGTTCTAGTGCCAACAGGAGGGACTCTCTCTTCCGGGGATCCCTTGGCACGTTTGACCTCAAAATGGGAAGGAGGAGAGTCTTTTAACTCCAAACTGTATCCCAAACCTACTGCGGAGAGCACCTATCTGTCTTGATCGTGTCCCGCCAGGTCTCTTTGCGAACAACTGGAGTCCTCCCCCCACCCGACTGAGTGGGGGCTTCAATGAATTTAACTTTGGGGGAGGTTTTGCACCTCCCCTGACCCAGGGTTTCTCATTACCCTGCTACTGTCCCTGTTTTTTACCCCCGGGATTTGACCGAGGAGGCCGTCGGAACTGTTACACAGCCGATGCCCCAGGGACTGGAGAAGCAGGCCTCTTAAAGAGGGACCTCTAACTCTGCTTTTAACCGGCAAGAGCGTATTTTTACCGCTGGAAATTTTCTGGATATATTTGTCCAGGTTTTCCCTGAATAAGCGTTCACCATGAAATGGGACGCTAACCAGCCATTCTTTACAGGGAGCTTCAGCAGACCAGTTTCTGAGCCATAGGAGCCTACGCATATGTACTATAGACAGCGTAAGGCGGGAGGCCTGATGGACTGAATCCTCTATGGCGTCAACCGCAAAGCCTAAGGCTCTAGGTAGATCAGCTAGGGCAAAGCCTGCCGATCTGTCAAGTCCCTCAAGACCTGTTTCAACTGATCCTTCACTGCTTAGCAGACCCCAATAGCTGCTACTGCTGGTTGTATCACCAAGCAGATTTTCATAAGGACTCCAATCTTTTATCTATTGGGTTCTTGAACATTTGGACATTATCCACTGGACATGTCAGTGATTTATACATACAAGAGATGGCTGCGTCCACTGTAGGGACCTTCCATTTTTTTTTTTTTTTTTTTTTTTGATGAACTTATCCTCCATGGGATAGACCACCGGAAATCTCTTGGGGGAATAAATATTTTCTCAGGACGTTCCCAATCCTGGTAGATGAGCCCTTTCAGTAAAGGGTGAAGTGGAAAAGAACAAACAGTCTGGGGGCTTCTAGCGACCCCAACGAGGATACAGTAGTGGTTGATGGTTCCGCAAGGTGCATTTTTAAATGCTGATCGGACCATGTTAGTCAGAGACTGAACCCATAATCTTTCAGCTTGAGATGCTGAGAAAAGGTTCCCCCACTGTTGATTCCTCTATAACAGAATCAACCTTATCCTGATCCCCTTCAGGCAGGTCGATCCCTGTATGGGACTGTTGCTCTGCTAACAGGCACTCTGAAGGAGGAGACGGAGATCGGGCGTGCTTTCCCTGACAGGGAGGCAGCGATAAATGTTGACAATCTCTCTCTAATCCTCCCAGAGCTGAGGAAAAAACCTCCTCTGTTACATACACAGGAGCAGGTGACTGAGGACAGCCACAGTACCAAGTACCCCTGCGGGGTCTCTACGGTCACTTACCTCTGAACTTCAGGGGAGACTGGTGCAGCAGGAGTATGCCCAAGATCCTCAGAGCCCGATGAGACCCCCTTCGCTTCCTGGAAGATTCAGTTCCGGAGCTACTGGACGGCATATTCCTAAGCCTAAAGCTGAGGTATTCCAGCCGTAATACACCACTTTTACTGAGAATAGTCTAGCACAATTGCTGCTATATCACAGTTGGTGTCTACTAATGTGCCTTTCTAGGGGATGCCTGTATCAACCGCTTGCTGTATGCCTTTAAATGTTGCCAGCTCTGTCTCTGTACTTCATAGCCAGCTTACTGCAATAATGTGGCTTTTTTTTAAAAACCTGCTGGGACGCCCGCACATGCGCAGAAGCGCTGCGGCGCGCACAGAGCGTCATCCCCCAGGCCCCGCCCCTTTTTCCGGCCACCTCTATATATAGAGGCGCGTGCACGCGCACGCGCGCGGCCACGTGCGCCTCGGCGCTAATTTTCAAACATGGAAACCAGGGACAGGAGCCAGGGCCCCCTTTGCCGCAGGCCGGGGGATAGACGAACACTGCAACATGGCAGAGGAAACAGTTTCCTGTAGGAGAACTCACCAGCTGCCTGGACTTTGTTCTCTGAGAAGAAACTAGTCCATATGACAAGAAAAACATTCCACAGCGGCCTCTAGTGGACAAACACAGGTACCGCAGTTTAATATACTAAATATATATAAAAAAAAACATTCCCTTTTTTTTTTTTTTTTTCTTGACCACCATTAAAAATTATTACATTTTTTTAGTAGTTACAGGCATGCACAGATATTAGCGGGAATACCGTTAGGTAACAGACAGAAAGACAAATTAGGCTTGGGGGTCCCCCAATAGAACCAAGTTCCTGGGAGCCCCCACTTACCTGTTCCCCGCCGCAGGACTTTGTTTGGTCCACAAAAGCCCAAACTTCACCTATCACGGCAGGCATTGTAATCAAACCTTCAGGGACCGGGTTCCCAAGGATTCCACTCCCCTGGACCTGTATAGCACCCTGCACAGAAAACATCTTGGTCGTGGGTATGACCAGAGCTCTGGATCCCAGGGTCCAGCTCTCCTAAGAGAAGCATTACAGGCAGAACCTTGCTCTTCTCTGCAAGGCCCGGGTACCGACCGTTTAGCTATGAAGCTTTTTTGGTCGGATCCGGAATAGCTTACTGAGGCCCAAAAGAACCTGTACGCAAGCTCAGTGAAAAACACATGTTTCTTCTTGGCCAACACCTTAGACACTGGCAAAAAACTGAGGTGCTCCCGGATGGGAGGGGCTTATATAGGGGAGGGTACTTCCGGTTTTGGAAGTTGCCAGTGCCAGCACCTGACGGTAACTATATAACCCATTAGTAATGACTATGTCGCTCTGTGTCCCGTGATGTACGAAAAAGAAAGCCGGTCATCGGCTTTTCCTCACTCGCGTCTGTCAGACGCGAGTAGAGGAGAGCCAATCGGCTGCTCCTCTGACAGGGGGGGTTTGTGCTGATCGATTATCAGCACAGCCCCCCCCCGAGGATGCCCCCACTGGACCACCAGGGACGCCACTGGACCATCAGGGATGCCAGCACCAGGTATGCCACCCTAGACCACCAGGGATGCCAGTTAGTGCCCCCTAATGGATGCCAATCAGTGCCCACAATGGATGCCAATCAGTGCCCACAATGGGCATCACTGATTGGCAGGCATTTTTGTTTGGCACTGATTGCCATCCATTACAGTACATCAGTGCCGCCTATCAGTGCCCACCCGTGCCACCTATCAGTGCCCATCCGTGCCACCTATCAGTAACCATCAGTGCCGCCTATCAGCGCCCATACGTGCCGCCTATCCGCGCCCATACGTGCCGCCTATCCGTTCCACCTATCAGTGCCGCATATTAGTGCCCATCATCAGCGCCCATCAGTGCCACCTCATTGGTGCCCGTCAGTGCAGCCCCATCAGTGAAGGAGAAAAACTTACTTATTTAAAAAGTTTTGTAACTGAAACAAAAAAAAATACTTTTTTTTTCAAAATTTTTGGTCTTTTTTTATATTTTTTTTAGCAGAAAATAAAAATCCCAGAGGTGATCAAATACCACCAAAAGAAAGCTCTATTTGTGGGGAAAAAAATGATAACAATTTTGTTTGGGTACAGTGTAGCATGACCGCGCAATTGTCAAAGTGCAACAGCGCAGAAAGCTGAAAATTGGTCTGGGCAGGATGGTGTTTAAGTGCCCAGTATGGAAGTGGTTAACCACCGCCTGCCGACAAATAACGGCGGCAGGGTGGTTGCTTAACTCAGGGAGGACGTTATATAACGTCCTCCCAGAATCACGCTCCCGCGGCCGTTTACCACGTGATCGCTCCGTCAAATGACGGAGCAATCACTTGTAAACAGACCGGCGTCATGTGATGATGCCGGTTCCTCTCTCCCCTCTTTGTACCGATCGGTACAGTGTGAGAGGAGAGGGGAGGGAGCGGATCATGTCAGCAGCGCTGTGGGCTGGATCTGTGACAATTGCAGTCACAGATCCAGCCATCCATTCATCCCTGCTCAGCCATCCCTGTGCAATACCCTGCACAATACTCTGCAATACCCTGCACAATGCTCTGCAATACCCTGCACAATGCTCTGCAATACCCTGCACAATGCTCTGCAATACCCTGCACAATGCTCTGCAATACCCTGCACAATGCTCTGCAATACCCTGCACAATGCTCTGCAATACCCTGCACAATGCTCTGCAATACCCTGCAATGCCCTGCGCCATACCCTGCAATGCCCGGCAATAACCACTTCCCGCCCGCCGTCATATGACATCCTTGACTTTGTGCGGGGATATCTGAATGATGCTTGCAGCTACAGGCATCATTCAGATATTAGCTTTTTCAGCCGGCAATTCCCTACACCATAAGAACAATCATAGCGGCTGTTCTGTCGCTTGATCATTCTTACGGGAGGCGAGAGGGGATGTCCCCGCCGCCCTCCGGTGCTTCTACCGACTCACCGCTACGATCAAAGCCAGGATTGTTTTTTGTTTTTTTTTGTTTGTTTTTTCAGGCTTCCCAGCCTAGAGGTGAGATGTGGGGTCTTATTGACCCCCATATCTCCCTGTAAAGAGGACCTGTCATGCCATATTCCTATTACAAGGGATGTTTACGTTCCTTGTAATAGGTATAAAAGTGATCAAAACATTTTTTGGGGTGGAAAAACATGTCAAACTAAAATAAATAAAGTACCGTAAAATGAACAATAAAAATTTTTTTTTTTTTTAAAGCGCCCCTGTCCCCGTGAGCTCGCATACAGAAGCGAACGCATGCATAAGTCCCGCCCACATATGAAAACGGTTTTCAAACCACACGTGAGGTATCTCTGCGAACGTTAGAGCGAGAGCAATAATTTTGGCCCTAGACCTCCTCTGTAACTCAAAACATGTAACCAGTAAAAATATTTAAAGCGTCGCCTATGGGGATTTTTAAGTAGCGAAGTTTGGCGCCATTCCACGAGCGTGTGCAATTTTTAAGAGTGACATGTTAGGTATCTATTTACTCGGCGTAACTTCATCTTTCACATTATGCAAAAACATTGGGCTAACTTTACATTTTTTTTTTTAACCACTTAACGACCGCCCACTGCAATTATACGTCGGCAGAATGGCACCGACAGGCAGAATCACGTAGATCTACGTGATCGCCTTTGTATAGTTGGGGGGTCCGATCGGACCCCCCTTCTTTACAGTGAGCGGCCGTTATTTGTTCGGGAGCGATCAGGGATGAGGGGGACGGCCGTTAGATTCCGGCCACCCCCTCGCGATCGCTCCCGGCGAATGAGAAAGCTTCCCTGCCTGTGTAATGTAAACACAGGCAGAGGAAGTGATGTCATCTCTCCTCGTGTCGGTCTTTTCGATCCGGCGCGAGGAGTGAAGACATCACATAGTAAGTGCACTAACAGCCCACTGACACCAGTACACGTAGGCACACAAATCACCCCCCCCAGTCACAGTGCACCGTTTGCAGTGGTCATTTTTTTTACTGATCACTGCAATCAGTGTCATTTGTGACAGTAAAAAGTTGCAGGGCAGTTAGGTTTAGGCCCCTTTAGGTCCAGGGTAGCCCCCTAACCCCCCTAATAAAAGGTTTAACCCCTTGATCGCCCCCCAGGTAACCCTTTCACCCCCTAACGCCAGCGTTACTAAGCGATCGTATTTCCGATCGCTGTATTTAGTGCCGGTGGTGCCCTAGATAGCCAGTTATTTATTTTTAGTTTCGTCGCAGGTTTTTATAGCGTCAGGTACCCCCATATATTATTTTAACCCCCTGATTGCCCCTAGAGTTAATCCTTTCACCAGTGATCACCGTATAAGTTTTACTGGTGACACTGGTTAGCCGGTTAGTTATTTAGTTATTTAGGTTACCCGTCAGGTTTTTATATAGCGTCAGGTACCCCCATATATAACCTAATAAAGGTTTTAACCCCCTGATTGCCCCTAGTTAACCCTTTCACCAGTGATCACCATATAAAAAGGTTACGGTTGACGCTGGTTGGTTAGTTTGCTTTTTATAGCATCAGGGCACCCGCCGTATATAACCCAATAAAGGTTTAACCCCCTGATCGCCCCCGGCGGCTGATATCAATTAGGTTTTAGCGCCAGAGAGGGTCTGCGTCGCCCCAGGCAGCGTCAGGTTAGTGCCAGTAACGCTAACACCCACGCGCAAAGCATACACCTCCCTTAGTGGTATAGTATCTGATCAGATCTATACTAGCGTCCCCAGCGGTTTAGGGTTCCCAAAACCGCAGTGTTAGCGGGATCAGCCCAGATACCTGCTAGCACCTGCGTTTAGCCCCTCCGCCCAGCCCAGCCCAGCCCAGCCCACCCAAGTGCAGTATCGATCGATCACTGTCACTTACCAAACACAACACACATAACTGCAGCGTTCGCAGAGACAGTCCTGATCCCTGCGATTGCTAACAGTTTTTTTGGTAGCGTTTGATACATTTGGTGACAGTCAGGTGCTTTTTTTACCTGTGAATCTTACTAGTGTACCCCTAAATTTAGAGCCCAAAATGGCAAGTCGAAGGTACACTAGTAAAGAGGCCTACGAGATTCTGAGCGTGACAGATAGTGAAGAGGAGGTCACGTATCTGTCAGATTCAGGCTCAGAATATCTTCCCGTAGAAGACAGTGACGTCAGCGGCCCCACGTCAGATAGCTCTGACGACGAAGTTGAGGTCCCTGCTAAGGTCAGGCGTACCCGATCCCGATCTTCTGAGGTTGTTGAGGAGCAAGAACCGCAGGGCTCTCGTATCATGGAGCAGAGTAGTACTAGCGCCGCTATTCCTTCTGGTGAATTGGCAAGCACCAGCGGCCTAGTACAGCCTGGGCGTACATCCAGCACTGCAGTATCACGTGGTGACGTGGCGAGTCCCATAAGTGCAGTTCAAGCTGGCGAGGTGGCAAGCACAAGTAGTGTCCCGCTGCCACCAAGAAGACAAAGGCAGGCCCGTCGTGCCCATAGTGCCCTTCCTGCAGAATTCGCCTATCCTGATTGGGTCCCCACCACTTCTGCAGAACCCGTACTTCCCCCATTCACTGCCCAACCCGGTATTCAGGTGGAAACAGCTGATTTTATGCCAATTGATTTTTATTCGCTGTTTTTCACGGAAGATCTCTATAGATCTATTGTGGACCAGAGTAATTTATATGCTGGTCAATTCATCGCCGCTAACCCCCAGTTGCCTAAAATTGCCAAAGATTGGAAACCAATTACGGTTTCCGAATTTAAGACCTTTCTGGGCCTTTCCCTCAACATGGGCACACATAAATTCCCGTCATTGCGTGCTTATTGGTCCACGCACCCAATTGACCACATGCCTGTGTTCTCTGCCTCCATGCCCAGGACACGATACGAGCAGATTTTGCGGTTCATGCACTTAAACAACAATGAACTTTGTCGTCCACGTGGGGACCCTGAATATGACCGGCTCTATAAAATTCGGCCCCTCATAAACCACTTCAACGAACGTTTTGCAGCCTTGTTTATTCCCGATCAAGTTGTCTGCGTTGATGAGTCCCCGATTAAATTTTCTGGCCGCTTGGCTTTCAAGCAGTACCTTCCCAGCAAGCGTGCCAGATACGGGGTCAAGCTCTATAAGTTCTGTGACAGGGCAACAGGCTATGTATTGAGCTTTACGGTTTATGAGGGAAAAGATAGATAGGTTGAGCCGGTCAACTGCCCGGATTACATTGGGAGCGCTGGCAAGATAGTGTGGAAATTGGTGTCACCCTTATTCGGAAAGGGGTACCACTTGTATGTGGACAATTATTACACGAGCGTGCCACTGTTTAGTCACTTGTTTGATCATCAGATTGGAGCATGTGGCACCGTGCGACCTAATCGCCGGGGCTTTCCCCAGCGGCTTGTAGATGCCCGTCTTAGGCTGGGGGAGAGAGCCTGCTTGAAGTGTAATAACTTGCTCGCTATGAAGTGGAGGGACAATAAGAATGTTTTCCTTCTTACCTCCCTTCATGCAGACACGACAGTCCAAATTCGTACGGCGACTGGTGTTGTGGAGAAACCCCTCTGTGTCCACAAATATAACCAAAATATGGGAGGGGTGGACCTCAACGACCAGTTGATGGCGCCGTATCTAATTGACCGTAAGGCGAGACGCTGGTACAAAAAAGTGTCTCTATCCTTATTCCAATTGGCTTTGCTGAACGCTCATGTGCTATACAGAGCTTCAGGCGGGACGTTATCTCTTCTAAAATTCCAGAATGAGATAGTCACAGAACTCCTGTATCCAGGCGGTTCTGCACCTCACCATCCCCAACCAAATGCAGTAAGCCGGCTGCATGAGAGGCATTATCCGTATGCCCTCCCGAGTACCCCTACCCAACGAACCCCCGAAAAAAAGATGTCGTGTCTGTAGCAAGCGCGGATTTAGGCGTGACACCCGTGTTTTTTGTCCACTCTGTCCTGACAAACCTGGTCTTTGCCTTGGTGAATGTTTTGAACGCTTCCACTCAAAAGTGAAGTTTTAGCGTAGGGTACAGCATTTCACAGACTAGGACACACTTACACAGGGTCTCCCAAGATGCCATTACATTTTGAGAGACCCGAACCATTACAGTTGTTAAAGTTACAAAAAAAAGTGTAAAAAAGAAAAAAAAAAAAAACGTAAAAAACAAAAACACAAAAAAAATATCAAATAAAAAAACCAAAAATAGTTGTCGTTTTATTGTTCTCTCTCTCTCTCTCTATTTTCTCTCTATTGTTCGGCTCTTTTTTACTGTATTCTATTCTGCAATGTTTTATCATGCTTGCTTTTCAGGTATGTAATTTTTTGTTTTCAGGTGCGCCATTCAGCTGCAGCGCGGAATTATTTATCTTGACAGCAACAGCGTTTGCTCCCACGATACATAAAGCCGTGACTCCAGTGCTGTAGGAGGTGATTTCACCACCACAGTTAAAAAAAAGAGCATATATGCCGAAGCATGGGGGCAGCAGGGGCGGAGGAGCGATTTTGCTCCTAATGCCGGGTATATACGGTCGAAATTCCGAAGGGAGGCTTGCCCGTGGAAAAGTCCGACCGTGTGTACGCGGCATAACCTTTTATGCCGCGTACATACGGTCGAAATTCCGACGAAGGCTTGCCCGTGGAAAAGTCAGACCGTGTGTACTCGGCATAACGTTTTTGCGGGAGGATGCCCCCATGCTTCGGCATATATATGGTGCATGTATGCCCATCATTAGAAGTGCGTGGATGAAGGGAGGTATTCTAATGGTGGGCATACCCACCAATCAATCTCTTTTTTTCGTTCAGCCAATAGCCAACAGAAAAAAAAAGGATTACAATACATGTCCAACAAGGACCAGCAACTTACTGGTATGTTGCTGGACTTTGAATGTTTATACCAGAATGATGTCTGCGGGTTTAGGTATCATCTTGGCATCGTTCTTTTCAGCCAGCGGCCGGCTTTCATGTAAAAGCAATTCTAGCAGATAATTAGCCTCTAGACTGCTTTTACAAGCAGTGGGAGGGAATTTCCCCGATCCGGATATAAACAGCGCCATTGGGAAATTGGGAAAGCATTTTATCACACCGATCTTTGTGTGGTCAGATGCTTTGAGGGCAGAGGAAAGATCTAGGGTCTAACCCCCAATTTAAAAAAAAAAAAAAAAAGAGTACTGTCACTACTTATTGCTATCATAGGGGATATTTACATTCCCTGAGATAACAATAAAAATGGTAAAAAAATAAATAAATATGGAAGGAACAGTTAAAAAAAAATAAAAATAAAAAAAAAATAATAATAAAAAAAATTTTAAAAAAAATTTAAAAAAAAAGCACCGCTGTCCCCCCCTGCTCTTGCGCAAAGGCGAACGCAAGCGTCGGTCTAGCGTCATATGTAAACAGCAATTGCATCATGCATGTGAGGTATCACCGCGAAGGTCAGATCGAGGGCAGTAATTTTAGCAGTAGACCTCCTCTGTAAATCTAACGGGGTAACCTGTAAAGGCTTTTAAATGCTTTTAAAAATGAATGTAGTTTATCGCCGCTGCGCGTTTGTGCACAATTTTAAAGCATGTCGTGTTTGGTATCCACGTACTCGGCCTATGATCATCTTTTTTATTTCATCAAACATTTGGGCAATATAGTGTTTTTTAGTGCATAAAAAAAAAAAAAAAAAAAAAAAAAAGAAGAAGTGTGTTTTTCCCCCAAAAAATGCGTTTGAAAAATCGCTGCGCAAATACTGTGTGGGAAAAAAAATGAAACACCCACTATTTTAATCTGTAGGGCCTTTGCTTTAAAAAAATATATAATGTTTGGGGGTTCAACATAATTTTCTTGCAAAAATATTTTTTTTCTTCATGTAAACAAAAATGTTTTAGAAAGGGCTTTGTCTTCAAGTGGTTAGAAGAGTGGATGATGTGCGACATAAGCTTCCTAATGTTGTGCATAAAATGCCAGGACAGTTCAAAACCCCCCCAAATGACCCTATTTTGGAAAGTAGACACCTCAAGCTATTTGCTGAGAGGCATGTTGAGCCCATTGAATATTTTTTTTTTGTCCCAAGTGATTGAATAATGACAAAAAAAAAAAAAAATGTACAAAAAGTTGTCACTAAATGATATATTGCTCACACATGCCATGGTTATATGTGGAATTGCACCCCAAAATACATTCTGTTTCTTCTCCTGAGTATGGGGATACCACATGTGTGAGACATTTTGGGAGCCTAGCCGCGTACAGGACCCCGAAACCAAGCACCGCCTTCAGGATTTCTATGGGTGTAAATTTTTGATTTCACTCCTCACTGCCTATCAGTTTCGGAGGCCATGGAATGCCCAGAATGCACAAAACCCCCCCAAATGACCCCATTTTGGAAAGTAGACACCCCAAGCTATTTGCTGAGAGGTATGTTGAGTATTTTGCAGATCTCGCTTTTTGTCACAAAGTTTTGAAAATTAAAAAAAGAAAAAAAAAAAAAAAAAGGCTTTCTTCATTTTCAAAAACAAATGAGAGCTGTAAAATACTCACCATGCCTCTCAGCAAATAGCTTGGGGTGTCTGCTTTACAAAATGGGGTCATTTGTGGGGGTTTTGGGCTATCTTGGCATTTTATGGCCTTCAAAACTGTGATAGGTAGTGAGGAGTGAAATCAAAAATTCATGCCCTTAGAAACCTTGAAGGCGGTGCTTGGTTTTTGGGGTCCCGTACGCGGCTAGGCTCCCAAAAAGTCCCACACATGTGGTATCCCCGTACTCAGGAGAAGCAGCAGAATGTATTTTGGGGTGTAATTTCACATATGCCCCTGGCATGTGTGAGCAATATATCATTTAGTGACAACTTTGTGCAAAAAAAAGTTTGTCATATTCCCGCAACTTGTGGCAAAATATAAAATATTCCATGGACTGCACATGCCTCAGTAAATAGCTTGGGGTGTCTACTTTCCAAAATGGGGTCATTTGGGGGGGTTTTGTGCTATTTTGGCATTTTATGGCCTTCGAAACTGTGATAGGTAGTGAGGAGTGAAATCAAAAATTTGCGCCCTTAGAAATCCTGAAGGCGGTGCTTGGTTTCCGGGGTCCCGTACGTGGCTAGGCTCCTAAAAAGTCCCACACATGTGGTATCCCCGTACTCAGAAGCAGCAGAATGTATTTTGGGGTGCAATTCCACATATAACCATGGCATGTGTGAGCAATATATCATTTAGTGACAACTTTTTGTAATTTTTTTTTTTTTGTCATTATTCAATCACTTGGGACAAAAAAAAAATATTCAAATGGGCTCAACATGCCTCTCAGCAATTTCCTTGGGGTGTCTACTTTCCAAAATGGGGTCATTTGGGGGGGTTTTGTACTGCCCTGCCATTTTAGCACCTCAAGAAATGAGATAGGCAGTCATAAATTTAAAGCTGTGTAAATTCCAGAAAATGTACCCTAGTTTGTAAACACTATAACTTTTGCGCAAACCAATAAATATACGCTTATTGACATTTTTTTTACTAAAGACATGTGGCTGAATACATTTTGGCATAAATGTATGACTACAATTGAGTTTATTCGATTTTTCTTATAACAAAAAGTAGAAAATATCATTTGTTTTCAAAATTTTCGGTCTTTTTCCGTTTATATTGCAAAAAATAAAAATCGCAGAGGCAATCAAATACCATTAAAAGAAAGCTCTATTTGTGGGAAGAAAAGGACGCAAATTTCGTTTGGGTACAACATTGCATGTCCGCACAATTTACATTTAAAGCAGCGCAGTGCAAAATTCTGAAATCACCTCTGGTCCTTTAGCTACCAAATGGTCCGGGGCTTAAGTGGTTAAGCACAAAACTTTTTTTTTCCCCGTAAAAAACGCGTAAAAAAAATTGCTGCGCAAATACCGTGCGAGATAAAAAGTTGCAATGACCACCATTATATTCTCTAAGGTCTTTTCTAAAAAACATATATAATGTTTTGGGGTTCTATGTAATTTTCAAGCAAATAAATGATGATTTTTATATGTAGGAGAGAAATGTCAGAATTGGCCTGGGTGCTACAGAACGCCTGAAGGTGCTCCCTGCATGTTGGGCCTCTCTATGTGGCCACGCTGTGTAAAAGTCTCACACATGTGGTATCGCCATACTCAGGAGTTATAGCAGAATGTGTTTTGGGGTGTAATTTGTGGAATGCATATGCTGTGTGTGAGAAATAACCTGCTAATATGACAATTTTGTGAAAAAAAAAAAAAGAGAAAAAAAAAATCTTGATTTTGCAAAGAATTGTGGGAAAAAAATGACAACTTCAAAAAACTCACAATGCCTCTTTCTAAATACCTTGGAATGTCTTCTTTCCAAAAATGGGTAATTTAGGGGGTATTTGTACTTTTCTGGCATGTTAGGGTCTCAAGAAATGAGATCGGCCGTCAGTACTTCAGGTGTGATCAATTTTCAGATATTGGCACCATAGCTTGTGGACTCTATAACTTTCACAAAGACCAAATAATATACACCAATTTGTACTTATTTTTACCAAAGATATGTAGCAGTATAAATTTTGGCCAAAATGTATAAAGAAAAAATACAAATTTGCTACATTTTATAACAGAAACGAAAAAAAAAATTTTTACAGAATTTTCAGTCTTTTTTCTCTTATAGCGCAAAAAATAAAAAACCCAACAGTGATTAAATACCACCAAAAGAAAGCTCTATTTGTGTGAAAAAAAAGGACAAAAATGTCATATGGGTACAGTGTTGTATGACTGAGCAATTGTCATTCAAAATGTGAGAGCACCGAAAGCTGAAAAATAGGATTTTTATAACAGCTTACCTGTAAAATCCTTTTCTTGGAGTACACCACGGGACACAGAGCTAGTCATTACATAATGGGTTAAGGGTCACCAGCGGTGATTGGACACTGGCACAACCAATGGAAGACAGTTCCCCTCCATATAACCCCTCCCATCAGGGAAGTACCTCAGTTTTGTAGCAAAGCAGTAAGGTTCCCATAAGAAGGGGGGGACCTCTGTGTCCCGTGGTGTACTCCAAGAAAAGGATTTTACAGGTAAGCTGTTATAAAAATCCTATTTTCTTTATCGTACACCACGGGACACAGAGCTAGTCATTACATAATGGGACGTCCCAGAGCAATGCTCATATGAAGGGGGGGAGACACAGATCAAAACAGGCCGCTTGCGGACCAGAAGCCCTATACTGCTGCCTGCAGCACACTTCGCCCAAAGGCGGAATCCTCATGTCCTTTCACATCTATTTGATAGAATTTGGAAAATGTATGGACTGAAGACCAAGTTGCAGCTTTACAGATCTGAGCCATCGAAGCCTGGTGGTGCACTGCCCATGAAGCACCTATCGCCCTGGTAGAGTGCGCCTTAACAGGAAAAGGAGGAGTCCTGTTCTTTAAACCATAAGCTTGAATAATTACTTGTCTAATCCACCTGGAAATGGTGGATCTTGATACCGCTTGGCCCTTCTTGGGCCCATCTGGTAAAATAAACAAAACATCTGTTTTACGTATCTGAGCGGTTGCTTGCAGATACACCTTTACCGCTCTCCCTAGATCTAGAGAGTGTAATAATTTTTCCCCCGCCGTCCGCGGGTTTGGAAAAAAGGAAGGCAGAACAATGTCTTGATTCAAGTGAAAAGCCGACACCACCTTAGGTAGAAAAGCCGGATGGGGTCGTAGTACGATTTTGTCCTTGTGACAAATTAGACAAGGCTCTTTACAAGAAAGAGCTGCTAGCTCTGATACTCTCCTAGCCGAAGCTATAGCAATCAGAAAAGCCAACTTCCTACTTAATATAATTAAAGGAATATGGCGAATAGGTTCAAAAGGTTGCTTTTGCAACACTGACAATACCAAATTCAAATCCCATGGACACAAGGGAGTCCTAACTGGAGGATTTATCCTCAGTACCCCCTTAATGAATGTCCGAACTAGGGAGTGAGATGCCAATGGTCTCTGAAAGAAGACTGATAGAGCCGATATTTGCCCTTTGATGGTGCTAAGGGCTAAATTCATATCCACTCCTAACTGGCAAAAAGCAAGAATCCTGCTTATTTCATATTTCTGAGGATTCCAACTTCTGGATTCACACCAGGAAACGTATGCTCTCCAGACTCTCTGATAGATGAGTCTGGAGGCTGGCTTTCTAGCATTAATGAGCGTAGAAAGAGCCGGACCAGAGACCCCTCTCTTTTTAAAAATGTGGGTCTCAGCAGCCAGGCCGTCAACTTTAGCCTTTGTAAGGAAGGGTGGAATACTGGACCCTGTGACAGCAGGTCGTGTCGGAGTGGAAACTTCCAGGGCCTTCCTATCGCCGTTTTTACAATCTCGGCATACCAAGGCCTCCTGGGCCAGTTTGGGGCCACTAGGATTACTGGTATTCCCTCCTCCTTGATCCTGCGAAGCAGTCTTTGTAGAAGAGGGATCGGAGGGAATGCCTAGATCAGTGAGAACTGATTCCATGGAGTTATTAGAGCGTCTGTATTATTAGAGCGTCTGTCCCGTAGGCTAGAGGATCCCTCGTTCTGGACACAAAGTTGTCCAATTTCTTGTTGAACCTGGCAGCTAGCAGGTCTACATCTGGGTTTCCCCATCTCAGACATATGGCCTGAAAGATCTCGGGGTGAAGAGACCACTCCCTGGTAGCAGCTGCTGACGACTCAGGTAGTCTGCTTGCCAATTTTCCATCCCTGGAATGAAGATTGCAGAAAGGCAAGGTACATGCTCTTCTGCCCATGCCAGGATCCGGTTCACCTCTCTTTGGGCTGCCCAACTGCGGGTGCCTCCTTGGTGATTGATGTAAGCTACTGCAGTAGCATTGTCGGATTGAACCCGAACTGGGTAGCCCTGTAACCTGTATGTCCAGGTTTTGAGGGCTAGATATACCGCCCGGATCTCTAGCACATTGATGGGCAGGATCCCCTGAGTCTTGGCCCAGGTTCCCTGGGTAGAAGCCTCCTCGAATACTGCACCCCAGTCCGATAGGCTGGTATTCCTAGATACCACCTTCCAGGCCACTGGGAGGAAGGACTTTCCCTTCCGTAAATTCCTGGCTTCTAGCCACCAATCGAAGTTGTGGCGTACTTGTGAGGACAGGCGCATGGGTATATCCAGAGCTTGGCTCTTCCTGTTCCAGGAAGCTAAAATATTGCCTTGAAGTAGTCTCGAATGAAACTGGGCGTAAGGGACCGCCTCGAAGGAGGCTACCATCTTTCCCAATAGTCTCATGCAAAGGCGAATAGACGGCCTCTTGTTTGCTTTGACCTTGTGGATCAGGTCTTTCAGAGACTGTATCTTCGGTTCTGGCAGGTATACCTCATTTTGGGCTGTATCTATGATCATGCCCAGGTACCCTATCCTTCTTTGGGCCTGGAGAGAGGATTTTTGTAAATTTATAATCCATCCTAAATGCTCCAGGTATCCTACTGTAGTGTGTACAGCGTGACCCAATCCGTCCTTTGACTGATCTATTACTAGTAGATCGTCCAGATAGGCTGTTACCGCAATGCCCCGTGTTCTTAGGTTACTAACAGAGGAGCTAGCACCTTTGTGAATACTATGGGCGCGGTGGCTACACCAAACGGCAGAGCCACAAATTGAAAGTGGCGATCTTCTACCGCAAACCTTAGGAATCTTTGGTGAGCGGGGAGGATGGGTATGTGTAAATGTGCGTCCTTGATATCTATGGACGCCATGAATTTTCCGCCCTTTAAAGTGGCGGCCACGGATCGGATCGTTTCCATTCGAAAATGGCGATCGTTCAGGAACCGATTTAGGGATTTTAGATCCAGGATGGGTCTGACATCTCCATTTGGCTTTGGAATCACAAAGAGGTTTGAGTAAAAACCTGAACCTCGCTCTTTTTGGGGTACGTCTGTAACTACCCCTTGAGCCATTAAGTGATTCAAACCTTTGAAGAAGGATTCTCTTTTTTGTGGATCCTTGGAGAGTCTTGAACCTCGGAATTGAGAAGATGGGATCTCTCGAAATTCCAGTTTGTACCCTGAGGATATTGTGGATACTACCCAATTGTCCTGGATTTCTGACCACCAAGTTGCTCAGAACTGACAAAGCCTTCCTCCCACTCGACCCCTTCACTGAGAGGCTTTGGGGGCTTGCTTATTAGCTCTTGCACCCCACGGCTTCTTGTTCTTCTGAGCTTGCCCCTTGATTTTGTGGGCGGCTAAAACAGGCCGCCGCCACTGGTTGGAGTCAGATTTCCCGGGAGCTGGGGAGAGAGCGTTTAAAACAAGATCTCTTGTTTTTCTTTCTCTCAGGTAAAAGTCATTTTACCACTTGATCTTCTGTATATATTTTTCTAAATCTTCCCCAAATAGGCGTTCGCCATGGAACGGGAACTTGCCAACAGCTTTTTGCATGGGGTCTCCGCTGACCAATGCTCAAGCCAAAGTACTCTGCGCATCTGTACCAGCTGGAGTGTAAGGCGTGATGCCTGTATGATAGAATCTCTCATGGCATCCACTGTGAAGCATAAGGCTTTTAGGCAAATTTTTCCCAATTTCTAGCCTGCTCTGAAGGCAGTTCCTTCAGCCCCTGCTTTACCTGTTGGCTGATGACCTGACCCATACCGACTGCTGCTACTGCAGGTTGGGTAATTGAGCCGGCCAAAAGGAAGGAGGATTTCAACTTCCTCTCAGAAGGATCTTTTTAAACCCTTGTACATTATCCACCGGACATGTCAGGTTTTTATTTACACAAGAAATAGCCGCAACTACCGCAGGCAGGCTCCATTTCTTAAAAAAAAATTTTTCCCCCATAGGATAAAGAATGTTAAACCTTTTTGGAGGTGAGAAACGCTTATCTGGATGTTGCCAGTTTGCGTATATTAGATCCTCTAGTAACGGATGAACCGGGAAGGAGCATGCACCTTGCAGGGATCTTAATGACCCTAGGGAGGAGACAGGTAATTCCGTTACCTCCGCAGAGGTTAACTTAAATGCACTGCTATAGCATTGTACCTGTGACCTTAAAATCTGGCTCCTCATCCTCTGCTGATGTAGCCTCGTCCTCCTCATCCTCCTCCCTCAGGTACTTCTGAAGGGAGGTCCCATACTGGAAGAGACCTGCTTCGCTTATTGTTCCTTTTTAGAGGACTTAGCGATTAAGGTAGCAATTTTTTCCTCCAGATTATTTAGGGCAGCTGATAAAGTGTCCTCAGTGACATATACAGGCCCAGGCTTCACTGAGGAAGCCGCCATACCTGACAGAGGTAATGGCTCATCCTGAACAGGTGCATTTAGCAACCCAGGAGAGAAAGGTACCGAGTCAGCACAGTTAGAGCCTCCTCTCAGGCGGTGGTGCTTTCTTATCTCTTTTTGTCCGTATTACTTCCCCTGGAAGGCTTACCGTTTAGACAAAATACAAGGTACCTAAATGCATATACTACCGTGTTCAGTTTAGCAAATACATTAAGTATGCAACTTTTAACACATAACTATGCATAACATGGATGTCTTCTAGGAAGTACCCAATCCAACCACATGGAGTCTTACGTCCCTGTATAGCTGCTGTGTTTCTCTGCCAAGAATAAGAGAACTAACGAGCTTGCTTGCTGCTGCAGTGCTTCTCACACTGACAGTCTTTTAAAATTGGCGCCGTTTCTGTGCCTGCGCGCGCCACGTGCCCGCGCACGCCTTCGCCCCCCCCCCTCCGATAAAGCGCGCTCCCGCGCGCGCGCGCGGCCCTTAGCGCTATGGCGGTGGCCATAGTGAGAGAGGACTCTCATCAGCCCTTGTTCCCACTTACCTGCATCTGCAGGTGTCTGGTCGGCCACCGAAAGGAGGATCGGGGTGCCCCAGCAAGCTCAGCAGCGGAGGTAACGAGCAGTGTACTTCGCCGAAGCCGACACTGAACAGAGTGAGGTGAGTATATTCAGCTCTTTACTCCCCCCAGTGGTGGAAAAAAAGAAGACATCCACTTTTTGAAAAAGGTCCCAACCTAGTTATGGACCTTCTAATCTCACCTTATCCACGCCGCAGGTTTTTCTGCTGAAAGATTTCAGACAGATACCAAACTTCACCCTTCACGGTGGGCTATGTGTGCCAACCTTCAGGGATATGGGTTCCTATTTAAAGGATACCTCTCCCCTGGGCCTTGTACAAGACTCTTACCAGGACTTTATAGCGAAATAGCGAAAGTGCTGGATCTTAGAGCCCAGTCCTCCGAAGAGAGACATTACAGGCGACGCCTCATGGATGAGGCCAGGATCCCATCCAGATTCAGCTCATTTGTAGGCGTCTTGGATGGATCCGAAAGCATAGCTCTTTTACCCCCAGAGGGTCTCTTTGGTAGAGCTTTCCTTTAGCACCTCCTAACGCGTCCAACACCTTTCGACACTGGCGAAAAAACTGAGGTACTTCCCTGATGGGAGGGGTTATATGGAGGGGAACTGTCTTCCATTGGTTGTGCCAGTGTCCAATCACCGCTGGTGACCCTTAACCCATTATGTAATGACTAGCTCTGTGTCCCGTGGTGTACGATAAAGAAATTGGTCTTGTTATTAAGGGGGTTTAAGTGCCCAGTGGTCAAGTGGTTAAAGGGGACAGCAATTTCACTTGAGATTGCAACTTTTTATTATTGAATATTATGTATGAAATATGTGCCAAACTTCTAGGGGACAGCATTTAATCAAAATGAGAATGTGATTTAGTCCCTTTACAAACTACACAAGACAACCAAATACATGTCATTACCAGGGACAACATTATTCAGCCATGTCTGAGCGCTTCCAATGCATCTCATTCTGTGTCTAGGAAAGCACTTTTTAACCACTATCCTATGAGAAAGAATCCTAAAGAGCTGGGCTGCTGGGTTAGTAGTATTAATGAGTCTCAATCATACTCCAAATCTCATCTATCTGGGGAACTAAAGCCTAGTACAGGCGGTTCCCTACTTACAAACATCCAACTTACAAACGCCTCCTACTTACAAACGGAAGGAGACAACAGGAAGTGAGAGGAAATCTACCCCTAGAAAGGGAAATTCTCTCCTGTAAGAGTTAATATGGGAAAAAGGTGTCTCCACTGATGCTTTATCACCAATCCTTGTTTCCCTAATAACCCCAAATTTTCAAAATCCAATTGTCATTGGGACAGAAAGTGAGGTGAAATCTTCTGAACAGGGGCACAGACAGCAAAACAAATGTTACAGGGGTGTTAAACCTTCCCTATGCTATCCAAAAATCTTAAAAATAGATTTTTTGGCTGGAGCTACACTTAAAAAAAAAAAATGTACCTGTTCCAAATTACAGACAGATTCAACTTAAGAAAAAACCTACAGTGCCTGTCTTGTTTGCAACCCGGGGACCGCCTGTACATGCAATGAGATTATCGGACGAATGATCGTTCCCTTTTTTTGTCCATGCTAGTCCCCATAATCAAAAACAAATAGGTTACTAAAGTATAATGCCTTGTACACACAAGCGGAATTTACATCGGAATAAACTTGACACTAAAATCCGACCGCCAAGAACGCAGTGACGTTTCTATTGTTAAAAAAAAGAAGGTGGTGACGTAAAACACTAAGACGAGCCGAGAAAATGAAGGTCTATGCTTCCAAGCATGCGTCGAATTGTTTCCGAGCATGCGTGGTTTTTAGTCCGTCGGAATCACATCTAGACGAACGGAAATTCCGATAGAAATTTTTTTCAGATGAAAAAAAGAGAACATGTTCTCCATCTAATTCCGTCTGAATTTCCGAAGGAAAAAGTCACACACGGTCGGAATATCCGATGAAAAAATTCCGTCTGACTTTTTTCATCGGAAATTCCGAGCGTGTGTACACGGCATAAGAATTCCCATATGAAAAAAATTTTTTTTTTTGGAAGTGATGTAATGTGCTATACTGATTAAATGATGATGTACTGATTAAATCATGTTTGTTCCTTTGAATAATTTTGGACCAAAGCTGTGTATGAATGATCAGATTAACGTATGATCGCTTTGGAAATTGATTTTTTTTGTACGATTTTCTGATCGTGTGTACTAGGCTAAAGACAGCTTCCAAAAGGGGCAGATGTCTAAAGGGACTTTCACACTGAGGCGGTGCCAGTGTTAACAGTACAGCGCCGCTAGTTTAAGCGGCGCTTTACTGCAGTTATAGCTGCGCTTTTCGGCCGCTAGCGGGGTGCTTTTAACCCCCACTAGCGGCCGAAGAAAGGGTTAAAAGTTCCCGTGTTACGGAGCTGCCGAAGCCCTTTGCAGGTGCTTCGGCAGTGCTGCCCATTCATTTGAACGTGCAGGGCGTTTTGGGAGCGGTGTATACACCGCTCCCGCACTGCCACAAAGATGCTGCTTGAGTGACTTTTTTTTCCCGTCCTGCAAGCGCACCACCCCAGTGTGAATGCACTCAGGCCTTCACACTGGGGAGGCATGAGGAGGCGCCTTTCAGGCAATTTACAGGTGCTATATTTAGCGCTAAAATGCCTGAAAAGCTCTTTTAGACAGAGAATTTTTTTTTATTTTTATTTTTATACGGTTTATTTAAAAAGCGATTTAAATTTGAATGTTCTTTTCTAAAGTCACATTACACCACATTTTAAAACAGTAAATCAAAGTATGATCTGCAGCTTAAACTTCCTTTACCCCTAGACCCCTTTCACACTGGGTCGTTTTGCAGGCGCTAAAAATAGAGCCCCGCAAACCGACCTGAAACAGCCGTTGCTGTGTCTCCAGTGTGAAAGCCCTGAGGGCTTTCACACTGGAGCGGTGCGTTAGCAGGACTGTAAAAAAAGTCCTGCTAGCAGCATCTTTGGAGCGGTGAAGGAGCGGTGTGTATACCGCTCCTCCACTACTCCTGCCCATTGAAAGCAATGGAACACCGCGGCTATACCGCCGGCAAAGCGCCTGCAGACGCGCTTTGCGTGGTTTTAAACCCTTTCTCCGCAGCTTGTGGGGGTAAAACCGCACCGCAAGCGGTTCTTTACCGCCGACGCACCTCCCGCTCCAGTGTGAAAGGGGCCTTAGCAGTTCCATCTTGGTAGGACTTTTAACCACTTGCCGCCCGCAGTCTGACACCCCGCAACACCGATCTAGGTAAAGAGTCTCCGACGGAGACTCTTTACCACGTGATCAGCCGTGTCCAATCACGGCTGATCACAGTGTAAACAGGAAAAGCCTGTCATCGGCTTTTCCTCACTCGCGTCTGTCAGACGCGAGTAGAGGAGAGCCGATCGGCTGCTCCTCTGACAGGGGGGTTTGTGCTGATAGATTATCAGCGCAGCCCCCCCGAGGATGCCCACACTGGACCACCAGGAATGCCACCAGACCACCAGGGATGACAGCACCAGGTATGCCACCCTAGACCACCAGGGATGCCAGTTAGTGCCCCCTAATGGATGCCAATCAGTGCCCACAATGGATGCCAGTGCCCACAATGGATTGGCATCCATTACAGTACATCAGTGCCGCCTATCAGTGCCCACCCGTGCCACCTATCAGTGCCCATCCATGCACATCCGTGCCACCTATCAGTGCCCATCTGTGCCACCTATCAGTGCCCATCCGTGCCACCTATCAGTGCCCATCCGTGCCACCTATCAGTGCCCATCCGTGCCACCTATCCGCGTGCCGCCTATCCGTGCCCATCCATGCCACCTATCAGTGCCGCATATTAGTGCCCATCAGTGCCCATCAATGCCACCTCATCGGTGCCCGTCAGTGCAGCCCCATCAGTGAAGGAGAAAACGTACTTATTTAAAAAGTTTTGTAACTGAAACAAAAAAAATACTTTTTTTTTTTCAAAATTTTCGGTCATTTTTATTTTTTTTTAGCAGAAAATAAAAATCGCAGACGTGATCAAATACCACCAAAAGAAAGCTCTATTTGTGGGGAAAAAATGCTAAAAATTTTGTTTGGGTACAGTGTAGCACGACCGCGCAATTGTCATTCAAAGTGCAACAGCGCAGAAAGCTGAAAATTGGTCTGGGCAGGAAGGTGTATAAGTGCCCTGTATGGAAGTGGTTAAAGTAGTCATTTTTTTTGCAATACTTCCTAAAAAGAGCTCCAATTTATCAAACAAAATAAACTTCTCACCTCCCTCACCCTGGTGAAAACCCAAATTTGCATGAAAATAGGCTCCCCTTCAACTGAAAACAAATAAGAAATCAGAAGAACATTTTGCATGACAAAAGTTTCACCATGAGGGGTACCTTTTATGTCCGGATAACTTTCAAAAGAGGTTTTAGATGTTAACACTGATCGCAGTGATAGGGCCATGTAAGTTTTCCTCCTTGAGGGGGGGGATGGGGTGAACATAGGGAAATAAACCATTGGAAAATGCTAGAACTAAGACTAAGAATTTCACTGCTTGAAAACAGTCAAACAGCCAAGAAAAAAAAGAAGAAAAACATTCTGTTCAATTGACAAGGAGTTGTGCATGCTGTATGCCAGCATCACTCCAAACTGAGGAAATGCTTCTAATTGACAAAAAGAGGGTGTAATCAATCTGTTCCCTGTTCTGTGCTGTGTCTGTGACAGACATGGCAGAACAGTACACCTGGATCTGCATGCTTCGGATTCCTGACTGCCTCCTTGTCCTTGCTCAGCTGAGTTTGGGAGGTAAGAAGGGGGGGGGGTGTGTTAACCCTACAGGCTCTGCTCCTACAGGATAATCACTGTGGGCAGAGAAAAGAATGGGAGCGGTCTTCTGAAATTCTGTAAACCAGGTTCTACCTCTGATTATTAGGTGCAGGACTGGCTCAAGTTTCTGTTTCACTCTGAAAGAGAAACTGGCATGGGTGACAAACAGAGACCTGAAACAGCTCTATCTGCTCTGTTAATGCAGCCTACGCTAGTTTATATTGGCACAGGAAGTTTAGTTAATTCCCAAGATTGTGCTTAGGTGGCAATTCAATACAGTACAAAAGAAAAAAAATGAGCAGAGGTCTTATTCCCTATGAGAGAACCCATTATCAAATTATATATATATATATATATACACACATATACATATACACACACAATAGTGTTGGGGACCTCGTGCTACGGAAATGAAAATCGCAGTTGTTTAAAATATTAAAGCTGCTCCCCTTAAAAGTGCAGTGTGCTAACTTTAAATGTTGTAGTGGTAAGTGGTAGGGGGCGCTGATAAAGTGCTAATGAAAAAAATCAGTTACTAAATAGTATACATTAGAAACGAACCAAGTTCGATAACTTGCATAGTGCTATTACATGAAGCAAACTAAACAATTGATAATAATAGTGATAAATTCATTAACCCAATAATCAATCAATCCAAAATCCATTAATATTGTTTCCGTTGTAAATCTTAGCCGTGCACTGTCACCAAGGCAAATCTTTCTGAATAACACCTGATGAGTGTGAGTAAATTGCCTACTCACCAGATAAACATGACCTCTTTAACTAAAAAGAAGGTCACATAATTATATATATATATATATATATATATATATATATATATATATATATATATATATATATATATATATATACACACACACACACACACACACACACACACACACACACACACACACACACACAGCGCTTTGAAAAAGTATTCATACACCTTGAAATTTTTCCACATTTTGTCATGTTCCAACCAAAATCATAAATGTATTTTATTGGGATTTTATGTGATAGACCAACAAAAAGTGGCACATAACTGTGAAGTGAAAGGAAAATTATAAAATGTTTTTCAAATTTGTTAACAAATAAATATCTGGAAAGTGTGGTGTGCATTTGTATTCAGCCCCCATTACTCTGATACCCCTAATTAAAATTTAGTGGAACCAATTGCCTTCAGAAATCACCTAATTAGTAGATAGAGTCCTTCTGTGTGTAATTTATTCTCAGTATAAATACAGCCGTTCTGTGAAGCCCTCAGAGGTTTGTTAGAGAACCTCAGTGAACAATAAGCATCATGAAGGCCAAGGAACACACTAGACAGGTAAGTGATAAAGTTGCGGAGAAGTTAAAAGCAGGGTTAGATTATAAAAAAAATATCCCAAACTTTGAACATCCCATGGAGCACTGTTCAATCCATCATTAGAAAATGTATGGCACAACTGCAAACCTGCAAAGACATAGCCGTCTTCCTAAACAGACAGGCCGGGCAAGAAGAGCATTAATCAGAGAAGCAGCCAAGAGGCCCATGGTAACTGCAGGAGCTGCAGAGATCCACAGCTCAGGTGGGAGAATCTGTCCACAGAACAACGATTAGTCGTGCACTCCACAAGTCTGGCCTTTATGAAAGAGTGGCAAAAAGAAAGCCATTGGTTGAAAGAAAGCCATAAGAAGTCCGGTCTAAAGTTTGCGAAAAGTCATTAGGGGGACACAGCAAACATGTAGAAAAAGGTGCTTTGATCAGACAAATTGAACTTTTGGCCTAAAAGCAAAATGCTATGTGTGGCAGAAAACTAACACTGCACATCATCCTGAACACACCTTCCCCACTGTGAAACATGGTGGTGGCAGCATCATGTTGTGGGGATGCTTTTCTTCAGCAGGGAAAGGGAAGCTGGTCAGAGTTGATGGGAAGATGGATGGAGCCAAATAATACAGGACAATCTTAGAAGAAATCCTGTTGGAGTCTGAAAAAGACTTTAGACTGGGGCGGAGGTTCACCTTCCAGCAGGACGACGACCCCAAACATTCAGCCAGAGCTACAATAGAATGGTTTAAATCAAAGCATATTCATATATTAGAATGGCCCAGTCAAAGTCCAGACCCAAGTCCAATTGAGAATCTGTGGCAAGACTTGAAAATTACTGTTCACAGACACTCTTCATCCAATCGGACAGAGCTTGAGCTATTTTGCAAAGAAGAATGGGCAAAAATGTCACTCTCTAGATGTACCAAACTCGTAGAGACATACCCAAAAGACTTGCAGCTGTAATTGCAGCGAAAGGTGGTTCTACAAAGTATTGACCCAGGGGGGCAGAATTCAAATGCACGCCACACTTTTCACATATTTATTTGTAAAAACAATTGAAAACCATTTATCATTTTCCTTCCACTTCACAATTATGTGCCACTTTGTGTTGGTCTATCACATACAATTCCAATAAAATACATTTGTTTTGGTTGCAACATGACAAAATGTGGAAAATTTCAAGGGGTATGAATAATTTTCCAAGGCACTGTACACACACACACACACACACACACACCCCCCCTAGGATATAACCTTTCATGAATTGGTGTTAGTAGCAAACATACTCTGGTGTGTACAACATTCCAATATCTGTGGCCCATTCAGCTCTTTATTTAGGTACTTTATTATACTGCACTTACCTACCAATTCACCAGTGAGATAACATGACATTTTACTGAACATATCCTTGCAGAGCTCATTGATATCAGCTTCTGGTGGCTCAACTGCCTCTTCTGCAGTCTCAACTGTAGTATCATCTGCAGGGAGCAATACATAAACAAGATTTAATAAGAAAATTATTTAAATTCTGTAAGATTTAGTGATGTGTTACATCTTCATCAAAATAAATCAACTTTGTAAAAGTATGCCATTGGCAGGTACCCGTTTCCCACTTCTGGCTTAGTTCGCCAGACGTTCGGCCCCTCCTTTTCCCTCGCAGCTGTCCCATTGAGAAAGCGCAGCGCGATTTGCACATGCACAGTAGGAAACTAGTTGTGAAACCAAGATGGTGGAGGCAGCACCCGAGAGACAGTTCAAGATGAGGACACTGGATGTCTGGACAGGTAAGTACCCTAATAGTAAAAGTTAGCAGCTACAGTATTTTTAGCTGCTAACTTTTTTTTTTTTTTGGGGGTGAGGGTGGGGTGGGCGGGGAGTTGACTCCACTTTTAGCAGGTAGTTAAGCATGTTATACTTACCCAATCTAGAGCAGTCAACACAGAGCAAGCACTCCCAAGTTCCCAAGTAGTGGAGATGCCAGTTTTTTCCACACTACATTACCTTGGGTACCTTAAAAGCTCAGTTAATATGAACTTGGGCCAGGAGCATCACCAGCTTGTTCAGTTAGGTCCCTTTCACACAGTCGTACCGCTGACAAGTAAAAAAAACTACAGCAATGTATTTCTATGGACTAATGGATGATAATTTTTCAACATCTGCGTCCGTTCCATTTTTGTTTTTAATGGAGAATACTCTGTCCAGATCTGTTTAAACGGAATGGAACAGATGTAAACGGATGATGTCTGTTTGCATCTGTTCTGTGAAGATATAATTTTGGGGAAATGTTTTATTTTTTTTAAATCAAAGATGTTTATTGAAACAAAACAAAAAGACAGAAAGAAAAACACAGCATAGCAAATAAAAAAAACTTCACAGCTCACATGCAAGACCCCAAGTTAGCCATATCGTTCTATTATCAGTGCAAGAGGTACATTCAGACAATATGCATCCTCCACCATCACAAGTCACCCAAGTCAGGCAACTCTTCTAAAGGGACTGCACATGCAAAAGTCCGCCCTACAGGCTGATATGCATACATTAAGTTAATCATATTTCCCTCCCGTGTTGTAGCTCGACCACTCACCCACCCTCTACCTCAGAAGCCTATCCATCACCAGATCAACCGGAGACAGGCCGGGGGTATCCAACCAAGATGCCCACAGCCTCTCAAACTTTCCCGTGCGACCCCTGTGTTGATAGATATATTTCTCCAGCCTTATGATGTCACCCATCTGTGCAATCCATTCCTTCAACGTTGGGGGCTCAACCGCCTTCCAATGTCTAAGGATCAGCTTACGGGCCTGGAAGAGAGCCCTCAGTATGGCCTGTTTGGAATCATCTTCCATGGGAATATCGTCCACGATCACAAGTAAGCACAGTTTCGGGTTAGTGGGTATGACAGTCTGATACACTCTGTTAACGGTGGCTACAACCCCTGTCCAGAATAAAATGAAGCTTGGGGCATCGCCATAGCAGATGGATCAGGTCCCCATGGTCCCTCGCACATCTGGGGCAGTTGGAATCCGGTCTCACCCCCATCTTAAACAATCTATCGGGCATATAATGTACTCTAAAAATAATGTACAGTTGTGATAACCGTTGGGCCACGATTAAGGAGCAAAGTTGCACTGCCTGAAGTGCCTCCTCCCATTGTTCATCCTCGAATGTACCCACATCCCTTTCCCATTTGCTGAGGGGAATTATTTTTATCTTTATTTTATTTTTTAAACTTCAGAACCAAAAGACAGCCTATGATCCAGGTAGTGGTCATACAGTAGGAAGTTACATCCCATATTCTCCACATGACTAGCATGGCACGAGACACGTTCCACAAAACCTGGTGCATGCCAGGCCAGGCTTGTGAATCACATCATGCCATAAATATAGTAACAGAGTGGCAATGCAGCAACTCTGTCAAATCTTTAAAGATGTGAATTGGTCAACAGTGTATGATAAACAGCAGATGAAATGTGGCAAGTGTCATATAGGTTAGCCTTTTTATCTGCAGCAGGATCCCAATTGTGCCGTTGCATTGCTATAAAATGGTTTTTCTGTCTAAAGAAGAGTAGGACTGCATTATGAACAATAATCTCTAATATTTACGTATCACATGCTTTATCACCAAAAGCAGCACCTGCACCTTTTCAATGCACTGAAGTGATGGGCACAGGCATAATAGAGAATAATGTACTTTCCACTCTCTTACAGTGCAGCTTGACAGCAAATGCATGTCAAAACACACTCTTTTAATGTATTGTCCCTCTACGGTTAATGACAGGGGTAACCCTAACCAAACTCAACTACCCTCAACGAAGCCTCTTAGATGGACAATTGTAAAGTGTTTAGTGGAGCCCCTTACCATATACATTATCCAATTGTTTATCCAAGAGGCCCAGGGGTTATGTTTAGGTGTTCTGTCCTGAAAGCAACAAATGTCGATCTATCTACGGTAAGTTTCAGTTACCATATGTAAAACATATACAGTGGGGCAAAAAAGTATTTAGTCAGCCACCAATTGTGCAAGTTCTCCCACTTAAAAAGATGAGAGAGGCCTGTAATTGTCATCATAGGTAAACCTCAACTATGAGAGACAAAATGTGGAAACAAATCCAGACAGACAATCACATTGTCTGATTTGGAAAGAATTTATTTGCAAATTATGGTGGAAAATAAGTATTTGGTCACCTACAAACAAGCAAGATTTCTGTCTTTCACAGACCTGTATCTTCTTTAAGAGGCTCCTCTGTCCTCCACTCATTACCTGTATTAATGGCACCTGTTTGAACTTGTTATCAGTATAAAAGACACCTGTCCACAACCTCAAACAGTCACACTCCAAACTCCACTATGGTGAAGACCAAAGAGCTGTCGAAGGACACCAGAAACAAAATTGTAGACCTGCACCAGGCTGGGAAGACTGAATCTGCAATAGGCAAGCAGCTTGGTGTGAAGAAATCAACTGTGGGAGCAATAATTAGAAAATGGAAGACATACAAGACCACTGATAATCTCCCTCGATCTGGGGCTCCACGGAAGATCTCACCCCTTGGGGTCAAAATGATCACAAGAACGGTGAGCAAAAATCCCAGAACCACACGGGGGGACCTAGTGAATGATCTGCAGAGAGCTGGGACCAACGTAACAAAGGCTACCATCAGTAACACACTACGCCGCCAGGGACTCAGATCCTGCAGTGCCAGACATGTCCCCTGCTTAAGCCAGTACATGTCCGGGCCCGTCTGAGGTTTGCTAGAGAGCATTTGGATGATCCAGAAGAGGATTGGGAGAATGTCATATGGTCAGATGAAATCAAAGTAGAACTGTTTGGTAGAAACACAACTCGTCGTGTTTGGAGGAGAGAGAATGCCGAGTTGCAACCAAAGAACACCATACCTACTGTGAAGCATGGGGGTGGCAACATAATGCTTTGGGGTGGTTTCTCTGTAAAGGGAACAGGACGACTGATACGTGTACATGAAAGAATGAATGGGGCCATGTATCGTGAGATTTTGAGTGCAAACCTCATCCCATCAGCAAGGGCATTGAAGATGAAACGTGGCTGGGTCTTTCAGCATGACAATGATCCCAAACACACCGCCCGGGCAACAAAGGAGTGGCTTCGTAAGAAGCATTTCAAGGTCCTGGAGTGGCCTAGCCATTCTCCAGATCTCAACCCCATAGAAAACCTTTGGAGGGAGTTGAAAGTCTGTGTTGCCCAGCAACAGCCCCAAAACATCACTGCTCTAGAGGAGATCTGCATGGAGGAATGGGCCAACATACCAGCAACAGTGTGTGACAACCTTGTGAAGACTTACAGAAAACGTTTGACCTCTGTCATTGCCAACAAAGGATATATAACAAAGTATTGAGATGAACTTTTGATATTGACCAAATACTTATTTTCCACCATAATTTGCAAATAAACTCTTTCCAAATCAGACAGACAATGCGATTGTCTGGATTTGTTTCCACATTTTGTCTCTCATAGTTGAGGTATACCTATGATGACCATTACAGACCTCTCATCTTTTTAAGTGGGAGAACTTGCACAATTGGTGGCTGACTAAATACTTTTTTGCCCCACTGCATTTCTTTTTTGAATACTGAAAATAAAAGATAAAAGCTGATTAGTTGCTATGCATAACTTATCCAGATTCTGGTTTTCCCCAGTTTTGATAATATCCCCTGATCTGTGTGTGTCCCCAAAAGTAACAAATGGGACAGTACTGTGATAAATTATATAAATAACGATGCTAATGTTACTTTATATTACTGTGCCTGAATCAAGAATGAAGAGAATTTGTCACTTTGCCTATTCAAGGAAAATTTACAGTCTTTTGAAAGCCCAGTCATTCAACCCATGTATACGCAGCTTCCACGCACTTCCCGCCTCTCCGTTGGAGTAAAGATCAAGCCCTGTGTACACAAGGTTGATGAGACCTTCCTCCTATAGTGACAACATTTGGGTTTAGCCATTAGTCACGAGATGGGTGATTACCAACGGCTGCAAAATAGCGATGGAGTGCTGCAAAGCAGAGGGAGAAATCAGTGGGTGGGCTAGCAGGAGAATCTTTCATTATGTTCTGAATTGGTAAAATGACAGATTCCCACGTTGAATACCATAGTATAACAAAACACACGGATCACTAATAAAATATTTACCCTGAGATGTAGGGGCCTGAGATGCGGTAGGAGCTACTGTTGGCTCATCAGATGGTAGTTTCTCTGCACCTTCCAGTTCTGCCATATTAAAAAGAACTTGTCACAGCCTTCAAGTTGTTGTAGAATATTGCTAGATGAAAAAAATAAATACCTGTTGCAAATAAAAAAAAGTAACGGTTTACAAAAGCATGCTCAAAAACAACCAAGACATGTAAGCAGCGCAAGAATTTTTCTGCAGTATCAATTTGTATTATGCAACAATTAAAGCATGATATAGTAATGAAAAAATACATACAAAACATGTCATTATGGTAATACACACAGTCCTAGACATATTGCAAGTTTATGAGCAAAATCAGGCAACAAGTGAAAGCAATCAGTTCAAAACTAATACAATCCAGCAAATGCTGCAGCGCTGTTAAAAATCTGAAAAGCCACTTGATTTAACTTCTATTTATTCTACTGAAGCAAAATTACAGAAAGCACTTAATTGAGAGTGTGCTCCCTGAAGCCCGTGCTGTTTAACTTAACACAGGCAGGCTGCTTAGCTCACCATGTTACTGAAAAAGTAGGATTTTTAAAACAGCTTACCTGTAAAATCCTTTTCTTGGAGTACATCACGGGACACAGAGCAGCATAGTCATTACTATGTGGGTTATATAGAATTACCTTCAGGTGCTGGCACTGGCAACTTCCAAAACAGGAAGTACCCTCCCCTATATAAGCCCCTCCCATCCGGGAGTACCTCAGTTTTGTAGCAAAGCAATACGTGTCCCCAAAAGAGGGGTGGGAGCTCTGTGTCCCGTGATGTACTCCAAGAAAAGGATTTTACAGGTAAGCTGTTTTAAAAATCCTACTTTCTTGTTCATACATCACGGGACACAGAGCAGCATAGTCATTACTATGTGGGACGTCCCAAAGCAATGCCACATGAGGGGGGGATACACCATACATAAGCTGGGCGCCATCAGGCATGAGGATCTTTTGCGGCCTGCAACACACTGCGCCCAAAGGCGACATCCTCCTGACTTCTAACGTCCACCTGGTAGAACCTAGTAAACGTGTGTACTGAAGACCATGTTGCGGCCTTACAAATTTGCGCCAGGGAGGCCTGGTGATGCACTGCCCATGAAGTTCCAACTGCTCTCGTGGAGTGCGCCCTAACTTTGAACGGAGGCGGTCTACTTCTCAAGCCATAGGCTTGTATTATGACCTGTCGAATCCACTTGGCTAAAGTAGATTTTGATGCTGCCTGACCCTTTCTGGGGCCTTCCGGCAGAACAAACAAAGAATCCGTTCTACGAATCTGAGCAGTGGCTTTTAGATAAGCTTTAACTGCTCTTACTACATCCAAAGAATGCAATAACTTTTCCTCTACCGAGCTTGGTTTGGGGAAAAAAGAAGGAAGAACCACATCCTGGTTCAAGTGAAACCTCGATACCACCTTAGGAAGAAAGGCTGGGTGAGGACGTAATACTACTCTGTCCTTATGGATAACCAGATATGGCTCTTTACAGGACATGGCGGCTAATTCCGACACTCTTCTAGCCGAGCATATGGCTACTAAAAATATCAATTTCCTGGTGAGTAGAACCAAGGAAATGTGCCGCAAAGGTTCAAATGGCTGCTTCTGCAGAACCGACAGAACCAAATTTAGATCCCATGGGCATATGGGAGCCTTAATCGGTGGAAAAATACGAGTCACACCTTGCATAAAGGATTTGACAAGTGAATGCATAGCCAGGGGCCTTTGAAATAGTATTGACAAGGCCGAAACCTGGCCCTTGATAGTACTTAAGGCAAACTTCCTGTCTACAGCCCACTGCAGGAAGTCCAGAATTCTGCCTATAACGTACTTACGTGGATGCCATTTTCTGGCCTCGCACCAAGTGATGTACGCCTTCCAAACTCTATAGTAGATCTGCCTGGATACAGGCTTCCTGGCATTGATTATAGTTGATACCACAGAGTTAGAGAGACCTCTCTTCTTTAGGATGTGGGATTCAATAGCCAGGCCGTTAAACTTAGAGTTAGTAAGGAAGGGTGGTATATCGGTCCTTGCGAAAGCAGGTCCGGACGACGTGGAAGGGTCCAAGGACTCCCCACAGACATTTTGATGATCTCCGCGTACCAGGCCCTTCAGGGCCACGCTGGAGCCACCAGGATCACCGGCTTCTTCTCCAACCTGACTCTGCGAAGGAGTCGAGGCAACAATTGTAGCGGAGGGAATGCATATATCAGTCTGAACTGATCCCAAGGGAACACCAGAGCATCCGAGCCGCAAGCGAGGGGATCCCTTGTCCGGGAGACAAATCTGTCCACCTTTGCGTTGAATCTGGATGCTAGCAGATCTACATCCGGTGTTCCCCACCGCTGACATATTGCTCGGAAGACCTCGGGATGAAGGGACCATTCCCCTGGGCATAACTGTTGGCGACTCAGAAAGTCCGCCTTCCAATTCTCCACCCCTGGAATGAAGACAGCTGATATACATGGGACATGCTTTTCTGCCCATTCCAGGATGTGACTTACTTCCCTCTGGGCTGCACGACTCCTGGTGCCTCCCTGATGATTGATATATGCCACTGCTGTGGCATTGACTGATTGAATTCTGACAGGGGACCCTTGGAGTCTGGATGTCCAGGCTACTAGAGCGTACCGGGCTGCTCGTATCTCTAAGAGATTGATGGGCAGGGTTTTTACTACATTTGACCATCTGCCCTGGAGAGACCATTGCTCCAGTACTGCCCCCCAGCCTATAAGGCTGGCATCTGTAGTGACCACCTTCCAAGATATCGGGCTGAAGGGTTTTCCCTTCTGGAGATTCTGGGGGATCAACCACCAGCAGAGACTCTTCCGAACGGAAGGGGACAAAGCCATCGGGAAGTCTAGAGCCTGAACTTTTCTGTTCCAGGCTGACAATATGGCCCTTTGTAAATTCCTTGAGTGGAATTGGGCGTATGGCACAGCTTCGAATGATGCTACCATCTTTCCTAGCAGCCTCATGCACAGGCGTATGGACGGCTGTCTTTTTGCACAAAGCAGACGGACCAAGGCCCTCAAAGAGGATACCTTGTCTAGAGGTAAGAAAATCTTCCTCTGGTCTGAATCCAGCCGTAGCCCTAGATATACCAGGTTTTTCACCGGCTGTAGGGCTGACTTGTCCAGGTTGATGACCCAACCGTGAGATTCTAGATACTTGATTGTATAGACAATTACCACTTCTAGCTTGGCAACTGAGTGGTCCATCAACAACAGGTCGTCTAGGTATGCCATTATCGTTACACCCCGTGTTCTTAGATCGGCCAACAGTGGGGCCAGAATTTTTGTGAACACTCGTGGTGCTGTGGCCAGACCGAATGGTAAGGCTCTGAACTGAAAATGGCGCCCTTCTACTGCAAAGCGTAGGAATTTTTGATGACCTGGAAAGATGGGAACATGCAAGTAAGCATCTTTGATGTCGATCGAGGCTAACCATTCCTCCCCTTGTAGGGCAGCGGTGACCGATCGGATCGACTCCATCCGGAAAGACCGGACGTTTAGAAATTTGTTTAGACTCTTTAGGTCCAATATGGGTCTTATGTCCCCGTTTGGCTTCGGGACTGTGAAAAGGTTTGAGTAGAAACCCAACCCCCACTCTTCCATAGGAACCTCCATAATTACTCCTTGGAGCAATAGTTGTTCTAACGCCAATAGGAGAGACCCTCTTTTCAGAGGGTCTCTTGGCATGCCTGACCACATAAAATGGGACGGAGGAGACTCTTTTAACTCCAACTTGTATCCCAGAGTTACTGCGGAGAGCACCCATCTGTCTTTGATCGTCTCCCGCCAGGTCTCTGCGAACAACTTAAGTCTTCCCCCCACCCGTTTGAGTGGGGGCAGCCCTTCATAGGCTTGACTTGGAGGCTGGTTTAGTACCTCTTCGGATCCAGGGCTTTTTATTACCCTGTGGCTGTCCCTGATTTTTACCTCCTGAGTTTGACCGAGGAGGCCGTCGGAACTGCTTAGTAGCAGACGTCGCAGGGATAGGAGAGGTAGTCCTCTTAAAAGATGGACCCCTAGACCTCTTTTTACTCGGTAAGAGAGTACTTTTACCACTGGAAATCTTCTGGATATACTTATCCAGGTCTTCGCCAAAAAGGCGTTCCCCATGAAATGGGAAGCTAACTAAGAGCTTCTTACAGGGAGCTTCAGCAGACCAGTTTTTGAGCCACAGAAGCCTACGCATATGTACCAAAGACAGCGTGAGGCGGGAGGCCTGATGGATAGAATCCTTGATGGCGTCAACCGCAAAGCATAATGCTCTAGGCAGATCAGCCAGAGCCTGGGCCTGCTGGTCTGGCAAATCCCTCAGGACCATTTTCATTTGATCCTTTAAAGCTTGGCAGACCCCAATAGCTGCCACTGCTGGCTGTGTAACAGCCCCTGCTGTGGAAAAAGCAGATTTTAATAAAGATTCCAATTTTTTATCCACTGGATCTTTGAACATTTGAACATTATCTACTGGACATGTCAGTGATTTGTTCACAGAAGAGATGGCTGCATCCACCGTAGGAACATTCCATCTCTGGGTGAACTTTCCCTCCATGGGATAGATCACCGGAAACCTTTTAGGCGGAACAAATAGTTTATCAGGATGTTCCCAGTCCTGGTATATAAGTCCTTCCAATAATTGATGTATTGGAAAGGAGCAATTAACCTGGGGAGCTTTTAGCGACCCCAATGAGGAGACAGCAGTAGTTGATGGTTCAACAAGAGGCATTTTAAATGCAGATCGAACCATGTCAGTTAGGGTCTGGACCCACAATCTTTCAGTCTGTGATGCTGAAAATGGTTCATCTACTGTCGATTCCTCAAAAACAGAGCTAACCTCCTCCTGATCCCCTTCAGGTAGGTCGGTCCCTTCCTGGGACTGTTGCTCTGCCAACAGGCACTCTAATGGAGGTGATGGAGATCTGGCGCGCTTTCTTTCCTGTAGAGAAGAAGCGATCAATGCAGCCAATCTCTGCTCCAATCCCTCCAGAGTTGAGGAAAAAACCTCCTCTGTTATATATGCAGGAGCAGGTGGACTGAGGACAGCCGCAGTACCTGGCACTCACGGGGGTTCCTTATGGGTATTAACCTCTGATTTCTCAGGGGAGGAGGGTGCAGATGACTGCTCCAGATCCTCAGAGCCCGATGGAGACCCCCTACACTTCCTGAGAGGTATATCTCGGAGTTTTTTAGGCGGCATATTCCTTAGTTCAAAGCTGAGGTATTCCAGCCGCAATACACCCCTTACTGAAATAGTCTAATGCAATTTGCTGCTATGTACATCAGTGGGTGTCTACTAATGCGTCTTTCTGGGGATGCCTGTATCAACCGCCCGCTGTAAGCCCCTATACCATGCTACCAGCTCCTTTTCATGCTCTGTGTCCATAGCAAGCAGCGTGGACTGAGTCCTTTTATCTTGCTGGGACGCCCGCACATGCGCAGAAGCGCTGGGCGCACAGAGCGCGTCATCCGCCAGGCTCCGCCCCCTTTTTTGAAGCTAAACCTTATAAAAGGAAAGCATGTGTGCGCGCGCGCGCGTGCACGTGTGCGCTCTTGGCGCCATGTAGGGAGAGGAGCCAGGGTCCCTGTTTCACCAGGACTCAGGGATGGAAGGAAACTACTTGGCAGCATGACAGAGGAATGCAGCTTCCCTGATAGAGAGCTCACTCATCTGCCTGGACTTTCACCATGGAAGGAATAGTCCCAAGAAAAAAAGACGTTCCACAGCGGCCTCTAGTGGACAAACACAGGTACCGCACCTTTGTCTTTTTTTTTTTTTTTTTTTAAAACCTCCTTTATGAAAAAACATTTCCAGGTTTACAGTTTTCTTAAAATTTCCCTTATGAAAAAACATTTCTAGGATTTCTTAGGCATATACAGCTATTAGCGGGAATACCCTTTAGGTAACAGGCAGAAAGACATATTAGGCTTGGGGGTCCCCTCAATAGAACCAAGTTCCTGAGGGGCCCCCACTTACCTTTTCCCCGCCGCAGGACTTTGTTTGGTCCACAGAAGCCCAAACTTCACCTCTCACGGCAGGCATTGTACTAGACCTTCAGGGACCGGGTTCCCAAGGATTCCACTCCCCTGGACCTGTATAGCACCCTGCACAGATAGCCTCTTGGTTTTGGGTATGACCAGAGCTCTGGATCCCAGGGTCCAGCCCTCCTAAGAGAGGCATTACAGGCAAAACCCTGCTCTTCTCTGCAAGGCCCGGGTACCGACCGTTTAGCTATGAAGCTTTTTTTGGTCGGATCCGGAATAGCTTGCTAAGGCCCAGAGAACCTGTACACAAGCCCAGATGAATACATGTTAACCTTGGCCAACACCTTAGACACTGGCAAAAAACTGAGGTACTCCCGGATGGGAGGGGCTTATATAGGGGAGGGTACTTCCTGTTTTGGAAGTTGCCAGTGCCAGCACCTGAAGGTAATTCTATATAACCCACATAGTAATGACTATGCTGCTCTGTGTCCCGTGATGTATGAACAAGAAAAAGGAGCATGGTGGACTGAGGTGTAACAGTAATGCTTAGAGGTTAAGCCCTGGTTCACTTTAATGCTACTTTGAAATTGTGCCACTTCACTTGCAGTAGCGTGATTTCAAAGTAGCAGGTCAGCGCGATTTCAGGTGCTACTTGAAAGAAATCTGTGCTGCTTCATGCGCAGATGTCTATTGAACTTGCACCCAAAAAAAAAAAAAAAAATTCGGCAAAAGTAGTGGAGGAACTACTTTTGCAAATTGGTGCAGCGCCGCAAAGTTGGCGACACACCGATTGGAACTGTGCCCATGCTGACAATAGAATGTGACAAATCACTCCAATGTGAACGAGGGCTAAAAGTTAGAGTAATAAGAAGGTAGGTTTTACCCTCTCTGTATGCAACTCAATGTTGCACAGGTAGTGCACTGCGCCGCTCTCCTGGCTATATTTTCAGTTTGAGTGCGGCTGTGTAAGATGTCACAGAGGGAGATGGGAGACGCGGGATAGGGACTGCCAGTCACCAACCAATGGCAACAACAAGCAATTAGAAGCCAGCAGAGGAACTGAATTCTCTCCTTCTCTCTGCAGTCCTGACAGTATTCTCTTGTGAGATAAACACTTGTTGCTGTTGCTCCCCTTCTGTGCTGTGTACTCCTAGAGTGTTTGTCTCAGATTCTGTCTCCTGTCTGCCTCTGGAAGTGCTGCCTGGGCTCACCTGCTGCTTCTGAAGTGGAGAAAAGCAGATGGGTCTTAACCACTTGCCAACCTCCCACAGTACAGTTACTGCGGACAGGTGGCACGGGCAGGCTGGATCATGTACGTCATCCAGCCTGGGGTGCTAAGAGCGCCACTCTTGGAACCACTGTGTCCACCAGACACACAACCTGTAACATGTGAGTAGCTGAGGCCAATCACAGATCACTAGTAATTATAACTTATGAATGTAGCCCATTCATGATAGTCCAAAGCATTGCCGTTAGTGATAATCATTGTTACAGCAATCAAAGCATATAAAAAAAATCCATAAATCACCCCCAGAGTAGTACAGTGTTACTATGGTGACACTGAACTACTCTGATGAAAATATGTAAAAAATAAATTATACAAAATGTCATTTGCATACAGTTTTGCATGACAGCACAATTGCCAGTTAAAGTAGCACAGTGCCAAATAGCAAAAAATGTCCTAATCATGAAGGGGGTTAAAACCTTCTGGAGCACAAGTGGTTAAAACAGTGTAGCTGTTTTCTTGGTGAGAGATAATGATTTTCTCTATTTTTTATAATTTTTTTTTAAAATGAGCTTGCCACACCTGTCAGTGGCACAGAAGATTAGGGAAAGGCAAGAGGGGGCAGCGTTGGACACGTTTAACCACTTGCCGACCAGCTCACATACATTTACTGCTGCAGGTCAGCTCTCCTGGGTGAACCGACGTACCTGTACGTCGGTCCGTGCATGTGAGATTGTGGGACAGCGCCCGTGGGTCTGGCAGACTCGATGTCCGCCGGCCGCATGCGATCGCTGTATACAGAGGCAGAACGGGGATCTGCCATTGTAAACAAGGCGGATCCTCGTTCTGACAGAGGACATCTCAGAGATCTACTGTTCCCAGTGCTAGGGAACAGTTATCTCCGTCATGTCCCAGGCTATACAAATCGCAATAAAAAACGCAATTGGCGGGGTCCTGATGACCAATATCGTTGGTCAATTCAGGTAGCAGGTTACTGACTCACCTAATAGGGTGGTGTTCCTTATCAAGACAGGAGAAGTAGTCAAAATGAAAGGGGAATGAGAATAGGACCCAAGGTGTCCTTGCCTTCAATGAAGGAAAAAAGGAACAAACTGCGGTTTAACCTGATATAACTTTATTAGAACAATTAGTAGAAAAAATTATTTTATCATTGAAAGGAAAGCATAAACAATAGGAAATTGCACATAGTAAAAACTGACAAACGTTGTCACTTAAAAAACACATGCCCATAAGCTCAGCCATATCCAAGTCATCCACACGTGTCAATCACCTCAAGTTATTTAGTGTGACTTAACATATAATGCTTATTGTACGTTAGGCGAGGTGAGTTCTGGGAAACCTTGGTAGCACAGACCGGTATCAGTATTGTGCTTAACCATTGACCTCCAGACTCCCTATATGCCTATAAAGCTGCTGCATTAGGTATTTACAGTATTGAAAAACGCATTAATCATCACAGACAAATAAATGCAATTTTGGCTGGAAGGTAGCCCTGCCAGTTGGTGATCAAGGAAGGTTTAGTTTCTTAGTGTAGCACTATCAGTCATAGAGATGGTAGAATAGTGGAATGCAGCACACCGTGATGAAGACATGCGACTTGAGTCAAGGAGAAACAATAGATCCACAGTAAGCCTGTTAATCATTCAGCACCATGTTTTCATGAAACATTAAAGACAGCACCGCATATAGGTTGGATAAGGTCAGCTGAGTCAAATCAAAGAGCCTCAAAAAAAGTGTTCAGGCTGTGATCGCTTGCTGGGTATACCAGCTTGAAAAAGACTCACTGTTTTGACGATATTAAATCGGTCCTCAATTGCAGCGACAAGGTGGTGAATCCAGGAGTCCTTTGCAGGAGTCCACAGGTATGCAGGATGCGAATCTCTGTGTTCCTCGTCCAGGCTACAGTTAGAACACGGTTAACCCCTTGATCGCCCCTAGTGTTAACCCCTTCCCTGCCAGTGTCATTTATACATTGATCAGTGCATTTTTATAGCACTGATCAATGTAATGTCACTGGTCACCATAAACTGTCATTTGGGGTCAGATTTGCCCGCCACAATGTCAGAGTCCCACTAGAAATTGCAGATCACTTCCATTACCAGTAAAAAAATAAATAAAAAAAAATAATGAAAAGTTCCTAAATCTATCCCAGAGTTTGTAGACACGATAACTTTTGTGCAAACCAATCAATATATGCTTATTGCGATTTTTATTACCAAAAATATGTAGAGGACTATATATATTGGCCTAAACTGATGAATACATTATATATATATATATATATATATTTTGGATATGTATTATAGCAGAAAGTAAAATCATTTATTTTATTCATTTATTTTAAAATTGTAACACTTTGTTTATAGCGCAAAAAATAAAAACTGCAGAGGTGATCAAATACCCCAAAAGAAAGCTCTATTTGTGGGGGGAAAAAAAAAGGACCTTAAATTTTGTTTGGGTACAACGTTGGACGACCGCGCAATTGTCAGTTAAAGCGACGCAGTGCCGTATCGCAAACAATGGCCTGGTCATTAGGGGGCAAATCCTTCCAGGGCTGAAGTGGTTAAGGAATGCAGGTTTGGTGTTTTGCATTATTTTAGGAGCAGAAGCTGTGTTGCGTTTGTTAAAAATATGATTTTTATTATATTAATCAGACATAGGATAAATGGGACAATATTACAATAGTGAGTTGGTCAGATTGCTGTCAGTCTTTTGGTTTGAGTAGATTTCTCAAACAAATGCTGTTTTCATACAATGGGGTTAGATACCATTGTTGTAGTCAACAGGATAGCTACAGTAAACAAGCAAGACATTACTTGTTTGAGATTTCTTTCAGCTCTCAAACTGAAAGAATGACTGTTAGATTACGGACAGATTTGGTTTGAGTAGACAATAGGTAGATAGCATTGTTGTATTCAACAGTATATTGTTTCTACAGCTACAGTAAACAGGCATGTTTTCTGTTGTTTGGTAACTCAGCCTGACACATAAAAGCAGGCATAAGCTAGGACACACACATGTGGCTGTAAGATCAGAAGAATCCACTCATGATAGAAGAACAGAACCTGGTCTCCAAGAAGAATCATTGCCAATGGAGATCACGAGTAACAGAAGATAAGTAACTTAAATGTATTTGTAGTTATAGACCATAGGCTGTTCTATTTTCTAGGCATTTTGCTTGTTATAGATATCTGTCAGTCTTGTATTGTATTCCTAAGATTGTAATAGTTTTGTATGTACAGCATCTTTGTATAGTAAAAACACATTTACACACTGCAGAAGTCTCAGATTCCTTGTTATACCACAGAGTAACCTTGCTAGATAGACGCAAGCAAAACAGAAGCCCTAAACGCAAACACTCCAGAAAACACAAGACCCACCATCGGTCATCTTCTCCTGACCAGGACAAACTGCATTCCTCAGATTCTCACACAGGGAGACTTTCAATACTCCCCAAGTAACCCATGTGTCAATTGCTCCCCTGCGTTTATATCAAAACGATAGTAAATGCCTCGCCCAACTCAGGGTGCATGTTGGGTTTGCATGCAGTTTGTAGTGGCGGGGAAATTCATTTACATGGATTGCCTCAAGTGACAATGGATAAGGAAGTGGATATGCAAGATTAAAAGCCTATATTTAGGAGGCTGCAGTAGAAAGTATGCTGCAAATATCCATGCCTCAGACAAACCCAAATAGGAGCATGAGGCCTCGTACACACGACCGATTTTCTCGGCAAGAACCAGCAAGAAACTTGCTGGCAGAGAGGTCTTGCCGAGTAAATCGGTTGTGTGTACGCGGCTATCGGGTTTCTCGTCGAGAAAACCGACAAGAAACCTCGACGAGAAAATAGATAACCTGCTCTCTATTTTCTCGTCGAGATTCTCCTCGGCATGTTTCTCGACGAGAAAAGTGAGTGTGTGTGTACACTTACCTGTCCTCCCGGAAGCCCGCGCATGTTCGAAAAGAATTCGACGCATGCGCGGTAGCTTCCTAGGCATACGTAGGGTATACCAAGATGGCGGCGACGGCATCGAATGTGACGAGCGCATGCTCGTCGTAGTCGATGACGTCACCGCATACGCTCCATTCAAAGAACCGCGGGTTCTTTGAAACGAGCGTGTGTACACTCGGCCGGGACAAGTTTCTTGTCCAAGAATCTCGTCGAAAAAAACGACATGTTTTTTTCAACGAGAATCTCAGCCGTGTGTACGAGGCCTAAGAGCCAAAAGGTGGATGAAGGAAGGTCAGGTGTGCATAATTTTGATTTCAAACTCATTGGCCCCTTTAGTACAGGGGGTCAAATGCCCTACTACTGCAAAAAGCACATAGATATTTCCAAATGTGAAGAAGGAAGGGCCTTCTTTTCCCATAATGACAGAGAGTAAAATCCCCATTAATGAAGAATGGGAGAGACCTGATAAGAGGGCTAATTTACAGTACAAGTTCTCCAAGCTTTATCTGACGAAGGCGGCCGATACATATTTATGCGATGCACTTCCAGAGTGGATGCGACCCTTCAGCATCTGACACGTCGGGCGTCCTTTTTTTAGAACTCAGTTGCCTTTAGAGATCCTATGGATGGAAAAGAGGACTTAGGGCTGATTTACACCAGATGCAGTCCAGTGCATTTTTCTCCAGTGCACACTTGCACTCTATGGCTTCCCCAGTGCACACCTGCACTCGTCGGGAGGGTGGGGCCCAGAATCCTGGTCCTGATTCTACTATCAGGCCCACACACACCTGAACAATCAGTGTCCAGTTGAGTCTCAAAACCCGGATCCAGGACTGGGGATTTCATCCCACCCGGATCTCTAAGAAATCCCCAAGCTCCGGGTCCCAAAGTGGATTTTAGTAAATCATGAGGAAACTGAAAAGCCAGTTTCCTCCCAAACAAGCAAATACCCTGGAGCCCCTCAACCTGCCTGGTTGAGAATCCTGTATTCATACACTGGTGGGGTACCACACTACCACAAATATATACACACACACACACACACACACACACACACACACATACACAGTATATATTCTCTCTCTCTCTTTTTTGCAGGACTGCGACATTGTGGCAGACAGATCACTTTTGACACTTTTTTGGGACCATTGACATTTATACAGCGTTTGAAGAAATCAAAATGGGTACATACACACCCCAAGAGGTTCCAGATGGAGTCCTTCCAGACCGTCATGGCGATAGTACAGTGTTTCGACCTGGCCGACGCATACTTCTATGAACTGATAAATGCCAGGCACCAGATGTCTCTTCCAGTTCAGCTGCCTGCCATTATTAGAATTGGCAAAGCCCCAAGAATCTTTGCAAAGATCTTGTTTGCAGTTGTAGGGGTAATTCATCTTTTGGAGATAAGGCTCTACCACTACTTGGACAACGAGCTGGCGAAGCATCGTGACCTTGTCCTAGAAGTCCTTTCCAAGTTCGGTCGGCTAGTGAGCAAAAAGGGAGGGCAGTTAACCCCCTTCTCAATCGATGAAGTATCTTGGAGTAGGACATGATACCCGAATAAGTCAACATTTCCAAAATGAAGAGTGATGGAGACAGCATTTGTGTCAGTGAGGGACTGCATCGTCCCTATTGGGGTCTATACAATGGTGCATTGGGCCAGGTGGCACAAGAGGGCATTTTAGTTTGCCTTTTTTAGTCAATGGGATAGGTTGTCCAGAAGGTCTTTGGCACTGCTCAAATTCAGAAAGAACTAGAATTATGGACATTACCAGTTTGCCTATTTTGAGGCGTGCCTCTTAGCCCAGGAGATGGGATTCTGACGTTGGATGCCAGTCTCTCGTCAGTCTGAGGAGACAGATGCAAGCCGTTGGAGCCCCATGGAATTCAGACTATCCAACTGCCCAACTATCTTGAATGGAAGGCAGATTTTCTAGCATTGCAACCCTTTCAGGATATTCTCCAAGGGGGCTAAAGTTGATGATTGACAAGATAACGATGGCCTACATTGCCTGCCAATGGGTACCAAATGTATTTTCCTGTTACATCTCACATTAAAATCTTTGCTGAGCGGAGAGCAGCTTACAGGCAGTTAGCGGCGGTCTACTTGCCAGGAAAGCAGAATCAACTAATGGATCAATTAGGCTGAATATTTTCTAACAACGAGTACCCTAAACCAATATTGGCCCTATGGGGCATTCCAGCAGTAGTACTCATGAAGTCTTGACTGAATGTGCTGCTTCTGATATTTGCAACAATGTACAAATGCAAAGACTCAGGGATACAAGATAAGTTCAGTTCCATGGGATTTTACGTTGGTCCTTGATTATGAAGGTGCTTCTGAAAATTTTGGCCAGAACATGTTCATGCCATACAGGTGCTTTCCACCTGCCAAGGAGGCCTTGTTTTTTTTTTATGCTCCTCCAGATGTCATTAGCACCACCAATCCCTTTTTAGGTCAAATTAAATATCTTTTATGCCAAGATCAGTGGCAGCACCCCAATCCAGTGAGACTACTTTTAATAGTTTGGCTATTGATTCGGCCAGACTACAGGTGCAGGGACTCTCATCCGAGATGGTTCAGACTTTGGTGAAGGGCAGACGATCATCCATGAACACTATATTAGGGCTGCAACTAACGATTATTTTCATAATCGATTAGTTGGCCGATTAATCGGTTAATAACCGTAAAAAAAAAAAAAAAAGGTAATTTTGCTGCATTTAAAAAAAAATTTTTGGGCCAAATTGTTGTTGGGCAGACACATTATTACATGCTTTTCTGCAGCTTCTCTATTGATGTATATTGAGCCAAAAAAACAAAATAGCACCGTTTTGCATTAAAAAAAGTACTTGCCCTTTCCAAATACGCAGCAGCTGAAAAAATCATGGATGTGAACGTGTCCCATAGGAAACCATGTAAATGACCTGTGTAGTGTGTTTCTGCAAAAAGCACCAAAAAGACAGAGGTGTGACCCAGGCCTCAGATGTTTAGTAACATAATGGTGTTAAAAAAACTAAAATTAGTACAAAAAGAGCAAATAATCGCTGTAAGGGGTTCATTTTTTACTGTGGGACAGTGAAAGTAATATTTACAGCAGCGATTTGCTCTTTTTGTACTGTAAAGGGCTCATTTTTTTTTGAACCCCATTATGTTACTGGCCGATTAATCGATTATGAAAATAGTAATCGATTAATTTCATAATCGATTAGTTGTTTCGGCCCTACACTACATTATTAGAATTTGAAGCAAGTTTGTTTTGTTTGCTCAGCAAAAGTTTTTTTTCCTTGGTCGCCAGCTTTAGCCAAGATCCTGGACTTTTTACAATCAGCGCTAGAGGTTGGTCTGGTTTACAACTCCATAAAGAAGGAAAAGATCTCTGCCTTTTCCTCTTTCCTGGGCAGCCATCTGTATACGACCCCCAAATCCTTGTTCAGGTATCCTTTGCTCTAATAGTTTAATTTCCGTTAAGGTTCCTCACAGTAAAACAAATTCTTCTGACAACAATTCATTCAGACAGAAGGGTATTGGAGATTGTAGTACTTTCCTGCAAAGATCCATTTTGTGTCTATTTATCAGAAACAGTGATTTTACGTCCATCTCCAAAGTTAAATTCTAAAGTGGTTTCCAGGAAAACTAGGAGGCAGTCCCTCCGAGTTCTCGCACAAGAGTCACTGAATGCACAGCTGGAAGACTTCAGTTCCTTATGCATGGTCAAGTTGCTAACAGTGTACTTGCAAAAGGTCAAAAGAAGTGAGGTAGGTGGATAATTCTCTCATTTTGGCATCAGGCAAAATAAAAGAATTATCCACTTACCTCACGTCTTTTGACCTTTGCAAGTACACTGTTAGCATCCCCAAACTCATCTCTACCTGAACTTGCGCTCTTTTCTACACCAATGAGCTGCAGGCAGGGTCATTCCTGGCCCACAGCTCACCTACTTGTTTATGTAAACTGCGGGCTGAGAATTATCCGGCCTGCAGCTCACTGGAGTATAAAAAGAGAGCGAGATCAGAGTTTGGCTAGAAATGAGTTAGGAGGGCGTCCAAGCTCACCAATAACTGCGAGGGGTTTCATTTCAAGAGGTCTCTTTAAATCAGACTTAAACCCAATCTAGGGCTGGGCGATTTCCCCCCCCAAAAAAATCTGCGATTTTTATAAAAAAATCGATTTACGATTCAATTTTTTTTTTATTATATTAATTAAAGTGCATCAACAAACAAAATTGCAAAGGCAAACCCTTTCTCTAACTGCAAAGTCAGTGTGCAACAAAGATTGTTAAACATCCAAATTATTAATACTGTATTTGGATTTAGCTAATAAAACAACAAAAAATCTTGTGGTTACTCTTAGTTGAATTGAACTGTGCCCGTGCCTCACTGTGTCCGTGGCCTCACTGTGCCCATGCTTCAATCACTGTGCCCATGCTTCAATCACTGTGCCCATGCTTCAATCACTGTGCCCGTACCTGATGCAGATTTTCATGGGATACGGATTTTACTGCTACACCGGCGGCCATTCCAGTATTCAAAAGCCGCGCCTCCTCCTCGTCTGTGATAGGCGGAACACTCAATTTCCCAGCATTCAGTGTTCCGCCTATCATGGACATCCGCTCATCCTCATAACACAGACGAGGATGAGCGGATGTCCGTGATAGGCTGAACACTGCCTGCTGTGAAATTGAGTGTTCCGCCTATCACAGACGACGAGGACTCGGGAGGCGCGGCTTTTGAACACTGCAATGGCCGCCGTCTGTCTGCATGACACGCTGATCAGGTAGGCAGACGGCAGCTTGCGGTTAGTTAGTGTTACATTACATCTACTTGCGGCGGCTGCGGTGAGTAGATGTAATTGGGGTAACGCCGCCCAGTGCCATTCCGGATACGCCCCCTGCAGCCCTGCTATGGAAACTTTGAGAGAAAAAAAATCATAAAAAAAAAAAAAAAAAAAAAAATCGATTTTCTTCAAATCTGAATCGATTTGAACTCAAAACTCGATTCAAGATTAAAATCGATTTTTTTCCCAGCCCTAACCCAATCACTAGGATCCTGTTATGTATTTTCAAAGATATTGCAAATCTATTTAAATATGCACGTTTTATTTAAGAAAAAAAAAAAACCTAGTGAGGAGGTCATGAATCTCCTTGTTCAGGCACTTCATGTTATAGGATGACAACGGTCTCCCATTTGTGATGTTGTGTTGTCACTCTATCACAACAGCTTCAAGTGAGAACACAATTGGTTGGTGCAGGTATGGCCAAACTGTTGTCACTATCAGGAAGTCCAGAGCATGACATGGCATTTGTTTACCATACACAATTCTTTCGCAACGCATACATTATAGTTATGGTTAGGATTAGGGAGATACTGGGTAGTGCGATTGCAGATTTCGATATACACTATATTACTAAAAGTATTGGGATGCTTGCCTACACACACACAAACATGAACTTTGATGGCATCCCAGTCTTATTCCATAGGGTGAATATATTGGGGTATGGGGGGGAAGCAGGGCCAGATTAAGAACATCATGGGCCTGGTGCTGAGGATTTTGGTGGGCCTTTTATAAATAATAAATATGCAAACAATTTTTTGTTATAACAAATTAAATTAAAGAGAGAGAGGGAGAGAGGGAGAGAGGGAGAGAGGGAGAGAGGGAGAGAGGGAGAGAGGGAGAGAGGGAGAGAGGGAGAGAGGGAGAGAGGGAGAGAGGGAGAGAGGGAGAGAGGGAGAGAGGGAGAGAGGGAGAGAGGGAGAGAGGGAGAGAGGGAGAGAGGGAGAGAGGATGAGAGGATGAGAGGTAAGGGAGGGAGGATGAGAGAGAAAGGGGGGGATGAGAGAGAAAGGGGGGGATGAGAGAGAAAGGGGGGGATGAGAGAGAAAGGATGCGCATGAGCATGCGTGGGAATGACATCAACGCAGCCCAGCCAAGGTAAGTAACCGAAGGCACAGAACCCAGAAGGAAGACCGAGTGAAAATGGAAGCACCCAGGACCCACCGGATTGATCACAGTGCAGTGATCGGACTGTATAAACCTGGGAAGTATGTGCAGGTAATGGAGAGGAATGTGGAGGGTCTAGCAGTGGGCACTATGTACAGGAGAGGAGTGTGGAGGGTATGGCAGTGGGCAGCATGCACAGCAGAGGAGTGTGGAGAGTATGACAGAGGGTGGTATGTACCAGAGAGGAGTGTGGAGGGTATGAAATTGGGCAGTATGTACAGAAGAGGAGTGTGGAGAGTATGACAGTGGGCAGTATGTACAGGAAAGGAATGTGGAGGGTATGATGGGGGTGGTATGTACAGGAGAGGAATGTGGAGCGAAAGATGGTTGGCAGTATGTACAGGAGAGGAGTGTGAAGGGTAAGGTTAGGTTACAGTATGTACAGGAGAGGAGTGTGGAGGGTAAGGTTGGGTTACAGTATGTACAGGAGAGGAGTGTGGATGGTATGATAGTGGGCAGTATGTACAGGAGAGGGGTGTGGAGGGTATAATGGGGGCAGTATGTACAGGAGAGGAGTGTGGAGGGTATGATAGTGGGCAGTATGTACAGGAGAGGAGTGTGGAGGGTATGACAGTCGGCACTATGTACAATAGAGGAGTTTATGAATGTGGGCAGTATGTACAGGAGAGGAGTGTGGCGGGTATGACAGTGAGCAGTATGTACAGGAGAGGAGTGGGGAGGGTATGACAATAGGCAGTATGTACAGGAAAGGAATGTGGAGGGTATGAGAGCGAGCAGTATGTAAAGGAGAGGAGTGTGGAGGGTATGACAGTGAGCAGTATGTACAGGAGAGGAGTGTAGACAGTATAATACTGAGCAGTATGTACATTAAATGAGTATGGAGGGTAAGACAGTGAGCAGTATGTACAGGAGAAGAGTGTGGAGGGTATGACAGTGGGCAGTATGTACAGGAGAGGAGTGGGGAGGGTATGACAATAGGCAGTATGTACAGGAAAGGAATGTGGAGGGTATGAGAGCGAGCAGTATGTAAAGGAGAGGAGTGTGGAGGGTATGACATCCGGCACTATGTACAATAGAGGAGTTTATGAAAGTGGGCAGTATGTACAGGAGAGGAGTGTGGAGGGTAAGACAGTGAGCAGTATGTACAGAAGAGAAGTGTAGAGGGTATGACAGTGGGCACTATGTATAGGAGAGAAGTGTGGAGGGTATGACAGTGAAGAGTGGGGAGGATATGACAGTGGGCAGTATGTACAGGATAGAGGTGTGGAGGGTATAACAGTGGGCACTATGTATAGAAGAGAAGTGTAGAGGGTATGACAGTGGGCAGTATATACAGGAAAGGAATGTGGAGGGTATGATTGGGGCAGTATGTACAGGAGAGGAATGTGGAGAGAAAGATAGTTGGCAGTATGTACAGGAGAGGAGTGTGAAGGGTAAGGTTAGGTTACAGTATGTACAGGAGAGGAGTGTGGAGGGTAAGGTTGGGTTACAGTATGTACAGGAGAGGAGTGTGGATGGTATGATAGTGGGCAGTATGTACAGGAGAGGGGTGTGGAGGTTATAATGGGGGCAGTATGTACAGGAGAGGAGTGTGGAGGGTATGATAGTGGGCAGTATGTACAGGAGAGGAGTGTGGAGGGTATGACAGTGGGCACTATGTACAATAGAGGAGTTTATGAATGTGGGCAGTATGTACAGGAGAGGAGTGTGGAGGGTATGACAGTGAGAAGTATGTACAGGAGAGGAGTGTAGACAGTATGATACTGAGCAGTAGGTACATTAAATGAGTGTGGAGGGTAAGACAGTGAGCAGTATGTACAGGAGAAGAGTGTGGAGGGTATGACAGTGGGCACTATGTATAGGAGAGGAATGTGGAGGGTATGACAGTGAGCTGTATGTACAGGAGAGGAGTGTGGAAAGTATGACAGTGGGCACTATGTACAGGAGAGACGTGTATGACAACAAGCACAATGTACAGGAGAGGAGTGTGTAGGGTATCACAGTGGGCACTATGTATAGGAGAGAAGTGTGGAGGGTATGACAGTGAGCAGTATGTACAGGAGAGAAGTGTGGAGAGTATGTACAGGTGAGGAAGATGAAGGGAATCTGGGAAGGAAAAATGTAAAGGTTTGTGGAAGGATGTTTAGGGACTGCGTAGTGGTTAAGCGAGCCATACATGGATTGAAATTACGCCAATTAAGCAGAGACCAGCCATAGTCGATCTATGTATGGGCTAGCTGGTTTTTCACAAGTCAATCTATTATCTGACTTGAGTACAACCAGCCTGTCAGGGTTTTCCCAAAACAATCAGTGCTGCCAGCTATAGTTAGCAACACTGTTCATTGTATTCGCAGGCAGAACACAATAACACTGCAGGAGTGATTCCCCCATCCACAGTTCAGCAGGTGAGAGGGTGTGTGGGGACAGGCTGGGGAGAGATACTTGTCAGTGGCTGGGTAGGCCCTGGCTAGTATCAGAGCCAGATACACACAGGTTACATACGCCACGATCGTTAGAGCGAGAACAATAATTCTAGCACTAGACCTCCTCTGTAACTCTAAACATGTAACCTGTAAAAAAAAATGAAAGCATCGCTTAGTATACAAAAAAAATCGTGCTAACTTTAGTGTTTTTTTTTTTTATGAATGAAACAGTTTCTTTCCAAAAAAAACACGTTTGAAAAATTTCTGCGCAAATACCGTGTAACATAAAGTTGCAAAGACCACAATTTTATTCCATAGGGTGTCTGCTAAAACAATATATATAATGTTTGAGGGTTCTGAGTAATTTTCTAGCAAAAAACAAATGATGATTTTTACATGTAGGAGAGAAATGTCAGAATTGGCCTAAGTGGCAAGGGGTTAATTACTATAAGACCCCTTTCACACTGAGGGCGTTTTGCAGGCGCTATAGCGTTAAAAATGGCGCCTGCAATCTGCCCTTAAACAGCTGCTCTATTCACTCCAGTGTGAAAGCCCGAGGGCTTTCACACTAGAGCGGTGCGCTGGCAGGGCGTCAGAAAAAGTCCTGCCAGCAACTTCTTTGGAGCGCATTAGGAGCGGTGAAATCAATGGGCAGCACTGCCGTACCGCCGGCAATACGCCGCTGTAGCGGCGCATCTCGGGCGGTTTTTACCCTTTCTCGGTCGCTAGCGGGGGTTAAAAGCGCCCCGCTAGCGGCCGAAATGTGCCACAAATCCGACGGTAAAATAGCAGCACTTTACCGCTATTTTACCGCCAACGCTCGGAGCGGCATAGTGTGAAAGCAGTCTTAGTAACATACAAATAATTATGATAAGCACTGTGAGCTCATCCTCTCTGCTGCAGAGTGTGTCAGCTTGTATTTAAACTGGCCTTTCTGTATATAGCTTCTGATAGGCTGCGCAAGCAGCCCCGTATCTCCGGAACCATAAATGATAGCAGCCCCATATTTTGATCAGTCGTGGGGTGGGTCTTCATCTAAATACCCCCCAAATATGGGGTCTCTGTGGGCCCTGGTCGCCGAGCTACAATCCTCAAAGTCGATCTTTTTTTTTTGAGATTTTTTTTTTTTTTGGGCAAATGGGCCTATCTTGGGGAAGGGGCCTGGAGCTGCAGCTCCAATAGCCCCTATGTTAATCCGGCCCTGGGGGGAAGGGAGGTTAGCAAGATTTTCCACTAGTAAGCTATGTACTTTCTCTTACTAACATCAAATTTCATGATTTAATTACCACCATGGGTCATTTTGCTTTGTAAATATCTCCACTCAGCGGCAAGTTTATTATAATATTAACGATATTAAAAAACTTCACTATATAAAAAATAAAAGATGAAAATCTAAAATAACCAATAATAATTAAAAAATAAATAAAATAAAAATAATACTAAATCCCTTCTCCATTACTAATTCCCTCCTTCTCACTCCTTTCTTTCCTTCCCCCCCCCCTCCATCCCCCTTTCCCCTCCTTTGTTTTCCCCATCCTTTCCCCCCCCCCCTACCCTTTGCCATTCCCTTATCCTTCCCACTCTCCACTCCCCTCCCCCCGTTTCCTTTCCTTCCCCCATTCCCTTTTTCCACCATCCCTCAACCGCCAATCCCCCTCCCTCCCCCCCCTCATGTATAAGGGTCCTCTTCGCAATCCCAGCAATCGATCCAATGTAGATTGGAAAACTATCAACACTATATCAGCTAAAAAGTCTCCTTTTCCTTACTAAAAAAACAGATTAATAACCGTATGTCCACTGTATGTGTATTCGTTGTGATCTGTCAGTGTTCTTTCCCGATCCTCCCCAGAAAAATATACACAACTGCATACTACCTTCTTGACAACATGATTAATGTCCCTTATGCAAATAAACGATGGATAATGTTTATGTCGTTAGATCGAAATAGCGGAGCAATCTTTATGTAATAAAGGATTTTATCCACAGTTGACTCGATCCGCTCTGATCCTTGTACGGCAACAAAAACATCAACCCAAATTAGGTAAACAGTGAATAGGACTCCCTGTTAAAAATACAAACAGGACTTGATCATTGGTTGATTTTAAAATTCCTCCATCCCTTATTGATGCGCGTCACTGATCCGAGCGGTACATAAACAAGTATCCCGGCCAGTGACGTGAAACGTTCAGACGAAGCTACGCCACAGAGCACGGCGAAACGCGTTGACGTAATACCCCACACAGTCACGTGACATCATTTTGAATGGAGCGGATGGAGTGACACGGACAGGAGATCGTAGGCAGCAGTCAGCGCCTATGGTAGCGGCAACGACCGCAGTATCCAGCACTACCAATGGTCACCTTATTGGACCTTCCTCATATCAATGCAGGTACTGATCGGTAGCCTTGGACTTCCTTGGACCTTCTCTTCAGGCTAATGGCCAACAGTGCCATTCGGATTGGCCAGAATATATTAACAACAGCCGTAAGGTACAAGGTAAATAGAGACCTATTGGAATCGACTCGGTTAACCCAGCTCAAATGTGAAGGCGTCTAACGGTAATGTATGCATCTTATCCATCTACAGATTGTAGTAGAGCTGAACACCAGGACCAAAGATTGGTCTCATATTGTCCAAGTCTTCTTGTTGCCTTAATACTGTTGAGTTCCAAAATGAACTACTGACATTTGAACAAAAACTATATTGATGAACTTTCAAACTCAGATCATGTCAGTAATTTCTAGATGATATTCAATTATTTTTTTCTTTATCAAATCAGCATCTATTGGAACATTAACTGAATCCACTAAGGAAAACGCTTTAATAAGGGGATCCCCACGTACGATGTACCTTATGTTATATATTACCTAGGTCACCTGTATTGATTCAATCAGGTTTCAGGCTCCCTTTATCATCACGGTTCCCCTGCCCTATCTCCCTCCCCCCACTCCATCAGGTTCAGCCCCATGTTAATTAGCACCGAATTTTTGGCTATACTCAGGGAATCCACACTCTAGTAAGTGGATTCAATTACCTTATATCCGTTAGAGGGGGGTAACCAATTAATTATATTACTTGGGTTGCATATCACATAAGGTTGAACCACACGTCCGGACTTGTGTACTGTTATATGTATAGTTATTGTATGTCCAGTTTGTCCATTGATGTCCTTCATTTAATTCAGGTGTTATAATATCATTATCATTTTGGGTACCTACACTGCACCTTAAATCATTTTATATGTAACAATGTTTACAGGAATAAATATTTAATTTTATATTATTCCCGTTTCTTGATCAGTATTTTGTTGCCAAAGTAACCACTTTTGCCTGTCCTTTACAGGCTGATCCCCTCTCCCCCTTTGCCCTATTTTTGTTATTCCGTAGGGTTCAATATTAAGTTCAATGACTTGAGCACCACCCTGTGAGCCCATTGTTGCCTCATTCACAAGTACTGGAACAATACAAAGTGGATACACAGCACAGGAGGGACACAAGGCTGCAGCCCCCCCCCCCCTTCCCTTTCAAGCAGCATGAGAAGCCTGACAAATGTGGCTTCTGGGCTCCAATAGACACCCCAGCAAAAAGAAGATGATACTACATCTTGCACAAAGCATTAGTAAGGAACAGGTTCCAAGACTTGGGGGTACAAAATTTTATTTCGGTTGTATAACAATACCATCTGTGCTACACGGAATAAATCACCAAATCCCTGACTCATGCTGGTGACGTGGCACTGCAGCAGGCACAATGCCACATACACTATATTATCAAAAAGTATTGGGGCGCCTGCTTTTACACGCACATGAACTTTAATGGCATCAAAGTGATAATCAGTAGGGTTCAATATTGAGTTGGCCCACCCTTTGCAGCTATAACAGCTTCAACTCTTCTTGGAAGGCTGTCCACAAGGTTTAGGAGTGTGTCTATGGGAATGTTTCACTATTCGTGAGGTCGGGCACTAATGTGGATGAGAAGGCCTGGCTCGCAGGCATCCCAAAGGTGTTCTATCTGGTTGAGGTCAGGAATCTGTGCAGGCCAGTCAAGTTCCTCCACTCCAAACTTGCTCATCCGTCTTTATGGACCTTGCCTTGCGCACTGGTGCGCAGTCATATTGGAACAGGAAGGAGCCATCCCCAAACTGTTCCCACAAAGTTGGGAGCATGAAATTGTCTTGGTATGCTGACGCCTTAAGAGTTCCCTACACTGGAACAAAGGGGCCAAGCCCAACCCCTGAAAAACTACCCCACACCATAATCCCTCTACACCAGAACCAGTGCACAAAGCAAGGTCCATAAAGACATGGATGAGCGAGTTTGGGGTGGAGGAACTTGACTGGCCTGTACAGAGTCCTGACCTCAATCCAATAGAACATCTTTGGGATGAATTAGAGCGCAGACTGCGAGCCAGGCCTTCTTGTCCAACATCAGTGACTGACCTCACAAATGCGCTTCTGGAAGAATGGTCAAACATTCCCATAGACACACTCCTAAACCTTTTGGACAGCCTTCCCAGAAGAGTTAAAGCTGTTATAGCTGCAAAGGGTGGGCCCACTCAATATTGAACCCTACAGACTAATGCCACGTACACACATTCGTTTTTAATGACCAATTTAAAAAATTTAATTTTTCTCGTCTTCAAAAACGGTCGTGTGTACGCGGCATAAGACTGGGATGCCATTAAAGTTCATGTGCGTGTAAAGGCAGGCGTCCCAATACTTTTGGCAATATAGTGTATGTACACTGATCATCTATAACATTATGACCACACAACATAACCTGACGAGGCCGGGTTCCACTATTCCCCCGTGGTATTTGGCACCAAGCCATCAGTAGCAGATCCTTTAGGCTCCATGGATGATCTGACTTGTTTCTCCAGCACATCCCATAGATTCTCGATTGGTTTGAGATCTGGAAGCCAAGTCAACAACTTAAAGTGATTGTAAACCTTTGTTTATTTATTTATTTTAAATAACAAACATATACTTACCTCCACTGTGCAGTCTGTTTTCCACACGGTCATCTGGGGTCCCCCCCCCCGGCGGCGTTCGTGGCTCCTCCTCGCATCAGTAAACCCCCTGGGAGAAGTGCTCTCCCAGGGGGTTACCTTGCGGGCGCGCTCCCAAGTCCAGCATTTGCGTGCATAGACACAGAATGCTAGACTCGGCCCCGCCCCCGCGTCATTGGATTTGATTGACAGCAGCGGGAGCCAATGGCTGCGCTGCTATCAATCTATCCAATAAAGAGCCGCGAACCCTGGGCAGAGAGAAAGAGCGTGTCTCCGCCGAGGGAAAGAAGGGCTCAGGTGAGTAAAATGGGGGGGCCGGTCAGTGTCAGAAGTTTTTTCACCTTAATGCATAGAATGTATTAAGGTGAAAAAACACGAGGGTTTACAACCCCTTTAAACTCGTTGTTTTGATCCTCAAACCATTCTTGAATTCAGACCCAGGCCACCTTCTTCCGGTGCCGATTGTACACACTTTTGCCTGTGGACATGTGTCAACATAGACACCCTGACAGCCCCATACACAACAAACTGTGATGCACTGTGTGTTCTGGCATTAACTTTTAGCAATGTGAGCTCCAGTAGCTCTTCTATTGGGCCAGCCTTCACTCCCCATGTGCATCAATGAGCCTTGGCTGTCCAGGACCATGTCACCGATTCTCCTTCCTTGGACCACGTTTGGGAAGTCCTGACCACTGAAGATCGGGAACAATCCACAAGAGCTGCAGTTTTGGAGTTGCTCTGACACAGTTGTCTAACCGTTACAATCCATCCCTAGTCAAAGTCCCTCAACTCCTTATGCTTGACCATTTTTTCTGCTATCAACTTCAGGGACAACATGTTCACTTGCTCCAAATATATCCCACCCACTTTTTGTAATGAGATAATCAATGCTTTTAACTTTACCTGTCAGAGGTCATAACGTTACGGCTGATTGGTGTATATATTGGGTTCCTCCTACATTGTACTGTTCCTCGCTATATACTGTCACGTCCCCCATTGTGAGCTCCTCGTCCTATACAACCTATCACAGTCCCCCCCCTCACAGTACCTTTTCTCTATGACTGTAGAACTCCTGGCAGCTTCAATCCTCGGTGTTCACTGTCTCCTCACACTTCCTGGTTGAGATGCTGCCGGTCACATGACACCACCTGACACTTTTCAATTATTATGGGGACACATGCCAGAAACGACGCAATAAGCCCACCAGGGCTACAACATATACATTACAATGTAATAATAATCCATTCTAACCTGTATTTACATCACCTGAACAAACCACGTGTCCCCGACACTATCACATGACCTGATGTGACACGCCCATGAGCCGTGTTTTAACCAATAGCTTTTCACAAGAAGGGAAACTTTGCCTGTAATGGGGTGTTTCGGGACCCAATGAGCATATCAGCGTCTTCATTATGGGGACATTTTATGTGTGACTCTCCGGCAGAGAGTAATTAGTTATGGGCTTCGGGAAAATGGCGGCACCTATTGGCTGTATAGTCTTCCTAGAGGACAATATTTGATAAAGTTAGCGGTTCTCTTCTGTCTTTAGCTAACTGAGGTCATCTGGGCTCCTGGTTGTTGGCTGGTGCATAGTGGAACGTAGCTGGGTAACGGTGTGCGCGCGCTGGTTGGTGTCAGTGTGCATCGTGAGGGCTACTGGCCAAAACTGGTGCCACCATGACAGCTCCATGAACTCGTCACTAACTGTCTTGTTGTCTTAAGGTAAGCTATGTCAGCGAGTTATATTTGGAGACAGTAAGGAGTGTGCTCTACTGTATGTGTGTCCTTCCTGCCCTGCACAGCTCTATGACAGGTGGCAGCTGTGTGTCATTACTCCCTATCAGTCTGCAGTCTATTGCTTGGATGTATTTACTATTATGAAGCTGGCACTATGCATGACAACTTTTCTTACATGTTAAAGTAGAACTGGAAGCAAAACTTTTTTCATTTGCTATCAGTGTCCCATTGGGGAGATTTCCCTTCACTTCCTGTCCCATAGCCAAAACAGGAAGTGAGAAGACCTTGTCACCAGAACGTGTGTCCCCACTGGAAGATTTCCCCTCTATAAGGCTCCACGTATACATCGTTTTTTAAAGGGGAGTTCCAGCCTTGTTTATGTTTGTTAAAAGTCAGCAGCTACAAAAAGTGTAGCTGCTGGCTTTTAATAAACAGACACTTACCTGTTCCACTGTCCAGCGACGCTGCCGAATGGAGCTTCGCTCCTCTCCCCCCCCCCCTTCGCCGGCGCCTGCATTCCTACTGTGGGCACCCGGTCGTGACAGCTTTCGGCTTCACGGCCGGGCACTCACTGCGCATGCGCGAGCGGCGCTGCGCAATCTGAGTGGACAGGCGATCGCCTGGGACCTGTCACGTGTCCCAGGTGATCGCCTACAGGGAGGGGCTGCCTTAGGTGATATGACGTGTCGCCTAAGCGGTCCCTGGGTGGAAGGAGGAAGTGGGACAGGAAGGCCCACTCCTACTGAAGCCCCCACTCCCCCCAAAAGAAAATGACATGCCAAATATATAATAGATTAACATGGCTGAGTTCTACGGGCTTAGGAAGGCCTGATCTGTACTTTTTACCGACAATATTATGAGACCACACGTCATATGGAGTTAAACACCTTTTTCGTAGAATTGTTAAAAAAAAAAAAAAAATGAATATCTGTAACAGAACCCTAAATGTATTGTAATCCATCCTTATTTTACTTTGTATGAAACCAAGGGGCATTCCCTTAATAAAGCGAGTATGTTTTGATCTCATCTTGTGTGCGGGTCAATCAGTGCTCCTAGGATCCCGGTGGAAGTTATCCAGCTGTCCGGTTCAAGTCCCCATCAACTACTCTAGGCTATTAACCTTTTTTATGAGCTTCAGCATTCAGGAGCAGAAAAGTTTTTGTGTAGTGTTATTTTTTTATTTTTTTTTGAGCATTTTTCCAGCAGAAATGCCCCTAAGCCCAGGTTCACACTGGGCTGCGGGAGTGAAGCCGTGTGAGTTCAGCTGAACTCGCGCAATTCCACTCTCTCTGGCAGTCCCGATTTCAACCGCGATTACAAAGACATCTGACACAGATGTCAATGTAAATCGCGGCCGAAATCGCAAAAAGTAGTACAGAAACTACTTTTTGAAATCGGCGCAGCGCCGCAGATGCGGCATCGCACCGATTAGGACGGTGCCATTGCCCGCAATTTGCGGCAAATATCGCCAATTTGATATGTCAATCGCACCAGTGTGAACCAGGGCTAATACTGTTTTTTTAGAAAAAAAAAAAAAAGGGAACCGCAAACATGGAAATAAAACACTAACGCTGCTAGAAAAAGCTATTTGCCAGCGTTTTTTTAGCTGTAGTGTGTATGTATTCTATTGTTAAAGCATCTTTGATATATGCTATGTTGAACCAATGTGTTGTGAAGATTGTACAATGTTCCTTTTTTACATCTTTTAATGTTAAACCAATTTCAATAATATGATATATATTTTTTATCAATACGTTTTTAGTTCTCTTTTAAAATCCCACCAAATAAGGATATGCTTTAACCACTTAACGACCGCCCACTGTAAATATACGTCGGCAGAATGGCACCGACAGGCACAATCACGTATATATACGTGATTGCCTTTGTATAGTTGGGGGGTCCGATCGGACCCCCCTTCTTTACAGTGAGCGGTCGTTTTACCTTCGGGAGCGATCCGGCATGAGGGGACGGCCGTTCGATTCCGGCCACCCCCTCTCGATCGCTCCCGGCGAATGAGAGAGCTTCCCCTGCCTGCCAGGAAGGAGGAAGTGATGTCATCTCTCCTGGGGCGCTCACATATACCGAGCGCCGTACAGGAGAAGATGCCAGGTTAGTACACACAACACTACACTGACACCAGGACACATAGGCACATAAATCGCCCCCCCAGGCCCCCCCAGACACCCCCCAGCCCCCAGTCACAGTGTCACTGATTGCAGTGACCATTTATTTAGTGATCACTGCAATCAGTGACATTTGTGACTGTAAAAGTGTCACCAAAGTTTAGTCTTAGGTCCAGTGTAGCCCCCTAACCCCCCCCCCCTAATAAAGGTTTAACCTCCTGATCACCCCCCAGATAACCCTTTCACCCCCTATCACCACTGTCACTAAGCAATCATTTTTCTGATCGATGTCTTAGCGTCGGTGATGCTGATCGGTAGCCAGTAATTTTTTTTAGGTTCGCCGCAGGTTTTTATAGCGTCGGGTACCCCCATATATTACCTAATAAAGGTTTAACCCCCTTTATCGCCCCCAGGTAACCCTTTCACCCCCTATCACCACTGTCACTAAGTTATAATTTTTCTGATCGATGTCTTAGCGTCGGTGATGCTGATCGGTAGCCAGTAATTTTTTTTAGGTTCGCCGCAGGTTTTTATAGCGTCGGGTACCCCCATATATTACCTAATAAAGGTTTAACCCCCTTGATCACCCCCCAGGTAACCCTTTCACCCCCTAGCACCGCCGTGGCTATGCGATCATTTTTCTGATCGATGTCTTAGCGTCGGTGATGCTGATCGGTAGCCAGTAATTTTTTTTAGGTTCGCCGCAGGTTTTTATAGCGTCGGGTACCCCCATATATTACCTAATAAAGGTTTAACCCCCTTGATCACCCCCCAGGTAACCCTTTCACCCCCTAGCACCGCCGTGGCTATGCGATCATTTTTCTGATCGATGTCTTAGCGTCGGTGATGCTGATCGGTAGCCAGTAATTTTTTTTTAGGTTCGCCGTCAGGTTTTTATATAGCGTCAGGTACCCCCATATATTACCCTAATAAAGGTTTTAACCCCCTAATTGCCCCTAGTTAACCCTTTCACCAGTGATCATCATATAAGTGTTATGGGTGACGCTGGTTAGTTAGTTTGCTTTTTATAGTGTCAGGGCACCCGCCGTATATAACCCAATAAAGGTTTAACCCCCTGATCGCCCGGCGGGTGATATCAGTTAGGTTTTAGCGTCAGAGAGGGTCTGCGTCACACCCCAGGCAGCGTCAGGTTAGTGCCAGTAACGCTAACACCCACGCGTAAAGCATACACCCCCCTTAGTGGTATAGTATCTGATCAGATCAATATCTGATCTGATCAGATCTATACTAGCGTCCCCAGCAGTTTAGGGTTCCCAAAAACGCAGTGTTAGCGGGATCAGCCCAGATACCTGCTAGCACCTGCGTTTTGCCCCTCCGTCCAGCCCAGGCCACCCAAGTGCAGTATCGATCGATCACTGTCACTTACAAAACACAACAAACATAACTGCAGCGTTCGCAGAGACAGGCCTGATCCCTGCAACTCCAGTGCTGTAGGAGGTAATTTCACCACCACAGTTAAAAAAAAAAAAAGCATATATGCCGAAGCGTTGGGGCAGCAGGAGTGGAGGAGCGATTTTGCTCCTAATGCCGCGTACATACGGTCGAAATTCCGACGGAGGCTTACCCGTGGAAAAGTCTGACCATGTGTACGCGGCATAACTTTTGCGAGAAGATGCCCCCATGCTTCGGCATATATAAATGGTGCATGTATGCCCATCATTAGAAGTGGGTGGATGAAGGGCGGTATTCGAATGGTGGGCATACCCACCGATCAATCTTTTTTTTTCGTTCAGCCAACAGGCTGCATGAAAAAAAAATTACAATACATGTCCAACAAGGACCAGCAACGTACTGGTATGTTGCTGGACTTTGAATGTTTATACCAGAATGATGCCTGCGGGTTTAGGTATCATCTTGGTATCATTCTTTTCAGCCAGCGGCCGGCTTTCATGTAAAAGCAATCCTAGTGGCTAATTAGCCTCTGGACTGCTTTTACAAGCAGTGGGAGGGAATGTCCCCCCCCGGATATAAAAAGCGCCATTGGGAAATTGGGAAAGCATTTTATCACACCGATCTTGGTGTGGTCAGATGCTTTGAGGGCAGAGGAAAGATCTAGGGTCCAATAGACCCCAGTTTTTTCAAAAAAGAGTACCTGTCATTACCTATTGCTATCATAGGGGATATTTACATTCCCTGAGATAACAATAAAAGTGATAAAAATAAATAAATATGGAAGCAACAGTTTAAAAATAAAATAAAAAAGCAAAATTAATAAAAAAAAAAAAAAAGCACCCCTGTCCTGCCCTGCTCTTGCCCAATGGCGAACGCAAGCGTCGGTCTGGCGTCATATGTAAACAGCAATTGCACCATGCATGTGAGGTATCACCGCGAAGGTCAGATCGAGGGCAGTAATTTTAGCAGTAGACCTCCTCTGTAAATCTAACGGGGTAACCTGTAAATGCTTTTAAAGGCTTTTAAAAATGTATGTAGTTTGTCGCCAATGCGCGTTTGTGCGAAATTTTAAAGCATGTCGTGTTTGGTATCTATGTACTCGGCCTAAGATCATCTTTTTTATTTCATCAAACATTTGGGCAATATAGTGTGTTTTAGTGCATTAAAATTAAAAAAAGTGTATTTTTTCCCCCAAAAAATGCGTTTGAAAAATCGCTGCGCAAATACTGTGTAGAAAAAAAATGCAACACCCACCATTTTATTCTGTAGGGCCTTTGCTTTAAAAATATATATAATGTTTGGGGGGTTCAACATAATTTTCTTGCAAAAAAAAATATGTTTTCATGTAAACAAAAAGTGTCAAAAAGGGCTTTGTCTTCAAGTGGTTAGAAGAGTGGATGTAAGCTTCCTAATGTTGTGTATAAAATGCCAGAACAGTTCAAAACCCCCCAAATGACCCCATTTTGGAAAGTAGACACCCCAAGCTATATACTGAGAGGCATGTCGAGTCCATGGAATATTTTATATGTTGACACAAGTTGCGGAAAAAATAAAATTTCTCTTATCATCCATGGACTGACACGGTGTCTCTTTACACTTTACACGTGGGTTATGTCCCTGCTTGCAGGAGAAGACCTAGGCAGAATGTGAGATGTTATACATACATTCTAAAAGCCAGAGCTGAACAGCCCCACCCAGGGGGCGGTCCCTCCGGGCATAACCCTCCCACTACAGTCAGCAGACTTCAGTTTTTTTCTGCCTAGCAGAAGGAGAAGACATGGCTCCCTCAGGAGCCAGTCTCCTGACCTATTTTATTCCTTTTTGGAATTATTTTTTATTTTATTTTTGAGAATCTTCTATCAACTGTCGGCTGGGCAACAGGTTGGGTACAAGATATCCTCGTAGTCTTCCCTGTCCGACCATCGAGCGTGCTGATCCTCGCCTTGTGTGCGTGAGACTCAGTTCACGACAGGCCCCATGACTCCAGGGGTGGCCGGGTTTGCTTTCATGCTCCCACGGTCCTCTCAAGACTGAACAGCTCCTGACTGACTGTATCTTTTGCGGTGGACCGGGCCGACAGCTACTCAGTACTGCACTGTGATAGTCCTGTCAGAAACACCAGTGTGTCCCTCAGGGGACGGGTAAGTAGTCTCTCCTGCCTGCAGGTGAGTACAAAGGGCTGTGTGTTTCTCTGTGGGGGATTTTCCCTGTCTCCCCCTGTATTTTATTGTCGCTCTCTGTCACCATTACTGGCGCTGGCTGTGTGGGGTGCTTGGGGGTCACACTGTTCTTGGGGGGCTCATGCTGGTCTGCAATGTATGCCTTGGGGCTTTTTTGTGTGTTTTTTTTTTTTGGGGCCTGAGCGGCGCTGTGCGTGTGTGCTGTTTCATTTTAACTGCGTCATGGCGGCCATCTTGCCGCGGATCGCCTCAGTGAAGTGCGGCGGCCATTTTCTTGTAGCCCGCGCGCTTTTCAGCACTAGTTTGGCCTCTAGCGCTGCTATAGCAGCGCGAATCTCCTCACAGTCTCCTCACAGCTTACCAGCGCTGACACAGCGCGGTACAGACAGCGGAACTAAGCGGTCCCTGGTCCGGTTTGGTGAGTCCCCTGGGCGCCCCCTCCTCAGTCAGCACAGCCTGTGGGTGGACTTTTTATCTGAGAGAGTCTCAGAGAGGGACAATATGGAGTCTGTGTCACCAGCTTCCCCTAAAAATGTCAGTGGCAACAGGCAGTGCTTCAGCACTGCGGTCCCTATGGACCTGTTGTGGGCAGCCCTGGAATCAATTTCTGACCAGGATGGGAGCTGTGTGCAAGCGCAAGGTGCAAAAAGGCGCCCTCTCCCCACTTTATCTACTCGAGGGCAGTGCGCTGATTCAGATATGGGCCTAGCCACTATCGCTCAGGACCCTAGTTCTGAATGTATGGATGGTTTTGAACAGGACATTCCTTATGAGGGAAACTCCAGTTCTGAGTCAGTAAATGACAGGGCGCTTGTTAGTGTACTCATGACTGCGGTGAGGGACGCTCTCAAGCTCAAATGCTGCGGATGCAGAACCTCAGGCGGATACTGTCTCCTTTGGTTCTTTTAAGGCCAGGCCTTCTAAAGGGGTTTTTTCCATTGTACTTTCTTTGACCAGCTCATTGATAAGGTCTGGGAAAAGCCGCAGAAGAATTTTTTTATGGTCCCGCGGCGTTTGTCTATCAGGTACCCCTTGAAGATGCCCTACTTAAAAAGTGGGCTTCTCCCCCAGTGGTCGACCCTCCAGTCGCCCGGTTGAACAAGGCCATCACTCTCCCGATGGAGGGGACTCCTGCATTTGAGGACCCCACTGACAGGAGGTCAGAAGTGGTGAGCAGAACCATGTTTGCCTTGTTGGGATCCGCCCTACGACCTGTGGTAGCGGCGACCCTTGTGTCTAAAACACTTACAGGTTGGGCAAAAATGTTGCACCTAGCTGTACAGGAGCATATTCTTCCTCCAGACACAGTTGCTCTGGCCCACCAACTGGTTCAGGGCCTGGTTTCTGTGTGCGACGCCACGCTGAACGCGGCCCCTTTAATATCCAGGGCCTCTGTCTCGGCGGTGGTATTGCGTCATCTTATCTGGTTGAAATGCTGTTCTGCTGACCTAGCCTTAGGAAGCTCCTGACGGATCTACTATTTTAAAGGCGGTAGACCTTTCGGTGCTGCTCTGGATGACATCGTCATGGATGTCACGGGAGGTAAACGCACTCTTCTTCCTTAGACTAGCAAGGGTGAGGAGGCCCGCCGCAAACAGGGGCCTTCCTTTCCAGCAAACCAGGGGTTTTTTCGTCAGTCAGAGTCCACAGGTAGGCCCTCTCAGACTGACGGCAGTGCGGCTGGTGGGCACAAGTGCCCCTGGGTGCGTAAGCCAAACAAGCGGCTCCCAAGCCCGCCTCCGCGTGAAGTCTTGCCTCCGCCCGACTCTGGGGTGGGGGGACGACTTCGCAGGTTCACGGATCGGTGGACCTCCCGAATCTCCGACTGGTGGGTGTGCGAGGTGGTCACCTCAGGTTATAGGATAGTATTCCGATCCTGGCCCCCACACAGATTCTTTCCCTTGAATCTTCCTCTCCTTCCTACCTGTCGGGCAGCTCTCTTGGGGGCTGTACAGGATTTGATCAGGTCCGGAGTGATTGTGCCGGTTCCGTCACAGGAGAGTTTTCAGGGATTCTGCTCGAATCTGTTTGTCGTCCCAAAAATAGGACGTGGTTCGACCTATCCTGGACCTCAAGGCCCTGAATGCCTTCGAGAAGGTGCAGAAATTCCGCATGGGATCCATTCGCACGGTGATCGCTACACTCCACCAAAGGGATTTTCTTCTAGCGTCCTTGGACTTCAAGGACGCCTACTTGCATGTTCCGATCTGCGCAAGTCACCAGAAGTTTCTGCGCCTTGCGATCAGCGAAGTCCACTCTCGATTGTGGCTCTTCCTTTCGGCCTTGCCTCGGCACCAAGGGTGTTCACCAAGTTGCTTGCTCCGGTTCTAGCCTTCTGTTACAGCGAGGTATTGCTGTCGTGGGCTATCTGGACGGTCTTCTGCTATGAGCAGAAAGTGGCTCAGACTTAGAGGAAAGGTGACTATCGTCAATTAGACCCTCATGGACTTCGGGTGGTTCCTGAACATTCAGGAGTCAGTCCTGGTCCCGACTCAGTGTCTGGAGTCTCTAGTTCTGGTTCTGGACTCCTTGGAGGCAAAGGTATCCTACCTCTGGAGAAGTTGCTGACACTTCAGTCTGCGGTGCGGGTGCTGACATCCCGAACATGGTTGTCAATCCGTTGTTTGCATGAGAGTCCCGGGACTCCTGGTGGCCTCCTTCGCGGCCATTCCGTATGCCCAATCACACACCAGGGCATTGCAGAAGGAGATCTTGTCCACCTGGGACAAATCCCCGTTGTCCTTGGATCTTCGGATCCAGGTGATTCACCTGGTCAGGGCGTCCCTGACAGGGTGGTTGGGACCCTCGGCTCTTCGGTCCGGAAAGTCGTTCCCCTCCCATCCAATGGACGGTACTCACGACAGACGCCAGCCTGACGGGCTGGGGTGGAGTCTGGGGAGTCCTGTCGGCTCAAGGCCTTGGACTCCGGACGAGCCCGTTTACCAATCGCTGTTCTGGAAATGCGGGCCATCAGACTGTGTCTCTCCTCAGGTTGGAGAAAGTACGGGGTCGCTCCATCAGGAGCCAGTCGGACAACGCCACGGCGGTGGCGTATGTAAACCATCACGGGGGGACTCGGAGCTCAGCTGCGGCTTCCGAGGTAATCCGTATCCTGAAGTGGGCCGGAAGAAACGTGCCGGCTCTGTAGGGGCGGACTATCTGAGTCGCCAATCGCCAGACGCCGGACCAGGAAGAGTGGTCCTTGCATATTTCAACTCCTTTGCCGACGGGGGGGCACGTCGGATGTGGACCTGATGGCCTCTCGACTCAGTCGCAAGGGTCGAGGTTGTGGCCAGATCCAGGCATCCTTGGGCGATGACTCGGATGCGTTGGTGGCCCCATAGGGTCCTTATCGCCTGATATAAACTCCGGTGATCCTAATTGTTCCGGATTGGCCTCAGCGTCACTGGTACGCTGATCTGGTACTTCTCGTTGCGGACGTTCCCTGGCGGTTGCCGATGAGGGAGGACCTTCAGTCTCAAGGTCCTATGTTTCATCCGGCTTACAGTCTCTGGCTTTAACGGCAGAGCTGTTAAAAGCCAGGAGTTGAGGGACCGAGGTCTCTTGGACTCTGTCATTTTGACCATGTTAAGGACACGGAAGTCTTCCTCCAGGCAGATCTATCACCGTGCCTGGAAAGCTTATATCGCCATATGCAAAGCGCTGGACTGGCGTCCTCGGACGTATTCCGTCCCCAGAATCCTGCGTCCTCTACAGTGTGGAGTGACCCAAAAGCTTGCTTTGAGTACCATCAAGGATCAGATTTCGGCCTTGGCCGTCTTCTTTCAGCGACCTCTAGCGGGTCATTTCTTGGTTAGCACCTTGTGTTGGGGGTTCGCCATGTGCTCCCTCCTGTCAAGCCTTCTCTCCCACCGTGGGATCTGAATTTGGTGCTCTAGGTCCTCCAGGAACCTCCTTTTTGGGAATATCCGGGATATTCCTCTCTTGTCTTGTCTCAGAAGGTGGCCTTTTAGTGGCAATCACTTCTGTTTGACGAGTGTCTGAGTTGGCGGCTTTGTCCTGCAAGTCGCCATATTTAGTCATCCATAAGGATAAGGCGGTGTTGCATCCGCGACCTTCCCTTTTGCCAAAGGTGGTGTCTACCTTTCACCTACATGAGGACATTGCCCTCCCGTCCTTGTGTCCTCACCCATCGCATCCCAGAGAGTTTGCGCTGCACATATTGGAGGTGGTACGAGCCTTACGGGTGTACCTGTCTGCTACTGCTTCTATTCGGAAGTCCGACTCACTGTTTGTGACTGCCCCTGGTCCATAACAGGGCCAAGCGGTTTCGTCTGCCATCATTTTTAGGGGAATCAGACAAACCGTCATTCAAGCCTATGCTCTCAAAGGGCGGGCGCCTCCCTTTCCGGTTACGGCGCATTCCACCAGGGCAATTGGTGCTTCCTGGGTTTTCCGACATCAAGCGTCGGTTGCACAAGTGTGCAAGGCGGCGACCTGGTCGTCTGTTCATACCTTTTAAGTTTTTTATAAGGTTGATGTGGCTGCATCTTCGGATGCTTCCTTCGGCCGCAGGGTGCTGCAGGCCGCTGTTTACAGTTGCGACTCCTCCGTTGAGGAGATCTGCCTTCTTGGAGTGAAAGTTTTTGGTTTTTCCATTTATACTGCTCCCATCCCTCTTGACACTGCTTTGGGACATCCCACGTGTAAAGTGTAAAGAGACACCGTGTCAGTCCATGGATGATAAGAGAAAATAGGATTTTTTGTACTCACCGTAAAATCCTTTTCTCTGACATCCATGGACTGACACGGCACCCACCCTTCCTTTTTAAGTTTGTACTGCTTTGTTACGAACTGAAGTCTGCTGACTGTAGTGGGAGGGTTATGCGCGGAGGGACCGCCCCCTGGGTGGGGCTGTTCAGCTCTGGCTTTTAGAATGTATGTATAACATCTAACATTCTGCCTAGGTCTTCTCCTGCAAGCAGGGACATAACCCACGTGTAAAGTGTAAAGAGACACCGTGTCAGTCCATGGATGTCAGAGAAAAGGATTTTACAGTGAGTACAAAAAATCCTATTTTTTTTTTTTGCACAAAGTTGTCACTAAATGATATATTGCTCAAACATGCCATGGGCATATGTGGAATTACACCCCAAAATACATTCTGTTGCTTCTCCTGAGTACGGGGATACCACATGTGTGAGACTTTTTGGGAGCCTAGCCGCGTACGGGACCCCAAAAACCAAGCACCGCCTTCAGGCTTTCTAAGGGTGTCAATTTTTGATTTCACTTCTCACTGCCTATCACAGTTTCAGAGGCCATGGAATGCCCAGATGGCACAAAACCCCCCCCAAATGACCCCATTTTAGAAAGTAGACACCCCAAGCTATTTGCTGAGAGGTATTGTGAGTATTTTGCAGATCTCGCTTTTTGCCACAAAGTTTTGAAAATTGAAAAAAAAATGTTCTTTCTTCATTTTCAAAAACAAATGAGAGCTGTAAAATACTCACCATGCCTCTCAGCAAACAGCTTGGGGTGTCTACTTTCCAAAATGGGGTCATTTGGGGGGGTTTTGTGCTATTTTGGCATTTTATGGCCTTCAAAACTGTGATAGGTAGTGAGGAGTGAAATCAAAAATTTGCGCCCTTAGAAATCCTGAAGGCGGCGCTTGGTTTCCGGGGTCCCGTACGTGGCTAGGCTCCTAAAAAGTCCCACACATGTGGTATCCCCGTACTCAGGAGAAGCAGCAGAATGTATTTTGGGGTGCAATTCCACATATAACCATGGCATGTGTGAGCAATATATCATTTAGTGACAACTTTTTGTAATTTTATTTTTTTATTTTTTGTCATTATTCAATCACTTGGGACAAAAAAAAAATATTCAATGGGCTCAACATGCCTCTCAGCAATTTCCTTGGGGTGTCTACTTTCTAAAATGGGGTCATTTGGGGGGGTTTTGTACTGCCCTGTCATTTTAGCACCTCAAGAAATGAGATAGCCAGTCATAAATTAAAAGCTGTGTAAATTCCAGAAAATGTACCCTAGTTTGTAAACGCTATAACTTTTGCGCAAACCAATAAATATACGCTTATTGACATTTTTTTTACTAAAGACATGTGGCTGAATACATTTTGGCCTAAATGTATGACTATAAAATTGAGTTTATTCGATTTTTCTTATAACAAAAAGTAGAAAATATCATTTTTTTTCTAAATTTTCGGTCTTTTTCCGTTTATATCGCAAAAAATAAAAATCGCAGAGGCAATCAAATACCATTAAAAGAAAGCTCTATTTGTGGGAAGAAAAGGACGCAAATTTCGTTTGGGTACAACATTGCATGTCCGCACAATTTACAGTTAAAGCAGCGCAGTGCAAAATTCTGAATTCACCTCTGGTCCTCTAGTTACCAAATGGTCCGGGGCTTAAGTGGTTAAAAAAAATAAAAAAATAAAAATAAAAGTGTGTATGCAGCCTAAGGCTGCATGGACACTAGCATTGTTTGTTTTGTTTTTTTTTTTTTGTTTTTTTTAAGCTCCTAGAAGCTATTAGCATTTTTTCTGCTCCTAGAAGCCAAATAGTGTTATCCTATGTGTCGATGCACATTGCTTTAGGGACATACTAAAAAATGACAGAAAGGAATGCCCATAGACTTTAACAGGGAGATGGAATGCCCAAAGAGAATAATGGAACAACATTTTGTGTTTTTTGAGCTTCGGTATCTAGGAGTGGAAAAAAAAATCTGGGAGTGTTTTCCTGGCAGAAAAAAAAAAAACACTAAACGCTCCTAAAATGCTAACAGCTTTTTTTTTTGTTTTTTTTCATGTACTGTAAAAACGATAACGCCTCTAAACACTACTAAAAGCTACTAAAACGCGGCACAAAGATGCTATTATCATTGGGGGTTTGCTAATCTTTTTTGAGTTTATAAAAACCGCTAGTGTGCATGGAGCTTTACTGTTCTAGTGGTACCCAAATTTGGAATTTTCTCTCACCTATTTTTAAATTTTAATGTTTTTTTTTTTTTTTTTTTGGATTTACAAGAGAAACTTGTACAGATACAAGGAACTGTGTCAAAATTGTAAAATGTGAGTTGGCAATAAACAGAAAGGTATGCAAAAAATGGAAGAAATTATTGTGATCCTGGACATATATCTAGATAAATGACCATAGCTGGCTTTTCTTTTCACTTTCGGTGATGAGTCACCAGGATAAATAAAGAGCTTCAGCGTTTCTAACAGGTTTAGGCTGCGTTGCTGTGTGAATGGGACTGCAGCACAAAGGGAGATACGCAAATATGCGGCCCCCCAGGAAGAAGCCCAGTCTAGTGGGGCCGCATATTTGTGTGAGATCGACAAGGGGTTAAATTTGTCATGGCTGCAGCATGCGAACAGCCTTCTTCGGCTGTATTTTAGACTTCAGATGGTTTTATCTGCCTGATTTTACCGCCCAGGCCGCCTGTGTGAAAGAGGCCTTACTACAGTAATACATTTTATTGTTAATAACCTGCAACCCCCCCGCCGAGGTGACAGACTGCAAACAACAACCCCCCCTCAAGTGATAAGCTGCATCCTCATCCTTTTTAAATGAACCTCTGCCTTTCAAGAAAATCACAGGGTTACTTCAAATCTTTATGTGTTTAAAGTGGCGTTATGCCCAAACGCAAACCTTTTATTATATTGTAGCTTACCAATTCTTAGATGTGATGTCTGTATTGGTTTTCTTTTTTAAGCTTCATTTATTTTATTTTCCCCTGGTGATCTGTGCAGTAAGTCAGTTGTTTTTCAACAGAACAAGCTATTCTACAAATTTTATTGGTAAAGATAAAAAAAAAAAAAAAAAAACTCTATTGCGAAACAGTGGAGTTTACCCGGCTTAATCTTTGGTTTAAAGTGATTGTTAACTTTTTTTTTTTTTTTTTTCCCATAATTTTTTTTTAGAAAAAACATGTTGTTCTTACCTGCTCTGTTGTAGTGGTTTTGCACAGAGAAGCCCAGATTCTCCACTTCTTGGGTCCCTCTTCTGTGATCCTGGCCCCTCCCTCTTGTTCAGCGCACCCCTGCTTGCTATGGGGACACCTGAGTCGAGTCACGGGTCCCTGTTTCCAATCACACTGAGCCCTGCCCCCTCTCTCCTGATTGGCTAGCTGACTTAGACAGCAGCAGCCAATGGCCAATCGGGAGGGAGAATCTCGGATGGCTGAGACACTCGTGGACATCGCTGAACCTCAGGTAAGTGTTAGGGGGGCTGCTGCACACAGGATTTTTATCTTGATGCATAGAATGCATTAAGATAAAAAACCTTCTGACTTTACAACCCCTTTAAAGTGGATGTAAACCCTCACATATATACCCAGTGAAGTGAACAGCCTCAGATGAAACAAATCTTTCTAGATAAGTTTTACTTGTATATCTGCTGTCTTCAACTTGCTATATTCTTTAGAATTCTAACATCGGGTTAGAATTTTCACTTCCTCTTTCAGCTATTTGAGTGTAGTCTTGGCTTACACTGGAAGACAGCTGATTGGAGGAAGAGCACACACCCCCACTCTACATAGGTAGAAGAACAAAGATACTTCCAGAGCTGTGCTGTGACAAGACAAGCTCTATGCTAATCTATTTATAGCAACCTCCCATGACACAAATTTCAGGCTTGTTTTATCTCGGTTGTCAGAGAACTTGTCAGAAGTTACCATGCTGATAACAGGGCAACAAAACAGCAGAAAGACATGGGACCCGGGGCTTTGGGGAGAGATAAAGAAACACTACAGATATATGTGCTTAGGTCAAATTTTGTGAATCGGATTTACATCCACCTTAATCTCATTAACTTTTCTTACTCGTACATCACGGGACACAGAGCGACATAGTCATTACTAATGGGTTATATAGTTACCGTCAGGTGCTGGCACTGGCAACTTCCAAAACCGGAAGTACCCTCCCCTATATAAGCCCCTCCCATCCGGGAGCACCTCAGTTTTTTGCCAGTGTCTAAGGTGTTGGCCAAGAAGAAACGTGTTTTTCACTGAGCTTGCGTACAGGTTCTTTTGGGCCTCAGTAAGCTATTCCGGATCCGACCAAAAAAGCTTCATAGCTAAACGGTCGGTACCCGGGCCTTGCAAAGAGAAGAGCAAGGTTCTGCCTGTAATGCTTCTCTTAGGAGAGCTGGACCCTGGGATCCAGAGCTCTGGTCATACCCACGACCAAGATGTTTTCTGTGCAGGGTGCTATACAGGTCCAGGGGAGTGGAATCCTTGGGAACCCGGTCCCTGAAGGTTTGATTACAATGCCTGCTGTGATAGGTGAAGTTTGGGCTTTTGTGGACCAAACAAAGTCCTGCGGCGAGGAACAGGTAAGTGGGGGCCCCCAGGAACTTGGTTCTATTGGGGGACCCCCAAGCCTAATTTGTCTTTCTGTCTGTTACCTAATGGTATTCCCGCAAGATTCTGTGCATGCCTGTAACTACTAAAAAAATGTAATAATTTTTAATGGTGGTCAAGAAAAAAAAAAAAAAATGTTTTTTTATATATATTTAGTATATTAGACTGCGGTACCTGTGTTTGTCCACTAGAGGCCGCTGTGGAATGTTTTCTTGTCATGTGGACTAGTCTCTTCTCAGAGAGCAAAGTCCAGGCAGTTGGTGAGTTCTCCTATAGGAAACTGCTTCCTCTGCCATGTTGCAGTGCTCGTCCATCCCCCGGCCTGCGGCAAAGAGGGGCCCTGGCTCCTGTCCCTGGTTTCCATGTTTGAAATAAGCGCCGAGGGCGCACGTGGCCGTGCGCGTGCACGCGCCTCTATATATAGAGGTGAGCCGGGAAAGGGGGCGGAGCCTGGGGGATGACGCTCTGTGCGTGCCGCAGCGCTTCTGCGCATGTGCGGGCGTCCCAGCAGGTTTTAAAAAGCCACAATATTGTAGTAAGCTGGCTATGAAGTACAGAGACAGAGCTGGCAACATTTAAAGGCATACAGCAAGCGGTTGATACAGGCATCCCCTAGAAAGGCACATTAGTAGACACCAACTGTTTATTATAGCAGCATTTATGCTAGACTATTATCAGTAACTGGTGTATTTCGGCTGGAATACCTCAGCTTTGTGGCTTAGGAATATGCCGTCTAAAAACTCCGGGACTAGAAATTCCAGGAGGAATAGGGGGTCTCCATCGGGCTCTGAGGATCTTGGGCATGCTTTGGCTGCACCAGTCTCCCCTGAAGAATCAGAGGTTAGTGACCGTAGGGCACCCCCAGGAGTACCTGGTACTGTGGCTGTCCTCAGTTCACCTACTCCTGTGTATGTAACAGAGGAGGTTTTTTCCTCAGCTCTGGGAGGACTGGAAGAGAGATTGTCAGCATTAATCGCTGCTTCCCTGTCACAGGAGAAAAGCGCTCGATCTCCGTCTCCTCCCTCAGAGTGCCTGTTAACAGAGCAACAGTCCCATACAGAGGTCGACCTACCTGAGGGGGATCAGGATGAGGTTGATTCGGTTGTAGAGGAATCAACAGTGGAAGAGCCGTTCTCAGCATCACATGCTGAGAGGTTATGGGTTCAGTCCCTGACTAATATGGTCCGATCAGCATTTAAAATGCCACTTGCGGAGCCATCCTCCACTTCTGTCTCCTCGTTGGGGTCGCTAAAAGCTCCCCAGACTGTTTGTTCCTTTCCGATCCGTCCTTTACTGGAGGGGCTCATTTACCAGGATTGGGAGCATCCTGACAAAATATTTACTCCCCCCAAGAGATTTCCGGTGGTCTATCCCATGGAGGATAGGTTCATCAGAAAATGGAAGGTCCCTACAGTGGACGCAGCCATCTCTTGTGTGAATAAATCACTGACATGTCCGGTGGAAAATGTCCAAATGTTCAAGGACCCAATAGATAAAAAATTGGAGTCATTATTGAAATCTGCTTTTTCTACAGCAGGATTGGTGACACAACCAGCAGTGGCAGCTATAGGGGTCTGCCAAGCAGTGAAGGATCAGTTGAAACAGGTCTTAAGAGACTTGCCGGATCAGCAGGCTCTTGCCCTAGCTGATCTACCTAGAGCCTTATGCTTTGCGGTGGACGCTATAAAGGATTCAATCCATCAGGCCTCCCGCCTTACGCTGTCTGTAGTACATATGCGCAGGCTTCTATGGCTCAAAAACTGGTCTGCTGAAGCTCCCTGTAAAAAATTGCTGGTCAGCTTCCCATTTCATGGGGAGCGCTTATTCGGGGAAGACCTGGACAAGTATATCCAGAGAATTTCCAGCGGTAAAAGTACACTTTTGCCGGTTAAAAATAGAGTTAGAGGTCCCTCCTTTAAGAGGCCGGCTTCTCCAGTCCCTAGGACATCGGCTGTGAAACAGTTCCGACGGCCTCCCCGGTCAAATCCCGGAGGTAAAAATCAGGGACAGTTGCAGGGTAACAAGAAGCCCTGGAGCAGGAGAGGTACAAAACCTCCCCCAAAGTCAAATGCATGAAGGGTTGCCCCCACCCAATCGGGTGGGGGGAAGACTTCAGTTGTTCACAGAAACCTGGCGGGACACGATCCGAGACAGATGGGTGCTCTCCGCAGTAAATCTGGGATACAAATTGGAGTTAAAAAACTCCCCTCCTTCCCGCTTTATAAGGTCAAACGTGCCAAGGGATCCCCAGAAGAGAGGATCCCTCCTGTTGGCACTGGAACAATTATTGCTTCAAGCAGTAATTATAGAGGTTCCCCTGGAAGAATGGGGGTTCGGGTTTTACTCAAACCTCTTTACAGTTCCGAAGCCAAACGGGGACGTGAGGCCCATATTAAATCTAAAAGGGCTAAACAAATTCCTACATATCAGGACTTTCCGGATGGAGTCGATCCGATCGGTAGCCTCTGCCCTACAAGGGGAGGAAGGGTTAGCCTCGATCGACATCAAAGATGCTTATTTGCACATCCCCATCTTTCCAGCCCACCAAAAATTTCTACGCTTTGCGGTAGAAGGGCGCCATTTTCAGTTCAGAGCCTTACCCTTCGGTCTGGCCACAGCACCAAGAGTGTTCACAAAAATTCTGGCCCCATTATTGGCCAATCTAAGAACACGAGGTGTAACGATAATGGCATATCTAGACGACTTGTTGCTGATAGACCACTCAGTGGAAAAACTAGAAGTGGTTGTTCACGAGACAATCAAGTATCTGGAATATCACGGTTGGATTATCAACCGAGACAAGTCAGCCCTAAAACCAGTCAAAAGTCTGGAATACTTGGGGCTAAGGCTGGATTCAGACCAGAGAAAGATTTTCTTGCCTCAAGAAAAGGGGTCGTCTTTGAGAGATTTGATCCACTTAGTGGGTTCAAAAAGACAGCCATCCATACGCCTGTGCATGAGGCTGCTGGGAAAAATGGTGGCATCATTCGAAGCAGTACCCTACGGTCAATTCCATTCAAGGAAGTTGCAAAGGGCCATACTGTCAGCCTGGAACAAAAAAGTTCAGGCTCTGGACTTACCAATGTCCTTGTCCCCTTCCGTTCGCAGGAGCCTCCGCTGGTGGTTGGTTCCCCAGAATCTGGAAAGAGGGAAATCCTTCAGTCCGATTTCCTGGAAGGTGGTCACTACAGATGCCAGCCTTATAGGCTGGGGAGCAGTACTGGAGCAATGGTCTCTCCAGGGCAGATGGTCGGATGCGGAAAAGGCCCTGCCCATCAATCTCTTAGAGATACGAGCAGCCCGGTATGCCCTAGTAGCATGGACATCCAAACTCCAAGGGTCCCCTGTCAGAGTTCAGTCAGACAATGCCACAGCAGTGGCATATATCAATCGTCAGGGGGGCACCAGGAGTCGTGCAGCCCAAAGGGAAGTAAATTACATCCTGAGATGGGCAGAAAGATATGTCCCAGCCATATCTGCGGTATTCATTCGAGGGGTGGAGAATTGGAAGGCGGACTTTCTAAGTCGCCAACAATTATGCCCAGGGGAATGGTCCCTTCATCCCGAGGTTTTCCGGACAATATGTCAGCGGTGGGGAACACCGGATGTAGATCTGCTAGCATCCAGATTCAACACAAAAGTGGACAGGTTTGTCTCTTGGGCAAGGGATCCCCTAGCGTGCGGCTCGGATGCCCTAGTGTTCCCTTGGGATCAGTTCAAGCTGATATATGCATTCCCACCGCCACAATTGTTACCTCGATTACTCCGCAGAATCAGGGTAGAAAAGAAACCAGTGATTCTGGTGGCTCCAGCGTGGCCCCGAAGAGCATGGTACGCGGAGATTGTAAAAATGTCTGTGGGGAGTCCTTGGACCCTCCCACATCGTCCGGACCTGCTTTCGCAGGGACCGATATACCACCCTTCCTTACCAGCCCTAGGTTTGACGGCCTGGCTATTGAAGCCCACATTCTAAAAAAGAAAGGGCTCTCTAATGCTGTGGTATCTACCATGATCAATGCCAGGAAGCCGGTATCCAGGCAGATCTACTATAGAATCTGGAAGGCGTACATCGCCTGGTGTGAAGCCAAGAAATGGCATCCACGTAAATACGTAATAGGTAGGATTCTGGACTTCCTTCAATGGGCTGTAGATAGGAAGCTTGCCTTGAGTACTATCAAGGGTCAGATTTCGGCCTTGTCAATATTTTTTCAAAGGCCCTTGGCTTTGCATTCACTAGTCAAAGCCTTTATACAAGGAGTGATGCGTATTAGTCCTCCGGTTAATATTCCCATATGTCCATGGGATCTAAACTTGGTTCTGTCGGTTCTACAGAAACAACCATTTGAACCATTACAGCATATTTCCTTAGTGCTTCTCACCAGGAAATTGATTTTTCTAGTAGCCATTTGTTCGGCTAAAAGAGTATCGGAATTAGCAGCTATGTCCTGTAAGGAGCCATATCTGGTTATCCATAAGGACAGAGTAGTGTTACGTCCTCATCCAGCCTTTCTTCCTAAGGTGGTATCGAGTTTTCATTTGAACCAAGATGTGGTTCTTCCTTCTTTTTTCCCCAAGCCTACTTCGGTAGAGGAAAAGTTATTGCATTCTTTGGATGTAGTAAGAGCAGTTAAAGCTTATCTAAAAGCCACTGCTCAGATTCGCAGAACGGATACTTTGTTTATTCTGCCGGAAGGCCCCAGAAAGGGTCAGGCAGCGTCAAAATCTACTTTAGCCAAGTGGATTCGACAGGTCATAATACAAGCCTATGGCTTGAGAAGTAGACCGCCTCCGTTCAAAGTTAGGGCGCACTCCACGAGAGCAGTTGGAACTTCATGGGCAGTGCATCACCAGGCCTCCCTGGCTCAGGTCTGTAAGGCCGCAACATGGTCTTCAGTACACACGTTTACTAGGTTCTACCAGGTGGACGTTGGAAGTCAGGAGGATGTCGCCTTTGGGCGCAGTGTGTTGCAGGCCGCAAAAGATCCTCATGTCTGATAGCGCTCAGCTTATATATGGTGTATCCCCCCCCTCATTTGGCATTGCTTTAGGACATCCCATTAGTAATGACTATGCCGCTCTGTGTCCCGTGATGTACGAGAAAGAAAATAGGATTTTTATAACAGCTTACCTGTAAAATCCTTTTCTTGGAGTACATCACGGGACACAGAGCTCCCGCCCCTCTTTGGGGACACTTATTGCTTTGCTACAAAACTGAGGTGCTCCCGGATGGGAGGGGCTTATATAGGGGAGGGTACTTCCGGTTTTGGAAGTTGCCAGTGCCAGCACCTGACGGTAACTATATAACCCATTAGTAATGACTATGTCGCTCTGTGTCCCGTGATGTACTCCAAGAAAAGGATTTTACAGGTAAGCTGTTATAAAAATCCTATTTTTTTTTTTTTTAAGAATTTACAAGTGGAGATTGTACAGCACAACTTTAAACACACAGTGGTGATTTAGGCCAGCCAAAGACGAGTCAAAAACTGAGCGTTCTGTCCATCTGAAAATGGCGCTTACGATTGTGCCATCATTTGTTTTGTTTCTCTAAACAAAATCCAGCATGTTGGATCAGATACTTCTGATTGCGGCACGAAAAATCGTGTGTCCCATCTGGCAAACGAATGATGCGAAAAATGAACGACTAAGAATTTTCATTCGGTTTTCGACTCATCTATGGTCGACCTAACTGTTATTGTAAGAGTCCTCTCTTCTTTTGTACCCTTACTATAAAAATGATCGGAAGCAAAAACTGGTGGTTGGTTTTTACCACTTACCAACAGCCCCTCTTTAACCCAACACAGCGGCTAGAGGAGGTTGTACACAAAGCATTGTGGTTGCAGCAAAAACAATACCCTTTATTGCATTCAGTGGGCAGTACCGCTACCAAATGCAACCCATTCAAGTGAATGGGGCCGTTTCCGAAACTGCCCTAAGATCGTGTGCAATGCACATGGTTGAGACACGCTGGTGCAGGCTTTCAGGTTTAAAATTGGCAGCGAGAAGGGACAGTCACCCGTCAAACACCCTCTGAAAAGCGATCTGTAGCAAGAGCTGTCACAAGTATAAATGAGCCCAAAGACTCACACTGAAACGCGTCAGCCATTTCCTTTTTTAATGCTAATATGTAGCCATTTCTCTTATATAAATGAGCCCTAATTGTGTTTTAACCAAAAAATATTTTAAAAAGACACGCTCCCATCACAGCCAATACTAGCCTGCCTATCGGGCACATTGATAAGAATCAAATGGCTGTTGGACTGTTCTGATATCAGCCTGTATGCTCTTAAGGATCATGAAAAAAAATGCCTACAGAAGGGGGCGTATTTTGTAATGATGGGCAGTGCTGTTAAGATGGGGGTGGAATTTTTCACTAAACTCAAACACATCTCCTAAACAAATCTATCTCTGCTATTCTTCCTACACACAGGTGTAGGAAGAATAGCAGAGATAGATTTGTTTAGGAGATATGTTTGAGTTTCGTCACTAATTCCGCCCCCATCTTTGCAGCACTGCCCATCATTACAAAATACGTCCCCTTCTGTAGGCATCCGCTCCTCACACGAGGCAATCGTGATGAAATCCGCCCCTTGCAGAGTTGCACGAGCATCGGGAGCGCATGGCAAAATGTCAGCTTTTGTGCACAGGCGCCGTCTACAGCTGTTCGGCGGCTCGGTGCTGTGCATGCGCAGTACCGGGCGAGCATCATTCGACAGGGGGCATTTCTCGACAGGACAATGGGACTGAGGGTTTAATACTACTATAAAGTCAAAACTTTACATTTTGCTCTTCAAAAGTGTAGAATTTCCTGTGTGTAAGTGTTCTGGATCTTTTCTTCTGTTTACAACTCCTATTTCAGGGAAAAGCATCTTTAGTCCTCGTTCACACTGGTGCGATTTGTCATATCGCATGACAAGGACAATGGCACTGTTTAAATCGCTGCGACTCAGAAAAAGGTTCCTGTACTACTTTTTTCCAATTTTTCATTGTGACTTGCGTTTAAATGAAGTCGCAAGCTGCAATGAAGTTGGAGATACAAATCATGCTGAAATAAAGCCTTTTCAAAGCTCATTTCAAATATTACTGTGACTATGGGCAGCGTGGACTAGCTGGACCAGATCTCTGGGTAGCTGCATTTTTAGGACACCAAGGAGTTGTTCATCTGAAGGAAACACCCAGAGATTAGTCGCCTTCTGCTCCACCTCCATGGACACACACACAGTACTTGTATACAAAGGACTTTCTGTGGTTGTAGTACATCAGCACGATCACATGAAATGGATTTCAATTAAAAAAGATTGCGTTGTTCAATTAAAATCCACACTGTATTTGATTTTTTTTCTTTCTTTTTTTTTTCTTCCTCCGATACCTGAAAGTATTTAATTAATTTCACATTAGTCAAAAATGAGTCAGAAGTGATTTAGAGCTTGTTTCCACTAGTTTCACCCTCTGAAGGGTGATTTGTGGTGGATTGCTTTTCACTGAGCACTTTGACAAGCCATGAGGCGGTGCCATGTTTCCTCTTCACTGGCTATTTGAGCCCCAAGTCCATGTGGTTAAGGCACAGCCCCTGTTCACTTGGATATGGTGCTGCCTGCTGAATTCGACAGAGGGGATTATTTTTGTTGTGTCGTAATGCTTTGCATTGCTGCTGGGGCATGTGTATATCTTCTTATGGCTGCCTTTTGTAGCTGTTGGGACAAGAAAAACTCCTCTCAGCTGTCTGCTTTTACCGCCCCCCGCCCAATCACAAGTGTAAACTAGGATTTGGGCTGCCCAAAGATGAGTCAAGTTTTTTTTTTTTTTTTTTTCTTCAACCTGACCCTCTATTCTCTATGGAGTGGCGAGTGTAAACAGACATGTCTCCAATCGGATGGCAGTCAGGCGGTTTGTTACATCTGACCGCCCATAGAGGTGTCTGTGTCCACTTTGCATAAGCTGAATAGACACGGACAAGCCATCCGCCTGCTCAGCAGAGATCAGTATACAGATTACCCATTGAGCAAGAGCACTCCTAGCGGAGCCTGCCCCCTGTGAAAGGGGCCTTACGTTTTATGTTTTATTATTTTATTGATGGCAAATACAAGGCTTCTCCTGAATGGCAGAGGAGCACTCAGACAGGCAACAGATGGAAAGTTGCTTGTACTGCTGCCAGAACACAGCGCCACCTACTGTATGTAGCCAATGCTACTCCCATCCATTGCAGCACACCCAGCGGCCGCATAGTTTATATAATGGAAATTATTTGTTAGGGCCAACTTGGCCCAAATGAACTATTTTTTTAAAGTGCATTGAAACCTGGAATTCTACTTTCTCTTACCATCCATGGACTGACACTGTGTCTCTTTACACCTTTACACGTGGGTTATGTCCCTGCTTGCAGGAGAAGACCTTGGCAGAATGTGAAATGTTATACATACATTCTAAAAGCCAGAGCTGAACAGCCCCACCCAGGGGGCGGTCCCTCCGGACATAACCCTCCCACTACAGTCAGCAGACTTCAGTTTTTTTCTGCCTAGCAGAAGGAGAAGACGTGGCTCTCTCAGGAGCCAGTCTCCTGACCTATTTTTATTCCTTTTCTGGAATTCTTTTTTATTTTATTTTTGAGAATTTTCTATCAGCTGTCGGCTGGGCAACAGGTTGGGTACAAGATATCCTCGTAGTCTTCCCTGTCCGACCATGGAGCGTGCTGATCCTCGCCTTGTGTGCGTGAGACTCAGTTCACGACAGGCCCCATGACTCCAGGGGTGGCTGGGTTTGCTTTCATGCTCCCACGGTCCTTTCAAGACTGAACAGTTCCTGACTGACTGTATCCTTCGCGGTGGACCGGGCCGACAGCTACTCAGTACTGCACTGTGATAGTCCTGTCAGAAACACACCAGTGGGTCCCTCAGGGGACGGGTAAGTAGTCTCTCCTGCCTGCAGGTGAGTACAAAAGGCTGTGTGTTTCTCTGTGGGGGATTTTCCCTGTCTCCCCCTGTATTTCATTGTCACTCTCTGTCACCATTGCTGGCGCTGTGCTGTGTGGGGTGCCTGGGGATCACACTGTTCTTGGAGGGGCTAATGCTGGTCTGCAGTTATGCTTGGGGCCTTTTTTTGTGTGTTTTGGGGCCTGAGCGCCGAGTGGCGCTGTGTGTGTGTGCTGTTTTTTTCACTTTTGCTGAGTCATGGCGGCCATCTTGCCGCGGATCGCCTCAGTGAAGTGCGGCGGCCATTTTCTTGTAGCCCGCGCGCTCTTCAGCACTAGTTTTGACCTCTAGCACTGCTGTAACAGCGCGAATCTCCTCACAATCTCCCCACAGCTCACCAGCGCTGACACAGCGCGGTACAGACAGCGGAACTGAGCGGTCCCTGGTCCGGTTTGGTGAGTCCCCTGGGCGCCCTCTTCTCAGTCAGCACAGCCTGTGGGTGGACTTTTTATCTGAGGACTCTCAGAGGGGGGCAATATGGAGTCTGTCACCAGCTTCCCCTAAATGTCAGTGGACAACAGGCAGTGCTTCAGCACCTGCGGTCCCTAGGGACCAGTTGTGGGCAGTCCTGGAATCATTTCTGACCAGGATGGGAGCTGTGTGCAAGCGCAAGGGAGCAAAAAAGCACCCTCTCCCCACTTTACTACATGAGGGCAGTGCGCTGATTCAGATATGGGCCTAGCCACTACCGCTCAGGACCCTAGTTCTGAATGTATTGGATGGTTTTGAACAGGACATTCCTTATGAGGAAAACTCCAGTTCTGAGTCAGTAAATGACAGGGCGCTTGTTAGTGTACTCATGACTGCGGTGAGGGACACTCTCAAGCTAAAATGCTGCGGATACAGTCTCCTTTGGTTCTTTTAAGGCCAGGGCTTCTAAAGAGGTTTTTCCATATGTACTTTCTTTGACCAGCTCATTGATAAGGTCTGGGAAAAGCCGCAGAAGAATTTTTTTTATGGTCCCGCGGCGTTTGTCTATCAGATACCCCTTGAAGATGCCCTACTTAAAAAGTGGGCTTCTCCCCCAGGGTCGACCCTCCAGTCGCCCGGTTGAACAAGGCCATCACTCTCCCGATGGAGGGGACTCCTGCATTTGAGGACCCCACTGACAGGAGGTCAGAAGTGGTGAGCAGAGCCATGTTTGCCTTGTTGGGATCTGCCCTACGGCCTGTGGTAGCGGCGACCCTTGTGTCTTAAACACTTACAGGTTGGGCAAAAATGTTGCACCTAGCTGTACAGGAGCATATTCTTCCTCCAGACACAGTTGCTTTGGCCCACCAACTGGTTCAGGGCCTGGTTTATGTGTACGACGCCACGTTGGACGTGGCCCCTTTTAATATCCAGGGCCTCTGTCTCGGCGGTGGTATTGCGTCGTCTTATCTGGTTGAAGTGCTGGTCTGCTGACCTAGCCTTAGGAAGCTCCTGACGGATCTACCATTTAAAGGTGGTAGACCTTTCGGTGCTGCTCTGGATGACATCGTCATGGATGTCATGGGAGGTAAAAGCACTCTTCTTCCTTAGACTAGCAAGGGTGAGGAGGCCCGCCGCAAACAGGGGCCTTCCTTTCCAGCAAAACGGGGTTTTTTCGTCAGTCAGAGTCCACGGGTAGGCCCTCTCAGACTGACGGCAGTGTGGCTGGTGGGCACAAGTGCCCCTGGGTGCGTAAGCCGAACAAGCGGCTCCCAAGCCCGCCTCCGCGTGAAGTCTTGCCTCCGCCCGACTCTGGGGTGGGGGGACGACTTCGCAGGTCACGAATCGGTGGTCCTCCCGAATCTCCGACTGGTGGGTGTGCGAGGTGGTCACCTCAGGATACAGGATAGTATTCCGATCCTGGCCCCCAGACAGATTCTTTCCCTCAAATTTTCCTCTCCTTCCTACCTGTCGGGCAGCCCTCTTGGGGGCTGTACAGGATTTGATCAGGTCCGGAGTGATTGTGCCGGTTCCGTCAAAGGAGAGTTTTCAGGGATTCTACTCAAATCTGTTTGTCATCCCAAAAATAGGACGTGGTTCGACCTATCCTGGACCTCAAGGCCCTGAATGCCTTCGAGAAGGTGCAGAAATTCCGCATGGAATCCATTTGCACGGTGATCGCTACACTCCACCAAAGGGATTTTCTTCTGGCGTCCTTGGACTTCAAGGACGCCTACTTGCATGTTCCGTTCTGCGCAAGTCACCAGAAGTTTCTGCGCTTTGCGATCAGCGAAGTCCACTATCGATTGTGGCTCTTCCTTTCGGCCTAGCCTCGGCACCAATGGTGTTCCCCAAGGTGCTTGCTCCGGTTCTAGCCTTCTGTTACAGCGAGGTATTGCTGTCGTGGGCTAGCTGGACGATCTGCTGCTAAGAGCAGAAAGTGGATCAGACTTAGAGGAAAGGTGACTATCGTCAATTAGACCCTCAGGGACTCGGGTGGTTCCTGAACATTCAGGAGTCAGTCCTGGTCCCGACTCAGTGTCTGGAGTATCTAGTTCTGATTCTGGACTCCTTGGAGGCAAAGGTATCCTACCTCTGGAGAAGTTGCTGACACTTCAGTCTGCGGTGCGGGTGCTGACATCCCAAAAATGGTTGTCAATCCGTTTGTTGCATGAGAGTCCCGAGACTCGTGGTGGCCTCCTTCGCGGCCGTTCCGTATGCCCAATCACACACCAGGGCATTGCAGAAGGAGATCTTGTCCACCTGGGACAAATCCCGTTGTCCTTGGATCTTCAGATCCAGGTGATTCACCTGGTCAGGGCACCCCTGACATGGTGGTTGAGATCCTCGGCTCTTCGGGCCGGAAAGTCGTTCCCCTCCCATCCAATGGTCGGTACTCACGACGGACACCAGCCTGACGGGCTGGGGTGGAGTCTGGGGAGTCCTGTCGGCTCAGGCCTTGGACTCCGGATGAGCCCGTTTACCAATCACTGTTCTGGAAATACGGGCCATCAGACTGTGTCTCTCCTCAGGTCGGAGAGAGTACGGGGTCGCTCCATCAGGAGCCAGTCGGACACCGCCACGGCGGTGGCGTAATGTAAACCATCAAGGGGGAACTCGGAGCTCAGCTGCGGCTTCTGAGGTAGTCCGTATCCTGAAGTGGGCCGGAAGAAACGTGCCGGCTCTGTAGGCCTTTTTACATTCTGGGCATAGACAATGGGCAGGCGGACTATCTGAGTCGCCAATCGCCAGACACCGGACCAAGAAGAGTGGTCCTTGCATATTTCAACTCCTTTACCGACGGTGGGGCACGCCGGATGTGGACCTGATGGCCTCTCGACTCAATCGCAAGGGTCGAGGTTGTGGCCAGATCCAGGGATCCTTGGGCGATGCCTCGGATGCGTTGGTGGCCCCATAGGGTCCTTATCGCCTGATTATAAACTCAGGCGATCCTAATTGTTCCGGATTGGCCTCAACATCACTGGTACGCTGATCTGGTACGTCTCGTCGCGGACGTTCCCTGGCGGTTGCCGATGAGGGAGGACCTTCAGTCTCGAAGTCCTATGTTTCATCCGGCTTACAGTCTCTGGCTTTAACGGCAGGGCTGTTTAAAAGCCAGGTGTTGAGGGACCGAGGTCTCTCGGACTCGGTCATTTTGACCATGTTAAGGACACGGAAGTCTTCCTCCAGGCAGATCTATCACCGTGCCTGGAAAGCTTATATCGCCATGTGCGAAGCGCTGGACTGGCGTCCTCGGACGTATTCCGTCCCCAGAATCCTGCATCCTCTGCAGTGTGGAGTGATCCAAAAGCTTGCTTTGAGTACCATCAAGGATCAGATTTCGGCCTTGGCCGTCTTCTTTCAGCGACCTCTAGCGGGTAATTTTCTTGTTTAGCACCTTGTGTTGGGGGTTCGCCATGTGCTCCCTCCTGTCAAGCCTCCTCTCCCACCGTGGGATCTGAATTTGGTGCTCTCGGTCCTCCAGGAACCTCCTTTTGGGAATATCCAGGATATTCCCCTCTTGTCTTGTCTCAGAAGGTGGCCTTTTTAGTGGCAATCACTTCTGTTTGACGAGTGTCTGAGTTGGCGGCTTTGTCCTGCAAGTCGCCATATTTAGTCATCCATAAGGATAAGGCGGTGTTGCATCCGCGACCTTCCTTTTTTGCCAAAGGTGGTGTCGACCTTTCACCTACATGAGGACATTGCCCTCCCGTCCTTGTGTCCTCACCCATCGCATCCCAGAGAGTTTGCGCACATATTGGAGGTGGTACGAGCCTTACGGGTGTACCTGTCTGCTACTGCTTCTATTCGGAAGTCCGACTCACTGTTTGTGACTGTCTGTCTCTGGTCCATAACAGGGCCAAGCGGTTTCGTCTGCCATCATTTTTAGGGGAATCAGACAAACCGTCATTCAAGCCTATGCTCTCAAAGGGCGGGTGCCTCCCTTTCCGGTTATGGCGCATTCCACCAGGGCAATTGGTGCTTCCTGGGTTTCCCGACATCAAGCGTCGGTTGCACAAGTGTGCAAGGCGGCGACCTGGTCGTCTGTTCATGCCTTTTAAGTTTTATAAGGTTAATGTGGCTGCATCTTCGGATGCTTCCTTCGGCCGCAGGGTGCTGCAGGCCGCTGTTTAAAGTTGCGACTCCTCCGTTGAGGAGCTCTGCCTTATTGGAGTGAAGTTTTGGTTTTTCCATTCATACTGCTCCCATCCCTCTTGACACTGCTTTGGGACATCCCACGTGTAAAGTGTAAAGAGACACCGTGTCAGTCCATGGATGGTAAGAGAAAATAGGATTTTTTGTACTCGCCGTAAAATCCTTTTCTCTGACATCCATGGACTGACACGGCACCCACCCTTCCTTTTAAGTTTGTACTGCTTTGTTACGAACTGAAGTCTGCTGACTGTAGTGGGAGGGTTATGTCCGGAGGGACCGCCCCCTGGGTGGGGCTGTTCAGCTCTGGCTTTTAGAATGTATGTATAACATTTCACATTCTGCCTAGGTCTTCTCCTGCAAGCAGGGACATAACCCACGTGTAAAGTGTAAAGAGAACACCGTGTCAGTCCATGGATGTCAGAGAAAAAGATTTTACGGTGAGTACAAAAAATCCTATTTTTAAACACAACACTTCAGCAAACTAAATGTCATCCAGTTTGCAACTGCTGTTAGGTAGTCAGAGCAAAGTCACCTGATTACTAAATGTTATCTTCAGAATTTTGCCCACCACCTTTTGTTTTAGGGCACAATGTAAGGCGATAAAGGTCTTTCTTTAGGTCTCTGCTCAAAATGTATGTAAACGCCAAATTTTATTTTTTCAGTCTGTTCGTCATCATGTCTCACTGTATAAAGACAAATAATTGTTTTGTAATTCTGTTTTAGATTTTTCTACCTGGGGTCCTTACCTGTAATGTCACTTCCTGTTGCAGGCTGACAATGCTAAACTACCACTTTAAAATTAGCAGCAGTGTTGTCAGTCTGCCACGTGCACTTTTCAGCTGGCCATTGGGCTGCCTGTCAGATCTGGAAGTTTTTTAATTTAATTTCTCATTTTTGCTATTTCAGATCTCCTCTGTGAATTTCCTAGAAAGGAGGGCTGTACTCTACACTGAGATGACCTCTGAAGCTACAATTGCTCCACCAAGGAGCAAGCTGCCAAACTCAGAATATCGAGACTACTACTGGCTCCGTTCCTTCGTGGCAGGAGGTGAAATGTTTGCACTTTTTCAAATTAAGAACTCTGTAAAGAACTGTATATTTGACCAGGTAGAATGCCACAGTTCAGTTTCAGAACTCTTTCTGTGAAAAAATGTGGTGGGTTGTGGGATTTGTGGCTTTAAAGTGGTTGTGAAAGGCAGAAGGTTTTTTTTGTCCTAATGCATTAAGATAAAAAACCTTCTGTGTGCACAGACCCCCCCCCCCCCCCCCATACTTACCTGAGCCCCATCTCCATCTAGTGAGGTTGCACGAGAGCCACGGCTGGCCGGAAATCTCCCTCCTGATTGGCTGAGACAGCAGCGGGCGCCATTGGCTCCCACTGCTGTCAATCAAAGTCAGTGAGTCAATGAGGAGAGAGAGAGAGGGACGGGCTGAGCCTTGACTTTGTCTGAATGTATACACAGGGCTCGGGTGCCCCCATAGCAAGCTTCTTGCAATGGGGGCAGGAGGGAGGGCCCAGGAGCCCCGCAAAGGACCCAAGAAGAGGAGGATCTGGGCTGCTCTGTGAAAAACCACTACACAGAGCAGGTAAGTATAACATTATATATATATATATATGTATGTGTCCCGGCCTGTATTAAAAAAAAAAAAAATCAAAGTCAGCAGCTGCAAATACTGTAGCTGCTGACTTTCAATATAAGGACACTTGCTTGTCATGGTATCCCGCAATGTCAGCACCCCTAGCCAATCCATCCATCGGCATCGGGTGCAGGCGCCGGCATCCTTACAAAGGAAGTGGGAAGTAAAGCCTTGCGGCTTCACAACCTGTTTCCTACTGTGCATGCGCAAGTTGCGCTGCGCTTTCTAAATGGTCCTGCTTTCTTCAGGAACCTGTGTGTCTCCCAGAAGGCAGCAGGGGAGAGGATAAGGGGCCGTATATGACGTAGGTCGCCGCAGCGACCTTACACGGAAGTGGGAGCGGATACCTGTTTTTGAAAGGTAACAAGTGTACCATAGGGGGAAGGAAGCGGATAAGCAGAGCTTCCACTGTTGGGTGGAACTCCGCTTTAACGGACAACTTTTGGAGGATTTAAAAAGTGGTGATCTGTATGTGACCACAATTCCTCAATATGTAAAGGTTTAAACTATTCAAAAGTAATATTTAAGTTTTATATATATAGAACCTAGTAGGCTGAGTTAGCCCCTGACTTCTTGTATATATTAGATACTGAAACAGATCTTCATACACTGTTCCTGTTGGCCTGGGAGCATAGAGCATTCCAGCTACTCCTGTTACATTCTCTATACTTCCCTTTTAAATAACAGCTGTCTGGATATGTTAAAGGACATAGTGAACTAGCCATCCTAAAGAGGTTGTAAACTCTGGAGGGAAAAAAAAATACTGTAAGACAAGGGCATAAGGAGCTAGTATGCATCGTATACTAGCTCATTATGAAATACTTAACTTTGAACAAAACTTTTAAACTTTTGCAGCGGCGTCCCTACACTGCTGAGACGGCTGACATTTTCCCCGGAGTTTCTATCGGGCTCGCGGGCTCCGGTGCTGTGATTGGCCTGAGCCGTGATGACGTCACTCCTGCACAAATGTGCGCGGGAGCCGCCGTTCACGGCACAGGGCTCGGAAGGAAAGGCACCCGTGGCCGTTCTTTCAGAGCGCAATCGCCAGTGATGTCACTGGCTGCATGTAATGTAAATCTCTCCTAAACAGTACACGTTTAGGAGATATTTTTACTACCTATATGTATTTTTTTTTTTTTTTTTTACTTCCTCTTTAACCACTTCAATACAGGGCTTTTATACACCCTTCCTTACCAGACCAATTTGTAGCTTTCAGCGCTCTCACACTTTGAATGACAATTACTCAGTCATGCTACACTGTACCCAAACCAAATTTTTATCATTTTTTTTTCTCACAAACAGAGCTTTCTTTTGGTGGTATTTAATCACCGCTAGGTTTTTTATTTTTTGCAATATAAGCGAAAAAATTTAGATTTTTTTAAAAAAAAAACACTTTTTTTTTGTTTTTATTGTAAAATTTTGCAAATAAGTAATTTTTCTTCATAAAATTGGGCCAAAATGTATACTGCTACATATCTTTAGTAAAAATAACCAAAAAAGTGTATATTATTTGGTCTCTGTGAAAGGTATAGAGTCTACAAGCTATGGTGCAAATCATTGAAAAATTATCACATCTGATCACACCTGATGTACTGAAGGCCTATTTCATTTCTTGAGACCCTAACAAGCCAGGAAAGTACAACTACCCCCCAAATCACCCCTTTTTGGAAAGCAGACATTCCAATGTATTTAGTAAGAGTCATTGTGAGTTTTTTGAAGTTGTACTTTTTTCCCACAATTCTTGGGAAATTTTTTAAATTTTTTTAAATTTTTATTTTTTTGCACAAAATTGTCATAATAACAAGTTATTTCTCTCACACAGCACATGCATACTTGCAATGACACCCCAAAATACATTCTGCTACTCCTCCTGAGTATGGCGATACCAAATGTGTGAGACTTTTACACAGCCTGTCCAAATACAGAGGCCCAACATTGAAATAGCACCTTCAGGCATTCTAGGAGCATAAATTGCACATCTCATTTCTCAACCACCTATTACAGTTTTGAAGGCCCTGGAGCACCAGGACAATAGAAACGCCCATAAAATGACCCCATTTTGGAAAGCTAACACCCCAACGTATAATCTATGAGGCATAATGAGTCTTTTGAACGGTTCATTTTTTTCCAGAAGTTTTTGGAATATGTGGGAAAAAAATGAAAACGCATTTTTTTTATACAAAGTTGTCCATTTATAAGATATTACCAACACATAGCATGTACATAGCAAAAATTACACCCCAAAATACATTCTGCTACTCCTCCTGAGTATGGCGATACCAAATGTGTGAGACTTTTACACAGCCTGGCCAAATACAGAGGCCTAACATCTAAGTAGCACCGTCATGTGTTCTAGGAGCATAAATTACACACATAAATTCCTGACAACCTATCACATTGTTGAAGGCCCTTCATATTTCTAAAACATAGCATGTACTGTACATACCAATTATAAACCAAAATACATTCTTCTGAGAAAAAGGGTAAAGAAAAGATTACCTGCGGTTTTAGTAGTGCAGTGGTCCAAAGAGGAGAGCATCGGTCCAGGCAGCAGGCAGGAACGTGGACAGCGACAGCAAAACAGGCAGCAGGCAGGAATAGTCAGTACAGGTAGAGATGATGTCAGCACAGCCAAAGCATTGGTCCAGATAGCAGGCAGAGATGTGGTCAGCAGTAGCAAAAGGAACAAAGGATCGTCCATGCAGCAGGCAGGAATACTGTCCATAGTTAGTACATGCAGCAGGCAGAGGTATGGTCAGCACAGCCAGAGTATTTGTCCAGGGAGCAGGCAGGACCATCAAGCTTAGGGCAACGGTCAGGAAAGAATGGGGACAGGGGTAGAGGCTTCTCCCACCCAAATCGCTTTGAAGCCTCCGGACAACCAGACCCTGTTCTGGGAACACAGAAAACCAAAAACTGGTTTTCTGAACTCAGAACACTATTCTGGAGCCCCTCACATATGTGAGACCCCTGTGTAGCAGGGTGAAAGATCAGTCCAAGGGGGCAGGCAAAAACATGGTCAACAGGCCGAGGTCAGTGCAGGTAAAAGGCAGAAATAAACGGTAGGCAGAGGCATAATCCATACAGTCCAGGGTCAGTTCACGTGAAAGGCAGAAACATGGCGGATAAACAATGCAGACGGTAGGCAGAGACATAGTCGAGAAACAGGCCAGGGTCAGTTCACATGGAAGACAATGATATGGTTGGTTGAGGCAGGGAAATATTCAGGACATATTGAAAACGGGGAAATGGCAGTATTAGAAATATGGGCTAATAGTTTTCGAGAGTGTGATATCGCTTGAAGCATTTTCCGATGCAAAGGCCAGGTTGGGAGGGACAGTCGGGACAATGGAAGCTGGTGTCTTTCCTAATTCCTCTTCTGGTGCACACCCGACATTTTTTTTGCCGTCGTCTTCCGGATCGTGATGGTGGAATATGGTCTGAAAAATGGCGCTCATGTAGTCTGCTGACACAATCTGAGTGAATGCTTTCTGGGGGGGATGTTTGTTGGTAGATCAGGGCAGTGACAATGTCTTCAATAAATCTCATGAAGGTGGTGGGTCTATGTGTGAATTTTTGGTAGACTATGAAAGAATTTAACAGGGCCAAATGAAAAAAGTAAATTGCGATTTTTTTATACCAGAAGAGGGATTTTCGGGTTGAAAGATAGGGCTGCAACATTTGATCATTTAAATCCACACCCCCCATGAATTTATTGTACTCATTGATGCAGGAAGGCTTGCGAACGGTACTGCGTCTTCTGTGAAGTTCCACCGAGGTGTCATCGTGGATGGTGGACATGATGTACACATCTTTCCTATCCCTCCACTTCACAGCCAACACTTCCTCATTCCTCAAGCTGGCCGATTCCCCCTTTTGAATGGTTGTGGTGACAAGACGCTGTGGGAAGCCCTTTCTGTTTATTCTTGTTGTACCACACGCCAGAGGTTTTTTTAGGTAGAGGTGGCGGAGAAGGGGCAAGCTGGTATAATAGTTGTCCATATAAATATGATACCCCTTTTGGAGGAGTGGAAATACCAACTCCCAAACAATTTTTCCACTTATTCCCATGTACGATGGACACTCAGGGGGCTCGAGCTGGGAATCTTTGCCTTCGTACATGCGGAATGAGTGCACATAACCAGTGGCGCTTTCACAGAGCTTGTTGAGCTTCAAGCCGTACCTCGCCCGCTTACTGGGGATATATTGCTTGATTCCCAGCCGGCCTGTGAAATGCACCAGGGATTCGTCCACAGAAATGTTTTGGTCAGGGACATAAAGTTCGGCAAACTTCTTGGAAAAAAAATTAATTAGGGGGCAAATTTTATATAATTTGTCAAAGTTTGGGTGATCTCGGGGGGGGCACTGTGAGTTGTCACTGAAATGCAGGAACCGCATTATAAGTTCGTATCGGGACCTGGACATGGCCGATGTAAAAATTGGCATATGGTGGATGGGTTTCTTCGACCAATACCTATTCATTTCATTTTTTTTTGTAAGCCCCGTGTTAAACGTTAGGCCTAAAAACAATCTAAGCTCCACCACTGTTAGGGGTCTCCATTCAAAAGGGCGGGCATAGCTGGAGCTGGGGTTGTTTTCAATGAATTGTTGAGCAAAAAGATTAGTTTGCTCCACAATGCCTTGAACCAATTCATCAGGGAAAAATAAATTAAAAAAATCAAGTTTGGAAAAACCCTCAGTGTTGACCTGCACACCTGGCTGTGCTGTAAAAGGGGGGATCGTGGCTGACCCTGAGGTAGAAGGCAGCCACAATGGGTTTGCCAAGCCATCTGGAAGCTGGGTTCGGGTCCTACTTCTTTGGCGTGTACTTGCACTGGGCCTTTCCTCCTGGGGTCTAGCAGCGCTTGCACTGGGCCTTTCCTCCTGGGGTCTAGCAGCGCTTGCACTGGACCTCGCCTCCTGGGGTCTACCGCCGTTGGCATTGCTGGTCGCTGCCTGGTGTTCAGACCGTCTTCTTTTTGGACGGACTGTGTCCTCCTCTAATTCGGATCCGGATGTGTTGCCTTCGGGGGGTTCATATTCCGAACCAGAATCAGAACTGAGCGGTGAGAGCTCCCCGTTGCTCTCATCGGTCAGACTGAGTATTTGATATGCTTCTTCTGGGGTGTACACCTTTCTGGACATAGTGGGTACTCTGGTGGCAGGTTCTCTGGTGAGGTGGCGGGTACTCTAATGGACAGGTACTCCTGATGGATTGGTGGTGGGTACTCTGGTGAGGTGGCGGGTATTCTGAGGTGGTGGGTACTCCTGATGGACGGGTACTCCTGATGGACTGGTGGCGGGTACTCCTGGTGAGGTGGCGGGTACTCCTGGTGAGGTGGCGGGTACACCTGAATGACAGGTACTCCTGATGGACAGGTACTTCTGATGGACTGGTGGCGGGTACTCTGAGGTGGCGGGTACTCAGGTGAGGTGGCGGGTACTGCTGATGGACAGGTACTCCTGATGGACTGGTGGCGGGTACTCAGGTGAGGTGGCGGGTACTGCTGATGGACAGGTACTCCTGATGGACTGGTGGCGGGTACTCTGAGGTGGCGGGTACTGCTGATGGACAGGTACTCCTGATGGACAGGTACTCCTGATGGACTGGTGGCGGGTACTCTGAGGTGGCGGGTACTCAGGTGAGGTGGCGGGTACTCCTGATGGACAGGTACTCCTGATGGACTGGTGGCGGGTACTCTGAGGTGGCGGGTACTCCTGATGGACAGGTACTCCTGATGGACAGGTACTCCTGATGGACTGGTGGCGGGTACTCTGAGGTGGCGGGTACTCAGGTGAGGTGGCGGGTACTGCTGATAGACAGTTACTCCTGATGGACTGGTGGCGGGTACTCAGGTGAGGTGGCGGGTACTCCTGATGGACAGGTACTCCTGATGGACAGGTACTCCTGATGGACTGGTGGCGGGTACTCTGAGGTGGCGGGTACTCAGGTGAGGTGGCGGGTACTCCTGATGGACAGGTACTCCTGATGGACTGGTGGCGGGTACTCTGAGGTGGCGGGTACTCAGGTGAGGTGGCGGGTACTCCTGATGGACAGGTACTCCTGATGGACAGGTGGGTGGCTGGTGATCTGGTGGCAGGTACTAGATGACAGGTACTCTTTATTTAGGGGGGCAATCTGGGCACAGTAGTACATATGTATATGTGTATAACATATGTGTAACTCACTGTTAGCTGATCTCCTCCTCACAGGTGTGTGTGAAGAGGAGAACCAGGCAACAGTGAGTTACACACAATTGTGTGTTTTGTTTACATTTAGTGACCTGCTGTGATTGGACACAGCCGGTCACGTGGTAAAGAGCCAATGTCATTGGCTCTTTACCCTGATCAAGGCTGGGCTGTATCCAAGGGAAAAACCTCAGCCCCGATCGCCGCGCTGCGCGCCCCCGGGGGGCGCGCGGGCGCCGTGCACGCCGCTGCGCAGCTCTGCATCATCAATTCCGGTAAGTTTATACCGGAATCTCCGCCGCCCGCCGCCACATTACTTGAATCGGTGTGTCCAGAGGGACACACCGGATCCCAGATCGCCGCGCTGCGCGCCCCCGGGGGCGCGCGCGGGCGCCGTGCACGCTGCAGCTCTGCATATGGGAGCCGGTAAGCCGCTCCGCTGCCCGCCGCTGCTGCTCCGCCGCCACTCATTTACCCCCATCAGGGAACTGCTGTGTCCTAAGGAACACAACGGTACCTGGGAGAGCCGGCGAAGCACTGGATGGCGGCGGGAGGGGGGGTGCCCCCTCCCGCCGCCTATAAGAACGATCAAGCGGCGGAACCGCCGCTATGATCGTTCTTATGGTGCAGAGAATCGCTGGCAGAACAAAAGGATATCTGAATGATGCCTCTAGCTGCAGGCATCATTCAGATATTCCCCTACAAAGCAGAGGACGTCATATGACGTCCACCCAGGATGGGAGATCCCATCTGTGGACGTCATATTACTATGGCTGGGTAGGGAAGTGGTTAAAGGACATGATTTTTTTCTAACTAAACATCACCATGCCTCTGAATGCAGCCTGCCTGGAAAATACTTAAAGTGATCGTAAAGGCAGAAGGTTCTTTTATCTTAATGCATTAAGATAAGAAGCCTTCTGTGTGCAGCAGCCCCCCTAACCTGAGGTCCCTCTCTGTCCAGCGATGTCCACGACTGTCTCAGCCGTCCGAGATTCTCCCCTCTGATTGGCTGAGACACAGCAGCGGCGCCATTGGCTGCCACTGCTGTTAATCAAACTCAGCTAGCCAATCAGGGGAGAGAGGGGGCAGGGGTGGGTCGAGGCTCTGTGTCTGAATGGACACAGGGACCTGTGACTCGTCTTGGGTGCCCCTATAGCAAGCTGCTTGCTGTGGGGGCACTGAACAGGAGGGAGGGGCCAGGAGAGCTGAAGAGGGACCTGAGAAGAGGAGGATCCGGGCTGCATCTGTGCAAACCCACTGCAATAGAGCAGGTAAGTATAACATGTTTGTTATTTTTATAGAAAAAAAAACAAAAACTAGACTTTTTTCAATCACTTTAAGCCAGCTGGCACCCCTCAGCTGAAGAAAAGTTGATTTTTTTTTTTTTTTTTTTATCAACTATTATTCAAGAACCTAGGTGGAAAGTTGTCACCCAAACAGTGGCTACATCCAATCACATGCAGTCACTGTCTGAGAATTCTGACAGTCATGGATTCTGTCTTTCAGAATATAGTAGCCAGCACAGAATATATTCCTTCACTCATATGGAGACATTTTTATGTTTATGGCTATGTCTACTTCCCTACCTGCTCCCAGAATTTTAACTGTGTAGCTTTGATTGGCTCCACACAGCCTTTGCAAAGAAAACATCCTGGTTGGATACTAGCCCTACTTTGCATGCATGCCAAGGCCTTATTTATTCTTATGGCTGGTCTGTAATCTGTGTATTATCCCCATGTCTATATGAGGTCCCCATGTATGTCTATATGAAACTGAGAGTAGTCATCCTGAGCGAAGGTCTGTGTGGCCACTCCTCCCCCTCCTAATTTGCACGTCATACAATGATAGTGGGTGGGGACACAGCACTCTTCCCTCTTGCAACAAATGCATCAGAGGTCCTGGTTTAGGAGTTCAGACAGTTTTTATATAGTCTGCTTCAGAAGAGCAGACACAATTCTTAACCGGTCAATTACAAGATTTAAAGCGAGCTCCACCCAAAAGAGGAAGTTATGCTTTAAGGCCTCCTCCCTCACTCCTGGTTAAGAAATTGCACTTTTGGGGAGGAGGGAGCAGCGGGTACCTGATTTTGACAGGTACCTGCTCCCACTTCCGCTCTGATCACCTAGGCGATAAGAAGCGGAAGTTCTCCCTCCCCCGCAGTCTTCTGGGAAACATGACAGGTCCCAGAAGACCACATGACCATTCACAAGGTGCAGCGCCGTTGGCTGTCACAGCCAGGTGTCCACAGGTAAAGTGCCGGGGGCAGACAACAGGAGGGGAGAACGGCTGGGGTGAGCCCATCACTGGATCCTGGGACAGGTGAATGGCTGTTTGTTAAAAGTCAGCAGCTACAGTTTTTGTAGCTGACTTCTAATTTTTACACAGGAGACTGGAACTCCGCTTTGAGGAATTTGTTAAAAATGTAAACCACATTTTAGGCTATAGTTCAGGTTTCATTATGTTTAGTGGTATGACTACAGTAAAACCCTTTTTTTTTTTTTGTATTGTAGGGGTTGCCAGCTGCTGTGCTAAATCGACCATTGCACCTTTGGATAGGATTAAAATTCTCTTTCAAGCACAAAATATCCACTACAGGCACCTGGGTAAGAAAAGTTACATTTCAGGATGTGACAGTGATACATTCCTTCTATCGTGTGTTTTGTTTTTTCTGCCATTTTTTGCAATTTGTTTTTATGATGGGGGGGGGGAAAAAATTAATATTTTATATTGAAACCCTTCATCTTGTTAAAGTGTATGTAATCCCAAAATAAGTTTATTGTAAGGGCCAATTCACACCAGAACGCAGTGCGGTAAAGGCGCAGTACCATGCAAGTTGGTGCAGCACATTTTTCAGAAGTAGTGCCTGCCCTAAATTTTGTCCCCTGCAGTGCGATTTGCATTCCAATGAATAGGCTGTAAAATCGCTCTGCAGGGGAAGCACAGGAATTGCACATGAACACGAACTGGCCCTAAATCTTTTGCAAATTTGGAGATCCTGCATGCTCCTTCATTTGACCATTGGGCTGCCCATCAGGATACGTAACCCATTGGTAAACTGAACAGGCTAACAAAGCTGCCACAAATGCCAAGACAGGGACTTGAGCCTAGTACACACCACGCTTGGTTAAACGGAAGATAAACTGATGGCTCCGGTCGGAGCCGCTGTACTAACAATCCAATCTCCCCACTGAGCTATTGTGTTCTGACAGGGGGACGGCCCCCCTGCCAGAACATTCCGGTCAGTGCTCTCAGCCATTGGGAGCCAGTCGACCGCTGGACCAGCTCCATACACACGGGCTGAATGTGGGACAGTTTTTATTGAACCAGCTGATTAAGTCTGACATTCAGCTCGTGTGTAATAGGCTATAATGTTAACTCCAGCAAGGAGTGCTGTGACCTGCAGGATCTCCAGGCAAGGAGATTTGTCATCATGCCCCATTGTTTTCTGTGAATCTGTTGCCAACATTCTGAAAAATAGATTTTGGGTTTACAATCTGTTAGAGGAAATGGAAGTTGCTGTATTACGTTGTGTTTATGACTATTATCAAGTTTACAGAATATTGCCTCTTAATGTTCAGTCCTTATGAGAAGCTGCTGACTTTCCTGGTCTGTGTGCTTGCTCCAGGTCATTGACTAAGGAAGTATAAAAGCCAGTATTACTGGCAACTGGCATTTTCAGAAGATCGGCAACAGCAGCCCCGTTCTAAAGATAAATTTACTTTGATTTCATAGTCCTAGAGTCTCAAATATCTGAGATCAGTTAGTGGTTACTTGGCGCTCACACTGCTTACTATACACATGTCTTTTGTCTGTTGTTGATAAGCAAACTTAGAAATATGAGTCAGTGGCTGCGTTTGAGGCCCTTAAAGCAGTGTACCCAAACCCATTAACAAAAGGTAATCTATTGCACCTTACCAATTCTTATACATGGTGGCTGCATTTGTTTTTTTCTTTCTTTCAGGAGTTTTTTACTTTTTTATTTTCACTTCGAGATCCTGACAGTAACATTCTTCCTGTTCTAGAGTGACAATGTTCACTGATCATTGTTGTCAGAAGGAATGAGCTTAGGCGTGTTCAAATCTTAAACGAATCCACCTGAGCTATCCTGTCAGAAAGCTGTCACTGCACACCGCCAATAAAAAGTGGCTGAGGCATTCCACGCTCTGCAGCCACATGTATACAATCGGTATGTATGCATGCAAATATGCGGCCCCTTGGTGTTGAGGACCAGGCGCCGAGAGGCCGCATATTTGCATACGGCCGGCGCCAAAGAGTTAAAGACCAAATATTTTCTTTTATGTCGCCAAAACATACATTTTCAAATCAAACAGTTTCATCACCAGAGATGTAGAGTTTTTCATTTATAAAAAAAAAAAAACTGTTAGAGTGCAACATCGTCCTAAATGCAGTCCGGTCGTCTTTTTTCCAATCTTGAATAAGGGAGAGTTTTTTTATAACCTGTCAGTTTTTTGCTTTTTTTTTTTTTTTTTTCTTACTGCCATCTGTGTCCCATTGGGTAGATTTCCCTTCACTTCCTGTCTAGAGCCATAACGGGAAGTGAGAAGAAAATAAAATCCCTTATTGTCACCAGGGTCACTGTAACCAATGTCCCCATTGGAATATTTCTCCTCTATTCTTGCCCTGAGGAAAAAAATCTGGGATTTTCTTTCATGTTCACTTGGTGATAAAGTTAACAGGTAGTAAACATGACAAGAGTGTGAATATTTGTAACGTGGACACAAACAGTGGTAAAAATCGGACAGGTGTTCTAGTCTCTCTCCACTCAATCCAAAACTAAAATAAGTTTTACTTTTAGAGTAGGAGCAGTGACAGAATCATCCAAACCAAGTGGCACAATGGCAAGTGTTTTTCCTTTAAAATTTGACAGGTTAAAGCAGAACTAGAGGGCGCCTTTATACACACCTTTCTTCCAATGGTCCTGTCCTTTGCCCACGTTGGCATTGTCTCTTGTGTGCCGGTTTTTGGCCATCGTTTCGGCACACTGAGGGTCCGGTTGGCTGGTTATTACATGCTTGGGGATGCTGTGAACAGACAGGTAAGTGTATTTTATTGCAGAAAAATATGGGGTTGACTTGCTAAAACTGGAGAGTGCAAAATCTGGTGCAGCTGTGCATAGAAATCAGCTTCCAGGTTTAGCCCAGGTTTACACTGGGCTGCTGGAATAAAGCCGTGCGAGTTTGGCTGAATTTCACTCCTGCTTGTCAGTCCCAATTTCGGCCGCGATTACAGAGACATCTGTGCAGGTTTCTGCACAGATGTCAATGTAAACCGTGGCCCGAAATCTCAAAAAGTAGTACAGAAACTACTTCTTTTTTTTTTTTTTTGTAATTCTTTTATTTGTTTGTGTACCCAGAATTGTACAATACAAACCAGGCAAGGTAAAGTGTAAAGGGGTACATGGATAACCAACATGCATTATAAATTGTACATAATAGGAACTGCTCAGCTATAATTAACATAATACAGTAAAACAATTGCAAAACCGAGCCATCAGAGCTTTGAGATCAAACAAACTTTAAATTGGTTATCAGCCATCAGAACTACTGACTTAGCTAGAGGCATCAAATACCGCCTCTAAATAAAGTAATAAGGTCCTGGGGTCGCTTAGGGGGCCCCAGGGGCTATGAGAAAATGTTTTGGGGGCACTTAGCCAGAAACTACTTTTTTAAATCGATGCAGCGCCGCTCCGATTAGGACGGTGCCATTGCCGAAATCGGCACTGCACCGATTTCAAAAAGTAGTTTCTGTACTACTTCTTGTGATTTCGGGCCACGATTTACATTGACATCTGTGCAGAAACCTGCACAGATGTCTCTGTAATCAGGACTGACAAGCGGGAGTGAAATCGTGCTAATTCGGCTGAACTCGTACGGCTTCATTCCCGCAGCCCAGTGTGAACCTGGGCTTATTGTCAGCTTAATTGAACAATCTGAAGTTAGAAGCTGATTGGTTTTGATGTAGAGCTGCACCAGATTTTGCACTCCACTTTTAGTAAATCAACCCATATGTGTCTCTTCTGCAATAAAGAAACTGACGGCTCGCAGTGTACGACACTTTGTTCACACCGCAATTTCTGTGTTCTAGATGCGTGTTTAGATGCATTTTCGATGCGTTCTGGTGCATTTTTTTCCCCTTGTTTGTTCTTCATCGAAATTCAGGACATGTGCATTTTGCCGTGTTCCAGATAACGCACAAAAAAACGCAGCATGTTCTACTATTGGCTCCACTGAAATGCACTGCACTGATGTGAACTAGGGCTATTGGATACGTGGAAAACACTGTGCGTGTGTTTTTGATGCAGATTAAAAACCCACTGGACTGCATCTGGTGTGTACCAGCAGTAAAGCATTATTTTTTTTAAAACTGACCTTTGCAACAATGTGTTTCTTTGGGATGACTGTCTTGTGTGTTTTTTTTTTTGTTTTTTTTTTTTTTGTTTTTTTGTTTTTGTTTTTTGTTTTCTTTAAATCAGCCAGCAAAGATTTTCATAAAAGAAGTCAACTATTTTTTATTTTTTTGATATCATTATGTATTCAGGTGTACTCGCCACCATAAAAGCTGTGAAACAAAAAGAAGGCTTTCTAGGGTTTTATAAAGGAAATGGAGCAATGATGGTCAGGATCTTCCCATATGGAGCCATACAGTTTATGGCATTCGACAGATACAAAAAGGTATTTTTCCTCATTCCTGTATTAAATATAACTAAATATTGATGGAGAGTTTAATAGGTGTACTGTTCATATCAATGTAAACCATGGATTTGCTAATCACTTGGGAGGGAAAACTTATGAGCGAGTGACAAATGACTTATCAGTGTTTAAAAATCAAATAAAACTTCTTATTCATATAGTTATATGGCAACTGTGTATAAAAGTCCTTTAGGGTGCAAAGGTAGTTCTTATGTACTTGGATCCAAGAGCAAACACTTGGAGGGGGAGGCAGACGGTTGTAAGAGTGAGAAGCAGCTCTGTATGTAGCTATGGAGGAGCAAGAGCAGCGCCAATCTTATGCCATGTACACACGATTGGTTTTTCTGATGAAAAAAGACCGATGGACTTTTCATCGGACAAACCGATCGTGTGTGGGCCCCATCGGTCTTCTTCTTCTTTTTTCCATCGGTATAAAAATATAGAACATGTTTTAAATTTTACCGATGGGGGAATAAAAAACGATAGCAAATTCCGATCGTCTGTGTGGAACTCCATCGGAGAAAAAACCCACGCATGCTCAGAATCAAGTCGACGCATGCTCAGAAGCATTGAACTTCATTTTTTTCGGCTCTTCAGAGTGTTTTACGTCACAGCGTTTGGGACGGTCGGCTTTTTGTTTGATGGTGTGTAGGCAAGACTGATGAAAGTCGGCTTCATCGGAATTCCGATGGAAAAATCCATATCAGATTTTATTCCATCAGAAATCCGATCGTGTGTAGAGGGCTTAAGTGTAGTATAATATGTATCAAGTTCAATAAATGTAATCGGACTCTGAAGATAAAAAGTATTTGGCATGTACATAGGCAAGCCACACTGCAGTAGTCCCATCTGGATGGGTGGCTGTGATGCAGGCAGTCCTCTGTTCCTGGCCACGCCAGTGGAATCTGGAGCTCCGAGGTAGATGAACATGCAAAACAGCCGAGACGTCACTCGAGGGAAGGCAGGAGGCATGGCAGTGGTTCACGTTTGCATGCGTGCTCCTTTTTGTCAGAAAGGAGACAAAAGGCGCTTCTAAGTGCCGTAATCAACTGTATTTAATAGTAAAAAATGGTTAAAAACACTTACAAGATCTGGGATAAAGCGGGCATATCGGTCAACATTGTGGATTCCTTGCTTTATCCTACGCCTCCATTGTAAAGAGCCGACCAGCAGCTGTAAATGGAGGAGGTGGGGGGGTGGGAAGCAAGAAAGCAAGATTGCCGCCTGGCTTCTGAAACCCTGCTGGAACGCACGGACCAGAAGTGACATCAAGCAGGGCCTGGTAACCTGCTTCAGAGCATGCGCAGATTGCTCCTTCATCTGACCCTGCTGCTACAAGTGCTATACCAGTTTTCACTTACCTCACCCTTGATACTGATGTGAAGTTTTCTGGTACAGCTTATTATAGGAATTTCTGACAGAAGCACCCTATTTTTCCACTTTTCTTGTGCTCCTTCGTCAGGCCTAGAAAATGGCCATCTTGGATGTGGTTATGAAGGACCGGCGGACAACAATACTCAGCGAGCCAGCTCCGCTAGTCCTATAAAACATAAAAGGCCAAACAAGTATAAAATACAACCTATAATAAAGCTGCTGGAGATATTCAATAGCATACTAAATACAATAAGACATACGCTTTTGGGCACATATATGTTTATACTCAAACGACGATTCATATGAAAATAAAAAGACCATAAGGATCCTGTTGGAAAAATAATAGTAAAATGGATGATTAAAAATGTATATGTACTAAAAATACATGGATAAAGTTTTTTAGCAAGTATATGTACCCCCTGTCCCTGCTGAAGAAAAGCATCCCCACAACATGATGATGCTGCCACCACCATGTTTCATGGTGGGCATGATGTGTTCAGGGTGATGTGCAGTGTTGGTTTTCCGCCACACATAGCGTTTTTGCTTTTAGGCCAAACAGTTCAATTTTGGTCTCCTCTGACCGGAGCAACTTCTTCCACATGTTTGCTGTGTCCCCCACATGGCTTCTTGCAAACAGAACTTCTTATGGCTTTCTTTCAACAATTACTTTCTTCTTGCCACTCTTCCATAAAGGCCAGATTTGTGGAGTGCACGACTAATAGTTGTCCTGTGGACAGATTCTCCCTCCTGAGCTATGGGTCTCTGCAGCTCCTCCAGAATTACCATGGGCCTCTTGGCTGCTTCTCTGATTAATGCTCTCCTTGCCCGGCCTGTCAGTTTAGGTGGACAGCCATGTCTTGGTAGGTTTGCAGTTGTGCCATACTCTTTCCATTTTCGGATGATGGATTGAACAGTGCTCTGTGAGATGTTCAAAGCTTGGGATCTTTTTTTTTTTTTTTTTTTAATAACCAAACCCTGCTTTAAACTTCTCTACAACTTTATTCCTGACCTGTCTGGTGTGTTCCTTGGCCTTCATGATTCTGTTTGTTCACTAAGGTTCTCTAATAAACCTCTGAGGGCTTCACATAACAGCTGTATTTATACTTGGATTAAATTACACACAGGTGGACTCTATTTACTAATTAGGTGACTTCTGAAGGCAAGCGGTTCCACTAGATTTTAGTTTGGGTATCAGAGTAAAAGAGGCTGAATACAAATGCACGCCACACTTTCCAGATATTTACAGTAAAACCTTGGTTTTAGAGTAACTTGGTTTGAGAGCGTTTTGCAAGACCAGCAATTTTTTTTATTACGTTTTAACTTGATATACAAGCAATGTCTTGATATACAAGTAGCGTCATGTCACAACTGAGTGTAAAAGAGAAGAGAGGCGCCTCTAATGCCCCATACACACGATCGTTTTTCATGCCGTTAAAAATGCCATTTTTAAAAATGGGCATTAAAACCGATCGTGTGTATGCTCCAGAGCATTTTTAACGATGTGAAAAACGGGCATTAAAAATTTCGAACATGCTCTATTTTTTCACGTCGTTTTTCATGTCGTTTTTTTTAACGACGTGAAAAACGATGGTGTGTATGCTTTGACGAGGTGAAAAAAAACGCGCATGCTCAGAATCAAGTATGAGACGGGAGCGCACGTTCTGGTAAAACTAGCATTTGTAAGGAGATAGCACATTCGTCACGCTGTAACGGACTGAAAAGCAGGAGGCTGAAAAACGCGAATCGTCCAACAAACTTTACTAACATGAAGGGTGGCACCATCCGAACGGAAGTTCCCCTTTATAGTGCCGTCGTACGTGCTGTACGTCACTGCGCTTTGCTTGAACGTTTTTTAAAATGATCGTGTGTACGCAAGACAGGCTTGAGAGGAAACATGAAAAAAAAACGACCTGAAAAACGTCGGGGAAAAATAATGGCATGAAAAACGATTGTGTGTACGCCACATAAGTGTAGCAATATGGTTACATTTAATGAAGATACAACATTTAGAAACTCACATGGTTGATTAAAAAAGGCACATCTAAGTATGCAGAAATCCGGGGTAAAGATGTCCACATAGACCATCCTCCTCACGGCCATTGACGTTATCCCTTCCATGCTGCGCTCCACGAGTGGATCAAGCCTCGCTTTCACATCGCTCTCCTGCAGGGTAGTCTTCCCTGTCACGATTGCAGACAGTTTTACCCCGGATGCCTGCATACTTAGATGTGCCTCTTTTAATCATCAACCATGTGAGTTGGTAAATGTTGTACCTTCATTAGATGTAACCATATTGCTACACTTGGAGGCACCTCTCTTTTCTTTTATACTCTGTAGCTCCTGATGGATTTCTGCTTCTAATTCCCTTGTGGAGGCTTCCATTTGTGGATGGACATTTTATGGTTACACAACCTATCACATTGCTATAATCTTTTTATATGGACTATAAACTGAAGGATTTATGAATAAATGGTTGTGGAATGAATCATTTTGAGTTTCCATTATTTCTTATGGAAAAATTTGCTTTGATATACAAGTGCTTTGGATTACAAGCATGCTTCCGGAAAGAATTATGCTCGCAATCCAAGGTTTTACAGTATTTGTAAAAAATGTTGAAAACCATTTTATCATTTTTTTCCTGCCACTTTGTATTGGTCTATCACATAAAATCCCAATAAAATATTGTCGCTGATGACGCGGTGCCTAGACTGACAATGGGTCACAGGAGTGCAAAACAAACTGAACTCCTGTGATCTATAGGAGAAGTACAGCCAAGCGAGCTTTGGCTGGACTTCTCCTTTAACATCATGTTTGTCCAGACTGGTGATCAGAGTTGAATCAGGCAATATGTGTATGCTTCCCCCTAAACTTTCCAGGGGTGTCTCCATGTTCCCCCTACTTCCTCAGAACTTAAGCGGAACTTCACCAAGAAAGGAAAGTTCCACGTGTTTGCCCCCTCCCCCCCTCCTCGCAATTGGTACTTTTTTGGGGGTGGGAGCAGCTACTTGGCTTTGACAGGAACTCACTCCCAGACGGATCGCTGTGGCAATCCAAGCGGAAGTTTGCCTCCCCTTCCCCCACAGCCTTCTGGGACACATCACAAGTCCCAGAGGACTGCGGGACTATTCACAAAGCACAGCACGTCTTGCGCATCCACAGTTGGGAGCCGGCTGTGAAGCCACAAGGAGTCGCAGCCGATTTCCCACAGTAAACATGCTGGCAATTTCTTATCGGGGGAGATTGGAGCTCCTCCTTTAATAATGTAACATGTTTGAAAGGACTTTCAGAAGTTTTGATCAAGCTCACATATCTGATTGGCATTTGGTTTGTAAAGCTAGACCAAGGTAAGTACAGATTAAATAATCCTGGCCATGTAACCCAAACACTCAAAACCAAATAAGTAAAACAGTTTCAGATAAAGGTTGGTTACAATGTTGTCACGGCATCACAGTCTATACTTTCATCTTCACCCTGGTTAGAATCCAATTAGCTAATGTAAACCCCTTTTTTTTTTTAACACAGTTCGTACGCAGGACTATCAGCAAATCTGAGCATCTATCTAGATTATTGGCTGGATCTATGGCTGGTAAGTATCAATACACAAAAGAAGGTATAGAAGCCCTCTAATCTGCTAATACATGTAATTGAAAGAGATGGAACTCTAAGGGCGGACTTTAGAGGTACCAGAAAAGGAATCAACGTAATTAGAATATATATATTTTTTTTTAATCAACATAATTGTAAAATTTAACAATAAACATTAAAAACACAGAAGTTGGACTCTCCACGAGAGCCATACAATATATACAAATCCCTATTATTGTTAGGACAAATAATCGAGTTTATGTTTTGCTTTTCGCTTCTTCAGGACTTATTTGTCAAAGGGATTCTGTGTAAGAAAAAAAAAAGAGATAATCAGTTTTATACATAGACAGTGGACATGAATGTATATCTCTCAAGGGTAGGGTTTCCCACATAGACGGAATAAATGTGTACAAAGAGGACCACCTACTTAAATCAGCGGAGCTCTCATATGTGTGACATGTCTCATATCACCTCAGGGTAGCCGGTTTAGGATGGTAGTCAAAGTTCTCCAAAAACAAGATCTAGAATCTATATAACAAATTGCATATTGAAGGAGAATAAGCTAAAATAATGGTATATAAGGCAGACCTTATCTATGGGGCCTATTGAATGTTACTTACTGGGCTGGACTGATGCTATATATATTTATGAACATGTAGCCTGGTTAAGGTGCAAAGGGAGAAGTGTCTGGACTCAAGAAACGGGTGGCCTGATAATTGCTGTAGAGATGGAGACAAAGAGTGGAGAAATAAAGGGAAGACAATCACTATAAAGTGACCAGATACTCCAAGTGTGAATATCACTTGATTTTAAAGTCAAGCAATAAGTACCTCAGACAAATGGTGAGACGTAGTGTGGGCATTAATATAAAAGACACGATGTAAAACAGTCTATGAAAAAACAGATATTCTAGACTGAGAAATCCACAGACATGGATGCATGTAAATATTATAATAATAATAATACATGGAGGGGGATTTCTATTTACCGTAGAAATTCCCTTTAAAGCACATGCGTCAAACACAAGGCTTCCAGGCCTTATTAGGGCCATTTGATGTGGCCCTCGCACCTCTCCTGCAGCTTCAGCACCCTCCTCCTCTTTAGGCCGCTTTCACACTACTGAGACTTTGCCGCAATTTCAGGGAATACCTGTGTAAACTTGAGGTCTATGGACCTCAACTCGCATCAAAGTCGGACCAAAATAGTACAGGGACTATACAAAAAAGAGCAAAATGGGAATCCTACTTATTTTTACAGTAGTGCTCACCGATAAATATTGGGGGTGTGGTCAAAAAATACATGTATCAAAAAAAAGACCTCCACACACCTAAATGAGTAACACTACAAAGTTTAATAGCCTATAATGGGCAAGATACATAAATAAAACACATTACTGTAATGCCCCAAGTTCCAAATGACCGAGGAAAAAGACAAAACAGGAACTATTCAATTACTGCGAGTCAAACCGATCCGAATAAGTCAGTGATTAAACAGTTAGCTGGCCCACTCCCTCCCCTAGTGTGAAGAACAACCCCTATGTAAACCTGATATATCCCAGAGACCACCCATACAGACCAAATCACCCCACATATAGTTTCCTAAAACAGAGCAGTGTGTACCTGTAACAGGTAAATAACACTGATCTGAAATGGAAAGCAAGACCTGAATGAATATCCACACTCCAAGAATGTCCCAGTCATAAGTCAGTCAGATGAAGAGAGCATAGCATATTAAATGCTTGTAATGTTTTGATAAGTGAAAAAATCCAACAGAATCCAAAAAATAGAAAAAAATTATATATATGATCTTCCTGACTCAATTGGTCAAATGAAGTAGGTCACTCCAGACACTATAAAGATGAAAATAGTAAAGCTATATCGCATTGGTTGATACAGATTTGTCGCTTCATAGGATATGTGCTGTGAAGGATTAGCATCAAAGGTAGAGCTTGAAGGACACCGCCACTCACTGGGTCTTCTTTTTTAGGGCTTTATTTGCCCATTTTTATTAAAAGAAGTTTAAAACAAAATGAAAGGTTTCCCTCGCAGGGGTTTTAACACTCCTTTTCATCAATAACATGACATTCAGCCTCCTGGCTTATACATACAGCAGTATTGCTCAGGCCTTCCACTTCAGGCTCTTGTCTGTCTCCTACAGACTATTCCATTGGCAACACCATCCATTTAGATAGCAGCCCCTCGCTGCTCTGAGCCTCAGACTTGGGTCCACTGCTCTGACCCTCAGACCTAGGTCTCTGGCTTCCAGTGTGCACAATTGCACTCTATGGCTTCCCCAGTGCACACCTGCACTTGTCGGGAGGGTGGAGCCCCGAATGCTGGTCCTGACTCTACTATCAGGCCCACACACACCTGAACAATCAGTGTGCCGTTGAGTCTCAAAACCCGGATCCAGGACTGGGGATTTTATCCCACCCGGATCTCTAAGAAATCCCCAGGCTCCAGGTCCCAAAGTGGACTTTAGTAAATAATGAGGAAACTGAAAAGCCAGTTTCCTCCCAAACAAGCAAATACCCTGGAGCCCCTCAACCTGCCTGGTTGAGAATCCTGTATTCATACACTGGTGGGGTACCACGCTACCACAGTGCATATATAGCGATCCCCAATCCATGGGTGAATCTCTATTATAGTTCATAAATACACCTAGCCAAATTCTAACTTGAACCATAGGATGCTTGATGGTATATGGATCTGTATGTATCATATAATATACAGGTTACCACACTGGGATTGAATCCTCACTTCTTTAAGATATCAATTGATGTGATGCATGATCCAAAGCATAATCATATTGGCAGTTCATATCAACTATGCGGTAAACTCACAGCATTATATAGAGCAATAATCTAAATGCTTCCATTATAACCACAATTTATAATCCTGCAATCTGCAGGTAAATCCTGTAATGATGGTTTAGATATAACAAGCACGATATGGGGCTTACTCACAGATCCACAGAGATCACCAACAAGTATCGGTCGGGATCAGTCTGTTCATCTGTGGTCTGGGTAGCTCCTGTTTGCACAGAAATCTCCAATTTTGGGATCGATCTATGCATATACGTCCCCAACTTATTGTTCATAAGCCGCTGAGAGACAACCAATATTCATAGTGTCTTTATTTATGGAGGTCCTTCCTTCCAATGTCCTATTATAGGAATCCTACACACCTCCGCAAAAAGGCTCTGAAAACAGGAGTCCTAAATCCAAGGGTAGATATCCAGGTAGTGCTTGGCAGGGATGATTGGGAAATTCTCTTTCAAAGGTGGGGTTTCCTTGGGTGGGTATCAGAAGGGGGTGCTCATCCCAACATTAAAAGTTAACATGTTTCATTCCCATGTGGGGTGATTTGGTCTGTATGGGTGGTCTCTGGGATATATCAGGTTCACATAGGGGGTGTTCTTCACACTAGGGGAGGGAGTGGGCCTGCTAACTCTTCAATCGCTGTAACTTATCCAGATCGGTTTGACTCGCAGTAATTTAATAGTTACTGTTTTGTGTCTTTCCTTGGTCATTTGAAACTTGGGGCATTACAGTAATGTGTTTTTATTTATGTATCTTGCCCATTATAGGCTATTAAACTTTGTAGTGTTACTAATTTAGGTGTGTGGAGGTCTTTCTTGTTTTTTGCTTTTTGATATAGTACAGGGACTACTTTGAAGTCGGTGCGACTTGAAGTTACACAGATTTGAATGGTACTCATTAGAAATCATGGGGTACAACTTGTCATGCGACTTTGCAGTCCCAAGTCGCAGAACTAGTTGCACAAGTGTGAAAGGGGCCTTATTGTCAAAGCTTAATTGAACAAGCTGAAGTTAGAAGCTGATTGGCTGCCATGCACAGCTGCACCAGATTTTGTACCATCAGTTTTAGTAAATCAACCCATATGTTTGTGTCAAACTGAAGTCCCAGTCACGTTGCATTATTTTAAACCATTATCTGTCTTGGGAGACAACAAGGAAGATTGGTGTTTCTCAGGGCGTAAGCATAATTAGGTTTAAGGATCTATGAGGAATGTACTGTATGACTGCAAACAGTATATTGGTAATATTTTAATATATGAATAGCCGCAAGACCAAAGAATATAGCCAGCAGATGTCTGTCATGCTGAGAATCTTTGAGCCATGTGTAACTGTGTGCAACAATTGGTCTTTCCTGACTTTGTAGTGACTCTCCTGTCCAAGTCCCATTACTGGGAAAAAAGATCAGCCCGTACACACTTGGCTTGTAAAGAGAGTATATGTTTTTATTTTTATTCATTTGAGTAAAGAAGTATACAGTACTCAAATGCAATAAAACCTTGCTCCTAAAATGGTTGTAAAGGCTCAACTTTTTTTTTTTTCTTAAAATGATTAAACTTGCTATACTTGCCTGCTCTGAGCAATGGTATTGAACGGAGCAGCCCCAAACCTCCTCTTCTGGGGCCCCTAGCTGTCGGCTCCTCCCTTTCTGTGTCTATCCCTATAGCAAGCTGTGTGCTATGAGGGCAGATGTGTGGGCGTGCTCCTGAGTCAGGCTGTGTGCGCCCATAGGCACACACAGCATGGCTCCGCCCTGCTCCAGCTTTATAGGATTTGATTAACAACAGCAGGAGCCAATGGCTGCCTCTGTGTCGTATAAAGGGGAGAGAGAGTGAGTGAGCAATGATGTTGCTCTCAGGCACAGTGTTGGATCGAAAGAAGAGCCAAGTAGATATTTTTTTGGGGGGAGCTGATCATGGAAGTTCTTTTTTCTCTTACCGTCCATGGACTTAAACAGCCTCCTCATACTGAACACGTGGGTTTATGTCCCTGCTCGCAGGAGAAGCCTAGGCAGAATGTTAGATGTTACAACATACATTCTAAAAACCAGAGCTGAACAGCCCCGCCCAGGGGGCGGTCCCTCCGGACATAACCCTCCTACCTGCAGCCGTCAGAGAAACGGATTTTACGATGAGTACAAAAATCCTATATTTTTTTTTTTTTTTTACCATAATGCAAAGAATTAAGGTAAAAATCCCTCTACATTTACAACCACTTTAGGCCCCTTTCACACGGGCGGACCGTATGTCCGATGACATCAGTCTCCGCTATGATTCTATTTTTCCATCAGTCTGCGGATCGGATAAAAACGGACAGACGGTCCATTTTCATCTGATTCCCCCCCCCCCCCCCCCCCCATAGAGGAGAGCGGCGATCTGACCGGTCCAGTTCTGCGTGCAGAGACTGACAAGTCATCCGCCGGCTCAGCGGGGATCAACGGAGCGATTCCCGCTGAGCAAGCGGATGTTCACGGCGCGGATCATTTTTTATTTTTTTTTGTGTTTCATTCTGTTGCAGTAAGTGATAAGTGAAGATCACCCCGGTTCTCTAGGTCAAGGCAGCTAAGCATTTGTTGTGACAACCTCCCCCCCTGATTTAAATCTGCTCTTAACTCCTATGGGAAATTTAATGAAAAATAGTTGTACCATCTCCCAAGGCTGTGGAAATGTTTCGGAACTTGCACTTTTTACCCAATAATAATGCTTGCCCTATTAAAAAAAACTTGCCTGGACTTGTACATCCTTCTTTAGCTTGTTGAGTGGCATCCTGTGATGTAACATCACCTGCAATCACCGCAAATGGGTCAACAAGACCAATATAATACAATTTCCTGTACCCAGCATGTGCCCATGATTTCACCTCTTTTAGACATGTAGCTTGCTTGAAATACCCCTGTTGAGAACTAATGGTTTTGTATCCTTAATGTGTGCAGGGCACACGGGCGAGGTGTGGGGGAATGGGGCCCAGAGGAGTCCTGTCAACTGTCTGCCTCTTACCCTCACCTACCACCACTGCTAGGACCGCTTATGCCAATAAAGAGGGCGGGTCCACTCGAATCTCTAATAACAGCCCACGCCCACAGCAAGGTCCTGCCTTTTGTACATGCTAATCAATTTTCAGCCTGCAGGGAAGTCCTCCCTGTGTGTGGCAGTCAGTGCACACTGGAGTCTACTGTATGGATGTGTGTAGGTGCAAGATGGGCACAAACAAGGCGTTGAGCGCCAGGTAGGCACCACCCAGGTGCTAGAGAGGTGCAAACAGGGTATTAGGTTGGCCACAAATAGACATAAACTTCGGTGTAATATAGGCAGTGGTGCCGACCTTATGCCCAGTTTGCGCCTTTAGTGCCTGCCTTGCGCCTATTTTTCACTGACCTTGCACCCGGTTGGCACCTATATGGCAACCACCTAACGCCTTGTTTGTGCCCTGTTGGCACCTACATACATACGTGTAGTAGATCCCGTGGTGCACTGATTGACATTGTGGTTGCCCTGCCCATAATTAAGATGCCAGCGGCGGGACCCGAAGACCGGTGAAGAAACCGGTTCGGGCGAGGACAGCGCTGGATCCCTGGACATCCCTGTCTCTTAAAAGTCAGCAGCTACAATTTTTTTGTAGCTACTGACTATTAATTTTTCAAGAAATGACTGAAGCTCCTCTTCATTGCAGAAATACCAATCCGGATATGCATTGTATTAACAGTCGGTGCATTTCAGCCAAAACAATTTTATTTTTTATTTTTGGATGGAGAGACAAAGCTTTTAATGCTGTCAATGCTCCTGTTAGATGAGATTTCCCTTCAATTTCTGATCCACATGAGTGAGAAAAGAAGTTATGTAAAAATTACTTCAACAGAGACACAAGCAGTAACAAACTATGTCACATACCCTATCCAATTGACACCCCTTATCACAAAGAAAAGAAGTGCGAGGAAGTCTGACAATAATAATAAAAAGCATAACAAGGACACAAAGCCTTCCTTCAGCTAAATTTATAAACGTGGGTCTGGTCTGGAGTTTCATTTTTGTCTTTATTTTTAGGTATTACTGCAGTTATGTGCACTTATCCACTGGATATGGTCAGAGCTCGTCTTGCATTTCAAGTGACAGGAGAACACAAGTACAATGGAATCATAGATGCTTTTAAGAGTATTTACACAAAGGTATGTCTCTTTTATAGAAATACAAAGTGCTATTAGATGAGTTTTTTTTTTATAATAATTATTTGATCCTCTGCAGATTGTGTAAGTTTGCCCACTTACAAAGAAATGAAGGGTCTATAATTGTTATCATAGGTGTTTTCTAAATGATAGACAGAATATCAACCAAAAATCCAGAATAAAACACATGATACAAATGTTCTGAATTGAGTTGCAGTTCAGTGAGTAAAGTAAGTTTCTTTATCGTACACCACGGGACACAGAGCTAGTCATTACATAATGGGTTAAGGGTCACCAGCGGTGATTGGACACTGGCACAACCAATGGAAGACAGTTCCCCTCCATATAACCCCTCCCATCAGGGAAGTACCTCAGTTTTTTCGCCAGTGTCGAAAGGTGTTGGACGCGTTAGGAGGTGCTAAAGGAAAGCTCTACCAAAGAGACCCTCTGGGGGTAAAAGAGCTATGCTTTCGGATCCATCCAAGACGCTTACAAATGAGCTGAATCTGGATGGGATCCGGGCCTCATCCATGAGGCGTCGCCTGTAATGTCTCTCTTCGGAGGACTGGGCTCTAGGATCCAGCACTTTCGCTATTTCGCTATAAAGTCCTGGTAAGAGTCTTGTACAAGGCCCAGGGGAGAGGTATCCTTTAAATAGGAACCCATATCCCTGAAGGTTGGCACACATAGCCCACCGTGAAGGGTGAAGTTTGGTATCTGTCTGAAATCTTTCAGCAGAAAAACCTGCGGCGTGGAAAGTGGATGTCTTCTTTTTTTCCACCACTGGGGGGAGTAAAGAGCTGAATATACTCACCTCACTCTGTTCAGTGTCGGCTTCGGCGAAGTACACTGCTCGTCACCTCCGCTGCTGAGCTTGCTGGGGCACCCCGATCCTCCTTTCGGTGGCCGACCAGACACCTGCAGATGCAGGTAAGTGGGAAAAAGGGCTGATGAGAGTCCTCTCTCACTATGGCCACCGCCATAGCGCTAAGGGCCGCGCGGGAGCGCGCTTTATCGGAGGGGGGGGCGAAGGCGTGCGCGGGCACGTGGCGCGCGCAGGCACAGAAACGGCGCCAAATTTAAAAGACTGTCAGTGTGAGAAGCACTGCAGCAGCAAGCAAGCTCGTTAGTTCTCTTATTCCTGGCAGAGAAACACAGCAGCTATACAGGGACGTAAGACTCCATGTGGTTGGATTGGGTACTTCCTAGAAGACATCCATGTTATGCATAGTTATGTGTTAAAAGTTGCATACTTAATGTATTTGCTAAACTAAACACGGTAGTATATGCATTTAGGTACCTTGTATTTTGTCCAAACAGTAAGCCTTCCAGGGGAAGTAATACGGACAAAAAGAGATAAGAAAGCACCACCGCCTGAGAGGAGGCTCTAACTGTGCTGACTCGGTACCTTTCTCTCCTGTGTTGCTAAATGCACCTGTTCAGGATGAGCCATTACCTCTGTCAGGTATGGCGGCTTCCCCAGTGAAGCCTGGGCCTGTATATGTCACTGAGGACACTTTATCAGCTGCCCTAAACAATCTGGGGGAAAAAATTGCTACCTTAATCGCTAAGTCCTCTAAAAAGGGACAATAAGCGAAGCAGGTCTCTTCCAGTATTGGACCTCCCTTCAGAAGTACCTGAGGGAGGAGGATGAGGAGGAGGAGGCTACATCAGCAGAGGATGAGGAGCCAGATTTTAAAGTCACAGGTACAATGCTATAGCAGTGCATTTAAGTTAACCTCTGCGGAGGTAACGGAATTACCTGTCTCCTCCCTAGGGTCATTAAGATCCCTGCAAGGTGCATGCTCCTTCCCGGTTCATCCGTTACTAGAGGATCTAATATACGCAAACTGGCAACATCCAGATAAGCGTTTCTCACCTCCAAAAAGGTTTAACATTCTTTATCCTATGGGGGAAAATTTTTTTTTTTTAAGAAATGGAGCCTGCCTGCGGTAGTTGCGGCTATTTCTTGTGTAAATAAAAACCTGACATGTCCGGTGGATAATGTACAAGGGTTTAAAAGATCCTTCTGAGAGGAAGTTGAAATCCTCCTTCCTTTTGGCCGGCTCAATTACCCAACCTGCAGTAGCAGAAGTCGGTATGTGTCAGGTCATCAGCCAACAGGTAAAGCAGGGGCTGAAGGAACTGCCTTCAGAGCAGGCTAGAAATTGGGAAAATTTGCCTAAAGCCTTATGCTTCACAGTGGATGCCATGAGAGATTCTATCATACAGGCATCACGCCTTACACTCCAGCTGGTACAGATGCGCAGAGTACTTTGGCTTAAGCATTGGTCAGCGGAGACCCCATGCAAAAAGCTGTTGGCAAGTTCCCGTTCCATGGCGAACGCCTATTTGGGGAAGATTTAGAAAAATATATACAGAAGATCAAGTGGTAAAACGACTTTTACCTGAGAGAAAGAAAAACAAGAGATCTTGTTTTAAACGCTCTCTCCCCAGCTCCCGGGAAATCTGACTCCAACCAGTGGCGGCGGCCTGTTTTAGCCGCCCACAAAAGCCAAGGGGCAAGCTCAGAAGAACAAGAAGCCATGGGGTGCAAGAGCTAATAAGCAAGCCCCAAAGCCTCTCAGTGAAGGGGCGCCCCCGCTCGGCCGAGTGGGAGGAAGGCTTTGTCAGTTCTGAGCAACTTGGTGGTCAGAAATCCAGGACAATTGGGTAGTATCCACAATATCCTCAGGGTACAAACTGGAATTTCGAGAGATCCCATCTTCTCAATTCCGAGGTTCAAGACTCTCCAAGGATCCACAAAAAAGAGAATCCTTTTTCAAAGGTTTGAATCACTTAATGGCTCAAGGGGTAGTTACAGACGTACCCCAAAAAGAGCGAGGTTCAGGTTTTTACTCAAACCTCTTTGTGATTCCAAAGCCAAATGGAGATGTCAGACCCATCCTGGATCTAAAATCCCTAAATCGGGTCCTGAACGATCGCCATTTTCGAATGGAAACGATCCGATCCGTGGCCGCCACTTTAAAGGGCGGAAAATTCATGGCGCCCATAGATATCAAGGACGCACATTTACACATACCCATCCTCCCCGCTCACCAAAGATTCCTAAGGTTTGCGGTAGAAGATCGCCACTTTCAATTTGTGGCTCTGCCGTTTGGTGTAGCCACCGCGCCCATAGTATTCACAAAGGTGCTAGCTCCTCTGTTAGCAAACCTAAGAACACGGGGCAGTGCGGTAACAGCCTATCTGGACGATCTACTAGTAATAGATCAGTCAAAGGAGGGATTGGGTCACGCTGTACACACTACAGTAGGATACCTGGAGCATTTAGGATGGATTATAAATTTACAAAAATCCTCTCTCCAGGCCCAAAGAAGGATAGTGTACCTGGGCATGATCATAGATACAGCCCAAAACAGGGTATACCTGCCAGAACCGAAGATACAGTCTCTGAAAGACCTGATCCACAAGGTCAAAGCAAACAAGAGGCCGTCTATTCGCCTTTGCATGAGACTATTGGGAAAGATGGTAGCCTCCTTCGAGGCGGTCCCTTACGCCCAGTTTCATTCGAGACTACTTCAAGGCAATATTTTAGCTTCCTGGAACAGGAAGAGCCAAGCTCTGGATATACCCATGCGCCTGTCCTCACAAGTACGCCACAGCTTCGATTGGTGGCTAGAAGCCAAGAATTTACGGAAGGGAAAGTCCTTCCTCCCAGTGGCCTGGAAGGTGGTATCTACGGATGCCAGCCTATCGGGCTGGGGTGCAGTATTCGAGGAGGCTTCTACCCAGGGACCTGGGCCAAGACTCAGGGGATCCTGCCCATCAATGTGCTAGAGATCCGGGCGGTATATCTAGCCCTCAAAACCTGGACATACAGGTTACAGGGCTACCCAGTTCGGGTTCAATCCGACAATGCTACTGCAGTAGCTTACATCAATCACCAAGGAGGCACCCGCAGTCGGGCAGCCCAAAGAGAGGTGAACCGGATCTTGGCATGGGCAGAAGAGCATGTACCTTGCCTTTCTGCAATCTTCATGCCAGGGATAGAAAATTGGCAAGCAGACTACCTGAGTCGTCAGCAGCTGCTACCAGGAGAGTGGTCTCTTCACCCAGAGATCTTTCAGGCCATATGTCTGAGATGGGGAAACCCAGATGTAGACCTGCTAGCTGCCAGGTTCAACAAGAAATTGGACAACTTTGTGTCCAGAACGAGAGATCCTCTAGCCTACGGGACAGACGCTCTAATAATACAGACGCGCTAATAACTCCATGGAATCAGTTCTCACTGATCTAGGCATTCCCTCCGATCCCTCTTCTACAAAGACTGCTTCGCAGGATCAAGGAGGAGGGAATACCAGTAATCCTAGTGGCCCCAAACTGGCCCAGGAGGCCTTGGTACGCCGAGATTGTAAAAACGGCGATAGGAAGGCCCTGGAAGTTTCCACTCCGACACGACCTGCTGTCACAGGGCCAGTATTCCACCCTTCCTTACAAAGGCTAAAGTTGACGGCCTGGCTGCTGAGACCTTCATTTTTTAAAAAAGAGAGGGGTCTCTGGTCCGGCTCTTTCTACGCTCATTAATGCTAGAAAGCCAGCCTCCAGACTCATCTATCAGAGAGTCTGGAGAGCATAAGTTTCCTGGTGTGAATCCAGATGTTGGAATCCTCAGAAGTATGAAATAAGTAGGATTCTTGCTTTTTGCCAGTTAGGAGTGGATATGAATTTAGCCCTTAGCACCATCAAAGGGCAAATATCGGCTCTATCAGTCTTCTTTCAGAGTCCATTGGCATCTCACTCCCTAGTTCGGACATTCATTAAGGGGGTACTGAGGATAAATCCTCCAGTTAGGACTCCCTTGTGTCCATGGGATTTGAATTTGGTATTGTCAGTGTTGCAAAAGCAACCTTTTGAACCTATTCGCCATATTCCTTTTAATTATATTAAGTAGGAAGTTGGCCTTTCTGATTGCTATAGCTTCTGCTAGGAGAGTATCAGAGCTAGCAGCTCTTTCTTGTAAAGAGCCTTATCTAATTTGTCACAAGGACAAAATCGTACTACGACCCCATCCGGCTTTTCTACCTAAGGTGGTGTCGGCTTTTCACTTGAATCAAGACATTGTTCTGCCTTCCTTTTTTCCAAACCCGCGGACGGCGGGGGAAAAATTACTACACTCTCTAGATCCAGTGAGAGCGGTAAAGGTGTATCTGCAAGCAACCGCTCAGATACGTAAAACAGATGTTTTGTTTATTTTACCAGATGGGCCCAAGAAGGGCCAAGCGGTATCAAAATCCACCATTTCCAGGTGGATTAGACAAGTAATTATTCAAGCTTATGGTTAAAAAACAGGACTCCTCCTTTTCCTGTTAAGGCGCACTCTACCAGGGCGATAGGTGCTTCATGGGCAGTGCACCACCAGGCTTCGATGGCTCAGATCTGTAAAGCTGCAACTTGGTCTTCAGTCCATACATTTTCCAAATTCTATCAAATAGATGTGAAAGGACATGAGGATTCCGCCTTTGGGCGAAGTGTGCTGCAGGCAGCAGTATAGGGCTTCTGGTCCGCAAGCGGCCTGTTTTGATCTGTGTCTCCCCCCCTTCATATGAGCATTGCTCTGGGACGTCCCATTATGTAATGACTAGCTCTGTGTCCCGTGGTGTACGATAAAGAAAATAGGATTTTTATAACAGCTTACCTGTAAAATCCTTTTCTTGGAGTACACCACGGGACACAGAGGTCCCCCCCTTCTTATGGGAACCTTACTGCTTTGCTACAAAACTGAGGTACTTCCCTGATGGGAGGGGTTATATGGAGGGGAACTGTCTTCCATTGGTTGTGCCAGTGTCCAATCACCGCTGGTGACCCTTAACCCATTATGTAATGACTAGCTCTGTGTCCCGTGGTGTACTCCAAGAAAAGGATTTTACAGGTAAGCTGTTATAAAAATCCTATTATTTGACCCCCAAGCAAAACATGACTTAGTACTTGTTGGAGAAACCCTTGTTGGGAAGCGCAGACGTTTCCTGTAGTTAGTGACCAGGTTTGCACACATCTCAGGAGAGATTTTGGTCCACTCTTCTTTACAGATCTTTTCTAAATCCTTAAGGTTTCTTGGCTGTCGCTTGGCAACTCGAAGTTTCAGCTCCCTCCATAAACTATTTATAGAATTAAGGTCTGGAAACTGGCTAGGCCACTTCATGACGCTAATGTGCTTCTTCTTGAGCCACTCCTTTTGTTGCCTTGGCGGTATGTTTTGGGTCATTATCATGCTGGAAGACTCATCCACGACCCATCTTCAGTGTTCTGGAAAGGGAAGAAGGTTTTCATTCAAGATTTTACAATGCATGGCCCTGTTCATTTGCCTCTGAATGTGGCAAAATTGGCCTGTACCTTTAGCAGATAAACGGCCCAAAAGCACAATGTTTACACCTCTGTGCTTGACTGTAGGGATGGTGTTCTTGGGGTCATAGTAATTTTTCTTCCTCAACATGGCGAGTCAAGGTAATGCCAAAGAGCTCAATTTTGATCTCATCTGACCACAGAACTTTCTCATAATCCTTCTCTGAATCATTTAGATGTTCATTGGCAAACTTCAGACAGGTCTGTACATGTGCCTTCTTGAGGAGAGGGACCTTGCAGGTGCTGCAGGATTTAAATCCATGGCAGCATATTGTGTTACCAATGGTTTTCTTGGTTAATGTGGTCCCAACTGCCTTGAGATCATTCACAAGTTCCTCCTGTGTAGTTCTGGGCTGATCCTTCACTTTTCTCATGATCATCCTTACCAGATGAGACAAAATCCTGCATGGAGCTCCAGACTGAGGGCGATTTGATGTGTGTGTTTTTTTTTATTTTTTTATTTCCATTTGCGAATAATTGCTCCAACAGTTGTCTCCTTCTCACCAAGCTTCTTGCTGATGATCTTGTAGCCCATTCCAGCCTTGTGCAGGTCTACGATCTTGTCCCTGATGTCCTCTGACAGCTCTTTGGTCTTGCCCATGATGGAGAGGTTTGATTGGAAGAAAGAGATTCTGTGGACAGGTGTCTTTTATACACATAACGAGTTGTTGTTGGGAGTTCCTTCTTAAATTGACAGGACTAATCAGTGTACCACACGAGCACATACTGTAGCCAGTCTGTGGGAGCCAGAATTATGGTTGGTTGGTTGGTAGGTGACCCAAATACTTATTTTACTCACTGAACTGCAACTCAATTCGTAACATTTTGGATCATGTTTTTGTTTTCTGGATTCTTGGTTGATATTCTGTCTTTATCATTTACTATACACATATGATAACAAATATAGACCCTTAATTTCCTTGTAGCGATAAAGGGGGTTTTTGGGACTTTGAATGAGACGCATGATAACATGCATCTCCATCCCCCTATTCAGGTACATGAAGAAAGAGGGTCGGGACTTTGAATGAGGTTTGTATATTGTGGCTAATCGAAGGAGTCAATATGAAACCTGAACAAGTATTTATTTGTTTGCCATGATTGAGTAGGTACATGGCAGACAATACATGCAATAATGGCACATAATATATCATAGCAAATCATTTACATGTTAAAAACATAAATAGATTTTTACAATGGTATTGTCCTCAATAATAAAAAATCACTATAATATTACAGTTTTAATCAACAGTATTGCCTGGATCCAAAGACCATGTAAGTATGTATATGTTGCATCTAGGTTAAGCCCGGCGCGTTTCATGAGATCTATCCAATCATCAGGGGCGGATGCAAGATATATCTATAAAGAGAGGCAAGTATATCAAAACAAACCATTCATAGACAAAAAATTTAAAAATGTAATCTACATACAGGGAGGATAAGATATGTAGGACTCACATATCTGCTTAGTGTGAAGCAACACACCGCCAGGGTGCTTGGGCCGTAGAGAATGCCTGGTCCGGAAGCTGTGGTAAAAGGGTCCAACAGGAACACAGGTAGCATGTGTGTAGGTGTGACCCAGAATATCTGGAGCAGTGGGACAACTGGGCTCCATTCTGTGAATCAATAGAAATATGAATATCAAATGGTGCTGAAAATGTTAGGAGTACCTTCTTAAACTGACAGGACTAATCTGTGTGCCACACGAGCACATTCTGTAGCCAGTCTGTGGGAGCCAGAATTATTGTTGGTTGGTTGGTAGGTGATCAAATACTTATTTTACTCGCTAAACTGCAACTCAATTTGTATCTTTTTTTTTTTTTTTTTTTTGGATTCTTGGTTGATATTCTGTCTTTTTCATTTACTATACACCTATGATAACAATTATAGACCCTTCTTTTTTTTGTGCGCAAACGTACAAAATCTGCAGGGGATCAACTATTCATTTTCCCCATCGGTATCAGAGCATTAAAGTGCTTGTGGAAGAAAATAGACATTCATAAACATTAATATTATGTTACTGTAAAAAAAACAAAAAACAAAAACGTGTGTGTGCGCGCATCCGAAGCACTAAAATGGTTTATCTTCTGTTTTTATTTAACTACTAGGAGGGAGGATTCCGTGGATATTACAGAGGCCTTGTTCCCACTGTTATAGGAATGGCACCTTATGCAGGTAAGTTACCTGGATCTTCCAATCCATTACTCGAGTGGGGCTAAACAAGACGATGTAGCATTAGGCCTCCTATACACTGCTGCTGGTAAATGGACTTTTCTGGACCGTTGGGTGTTTTTTTTCCGCTGCCCCTGAACTCTTCTCTGTTATTTTATCAGTACATGTACACAGGGTCGTTTCTAGGCAGTTGAGTTTAGGCTTTACTGCCGGTTTCCCTTGCTTGCAATGGCGGTGCCTGCACCAGAAGCCAATGGACGAATCGGTTCAGATTCCAGTGTGGACAAACAAAAAGGGTCCTGCACGAGTTTGGCCTGAATGCGATGCAAATTCGGCCATACAGTTTGTATGGCTGAATTCACATTGTACAGACATTGCATGTGATCTGCACAGCAGTGCGGTGCAAATCACATGCGATCTCTGTCTGGCATTGCAGCAGTGTGAACCGGCCCTAACACTTGTTGCTTACAAGTTAAAATCAGTATTTTCTGCTATAAAATTACTTGGAACCTCAAACATCATATATACTCGAGTATAAGCCGAGTTTTTCAGCACATTTTTTTGTGCTGAAAATGCCCCCCTCGGCTTATACTCGAGTCCCCTTTTTTGCGCCTGATCTCCCGGATTTTGGGGACCCGGTACCGGCCGGCCTTAGGTCCCCTGGACCCCAAACTTGGCATGTAGCCCTACTCTTCCGCTACAGGTGTGCAAAGTTTGTTGTCCGGGGGACCTATGGCCGGGGAGCACCGTTTTTTTTTTTTTTGTTTTTTTTTCAAAGCCGGGCACTCCTTCCATAGACTCTCATGTTAAACGTCAGTCTAGTAATGCGAGGCATGGGCACAGTAAGGGATGCAGATGAACACCCTAGGCTTATACTCGAGTCACTAAGTTTTCCCAGTTTTTTTTGTGGTAAAATTAGGTGCCTCTGCTTATATTCGGGTCGGCTTATCGAGTGTGTGTGTATGTGTGTATATGTATGTGTATGTGTGTGTAAAATATATATATATATATATATATATATATATATATATATATATATATATATATATATAAATAATGTGTGTGTGTGTGTGTGTATATGTGTGTGTGTGTATGTATGTGTGTGTGTATATGTATATATATATATATATATATATATATATATATATATATATATATATATATATATATATATATATATATAAATATATTATACTTTTTTTTTTTTTTTTAGCAGAGACCCTAGAGCAGTGATGGCGAACCTTGGCACCCCAGATGTTTTGGAACTACATTTCCCATGATGCTCCATGCACTCTGCAGTGTAGTGGAGCATCATGGGAAATGTTCCAAAACATCTGGGGTGCCAAGGTTTGCCATCACTGCCCTAGAGAATAAAATGGTGGTTGTTGTAATATTTTATGTTGCACTGCATTTGCGCAGCAGTCTTTCATATGCAATTTTTTGAAAAAATACACTTCAATTAATTAAAAAAAAAACTGACCAGTAAAGTTAGCCCAATTTTTTTTTTTGTATAATGTGAAAGATGTTACACCGAGAATCGTGATCTTTATTCTAAGAAAAAAATTGTGATTCTCATTTTAGCCAGATTAATGCAGATCTAGTATAATTAATGGCCAGCTTTAGAAGCGATCTTTATTTTTTGTATATTTTTCAGTTATCTTTTGGAATATGTACTATTGTATGATTAATTTCTAAATCTATTTGAGATGGGAAATCACAATTTGTGCTTTTGAATTGGATAATCTGCTCATCTCTAAACAGAGGTGTGTTTTATAAATTTGTCATGTGACTATTGTTTCCTTCCTTGACAGGTTTCTCATTTTTCACTTTTGAGACCTTAAAGACTGCCGGACTCAAACATTTCCCAGAACTGTTGGGGAAACCGTCCTTCGACAATCCAGATGTCATGGTGCTAAAGACACCTGTCAGCTTATGCTGTGGTGGGATTGCTGGAGCCATTTCACAGACCATCTCGTATGTAGACTCATGCACGCAATGAGTATAAATCTGTAAATATAATTGATTCTTAAACCCGATCTTAAAACGGTTAAGCAAGAATGGAAAGCAGGGAAGACAAGATCACATGGGCTTAGAGTGGTGACATTTTTTTCCCTGCTATCCATTTGTCATAAAGAAGGACTTCAAGAAGTAGTGTTTCACTGACCATCACCTTGCAGTTTAAGAAACATAACCACTCATTCCATATTCAAATGCCTACTGTGTCCACATAACTGTCCCTGAAAATGCATACAAAGAGCATTTTTATGGATGTCATGTGTGGATTCCCCTTCTGTAAATCAGTTCAGTGGTGTTCACAATGGATATTATGTCTTTGTTCCATGATTCCTTGTTTCAGCCACTAGATGGCGCTGTGCTTATAGCAAATCTATAATCTGCAGCACTAAAAGAAACAAATATATTATATGGCCAAAACTTTGTGGACACTCGACCATTGGACCTACCTATGTGGCCAATACTATGCGAGTACCCCTTTTTAAATGATTGAGTTTGTTTTTAAGCATTTTCTAGTGAAGGGTTCTGGTAATACTACGGCACATAAAAGCATTTTTGACTATTGTGCACTTCTTCTATCCATGGCAACAATTATAGGGAAACAATATATAAGGTCCAGTAATATGGCTGTGTTCAGGCAGCCGTAGAAGCATGGCAGGAAATGGCATGTCGTTGTTCCATTATTCCTTGTTTCAGCCACTAGATGGTGTTGTGCATATAGCAAATATACAGCCGTGGCCAAAAGTTTTGAGAATGACACAAATATTAATTTTCACAACGTCTGCTTCCTCAGTGTTTTTATGATGGCAATTTGCATATACTCCAGAATGTTATGAAGAGTGATCAGATGAATTGCAAAGCCCTCTTTGCCAAGAAAATGAACTTGTACCATAAAAAACATTACCACTGCATTTGTGAAGAAGTTTTCGGGGCACCCACAAAAGTCCAGCAAGCGCCATAACCGTCTCCTACAGTTGATTCAGCTGTGGGATCGGGGCACCACCAGTGCAGAGCTTGTTCCGGGATAGCAGCAGGCAGGTGTGAGTGCATCTGCAATCACAGTGAGGTGAAGACTTTTGGAGGATGGCCTGGTGTCAAGAAGGGCCGCCAAGAAGCCACTTCTCCCCAGGAAAAACATTAGGGACACACTGATAGTAACCACTTCAACCCCGGAAGGATTTATCCCCTTAAAGTCCAGGCCATTTTTTGCAATACGGCACTGCGTTATTTAACCGAAAATTGCGTGGATGCGCGAAGCTGTACCCCAAAAAAATAATGTCCTTTTTTTTTTTTCAACAAAAAGCTTTCTTCTGGTCGTATTTGATCAACTCCTGCGGTTTTTATTTTTTGCGCTATAAAAAAAAAGCAACAATTTTTGAAGAAAAAATATTTTTTTTACATTTTGCTATAATATATATCAATCCGTTTAAAAAAAATTATATATTTTTTTCATAAATTTAGGCCAATACGTATTCTACATATTTTTGGTAAAAAAAAAAAACCAATAAGCATATATTGATTGGTTTGCGCAAAAGTTATAGCGTTTACAAAATAGGGGACAGATTTAGAGACTTTATTTTACAGGTACGTCGTTTCGCGCAATAGTGCCACCCTGCCGCAGTATAAATGCGGTGGGTTTATATGCAGTGGGTAGTCTTTAAAGCGGAGTGCCACCCAAAAATGGAACTTCCGCTTTTTGGAATCCTCCCCCCCCCCCCTTCGGTGACACATTTGGCACCTTTCAGGGGATAGGAGGGAGCAGATACCTCGGTAATACAGGTATTTTGCTCCCACTTCCGGGCATAGATCACCGCAGTGACCTATGCCACATCCAGCGCCTACTTCGCCCCCCCGCTGTCTTCTGGGAGATGCACAGGTCCTAGAAGACAGCAGGGACCAGTGGAATCACGCAGCGCGACTCGCGCATGCGCAGTAGGGAACTAGGAAGTTAAGCCGCAAGGCTTCACTTCGTGATTCCCTTACCGAAGATGGCTGTGGCGACAGCACCCGAGAGCTGAGGGAGAGATCGGCTTCGGGTGCCGTCATCGCGGGAGCCCAGGACAGGTAAGTGTCCATATATTAACAGTCAGCAGCCGCTGTATTTGTAGCTGCTGACTTTTTTTTTTTTTTTTTTTGGCGGAACTCCGCTTTAAGTAATTAAAGTCATTTTCTATGATGAATCCCCTTTCCGATTTGTTTGGGACATCTGGAAAAAACCTTGTCCGGAGAAGAAAAGGTGAGCGCTACCATCAGTCCTGTCATGCCTACAGAAAAGCATCCTGAGACCATTCACGAGTGGGGTCGCTTCTCAGCTAATGGAGTGGGCTCACTCACAATTTTGCCTAAGAACACAGCCATGAATAAAGAATGGTACAAAAACATCCTCCGAGAGCAACTTCTCCCAACCATCCAAGAACAGTTCGGTGAGGAACAATGCCTTTTCCAGCAGGATGGAGCACCTTGCCATAAGACAAAAGTGATAACGAAGTGGCTTGGGGAACAAAACATTTTTGAGTCCATGGCCAGGAAACTCCCCAGACCTTAATACCATTGAGAACTTGTGGTTGGTCAGTCCTCAAGAAGCGGGTAAATGGGGGGAAAACCCCCCCCCCACACAAATTCTGACAAACTGCAAGCATTGATTATGCAAGAATGGGCTGCCATCAGTCTGGATGTGGCCCAGAAGTTGATCAACAGCATGCCAGGGCGAATTGCAGAGTCTTGAAAAAGAATGCTCAACGCTGCATATATTGACTCTTTGCATAAACTTAATGTAATTGTCAGGAAAAGCCTTTGACACTTATGAAATGCTTGTAATTTATACTTCAGTATACTATAATAATATCTGACAAAAAGATCTAAATACACCGAAGCAGCAGACTTTAAAAAAAATTATATTTGTGTCATTCTCAAAACCTTTGGCTACAGCTGTATAATCTGAAGCAGCAATAGGAAAAAATACACTATATGGCCAAAACTTTGTGGACACACAATCATTGCACCTACCCATGTGGCCAATACTATGTGAATACCCCTTTTAAATGATTGAGTTTAGAGAAGTGGTCTTCAACCCTGTCCTCAGGGCCCACTAACAGGCCAGATTTTATGTATTACCTTGGGGAGATGCAGACTAGAATACTGCAATCCCTGAGCAGCAAATGATATCACCTGTGATGTATTTCAGTTATCTTGCAAACCTGGCCTGTTAGTGGGCCCTGAGGATAGGGTTGATGCCCACTTGTTTAAAGTGATTGTAAACGATCACCTTGTAAAACAACCCATTCAGTTTAAAATAGAATTGAAAGGCAAAACATTTGTGTATAGATTAAAAAAAAAAAACATTATAAATTTATTTTTCGCTTTTTTTTTTATTTTTATATAAGTGATCACATTCTCTCTGATCTGAGATGCATAAGAGCTGGAGGAGGAGCCACAGCAGAACACTGATCTTCAAAGTGAGGCTGTGTAGGGGAGGCGTGTCAGGTCAAGTCTGATCATTGGAGGAGAGCAGGCTGAGTTCCCAGCACAGCTAAAGAACGGACCACGGTGTGCTCTCCTGCTTAGTGTGGTCAGTTTTTATTAGGACAGCAGAGGGACTAGTCGGAACACCAGGGATTTCCCACAAAGGAAGCAAAATACTTTTTCATACAAGTACATGGTACCGTCGACAAACATCAGGAATATGAAATGTTGGGGTAACAAACACATTACGTATTGTCCAGTGAGGGTTGCTGGTAATACTACAGCACATAAAGGAGTTTTAGACTATTATGCAACTCTATCCATGGTAACAATTTTAGGGAAAGCCCTTTCTTTTCTAGCATGACTATGCCCCTGTGCAGAAAGTCAGGTCTATAATGACATGATTTGAAGTGTTTGGTGTAGAGGAACTCGAGTGGTCTGCTGGATGAGAAGACTCAACCTTAACCCTATTTACCTTTTGCGATAGATTGTATTGCTGGTTGGGAGCCAGGTCTTTCATTCAGCATCAGTACCTGACTTTACAAATGCTGTTCTAGCTAAACGGCCACAAATTTACAGCCACGTTCCAAAATCTTGTGGAAAACACGCCCTGAAGATTTGAGGCTATAAGTCACAAAAGCCAAGTGGAGGCCTCTCCATAGAATTGCCACAAGCTTGCGTAGTTGTCACAGTAAGGGGTCTACAAACTTCTGAATCACACAACTTCCTTTCTTCATCTTCCCTCAGGGAAGCTATGACTTACAATGTCAACAACCAATTCTTCTGGTTGTCTGGTTTGCTGAGTTGATATGCAGTTTTTTTCCCACCATATTGTGTTTGCACATATTTACATCATGGTCATGCCCTTTTTTTCAGTTGAATAAGGGTTTGCTGCAGTGTAGTAACAAATCACATAATAGTAATTTTACCTTTCCCCCTTTTAGTTACCCTCTGGATGTCACACGGCGGCGAATGCAGCTGTCTGCAATCTTGCCAGATTCTGAGAAGTGCCGGTATGTTAAACACTAATAACACTTTACAGTTATTGCAACATAGGTTAATGTTTAAAAAACTTGTTTCTGCTCATAGATTTAATAAGAGACTTTAGAAGTGTGTCAAAGTCTGTTTCTTAAATGGCAAATTCAGAATGGTGCTTTTATAGTAAGCTTTGCGAAACATGGAAAATTACAGTATAGCATTATAGCTGCTGTTTACTACGGTACCAAATGCCCCTCGCAAACAGAAACATATATAAGGTCAAGTGATGTATGGCCAGGTTAAAACACAGCATGAGTATGGCAGGAAAAGAGAGAAGAGACCAGACAAAAGTAGAATGTAACATTGCATATGAGGGAAGATAGAATAACGGATGCAGTTAATATAGGCAGTTCTGTATCCTCTGAATACAAAGCTTTCTCTGATTTGACTGAATCGGAGGGGTGGGCTGATGACATCACGCTCTCAGACTCGACCAATCAGAGGAAGCTTTTGTATTCATTCACAGAATACAAAGCTGCCTATGATTGGCTGAGTGCCACTTACACAGTCTCTGTTTTTTGTTCTGGGTGTGAGACGGGATGTCTGTCTTACAGCCACAACCCAGCATTGTGTACTGTATAGTGAAGGACCAGCTTGGTCCAAACTAACTTTTTAAAGTGACATGAAACATCAGCTTTAAGGGCCAGTTCACACCAGATGCAGTTCCGTACAGTTTTTTGTGCGCATTTTTTCTGCGCTAAAAATGCATGCACAGTGTTTTCCATGTATTCCAATGGCTCTTGTTGGCTCTAGTTCACACCATCCAGCCAGTTTCCGGTGCAGAAACTGACTGCATGGTGTGAACTAGAGCCATTGGAATACATGGAAAACACTGTGCATGCATTTTGTGCAGAAAAAAAACACACGGAACTGCGTCTGGCGTGAACTGGCCCTAAAACCCAATTGAACAAAAGGTGCTTAACCACTTGCCACCCAAGCCAATTCTGGCATTTCTCTCCTACATGTAAAAATCATCATTTTTTTGCAAAAAAAAAATAAAAAAAATACTTGGAACCCCCAAACATGGAAGGTGCCAAACTTCACTACTTAAAAATCTCCATAGCCTACAATTTTTACAGGTTACCAATTTAGAGTTACAGAGGAGGTCTTGTGCTAGAATTATTGCTCTCGCTCTGTTTGCGTCCATACCTCACATTTGTGGTTTGAGAGTCGTTTACATAAGCAGGCGCGACCTACGTTCGCTTCTGCATGCGAGTATGAGGGGATGTAAAAATCAATAGGAATAGGGCATGACAGGTAATCTTTACAGAGAGATCTGGGGTCTATATGTCCCCACATCTCTCCTCTATGCTGGAAAGCCTGAGATAAAAGGGAAAAAAAAAAATCGATCTCAGGCTTTCCAGCAGTGTTTACATCTGCAGTAGGGGCAGTGATATTGCTTGCGGCCTCAAAGGGTCATACAGATGGCCAGGGACCATCTGGTAAACTGCCGCTGGCGGCGGATTCAATCTCTGGCTCCCTGATCACACGAGCGAGCTCAGAGAAGCACCGAAGGGAAGCAGGAGGGTGTGTCTCCTCCCGCTGCCTGTAAAAGCACTATGATGGCTTTTACATTGCAGGGAATCGTTGGCTGAAAATAAAAGATATCTAGATGATGCCTGAAGCTGCTGGCATCATCCAGATATCACTACTTCAAGTTCCCGACGTCATATGACATCAACCATGGGGAAGCGGTTAAGGCCCACTGTTTGTTTTCTTTGTAAAGCAGCTACTGCTTGAGTAGGGGAGCCTGTCCCTTGCCAGCAGCTGCAGATTGGGGCCCTTGTTCTCTTTGTGGAGAAAGTGGTCTCTACTGATCTTTGCAATCAGCAAAGCTCGTGCTCTCTGCTGATTGGAGAGCTATGGCTCTGAATCAGCTGGGGACATGTTGGACCTCTGCAGATATATCACTGCTTACACAGAGGATAAGGGAAGGTTACCATTGTGCAGGTGCTGGGAAAGGACAGACTTCTTTACTCGGGCCTTGGCTGCTTTTTAAAGGAAAAAACTATATGATCTTAAACGCCTATTTGTTTTGGTTAACCTTGAATGTGTTTAGTTGATTTAAAGGAATGTGTTCTGCTGACAGGAAATAAGAGACTCCGTTCTGTAAGGGAGAGCAGACAGGAAATTGCAGCATATTTTATGGAGGGTGTAAAGCTGAATGGGTACCCTCTAGTACTGTAAACCAGAAACAAAAGCGCTTTTCTCTTTTATAAATCATGAAGGAAGGCTGTACAGTGGGGTAGCCATATTTTGCTTTTTGTACCATGACATATAATGGACACTAGGATGGTAACTTGCAAACTTGTATTCCTGATCAAGTAATGCAGCACAACAAGCTTATGCAAATTAGACAATTATGTAAAAAAAATACTTTATAGTACGCTTTGGTATGTTACTTTGGGGGCACCTTTTTCCTAGGTACATGGATCATAGAACACAGTTATAATAAGAATAGATTGACTGCAAACTTAAATTTTCACTTAAAGTGGTTGTCAACCCTTCCGTATACCTAGTGAAGTGTCTGGCCTCAGCTGATACACAGAGATTAAACAAATCCTCCTTCATAAGTTGTACCAATCTGTCTGCAGCCCTTTCTTCTCTACATCCATTCGAAGTGATGAATTTTTATTTTGTTTCTTTACTTTTTTTTAATTAAAGTGCTGAATTTTAAAGCTTGTCTGAAAGTTCACAAAGTGGGTGGAGAGCTGAAGTTATACACTGCAGATCTTAGTAAGGAGAGCTCTGGGAGCTGATTGGATGGAAGAGACCCCCCCCCCCTCCACACAGCTCACAGGATCAGAGATGAGGCTGTCAATCAGCTGGAGGTCCCTCCCCTGTCACCATTTTTTCTCTTGGTGTCAGGAAAACTTGTCAGAAGTAATTCATGCTGATGGCAGAGAAACAAAGCGGCAGGCAGAAATTATACTTGGTGCTCTTAATGAAGACGAGTACACACTATAGAGCAGGGGTCTCAAACTCAAATTACCTGAGGGCCACAAGACAAGTTTTCATATCACATGGGGGCCGCATGCAAACTTTCAAACTTCAAAAACAGCACTGGTGTCAGCGGACGCACTATTAACCCCCAGCACAGGTGTCAGCAGACGCACTATTAACCCCCAGCACTACCCCTACACTTCACAAATACCCCCCTACACTTCACAAAATACCCCCTGCTCACAATATTCAAACCCAGTCACCTACCTAAGGACTAAGCCTCAGTGTGATGGCTCACTTACCTCTTCTCCTGGCAGGGCTGGACTGGGACAAAAATTTGGCCCTGGACTTCATCCAGACCGGCCCACTTTAATTTTGCAAACACGCACAAAAACATTAATTCATCAGTGACCATGACCAGCAGTGGCAATACATTAATTCATTCATGCCTGTAGCCCTCCTTTATTGCAGAAATACTACAGGAGAGGGTCAGAGACTGCAAAGCGTACTACAGGCGAGGGTCAGAGACTGCAGACATAGTACAGGAGAGGGTCAGAGACTGCAGACATGATACAGGAGATGGTCAGAGACTGCGGACATGATACAGGAGATGGTCAGAGACTGCAAAACGTACTACAGGCGAGGGTCATAGACTGCAGACATAGTACAGGAGAGGGTCAGAGACTGCAAAACGTACTACAGGCGAGGGTCATAGACTGCAGACATAGTACAGGAGAGGGTCAGAGACTGCAAAATGTACTACAGGAGAGGGTCAGAGACTGCAGACATGATACAGGAGATGGTCAGAGACTGTGGACATGATACAGGAGATGGTCAGAGACTGCAAAACGTACTACAGGCGAGGGTCATAGACTGCAGACATAGTACAGGAGAGGGTCAGAGACTGCAAAATGTACTACAGGAGATGGTCAGAGACTGCAGACATGATACAGGAGATGGTCAGAGACTGCGGACATGATACAGGAGATGGTCAGAGACTGCGGACACGATACAGGAGATGGTCAGAGACTGCAGACATTGTACAAGTGTGTCCTAGGCTAGCAGTGAACAGTGTGGAAAAAAACATTGATTGCTGCACTGCAACAGGAGTTTACAAGATATAACAAAGTGCCAAAAAAAAACTTTGCCAACAGTCATTTCTCAAGCACAGGAGGACAGTAAATGGTTAACAGGTCTATGAAGCTCCCAGCCTGACCAGCTAATGCCTTCAAAAGATAACAAGGAAAATGTCAAACAAATCAGGGATGGCTGGCACAGGACTCTGGCACAAATAGCTATATAGAAACAGCTGAAGTTCCAGCTTCTTGCAGAAAGCTAATCAGCATTCTCCTGTCCTGTGTAAATAAAAACAGATAAGAAGCAGTGTGAGAAGACGGGGGAAGTCACCCCTAGATCAGTGTGTTCTCCTTCTCCTGTGCTGTGTGTGGAATATGCAGTGATCACACTGATTCCCTCCGTCTTCTAACACTGCTTCTTATCTGTTTTTATTTACATTGAACACAGGACAGGAGAATGCTGATTAGATTTCTGTAGCCAGCATTGTAACATGTTTGATCTCATACCTTCTTCATGTTCAGGTATGTCGGATCTTCTGCATCCCGCCCTGCTCTGGCCACTAGCCTCTTCTAAATGTGGCGGGCTGGACAATCTGATTGGCTAAAGAGGTGGTGGGAGGCGAAGCAACTTGGCAGTCACGCCCTCCCACTCAGAAGAGCAGCGCTATTGGCTGCCTGCCCTGTTACACACAGATATCCCTCTCCCTCCAGCATGTCAAAGCCGATGGGAGGGAGAGGGGCGGGAAGCTGCACACTGCCGCTGGTAGCCTTGCGGGTTGGTCCTGTCCTGTCCTGGTCCCCTATCAGCGGCTCTGCCGGAAGTTTGAGGGGGGGCGACAAGGAGGAGGAAGAGATAAGGCAAGGGTCAGCTGCGTTCTAGGTGGCTGCCTAGTGGGAGCACCGGCTCTGTCCACACAGACAGACTCCGAGAAAGGTAGAGAGACGAGTGACACACTGAGCCATCGGCCCCTGCCTGCGGGCCAATTGGAACCTGTTCGCGGGCCGCAAATGGCCCGCGGGCCGGTAGTTTGAGACCCCTGCTATAGAGGGACATGCTTTGTTTATATTTCATGTTTCATCTGATGTTTACAACCACGGTAATGGCAAAACAGTTAGTGGTAGTTATGTAGGACTTTCGTCTTTTTTTTTTTTGTGCAATTCGTTGCTGTATTGGTGGCATTTTTAAAATATGTGTTTCTTTTTAAAGTGGAATTGAAATGAATGGAGCTCTTTTGTAAACCCTCAGCAACACTTAAGCTAAATAAGAATGCAGATTATGACCAGCCAAGCCAGTGTTGGATAGAGTGGGGAAGGGTTAGAATCTCTGCCAGTGTTACTGCTGTCTGTACCCCCATTGAGAACATTCCCCCTAACTTCCTGTTCTGTCTGACACGTTTCAAATGGACACAAAGCAGGGAAAGAAAAGTCCTGCGGAGTGACACAGACAGCGATTGAGACTTGAAAGAGGTTCTAAGACTTCACCAGTCTGCAAAATAAAAATAGAAAGTTTGGCTGGAGTTGGGTTTCAATATTCTGCAGAGGAACATTTTGGTAGTATCTAAACAGGCACAAAGTAAAAGTAAAGTGGTTGTGAACATACAATGTTTTATAGACCCTTTTTAATACAGTTAAAACTATGCAGTACCAGAACTGATTTTGCTTAAAGGTGAGTTCCACCCAAAAGTGGAACCTCCGCTTATCTGCTTCCTCTCCCTGTTTTTGACAGATACCCTTCCCCACTTCCAGGAGACTACGCCGCGGCGCTGTCCCTTGGAAGTTCGGCCCTCTGCTGTCGGGCCAATTGAAAAGCGCAGCGCGCTTCGCACGTGCACAGTAGGGATCCGGGTGTGAAGCCGAAAGGATTCACTGCCAGTTCCCCGTACCATGAATGGTGGTGGCAGCACCTGAGATTCGATCCGAAAATCGGCTGGGGTGCCGACATCGGGGGACCCCTGGGCAGGTGAGTGCCCTAATATTAAAAGTCAGCAGCTACAGTATTTGTAGCTGCTGACTTTTAAATTTTTTCATTGGGGGGGGGGGGCAGAACTACTCTTTAAACATGGTACACACTAGCAGCTCGGGAGGAGCCGCTGTACTAACTATCTGATGTTGGTACATAGATCTCCCCCGCTGAGCTATTGTGTTATGACAGGGAGACTGCCCCCCCCCCCCCCCCCGGTCAGAACACACTGATCAGCAGACCTTTTTAAGTTATGCTCCTTCAACAGAAGCCGGACGTTGGGTTGGCTTCTGAGAGGCCAAATGTCAGCCTGTTTTCTATTGAAATTTTTTTAATTTTTTTTTTAAGAAATGATCTTTCTTACCCTTTTTACGAGGTTAAAAAGTTCTATCGTGTGACCATGCATCTCTTGTTCCTGATGGTGGGGTCATGGGACATTGTACAAGCACAATATTCCCAACGCATGTGTTCCTGCAACTGGCTGTAAATGGGTGCTGCAGCACTACCAGTTGAAAAACAAGGACACTCAAAGCGAGAAATATGTCACCAGTACACCAAGAATCTGCAGAACGGGTCCAGTGCTTTATTCGGCAATCACATCATTGTTACAAAAGCAATGCTTCGAGGACCCTTTCATTAGACGTGACATCACATGCCCAATGAAGGTATCTCAAGAGGGTCCAAAACGTCGCTTTTGTAACTATGATGTGGTGGCGTCCAAAGCTTGCTTCAGCATTCTGGAGATCCTTGGTGTACTGGTGACATATTTCTAACATGGGACACTGTGCAGACACATTGGGGTTGAGTTATTAAAACTGGAGAGTGCAAGATCTGGTGCAGCTGTGCATGGTAGCCAATCGGCTTCTAAGTTCAATTGAGCTTTGAGGAAAATAAAAACTGGAAGCTGATGGGTTTCTATGCACAACTGCACCACATTTTGTACCCTTCTGTTTTAGTAAATGAACCTCAATGTGTGCCTGTATTCCATTATCTGTTCAGCCTGAGGCAAGATGCATGGGGCATGTTGAAGAGACAGGCTGTGATTGGTCAGGGGGTGTGGTGTCTGAACAAACTACCTAATACAGGAATGGTGTGTGTCTGCACAGTGTCCTGTACCTCTGAATGGTCAGTCAAAGGATGAAAACTGACCAGGCTAACAATGCTGATGTGCTTTGTGGTCAGTAAAGAAAGGTGGCTGGCAGGATCAACCAAGTACTTCAGATAGAAGAATTACATAAAAATGATAGAGACTATTTTATACAATCTACACATGTGAACATACACATACAAAAAAATATTCAGGTAAGCATACACTTTAATGTATTTTCTTTTCCCCCCCTTACAGAACCATGTTTCAAACCCTGAAATATGTCTGCATGGAGCATGGCATACGGAAAGGACTGTACCGAGGTCTGTCTCTGAACTACATTCGCTGCATTCCTTCTCAAGCTGTGGCGTTTACAACATATGAGTTTATGAGGCAGATTCTGCACTTAAATGAATCTCCACCTCCAAAGTAGCAAGATTACAGCATCTGAAGCCTTGCACAACAAAATCGTTTTATAATCGGATATTTGCAGAAGAGCGATCGTCAGTTTAAAGTTCCTGAATCTAGTTATTACAGTTTATTCTACAATAAAGAGTTAAATGAATACATTTTATTAGGTACATTGTGGCAGTATCAAGTAAATACCTCTTTTTGTAATATATGATTTTTTTTTTTTTTTTTTTTTTTTAAAGAGTGATTTTTATAAAGACCTCTAATTTATATTTATGGATCATTGTAATTTAATAACACACTTCTAGCTCTGACAGAATAGAAAATTCCAGCTGTTTGACTTTGTAAAATGCATGTAAAATAATATAAATGATTTAGAAATTGTGAACTGGCCTTTGTTTATCAGTTCTCCATGTTTTCGCTGGAGTAACTTAAAATGTATATATTATATTTTATTTTTCTTGTGCAGTTTTTTGGATTTTTTTTTTTATCACAATTTATTACAATTTTAGATTATTTTTTTTTTAAATTGAGAAATAATATGTAATAAATTATGCTTTGTAATGCAAAAGCCAGAAGACAATTTATAAATAATGCTGCAATATCTTATTTGTAAAAGACATGTTTCACATGGGATCTTAAAGCTGAACTCAAGGTTACCAGATTAATACACTGATGAAATACAAATCCTTTTGAAAGGTAAAACTGCTCTTATATGGATTTCTGTCCATTCAGTCTTCAGAATTACACAGATGCTGCCACTCTATACAGTCCTGTCTGGCAGGAAAGAAGATCTGATTTTTATTTATTTTTTCTCCCCTGCTACATGCCAATAAATTTTACAGGTCTTCTCTCCACCTCGTGATTGGACAGTAAAAGGAGAAGCAGCAGACTGATGAGCAGTCTGTGCTAACCTGCACTGCAATAAATGGCTGTATTTACTGGGCACAATGTAGCACCTGTGTACATAAAATTGTGAATTTCATATCCTTTGTTTTATGTGTAGTTTATAAAATATATAATTTTGCTAGATCTAGGGATAAATTGTAATCTGTTTTTTTTAATCACACTGCAGCCAAATTAAACTTTCCTTTAAAAAAAAAAAAAAAAAAAAAAGCAAAGCCCATTTCAGTCCTATTGTATGGAAAGGTCACATCAGATTATCTATACTAGTTTTTTTTAATTTGATTTTTGAACCTTGCTACAGCTAGTCATAAGCCTTATACACATGATCGGATTATCCAACGGGAATTGTGTGATGACAGGCTGTTGTCGGAAAATCCGACCGTTTGTATGCTCCATCGGACAATTGTCACATTTTCCACGGACAAATGTGGGATAGCATGCTTTAAAATTGTCCACCAACAATTGTGTGTTGTCGGATTTTCCGATCATGTGTACACAAGTCCGTCGGACAAAACTTCAAAGTACAAACACGCATGCTCAGAAGCAATGCTCACCATAACACAACATTAGAAGAAGTTGCCCAAAGGGTGGCGCTAAAGAGCTGACAAAAGTCCTACAATTTGTTCGCAGAAAATCCGATCGTGTGTACGAGGCTTGACACATACAGATATACACTTTCTAATAGATGGAAGCATCTCCCTTTCCGGCTATTGTATTGTGACACCCATAGCTATCAGAATACTTGAACAATGACTGATTGGATGCGGTCACTGCTTGGCCAACACTTTTCCATCGGCTGCTGCCGTCAGGGCCAACCCTGGCTCGAATTTCAGATGATTTAGTAGGAATATTTTACCTGATTTGATCGTCATAAATGCAGTTTTATTAGTTTGGCATAAATCTTAGTAACTCGTACTTTATTATGTCCCATTTGTCCAAAATGGGTTTGTTTTTATGTCAATGACCAACACTTATTTTTAATATACTGCTGCAGATATAATCTTGACCTTTCAAATACATCATATTATATCTTGAATTGCATGTGGTTTTTGGCATTTAAATGAAAATGTCCCAAGTCCGAAATATTTCTGTGCACTGTGTTTTGTTCCGTTAGCCTTCAGCTGTTCCATTTCAGATAAAGAAATAAAGGCACAACATTTCATCCTTGGGTTCCAGTTGATTTCATTTTAGGATTTTCTTTCTCCCCATCTTCCTTCTATTACTTTTTAAAGAAAAGTTAAAAGATCAAGTGCAACCTTTTATCAAGATGGACATTGTCTGTCTGGTTGTATTAGAGTATTTTAAGAACAAAAAATTGATCTCTTTTTCCTGTTTTTCAGACAAATATTATCATGCTCTTATGTAATCATTTCATTATGTTAGACCCTGAAGTTTTATTTATTTTTCACCTTCATAATTTGCACCTTTTTTATAGAATGTAAAATTTAACAAAGATTGACTGGTAACTTTCAGTATCATGCCTTCTGCAATTGATAGAAGCAGATCATAACGTTGGATATATAAAAGTAAAGTAGTTAACCAGGTCTTGCCATAAAGAGTTAATCCAGCTCTGAGCAATCCTCTTTTATTGTTCAGTGAGATAAAACGGACAAACAGAGAAAAACCTTTGTCCGTTCCGCCCCCTTGCTTTGAGTGACAGGTTATTTACATATCTCGTGCACTAGCTTTAGACAGGCATTCTTTTTTAATTCCCACCCCTTTTCTGAAGTCATGTGGTTACTTTTCTGGATTTTGACTGGATGTTAGTGATCATAGCAGAAGGAATACACAGGAGAAAATGCATGTTGACAAGGGGAGTGTAGAGGTGGGCGGGGAGTCTACTGACATCACGACTCCACCCACCGAGCTCCAGACAACCGATCCACCCACAGAATCTGCAGTTTTTCAGGTCTCGTAACAGACAGAGGGGAGACATTTGACAGATAAGGATACATGGAGGAGGCATCTATATCCTTATAGATCAGCACTATAGCAGTAGTTTAGAAAAGATGAGAGTGGGTTTACATCCACTTTAAGGCTTCTGCTCTTACCATGGAGATTAACTAAAGCCAATCTCCCAACAGATGAAAACCTAAAAGTACATGTTTTATGTAATGATGGTGAAGTCGCCACCCCTCCTCTCCACCTTGACCAATCAGAAGTCGTCATGTATTCTCTGGAAAAAATAAAAATACAAGGTGTTCTGTAAATGATGGCATTGCTGAAAGAGAGACCACTTGTGGTGCCACTTGGCAGAGGACCCAAAAGATTTCAGCGATCACAGTGGTAGTGCTGACTACTACTGTGATTGTCAGCTTCCCTAGTGGATCCTCAGGTATTAGATATGCATACCTAGATTCTGCCAAGCTGGACCAATCCTAAGGATGTACTTGAAGTTAAATTTTAAACCAAATTTGCAGCAAAAAAAAAAATTAAAAACCTTGTAATGGGCGATAGCATGATATCTGGGTGTCCCACAGCCTGTGACTCGGATCTTCGTTCTCTTCAAAAGCTTCTCCAGGTTCAAGAATCTTTAGCATCAAACACACTTTGGGGGTTATTTACGAAAGGCAACTCGCTGGAAATCTGAGGGGAAGCTCTGCTGATTTTATCATCCAATCATGTGCAAGCTAAAATGTTTTGTTTTTTTCCCCCTTGCATGTCCCCCTCAGATCTACAGCGACTGCACTTCCAAGTGCACTTTCAGTGCAAAGTGGATTTTCCTTTAGTAAATAACCCCCTTTGAGTGAGGCAAGTGCCTTGTCCACCTGCTGTCTACTACAGTACACAGTAGTGGCATAGTCCATTTTATTTTTCTACTTTTGCATCAGAGTCAATTTAAAAAAATAAATAAAAAAATAGGACAGCCCTGATTAGCTGGTGGAACAGATGCCCTTTTGCCTCCTAAGTCATTTTCATTCTAGTTTTGTATACAGCAACCCAGCTGCTCATGAGTAGAGCCATGTGCTATACACTCTGTCTGTGTCACCCATTAAAACCTCTACCTATTGACTGACACAAGTAGATTGCATTACTAAAGGCAAATGGGATATTTACTTTGCAAAGGAATTTCCCCTTACCTTAGTAAATGTGGTGAAAACTCACTTTGCAAGGAATAACCAAAGAAAGAAGTATTTTCGCTTGAACATGATTGGATGATGGAAGTTGGCAAAGCTTTACCTCATTCACTAAGACTAAGCTGATGCCGCGTACACACGACCTTTTTTCTCGTCGTGATTCACGGCATTTTCTTCCGCGGCAGTTTTCCTATAGGGAAACACTGCCGGGGAGCCTACACACGGTCGTTTTTCTCGACCAAGAGAAAAAATGATTGGAAAAACGGGCGTGTGTAGGGGAACAAACCGGTCCTCGTTTTTCCCGTCGATTTTCTCGACGGTGTTTTCACCGTCGAGAAAATCGATCGTGTGTACGCGGCATAAGAGATAATTCTCTTACAAAGTAAATGGCCTGATTGCCTTTACGAAATCAACCCCAAAAAGTCTAGGTAGTTATGATACATGCTGGTAATTATTGCAACCAAACCCCACCTTCATGATTAGTTTAGTTCCTTTTTTGAAATAATACAGTATATTAAAATTTAGCTTTTTCTGTTATCGCCAGAAACCTTTTATAACCTTTTATTATGCCTTAAATCAAGGGTAGGCAACCTTAAAGAGGTGAAGATCTACCTGAACAACATGAGAGAAGTCAAAGCTCACAGAGCAGAGTGTTGCCTCCTCATACCTGATTTAAACCTCTGATTGCTGTACGACCATGTCGCAATCTCGTGCATTGCACGGCAATCATGGGTTTAATTCCGGTGGTGAGGAGGCAACATATCGTCTCTTCACCACCTGTCAAACACACTTGGATTGCTTTTCAGAGGAGCAGCAGTGCCTGCTACATTTGTGAATGAGTCCTTCATTGCATTGGGCAGCGGCACCCTTAGGGCTCGTTCATACATAAATTTAGGGCGGGTGATAAAACCCTGCAGTTGAGTTGTGGCTTTACCGTCCCCAATCCCTACCTCCTTTAGCTGCAGAGGCAGCAGCCAAAGGTGTACACATGTTGCAGCATGTAAGTAAATGAGGCCACTCTGCAAGCACCCCACAAGGGTGTTAAAGCAGGTGGTGAGAAAGCAACACACAACGCTGCTATTATACCCAGTCTATTGCTTGATACTGACCTGAAGATCTCTTCTTTTCTTCTGCTGACTTTATTTTGGAGACCGTTAGCCAGGATTAGAGGTGGAGTGCAGTTGGTATCACTCCTCATAGGACAGGAGCCAGCACTACAGAGTAGGCATCGGCTTATGTGGCTCTTGCTCCCTACCAGAGCTCCAACTTTACAAGTAGTCCCTCTGCTTTGCACTCTGCTTGATGCTTTGGAATGGTGGGTCAGCAAGCCCAAACTGAGATCTACCAGTCACCTGTCCGCAATCTACTGGTAGACTGTAATCTACAGTTTGCTGATCCTCGCCTTAAATAGTGTCATGGCTTAATATAACAGACAGACAGGAAGAAGGTTCACTATTTAAAAAAAAAAAAAGTGACATTAAAGATTTATTTTGGTTTTGTGTCAATTTCTATATATTTTTTAATTATATGATGAGTTTTCACTTGCCATCTACATGTCCTGTATGAGTTATTGCATTTGTTACTGGTTTTTCTTCTATAAAAAAAATATCAGATTTTTAATGTTAAAGTGATGTCAGCATTTTTTTTTTTTTTTTGCAATAAGCGGTAGGCACTATATTCCTGGAGGTACTGTACTGTACTGTAGTTCGTTATATCTGGACTACTGAATTTTACCAGTGTTGTAAACCTATCTACACAGGTATGTTCTTTTATCTGATCTTGTATTTATTTATTTTTGCACATGAACAGTTCTTTTTAGTATGTTTGTTTCTTTAATTTTGTGGTGTCATAATAAAGTTTTTGATTTTTGCCAATAGCTTGAGATGACTGAAGAATAAAATCATTATACGCTTTTAGAATGGCTGTATACTTTCATTAAATGGATGTTAATGATAGTGTATTTGTTTCATTTTACTTGCACGGTAAAGCCTTCTTATGAAGGTATTCACATGTCTTATTCTATCACATACCCAAAACTGATGGTGTTTTAGTGCATGGTATAACTTTTAAGTCACTTTCACACTGATGCGGTGCGGCTTTCAAAAAACCCACTAAAAAAAACAGATGCAATAGAAGTCTACGGCAAAGTCCAGGTAACCCACGTGTACACTGCGCTGCATTAATGTGAAAGTGCTCTTATGAATATACTGTCTTATTGGATTCCAAGCCCTACTCTACAGAAGCTATGGTTTCTATACACTTAATTTATGGTGACCCAAAAGTCTGAAACGACTATGCAGTTTGGAATAAATGGCGCCATAATATTAGGCTATAATTTTTGTATACTATACACCAACTCTCTAAAAGAGAGTAAAATATTCTTCTGAACAAAATGCCTTAGTAGAATTCCAGCTGAAGCTAAATTAGTCTAAACAACACTCCCTCTCTCCTCTTCACACCTATACTAACTAACCTGTGTAAAAAAAGATGTACACACTTGGCCATTTCTCAGCCTGGTCACATGTTTCCCTGTGTCAGTCAGCGGCGGCTACTGAGGAATGGAAAGAGCACCCAACAAAGCCTATGACGTCATCTATAGGCTCCCATGATGCAGCTGTGGTTAGCGGCTCCTCCTTTAACTTGCCACGGGCTGACTAATGGGAGCTGGATCCCCACCAAGTGACAGTTCTGGATCAATCACCAGTGCTGTCACATAAGAAAAAGGAGGAAGTCACATGCTTCTCCATACCAAGATGTGGTGGTATTTTCTATGCTCCGAATAGTTGCGCAGAACAGCTTGAGTGCAAAGGGAAGGAGGGAGTATGGTTATATTTGCCTCTCATGTGCAAAATAGCTGGGGCTAACAAAAGAAATTCAAAAATACTTAAAGTGTAAGTAAACCCCACTATCGTTTTTAGCCAAGCAAGCTGCCATCTTTGCCTCTGTTTAATCTACAACTGCCATGATGCTGCACATCAGTGATCAGTTATGACACCAGCCATTGCCATTGGATGGTTTGACAGTTTTTGGTGTTTTACGTGTTTTGGCCTAAAGCCTTAGTCATAGTCATGATAAAGCACTACTAACTGTACATTCCAATGTCCCCACCATAGCAACAAACTATTATTTCATCATCATCCATTTTTTCCACCCTATCTGATGGAGTAATGTGGAAAAGTGGTGGATGAGGTTCAAATCTGGAGCTTGGCCAGCGGGTCGGCATGGAAAGGTTCAGCGATTTCTGGAAAATGATTTTAAAAAATAATAGTGCCCCGTAAGTCTTTAATTCCAGTAGCAGGTTGGGGATAGACAAAACACCTGCCAGTTTTTGTATCAAAAATATGTCAGAGTAATAATACTACAACATTAGCAACGCTATTAAAACTATCAAGAATAAAACGTAATAAATATAGGCCCGAAGGTGGAGTTCCTGTTCCATCCCAGACACCTTCAACCTGGGGTGAGGTACTACTTTGAAGGCCCGGGGCCCAGCAACCTTCGGCTGGGGTCCGCTAGGGATCGAGAGCTCCCAGGGTGCCGCCTTGAGGGGACTCGTATCTGAGATGAGGCCAGGGAGGTAATCCTTTGCGAAGACCCAGCGCAGAGTCGTGGTGATGGTGAGGACCTCTGGTAACTCTCCAGAGGGATGGTTTTCTCCTTAACATGGGCCAAACACTTTAAGAAGGTAGTTCTTCAGGTCAGTGGCAGTGACCCTACTCGCTTCAAGTCAGTGGCAGTGACTTCATAGGGCAAAGCCCTATTCACCAGGTCAGTGGCAGTGACCCGTTCTCCATGTCAGTGGCAGTGACTTTTATTCACCAGGTCTGTGGCAGAGACCAACCTCACGGTCTGTGGCAGAGATCGTGCGCCAAAACTGTTCGTGAAACCTGAACAGTCTGAAGAAATCATTTGAGTTTGTGCCTGGACCTCCTCCCAACTAAGCTGTCCTGTGTCTTGTTCCAACCCGTCTTCTGTTAAAGAGACTATTTGTTATCCAGTGTGAAATAAATATAGAAGCTGGACTTTCAGTTGGTGTGGACAGTTACATTACTGGGGAAAAATAAAGACTTGCATCTACTCAAGGTAGAGGTGAGAATCATCCTCGGGAGGATTCAACTCCAGCCGCAGGCAGACACGAAAACTAACACCGCTAAACCTCCTCACACAGGAGGGTACGGGCTTGTGGTGCGATGTGCCTCTCTCTGCCTGCGAGGAGCCTAATTAAATGCAGGTAAAGACAGGGGTTTGTGCGTTACAGATGTATATATGAAATCCGGAAAAAATTAGCACAATATAAGCTTCAAGCCTGTTTAAAATATAACGGAAAATTTATATCAAATACTTACCGTAATTTTCCTTTCCTGATGGACTCCATGGCAGCCTACGTGTGGGGGTTAATCCCGCCCCTCATACCTCATAGGACCCTTCTCCGATAAATCTTTGCTCTGGGCCAGAGGCCGTGTTCCATAATTTAGCCTACTCCAGCCACTGGGAGGGAACTCCTGCTGCCATGGAGTCCATCAGGAAAGGAAAATTACGGTAAGTATTTGATATAAATTTTCCGTTTTCCTGACAGACTCCATGGCAGCCTACGTGTGGGAAATAACTAGCCAAACACACCCGGGTGGGCAGAGTGCTGGACAAAAGAAAAAAGGTTTAATTGGCACCATCAACAGACAAGATACGTAAACCACTACGCAGTAGTGTGCCATGAACGTGTTAATTGAAGACCACAAGGCCACCTTGCAAATAACTTCTGGAGGCACGTGACGTGATGCCGCCCATGATGAAGACACTTCTAGTTGAGTGAGCAGTCACCGCTTCTGGAGGCGCCAAGCCCTTGGCTTTATAGGCCCACTGAATGGCCTGAACAATCCATGCTCCAATAGATCTGGAAGAGGCACGCATTCCTTTATACTTCCTGTGAAAAGAAAGAGCAGGTGGTCAGTCTGACGGAAAGAAGCTGTAGCTTCAAGATACTGACTCAGAGCTTTTCCAACATCTAAGGGATAAACACTGGAATCCTCGGTAGATCTGAACGTTGGAAGAGCAATCTCCTGATTGTCATGAAACACAGATGCCACTTTGGGGTTTGAACCCAACATAGGAATTAAAAAGTTTAGAAATGGCTCCTTGCATTCCAGAGAGCTGATTTCAGAGACCCTCTTGGCCGATGTTATAGCCACCAAGAAGACAACAATTAGAGAGAGTCATTTGACAGAAGATTGATCTTCATGTTCCAACTCTCTACCTAAGAAAAAATCCAGGACAAGGGGAAGATCCCAATTAGAAAAACTTGGCTCTGAGGTCTGAGCCTTATTGCTCCTCTGAAAAACTACTGAGTAAGAGGTTGTCTAGCCCAGGAAACACCGGTAAAGGCAGAGATTACAGCGATTTGGACTCGCAGCGAGCTGACTGACAATGAGAGATCCAATCCTGATTGTAAGAAGCCCAGGATATCATGTATCTTTGGGTTTTTGCAAGAACCTGCAGTGGAAGAGGTGTAGTCTGAAAACTTTTTCCAAATCCTCTGGTAGACCCTGTTGGTGCCTGTTCTTCTGGCATTTAATATTGTGGAGATGGCCCTACTTTGACAGCCTAGGGCCTCCAACCTTCCCCTCTCAAGAACCAGATCATCAGATGTAGATGGGCCGGGCATGGATGTAGAAATGCCCCTTGTGATAGGAGATCTGGTCTGGAGGGTAGAGGAACTGGGTCCCGGAAGCGGAGTTGCATCAGCAGTAGAAACCATGGCTTGTTTGGCCAGTAGGGGACTATTGCCACTATCTCTGCTTCTTCCATCCTGAGCCTCGACAAAAAACAGAGAATGACAGGAACCAGGGGAAAGGCATAGGCCCTGTGGAACCGCCAATGGTCTGTCAGAGCATCTACCCAAAAGCCTGGGGATACCAAGACCTCGTGTAGTATCTCTCTAGTCTGAAGTTGCATGGGGAGGCAAACAAGTCTACTTCCGGAATGACTCCCAGGGACAGGACCCACCTGAAGACTTCGGGGGGGGAAGTCCACTCGTTGTCCAGAGAAACTCTCAACAGAAAATCTGCCTGAACGTTCGGGACTCCAGGGAGATAGACAGCTGTCAGGTTGGCCAGGTTTTTCTGGGCCAAGATCATGATGGGCTCTATTTCCTTTGACAGGGAGAGTCTGCGAGTACCCCCCTGTCTCTTGATGTATGCGACTGCCGTTGTGTTGTCCAGTCTTAGGAGGACTGAGTCTCCTGCTGTTAAGTGGTGAAAGGCCTGCAGAGCGCAGAACGCTGCCCGGAGTTCCAGAACATTGGAGACTATCCTGTGAGAGGGAAAATTCCATATGCCTTGGGCTACTTCTGTCAGCCCCTGTTGCTGGCATCTGTAGTGATGGTGACCCAAGACACAGGTGCGATGGAGTGACAATTGAGGAGGTTCCTCTGTTGTAGCCACCAAGGAAAGCTCTCCCGCATGGATGAGGTTATTTGGATAAAGTGATCCCAAAGCCCTGGATTATACTGCTGGAGGAAACCCTTCTGGAAGGGCCGCATTTTCCACTGAGCCCACTTTACCATGGGTGTTGTTGCCACCATGGTGCCAATGATCTTAAGGCATTGAGAGGCTTGGAGATGAGGACGACATTGTAAGCCAAACTCTGTCCCGGATCACAGGGATTTTTCCAGGGGTAACAAGATGGTGCTCTTGATAGCGTTGAAGTGTGCCCCGAGGAATACCAGGGACTGCGTAGGATCCAGATGGCTCTTTTCCAGATTCAGAAGCCAACCAAACTCGAGTAGAGTGGAGATGACCTGGGATCTGTGGATTAGCAACTGCTCCTTGTCCCGAGACAACAGCAGGTCTAGATAGTGATACAGACGGATACCTCTGGTCCTGATCAGAGCCACGACAGCCAACAAGTTTTGAAAACACACGAGGCGATGTTGTAAGCCCGAAGGGGAGACAGGTGAACTGCAGACGGATTTGATCGACAGCAAAGCGAAGGTATTTCTGGAATTCTGACGCTATCGGAACATGGAAGTAGGCGTCCTTCAGGTCTATAGAGACAAGCCAATCGTCTGGTTGGATTGCTTGACTGATCATGAGCAGTGTCTCCATCTTGAACTTCTCCTTCTAGATAAAAAAAATTCAAGTGGGTTAGGTCTATAACTGGCCTCCAGGAGACGTTTTTCTTCAACACCATGAAGAGGGGCGAGTAGACCCCTTAAAACCTTTTGTCATCTGGAACTGGAATTGCAGCGCCCTGAGCCACAAGAGAGACAGGAGAATTCGCTTTTTCTCTTCCGAGAGAGGCAAGGATGCCGACTCGCTCTGTTTTAGGCAGGTGCAATATCATAAAGACTTAGGGGATTCTTGTCCACCGGAAGATGCCCCTTTTGAAAACTTCTGGACTGAAGACTGTTTTTGTTTCTTCCAGGTCTTCTTGAACTCACGGCCAGGCCTATAGTAGCGAGCATTCCTTGCTCGATCTGAACTTTGCCTGGGCTGTGTACTCTTCTGGTTTAGCAGACGGCGATCCTGGGGAAGGAACCCCGACTTGCCCCCTGTGGCACGGGTGATGGCACTGTCCGATATGTTCCCAAAGAGAGACGAACCCCCAAATAGAATCCTGCACCATGCCTGCTTGGAGGCAGGGTCAGCTACCCATGGGCGCAGCCACAAGGCACGCTTAGCCGTGACAGATGTCAGCATGATCCGAGCCACCAGGTGAATTATGTCTAGGGAAGCCCCACGAGAAAAGCCAACGTCAACCTTAGCCCATGAATAGGTGAGCTCCTGGCCAGTTCTTCCGAGATGCTCCTCAGAGAAGCATCTACGTCGTCTGCCCAGACTTCCATCGCTTTAGAAAGGGCTGCGAGAGCTAGAGCTGGTTTGCAAGTCATACCCGCTGTAATGTAGATCTGCTTGAGGTCGGTATAAATTTTCCACTCCAGGCAATCCCTAAAGGAAACAGTATCCTCCAATGGGAGTGTGACATGCCTCACCATCCTCATTAGGGCTGAGTCAATGAGAGGAGCCGACTCCAGGTGTTTTACATCCTTGCTTTTAAATGGGTACATTTTTGATACCTTCATTAACAGGCAATTCTTCCTTTCAACACCACCCCATTTGTCGGTAATTATTGCGCTGAGTTCACCCAAAAAGGAGAAATTAGGGTGTTCTTTTTTGAGGTGTTTAAAATATTTCCTCTGTTTGGAGGGTGCCTCCACGGGCTCTTCCATCTCAAAGCTTCTTTGACAGCTTTTGACCAGCTGTGGTACTAGGGCAAATTCAAAACCTGCACCAGGGTCATCTACCTCCACCTCACTGTCTGAGGCTTCAATTGAGGAATGGCTCGGCTGTGAAGGGCCTGGAGCCTTGAGATCATCCCTAATAGGGACTGACATAGTGTCGCCAGCAGGGTTGTGGGTATGACCAGAATCCCCTTTACTCAGGGACTCATGGACCACCTTTCTGACCAGTGCTTCCACTTGTTGGTCTCCACCCTCTCTTTCTTATGCGACTTTAGAAAAGCATCGCTTGCAGAGCGATTTGCCTTCAGGAACCTGGGCCCCGCATACCCAGCAGGCTTTCCTTACAGAGCGGCTGGAGTGGCGGTGAGAGTGACGCCCAGAGGTGGTTTTAGACTCCTATCTGTGGTACCTAGATCTAAAGGAAGATCTGACGCCTGGACCTTGAAGAGGAGTGACAACGTTGAGACCTAGGACGGTCTTTGCCGTGCTTTGGTGTTCAGACCTAGAAGAGCTGAGTGAAAAAGAAAGGGTTAAGAGCTCCTGGATGAGTGAACCCAAGCATCATAGGTAGAAAATAAATAAATTCTACCTGCAGCGCAAGGGTTGGCCACAAGAGGGCGGTGACAGATCCATGGCAAGGCAGTTTGAAAGTGAAATGAATCATTAAAGCCTTATGAGAAACAGGCATGAGAGAGCACATAACAAAACATAGCCGGCACCCAGGGAGCCTGCAGCAAACAATTTACCTTGTAAACCAGAGCCCAGTGCCTGGGTAAATACCGCATAAGCCTGCAAGTCATCCCAAGTAATAGCTGCTTTGACAGCTATTTAAATCTGCCACCGTTAACGATGTCACCGCCCTATAGCGGTTGCCATCCGGTGGCGGCCAATCGCATTCGCGACCACCGCCGCCATTTTGGCGAAACTGCGCCTGCACGAACCAAGCACAGAATCTTCGTTTGCGGCTTGCGGATGCGCAGCGACTTCCTGAAACGGCGAGCTGGAACGCAGCTGCGCTCCAGCCGCCGTGGCCACTCACTGGAGCTTGATAGAAAATAAGGAGACACACAAAACACAGAGATACGGCTGCCATATAAAAGGAATATCTTTGTACATTACCACCACCACGGCACGATCCGGACCAGAACCTGGGACTGGGGAGCTGTTCGCTCGACCCACCGCACGATCGGGCGTTTACAAAGCCTCCCGCTAATAGCTGGGACGTTTGGCCATATTGCCGCTTGCCTGCCAATGGCCAGGTTAGTAAGCTCTTCATGGTATCACATCATATCGCCCATGTCCACCTGCTAATAGCTAGGATTGCTGGACTGCAGAGAGGATCACCGCTAACCACCAACGTATCGCCGTGCACACCGCCAGGCCTGGATTACAGAAAAACTTCATGAAAAGGTAAGACTATATCTTGGTCCTAGGAGGAGGACAAAAAAAGGAACACGGCCTCTGGCCCAGAGCAAAGATTTATGGGAGAAGGGTCCTATGAGGTATGAGGGGCGGGATTAACCCACACGTAGGCTGCCATGGAGTCTGTCAGGAAAAACAGCAATTTTTGTTTTAAAAACACACTTTTTTTTAGTTTCTATTGTAAAATTTTGCAAATTAGTAATTTTTCTTCATAAATTTGTGCCAAAATGTATGCTGCTACATATCTTTGGTAAAAATAACCCAAATTAGTGTATATTATTTGGTCTTTGTGAAAGTTATATAGTCTACAAACTATGGTGCCAATCACTGAAAATTGATCACATCTGATCACGTCTGATGTACTGAAGGCATATCTAATTTCTTGAGACACTAACAAGCCAGTAAAGTACAAATACCCCAAAATTACCCCTTTTTGGAAAGTAGACAGTCCAAGGTATTTACTAGGAGGCATGGTGAGTTTTTTGAAGTTGTATTTTTTTCCCACAATTCTTGGGAAAATGTGGATTTTTCTTTTTTTTTTTTTTTTTTTTACACAAACTGGTCATATTAAAAAAAAATTCTCTCACACAGCATATGCATAATTGCAACTATACCCCAAAATACATTCTGCTACTCCTCCTGAGTGTAGCGATACCAAATGTGTGAGACTTTTACACAGCCTGGCCACATACAGAGGCCCAACATTGAAGTAGCACTTTCCGGGCGTTCTACAAGCATAAATTGCACATATCCTTTCTCAACCACCTCTAATGCCCCATACACACGATCGTTTTTCATGCCGTTAAAAATGCCATTTTTAAAAATGGCCATTAAAATGATCGTGTGTATGCTCCAGAGCATTTTTAACGACGTGAAAAACGGCCATTAAAAATTTCGAACATGCTCTCTTTTTTCACGTCGTTTTTCATGTCGTTTTTTTTAACGACGTGAAAAACGATAGTGTGTATGCTTTAACGACGTGAAAAAAAAACCGCGCATGCTCAGAATCAAGTATGAGACGGGAGCGCTCGTTCTGGTAAAACTAGCGTTCGTAATGGAGATAGCACATTCGTCACGCAGTAACGGACTGAAAAGCACGAGGCTGAAAAGCGCGAATCGTTGCTCAACAAACTTTACTAACATGAAGGGTGGCGCCATTCGAGCGGAACTTCCCCTTTATAGTGCCGTCGTACGTGTTGTACGTCACTGCGCTTTGCTTGATCGTTTTTTAAAATGATCGTGTGTACGCAAGACAGGCTTGAGAGGAAACATGAAAAAAAAAACGACGTGAAAAACGACAAGAAAAAAAATGGCAAGAAAAAAGATCGTGTGTATGGGGCATTACAATTTTGAAGGTCCTGGAGCACCAGTACAATGGAATTGTCCGCAAAATGACCCCATTTTGGAAAGCACACACCCCAACGTATAATCTATGAAGCATTATGAGTCTTTTGAACGGTTCATTTTTTTCCAGAAGGTTTTGGAAAATGTGGAGAAAAAATGAAAATGCATTTTTTTTACACAAAATTGTCCATTTATAAGATATTTCTAACGCATAGCATATACATAGCAAAAATTACACCCCAAAATGCATTCCGCTACTCCTCCTGAGTATAGCGATACCACATGTGTGAGACTTTTACACAGCCTGGCCATATACAGAGGCCCAACATTGAAGTAGCACTTTCAGGCGTTCTACAAGCATAAATCGCACATTTCCTTTCTCAACCACCTATTACACTTTTGAAGGCCCTGGAGCACCAGGACAATGAAATTGTCCACAAAATGACCCCATTTTGGAAAGTACACACCCCACCGTATAATCTATGAGGCATAATGAGCCTTTTGAACGGTTCATTTTTTTCCAGAAGGTTTTGGAAAATGTGGGAAAAAATTTAAATGCATTTTTTTTTACACAAAGTTGTCCATTTATAAGATATTTCTAACACATAGCATGTACATAGCAAAAATGACACCCCAAAATGCATTCTGCTACTCCTGAGTATGGCGATACCACATGTTTGAGACTTTTACACAGCCTGGCCACATACAGAGGCCCAACATCCAAGTAGCACCTCCAGGCATTCTAGCAGCATTAATTGCACATATCATTTTCTGACTACCGATCACATTTTTGAAGGCCCTGGAGCACCAGGACAATGAAATTGTCCACAAAATTACCCCATTTTGGAAAGCACACACCCCAACGTATAATCTATGAGGCATAATGAGCCTTTTGAACGGTTAATTTTTTTCCAGAAGGTTTTGGAAAATGTGGGAAAAAATTAAAATGCATTTTTTTTTACACAAAGTTGTCAATTTATAAAACGTTTCTAACACATAGCATGTACATAGCAAAAAATTACACCCCAAAATGCATTCTGCTACTCCTCCTGAGTATGGTGTATGGTGATACCACATGTTTGAGACTTTTATACAGCCTGGCCACATACAGGGGCCCAACATCCAAGTAGCACCTCCAGGCATTCTAGCAGCATTAATTGCACATATCATTTTCTGACTACCGATCACATTTTTGAAGGCCCTTCATATATCTAACACATAGCAGGTGCATACCAAATAACAAAAGATTACCTTTGGTTTTAGAAGTGCAGTGGTCCACAGAGGAGAGCATCGGTCCAGGCAGCAGGCAGGGATGAGGTCAGCGACAGCAAAAGCAATCATCCAGGCAGCAGGCAGGAATACTGTCCATAGTTCGTACCGGCAGAGATACTGTCAGCACAGCCAAAGCACAGGTCCAGGTAGCAGGCAGAGGTGTCCCAGCAGAAATACTGTCCAAAGTCAGTAGAGGCAGCAGGCAGGCAGGTCAACACAGCCAAAGTATTGGTCCAAGCAGCAGGAAGAAACATGGTCCATAATGTCATGGGTCATTACAGGCAGTAATATGGTCAGCACAGCCAAAGTATTGGTCCAGGCAGCAGGAAGGACCATCAAGCTTTGGACCAGGGGTAGAGGCTTCTCCCACCCAAATCGCTTTGAAGCCTCCGGGCAACCAGACCCTGTTCTTGGAGCACAGAAAACAAAAAACTGGTTTTCTCTACTCAGAACGCTATTCTGAAGCCCCTCACATATGTGAGACCCCTGTGTACTAAAAGTAGATGGCCAAAAGATCAGTCCAAGTGGCAGGCAAAAACATGGTCGATTAACAGGCCAAGGTCGGTACACGTGGAAGTCAGAAACGTGGTTTAAATCGGCAGGCAGAGGCATCGTCGGTAAACAGGCTGAGGTTGGTGCACGTGGAGGTCAGAAACGTGGTTTAAATCGGCAAGCAAAGACATCGTCGGTAAACAGGCCAGGGTCAGTTAATTAACATGGAAGGTAGTTCGTAACATGGTAGCAGGCAAATGGGGAAATGGCAGTCTGTTAATAATAAGGGGAACTAATGGATGTATGATAATTTTTGAAGCAATTTCCGATGCACAGGCCAAGTTGGGAGGGACAATCGGGACAATAATAGGTGGTGTCTCTTCTTACTCCTCCTCTGCTGCATACATGGCATTTCTTTTGGCGTCTTCTTCCAGATTCTGTGGGGGGGATGCTAAAGGGATAGTGTCGCTCGTGAAGCCGACTCACACTATCAGAGCGAATGCTTCCTGGGGCGGGATCTTGTTGGTAAATTAGGGCATCGATGATATCTTCGATATAATGGAGGTAGGGGAGTTGTTGATTTTGAGTTGCTTTTTGGTAGCAGACAAACAAATTAAAAAGGGCCATGTGAAACAGGTGAAACGCAACTTTCTTGTGCCAATAACGGGACTTTCTGGTTGATAAGTAGGGCTGTAGCATCTGGTCGTTTAAATCCACCCCCCCCCCCATGTACAAATTGTAGTCGTGGACACATTCGGGCTTTACAATGGGGCCGTGTCTTCTTTGGATCTCCACCACGGTGTCATTGTGGATTGTAGAGAGGATGTGGACATCTTTCTTGTCCCTCCACTTCATGGCCAACACCTCCTCGTTCCTCATGAATGCCGATTCTCCAGGTCGCAATTTTTTGGTCAATAAATTTTGTGGGAATCCCTTCCAGTTTTTTTTTAAGGTACCGCAGGCCGGGGTTTGCTTACTGTAAAGGTGGCGAAAAAGGGGCAGGCTGGTATAGTAATTGTCAACATATAAATGGTAACAGGGGGTATGCCAACTCCCAGACAATTTTCCCACTGGTTCCATCATATGTGGGGCAATCACGGGGCTGGAGCTGGGAGTCTTTGCCTTCGTAGATCTTGAATGTGAAGACGTATCCAGTTGCTTGATCACATAATTTATTTAATTTTAACCCATACCTGGCTCTCTTGCTTGGTATATACTGCTTGAACTGCAGTCGGCCAGTAAAATGTATGAGGGACTCGTCCACACAAATATTTTGGTCTGGGATGAAAACTTCTTGAAATCGCTGGGAAAAGGCATTGATTAGGGGGGGTATCTTGTACAATTTGTCGTAGTTGGGATGATCTTGGGGAGGGCACTGTGAATTGTCATTGAAGTGGAGAAAACGCATGATCATGTCGTATCTTTTCCTAGACATGACAGCGGAATATATGGGCATGTGTTGGATGGGGCGTTTGGACCAATATGCATGGACTTCGTTCTTTTTTGTAAGCCCCATATTGAACATAAGGCCCAGAAACAATTTAAATTCATCCAATGTTAGACGCCGCCACTGGAACATGCGGGCGTAGGAAGAATTGGGGTTGGCAGCAATAAATTGGGATGCATACAGATTAGTTTGATCCACTATATTCTGCAGCAAATCTTGTGGGAAAAATAAACAAAAATAATCAAATTTAGAAAAATTTGTAGTGTCGGGCTGCACACCTGTGCGGTGAAAGGGGGGATGATAGCGCATCCTGAGTTGGCAGGCAACCATAAGGGGTTTGCCAGGGCATTGGGAAGGTAGGACTGGGGCTGGATTCTTCTGGTTGGGCGTGTATTTCCATTACTTGTACTGGGCTCCTCTTCCTGGGGTATGGCGCTGCTGGTGGTGGGCAGTTCTCCTGATCTTGGTCCTGATCTTGGTCCTGATCGCATTCTTTTGGGAGGGACGGTTTCCTCCGGGGACTCGGACTCTGAGCCACTATCCTCCACTGGCTCGTATTCCGAACCAGAATCGGATAATGGGAGCTCCCCGCTGCTCTCCTCATCCGACATGGCAAGAATGGCATATGCCTCCTCAGGTATGTAAACCCTTTGGGACATTATGGCAGTGCTTATTGGTTGGCCTGTGTAATGGTACTGCTGGTGGTAGTGGTGGCGGTCTGTGTGGTGGTACCGATGGAGTTATTAGTGGTGGGCCTGTGTGGTGGTACCGATGGCGGTATGGGTGGTGGTGGTACCGATGGCGGTACAGGTGGTGGTGGTACTGATGGTGGTACGGGTGGCGGTGGTACTGATGGCGGTACGGGTGGTGGTGGTGGCGGTACCGATGGCGGTACAGGTGGCGGTACGGGTGGTGGTGGTAGAGATAGCGGTACAGGTGGTGGTGGTACCGATGGCGGTATGGGTGGTGTTGGTACCGATGGTGGTACAGGTGGCGGTACGGGTGGTGGTGGTACCGATTGCGGTACAGATGGTGGTGGTACGGGTGGTGGTGGTGACGGTCCCGATGGCGGTACAGGTGGCGGTGGTACCGATGGCGGTACAGCTGGTGGTGGTTCCGATAGCGGTACGGGTGGTGGTACAGGTGGTGGTGGTACCGATGGCGGTACAGGTGGTGGTGGTACCGATGGCAGTACGGGTGGTGGCGGTACCGATGGCGGTACAGGTGGCGGTACGGGTGGTGGTGGTATCGATGGCGGTACAGGTGGTGGTGGTACGGGTGGTGGTGGTGGCGGTACCGATGGCGGTACAGCTGGTGGTGGTACCGATAGCAGTACGGGTGTTTGTACAGGTGGTGGTGGCACTACCGACAGTGGTACGGGTGGTGGTACCAATGGCGGCACTAGTGGCGATACTGGTAGTGGGCCTGGAAGTACCTGATGGCGGTACTAGTGGCGGTACTGGTAGTGGTACCGATGGCGGTACTGGTAGCCTGTGTGGCGGTACCAATGGCGGTACCGATGGAGGTGGGCCTGTGACAGATGGGCTGATTGATTTCTTGACAGATGGGCGATTGATTGACAGATGGGCTGATTGACAGATGGGCTGATTGGCTGGGCTGATTGACAGATGGGCTGATTGATGTGCTGGGCTGTGTGACAGGTCCTCTTTATTGGGGGGGGGCCGTGTTGTGCACAGTAAACTGTAGACAAACTACACTGATCTCACTTACTGATCTCTGCTCTCTCCTCACAGATCGGTGTGTGAGGAGAGAGCAGGGATCAGGTAGTAACTCCTGCAGTTTGTTTACATTTGTGACCGGCTGTGATTGGACACAGCCGGTCACGTGGTAAACAGCCAATTTCACTGGCTGTTTACCCTGATCGGGGACGCGCTGTGTCCAAGGGACACTCGCCTTCCCCGATCCCCGGTCTGCAAGCCTCTGGCAGCGCGCTCCGTGCGCGCCGCCGAGTTTGTTGTGACATGTGATCGGCTGTGACGTTGACACAGCCGATCACATGGTAAACAGCCAATGAAATTGACTGTTTACCGTGATCGGGGAAGCGCTGTGTCCGAGGGACACACGCCGTCCCCGATCACCGCGCGCAAGGCATTATCCTGCAGGACGTCAATAGACGTCCAGTGTGGATAATGCAACCACTTCCCGGACGTCAATCTCCTATTGACGGGGCGGGAAGTGGTTAACCACTTGCTGACCAGCCACGTCATTATACTGCAGCAGGTCGGCACGATCCTGCGAGCCGTCGTAGCTTTACGCTGGCTCCTTTAAGCAGGATAGCAGGCCGGCTGCATTGAGGGGGTGCCCATGCTCGTGGCCGGCGGTCGCAATGACCGCCGGCCATGAGTGATCGCGGGCACGAGAGGCAGAACAGGAACTTGTGTGTGTAAACTAGGGATGAGCTTCGAGTTCGAGTCGAACTCATGTTCGACTCGAACATTGCCTGTTCGCCCGTTCGCCGAACAACGAACAATTTGGGGTGTTCGCGGCAAATTCGAAAAGTCTATGGGAGAAATCTAAAGTGCTAATTATAAGGCTTATATGCAAGTTATTGTCCTAAAAAGTGTTTGGGGACCTGGGTCCTGCCCCAGGGGACATGTATCAATGCAAAAAAAAGTTTTAAAAACTGTCTTTTTTTTTAGGAGCAGTGATTTTAATAATGCTTAAAATGAAACAATAAAAGTGAAATATTTCTTTACATTTCGTACCTGGGGGGTGTGTATAATATGCCTGTAAAGTGGCGCATGTTTCCCGTACTTAGAACTGTCTCTGCACAAAGTGTCATTTTTGAAGGAAAAAAGTCATTTAAAGTCATTTAAAACTCACTCGCGGCTATAATGAATTGTCGGCTTTTATCAATACATAGAAAAGTCATTGATAAAAAAAAAAAAGCGTGGGGGTTCCCCCAAATTCAATTACCAGGCCCTTTAGGTCTGGAATGGATATTAAGGGGAACCCGCCACAAATTAAAAAAAAAATGGCATGGGGTTCCCCCTAAAAATACATACCAGTCCCTTGAGATCTGGCATGGATTTTAAGGGGAACTCCACCCCAAATTAAAAAAAAATGGCGTGGAGTCCCCCCAAAAATCCATACCAGACCCTTATCCGAGCACGCAACCTGGCCGGCCGCAGGGGAAGAGGGGGCTGAACGAGCGCCCCCCCCTCCCTCCTGAACCGTACCAGGCCACATGCCCTCAACATGGGGAGGATGTCCCCATGTTGATGGGGACAAGGGCCTCATCCCCACAACCCTTGCCCGGTGGTTGTGGGGGTCTGCGGGCGGGGGGCTTATCGGAATCTGGAAGACCCCTTTAACAAAGGGGACCCCCAGATCCCGGACCCCCTATGTGAATTGGTAAGGGGTACATTGTATCCCTACCATTTCACAAAGAAAGTGTCAAAAAATGTAAATAAAAACACAAACGCCTTGGAAAAGTCCTTTATTAAAAAATAATAATAAAAAAAAAACATTCCAGCGATGAAATTCAGTGTCCCGCGGCGATCCCGATGTCCAGCGCTGTCCGTCATTGGTTGTGCCTGTGCGGACCTGATGGGGAACTTCCTCCGCTGTGTTTTAAATGTATAGACCCGCCCCTTCTAACGTTCCCCATCAGGTCCGCTCAGCGGACCAGATGCGGAACATGAGAAGGGGCGGGTCTATACATGTATTACACAGCAAACGAAGTTCCCCATCAGGTCCGCCCCCTCGGTATGTCCGACCCCGACTACGTCATTGGCCTGAGCGGGAAACTTCCTTCACTGTGTAAATTTAAATTACACAGTGAAGGAAGTTCCCCGCTCAGGCCAATGACGTAGGCGGGGTCGGACATACCGAGGGGGCGGACCTGATGGGGAACTTCGTTTGCTGTGTAATACATGTATAGACCCGCCCCTTCTCATGTTCCGCATCTGGTCCGCTGAGCGGACCTGATGGGGAACGTTAGAAGGGGCGGGTCTATACATTTAAAACACAGCGGAGGAAGTTCCCCATCAGGTCTGCACAGGCACAACCAATAAAGGACAGCGCTGGACATCGGGATCGCCGCGGGACACTGAATTTCATCGCTGGAATGTTTTTTTTTTATTATTATTTTTTAATAAAGGACTTTTCCAAGGCGTTTGTGTTTTTATTTACATTTTTTGACACTTTCTTTGTGAAATGGTAGGGGTACAATGTACCCCTTACCAATTCACATAGGGGGGTCCGGGATCTGGGGGTCCCCTTTGTTAAAGGGGTCTTCCAGATTCCGATAAGCCCCCCGCCCGCAGACCCCCACAACCACCGGGCAAGGGTTGTGGGGATGAGGCCCTTGTCCCCATCAACATGGGGACATCCTCCCCATGTTGAGGGCATGTGGCCTGGTACGGTTCAGGAGGGAGGGGGGGGCGCTCGTTCAGCCCCCCCTCTTCCCCTGCGGCCGGCCAGGTTGCGTGCTCGGATAAGGGCCTGGTATGGATATTTAGGGGGAACCCCACACCATTTTTTTTTATTTGGGGCAGGGTTCCCCTTAATATCCATTCCAGACCTAAAGGGCCTGGTAATTGAATTTGGGGGAACCCCCACGCTTTTTTTTTTTCTTCAATGACTTTTCTATGTATTGATAAAAGCCGACAATTCATTAATAGCCGCGAGTGAGTTTTAAATGACTTTTTATCCTTCAAAAATGACACTTTGTGCAGGGACAGTTCTAAGCACGGGAAACATGCGCAACTTTACATGCATATCATACACACCCCCCAGGTACGAAATTTAAAGGAATATTTCACTTTTATTTTTTCATTTTAAGCATTATTAAAATCACCGCTCCCGTAAAAACCTCTATTTTTTAAACTTTTTTTTGCATTGACACATGTCCCCTGGGGCAGGACCCGGGTCCCCAAACACTTTTTAGGACAATAAATTTCATATTAGCCTTTATAATTAGCACTTTAGATTTCGAACATTCGAGTCCATTGTATTTAATAGGGTTCTAAAGTTTACACGAACATTCTGTCTGTTCGCAGGTTCTGGTGCGAACCGAACAGGGGGGTGTTTGGCTCATCCCTGGTGTAAACACACACATCCCTGTTCTGTGAGGAGAGGAGAGGCAGATCATGAGTTCCTAATAGCTAGGAACCACGATCTGTCATCTTCTATAGTCAGTCCCCTCCCCCTACAGTTAGAACACAGTGAGGGAACACAGTTAACCCCTTGATCGCCCCCTAGTGTTCACCCCTTCCCTGCCAGTGACATTTATACAGAAATCAGTGCATTTTTATAGCACTGATCGCTGTATAATTGTCAATCGTCCCAAAAATGTGTCAAAAGTGTCTGATGTGTCCGCCATAATGCTGCAGTCCCGATAAAAATCGCAGATCACCACCATTACTAGTAAAAAATATAATAATAATAAAAATGCCATAAATCTATCCCCTATTTTGTAGAAGCTATAACTTTTGCGCAAACCAATCAATATACGCTTATTGTGATTTTTATTACCAAAAATATGTAGAAAAATACATATCGGCCTAAACTGAGAAAAAAAAAATTGGGGGACATTTATTATAGTAAAAAGTACAAAATATTGTGTTTTTTTCAAAATTGTCACTCTTTTTTTGTTTATAGAGCAAAAAATAAAAACCACAGAGGTAATCAAATGCCACCAATAGAAAGCTCTATTTGTGGAAAAAAAAGGATGTCAATTTTGTTTGTGTACAGCATTGCATGGCCGCACAATTGTCAGTTAAAGCGACGCAGTGCTGTATCGCAAAAATGGCCTAGTCATTGAGCAGCCAAATCTTCCAGGGCTGAAGTGGTTAACATTTAAGAAAAGTTGTCATGCATAGTGCCAGCTTCATGATAGTAAACACATGGAAGACACAGACTGCAGACTGATAAGGAGTAATGACACACAGCTGGAGTAATGACACACACACCATGAGACTCTGCCTCTTGTGACAGCACGTGACATCACAAGGGGCGGAGTAATGTGGTGATGTCACCAGATGGTTATGCCCCATGGCAATATAAGAACTGGCAGACATTAGAGATGACACAGTGGAGGGAGCCAGAGTAGGACAGGGTCGGCGGTGAAGAAGACAGCAGCGGCAGAGAAGACAGCATCGGAGGAAGAAGACCGGAGGAAGAACACATCACCGGATGGAGAAGACAGAAGTGGAGGGAGAAGATCGGAGGAATAACACATCACTGGAGGGAGAAGACCAGAAGAAGAACACATCACTGGAGGGAGAAGTCAGTAGCGGAGGGAGAAGACCGGAGGAAGAACACATTACTGGAGGGAGAAGACCAGAGGAAGAACACATCACTGGAGGGAGAAGTCAGCAGCGGAGGGAGAAAACCAGAGGAAGAACACATCACTGGAGGGAGAAGACAGCAGTGGAGGGAGAATACCGGAGGAGTAACACATCACTGGAGGGAGAAGACAGCAGCAGAGGGAGAAGACCGGAGGAAGAACACATCACTGGAGGGAGAAGTCAGCAGCGGAGGGAGAAGACCGGAGGAAGAACACATTACTGGAGGGAGAAGACCAGAGGAAGAACACATCACTGGAGGGAGAAGTCAGCAGCGGAGGGAGAAAACCAGAGGAAGAACACATCACTGGAGGGAGAAGACAGCAGTGGAGGGAGAATACCGGAGGAGTAACACATCACTGGAGGGAGAAGACAGCAGCGGAGGGAGAAAACCAGAGGAAGAACACATCACTGGAGGGAGAAGACAGCAGTGGAGGGAGAATACCGGAGGAGTAACACATCACTGGAGGGAGAAGACAGCAGCGGAGGGAGAAAACCAGAGGAAGAACACATCACTGGAGGGAGAAGACAGCAGTGGAGGGAGAAGACCGGAGGAAGAACACATCACTGGAGGGAGAAGTCAGCAGCGGAGGGAGAAAACCAGAGGAAGAACACATCACTGGAGGGAGAAGACAGCAGTGGAGGGAGAATACCGGAGGAGTAACACATCACTGGAGGGAGAAGACAGCAGCGGAGGGAGAAAACCAGAGGAAGAACTCATCACTGGAGGGAGAAGACAGCAGTGGAGGGAGAATACCGGAGGAGTAACACATCACTGGAGGGAGAAGACAGCAGCGGAGGGAGAAGCCCGGAGGAAGAACACATCACTGGAGGGAGAAGACAGCAGTGGAGGGAGAAGACCGGAGGAAGAACACATCACTGGAGGGAGAAGTCAGCAGCGGAGGGAGAAAACCAGAGGAAGAACACATCACTGGAGGGAGAAGACAGCAGTGGAGGGAGAATACCGGAGGAGTAACACATCACTGGAGGGAGAAGACAGCAGCGGAGGGAGAAAACCAGAGGAAGAACACATCACTGGAGGGAGAAGACAGCAGTGGAGGGAGAATACCGGAGGAGTAACACATCACTGGAGGGAGAAGACAGCAGCGGAGGGAGAAGACCGGAGGAAGAACACATCACTGGAGGGAGAAGACAGCAGTGGAGGGAGAATACCGGAGGAGTAACACATCACTGGAGGAAGAAGACAGCAGCGGAGGGAGAAAACCAGAGGAAGAACACATCACTGGAGGGAGAAGACAGCAGTGGAGGGAGAAGACCGGAGGAAGAACACATCACTGGAGGGAGAAGTCAGCAGCGGAGGGAGAAAACCAGAGGAAGAACACATCACTGGAGGGAGAAGACAGCAGTGGAGGGAGAATACCGGAGGAGTAACACATCACTGGAGGGAGAAGACAGCAGCGGAGGGAGAAAACCAGAGGAAGAACTCATCACTGGAGGGAGAAGACAGCAGTGGAGGGAGAATACCGGAGGAGTAACACATCACTGGAGGGAGAAGACAGCAGCGGAGGGAGAAGACCGGAGGAAGAACACATCACTGGAGGGAGAAGACAGCAGTGGAGGGAGAAGACCGGAGGAAGGACACATCACTGGAGGGAGAAGTCAGCAGCGGAGGGAGAAAACCAGAGGAAGAACACATCACTGGAGGGAGAAGACAGCAGTGGAGGGAGAATACCGGAGGAGTAACACATCACTGGAGGGAGAAGACAGCAGCGGAGGGAGAAAACCAGAGGAAGAACACATCACTGGAGGGAGAAGACAGCAGTGGAGGGAGAATACCGGAGGAGTAACACATCACTGGAGGGAGAAGACAGCAGCGGAGGGAGAAGACCGGAGGAAGAACACATCACTGGAGGGAGAAGACAGCAGTGGAGGGAGAAGACCGGAGGAAGAACACATCACTGGAGGGAGAAGTCAGTAGCGCAAGGGAGAAGACCTTTTAATAAAGCACATATCACAAACCGTCTCTTGTTTTTATTTATATTACATTGCTTTTTGGGGGGGGGGGTGAATGGGCAGGGGTACAATGTACCCCATACTCATTCCCATGGGGGGGCCCACTTGTAAAGCGGGCTTCCAGATTCCGATAAGCCCCCTGCCCGCAGACCCCCACAACCACTGCCCAGGGTTGTCGGAAAGAGGCCTTTGTCCCCATCTACATGGGGACAAGGTGCTTTAAGGGGGGGGGCGAAGAGCCCCCCCTTCCCAAAGCACCCCCCCATGTTGAGGGCATGTGGCCTGGTATGGTCCAGGAGGAGGGGGGTGCTTGCTCGCTCATTCCCCCCCCCCCTTTCCTTACCTGCTAGGCTGCATGCTCAGATAAGGGCTTGGCATGGATTTTTGGGGGGTCCTACGCCGTTTTCTTTTTTTTAATTAGACGTTGGGTTCCCCCTCAAGATTCATGCCAGACTCAAAGGGCCTGGTATGGTCGGATCAAATTTGGATCCCATTCATGGAAGTCGGACATAAAGTTGCAGAGCAAAGTCGGATCAGAAGTCGTCCGACTTCTATGTTGGATTAGCGTGAACCCGGCCTAAAAGTGAAGTGAAACAATTCCTCTAATTCAGTGACTTCAAAGCAATTCTGTGCTCCACCAATGTGCAGGGTGGCAACTCACCTGAAAAGTAGACCTATATTCACATACAGGTCATAATGCGCTTTTTTGTTAGTACACAGGGTCTTCATCCCAAATAGGCGATGCAGGGATCCCAGATTCTCCTCTCTATATACCATCATATGGAATAATAAAAGGTCCAAATAGTAAGTAGTACTTTTGTATAAAAATTATTAAAACCAAGTAGTAACTTACATAAAAAAGTTAAACTTAACAGCGAGTGTAGAAGGCAGCGAGGTGCATGACCCGCTGCCTGCTATTGTTATATATTTTTTATGCATTTTTTGAATTTGTTGCACTGGTGATCTGGCGCGCTGCCCGGTAGGGTATTTGGACGCTTTCTTTGAGTAATATATATTTTTGCACTTTCTATTGGGTTAGGTACATTATTATTATCTCTTAGATTGTTTTACTCAGCATATTGATATTTTTATGATACCACTGTTATCGAGTTGGGACATGTTTTATATGATTATTATTCACTCTATTGTTTAGTAATTTAATTGGATTTAGTACCACACCATTCACTCTATTTCATTCAAAAAGATTTTCTGTGTTGTTTTGGATGGAATTCAGATTTCTGTCAGGTTTTATTCCTTTCAGTGTCCTACAAGAAATGTATGTGATAGGTTTCCCCTCTTCTAGCTTGTACTATATGGTGGCGGGCTTCACATAGTTTGCCCACTTCTGTAACACAGATAGCAGCAGCAGCAGCAGCAGCAACAACAACAACAACCACTCTCTACAGCCGGAGGAGGAGGCGGCGGCGGCGGCTGTGTGAGGAGTCAGACGTACGGCATACAGGTTTTACTGCTACACCGGCTGGCCCCGCCCTCCTGAGCTCTCCTAAGCACGTTTGTCCCGCTCGGCTCTCCGTCCAGTCAGCGCGGGATGAATGAACGGCGGCCGGTGTTGTGATAGCGGGGATTACCGAAGGGTGGCCGGGGGTGATAACGGAAGATGAGTGAAGGGTGGCCGGGGGTGATAACGGAGATTACTGAAGGGTGGCCGGGGGTAACAGTGTAGTGACAGTACTGCTGAGTGACAGGAAGAGAACAACATCACCCATGGCCGTACAGAGCGCCGAGCACCCCGCTCCCAGCGAGGAGGACTGGCTGGAGATGATGATGGAGAGGAGCTTCACTGACCCGGAGGAGAAGCCTGAGGACAGGTATTATCTATGGGGGATGGGTATGTTCTATGGGGGACGGGTATGTTCTACGAGGGACAGGACACGGGTATGATCTATGGGGGACGGGTATGTTCTATGAGGGACAGGAGACAAGTATGATCTATAGGGGACGGGTATGTTCTATGAGGGACAGGACACGGGTATGATCTATGGGGGACGGGTATGTTCTACGAGGGACAGGACACGGGTATGATCTATGGGGGACGGGTATGTTCTACGAGGGACAGGACACGGGTATGATCTATGGGGGACGGGTATGTTCTACGAGGGACAGGACACGGGTATGATCTATGGGGGACGGGTATGTTCTACGAGGGACAGGACACAGGTATGATCTATGGGGGACGGGTATGTTCTACGAGGGACAGGACACGGGTATGATCTATAGGGGACGGGTATGTTCTACGAGGGACAGGACACAGGTATGATCTATGGGGGATGGGTATGTTCTACGAGGGACAGGACACGGGTATGATCTATGGGGGACGGGTATGATCTATGGAGTGGGGGACGGGTATGATCTACAGGGGACGGGTATGATCTACAGGGGACGGGTATGATCTACAGGGGACGGGTATGATCTACGGAGTGGGGGATGGGTATGATCTACGGGGGAGGGGTATGATCTACGGGGGACGGGTATGATCTACGGGGGACGGGTATGATCTATGGGGGATGGGTATGTTCTATGAGGGACAGGGGACGGGTATGTTCTACGAGGGACAGGGGACGGGTATGTTCTACGAGGGACAGGACACGGGTATGATCTATGGGGGACGGGTATGATCTATGGGGGACGGGTATGATCTATGGGGGACGGGTATGTTCTATGAGGAACGGGTATGTTCTACGAGGGACAGGACACGGGTATGATCTATGGGGGACGGGTATGTTCTATGAGACACGGGTATGATCTATGGGGGACGGGTATGATCTATGAGGAACGGGTATGTTCTATGAGGAACGGGTATGTTCTATGAGGGACAGGACACAGGTATGATCTATGGGGGACGGGTATGATCTACGGGGGACAGGACACAGGTATGATCTATGGGGGACGGGTATGATCTATGGGGGATGGGTATGTTCTACGAGGGACAGGACACGGGTATGATCTACGGGGGACGGGTATGATCTACGGGGGACGGGTATGATCTATGGGGGACGGGTATGATCTACGGGGGACGGGTATGATCTATGGGGGACGGGTATGATCTATGGGGGACGGGTATGATCTATGGGGGACGGGTATGATCTATGAGGAACGGGTATGTTCTATGAGGAACGGGTATGTTCTATGAGGGACAGGACACAGGTATGATCTATGGGGGACGGGTATGATCTACGGGGGACAGGACACAGGTATGATCTATGGGGGACGGGTATGATCTATGGGGGATGGGTATGTTCTACGAGGGACAGGACACGGGTATGATCTACGGGGGACGGGTATGATCTACGGGGGACGGGTATGATCTACGGGGGACGGGTATGATCTACGGGGGACGGGTATGATCTACGGGGGACAGGAGACAAGTATGATCTATGAGGAACGGGTATGTTCTATGAGGAACGGGTATGTTCTATGAGGGACAGGACACAGGTATGATCTATGGGGGACGGGTATGTTCTACGAGGGACAGGACACGGGTATGATCTATGGGGGACGGGTATGATCTATGGGGGATGGGTATGTTCTACGAGGGACAGGACACGGGTATGATCTATGGAGTGGGGGACGGGTATGATCTACGGGGGACGGGTATGATCTACGGGGGACGGGTATGATCTACGGGGGACGGGTATGATCTATGGGGGATGGGTATGTTCTATGAGGGACAGGAGACAAGTATGATCTATGGGGGACGGGTATGTTCTATGAGGAACGGGTATGTTCTACGAGGGACAGGACACGGGTATGATCTATGGGGGACGGGTATGTTCTATGAGGAACGGGTATGTTCTACGAGGGACAGGACACGGGTATGATCTATGGGGGACGGGTATGATCTATGGGGGACGGGTATGTTCTATGAGGAACGGGTATGTTCTATGAGGAACGGGTATGTTCTATGAGGGACAGGACACAGGTATGATCTATGGGGGACGGGTATGTTCTACGAGGGACAGGACACAGGTATGATCTATGGGGGACGGGTATGATCTACGGGGGACAGGACACAGGTATGATCTATGGGGGACGGGTATGTTCTACGAGGGACAGGACACGGGTATGATCTATGGGGGATGGGTATGTTCTACGAGGGACAGGACACGGGTATGATCTATGGAGTGGGGGACAGGTATGATCTACAGGGGACGGGTATGATCTACGGAGTGGGGGATGGGTATGATCTACGGGGGACGGGTATGATCTACGGGGGACGGGTATGATCTACGGGGGACGGGTATGATCTACGGGGGACGGGTATGATCTACGGGGGATGGGTATGTTCTATGAGGGACAGGAGACAAGTATGATCTTTGGGGGACGGGTATGATCTATGGGGGACGGGTATGTTCTATGAGGAACGGGTATGTTCTACGAGGGACAGGACACGGGTATGATCTATGGGGGACGGGTATGTTCTATGAGGAACGGGTATGTTCTATGAGGAACGGGTATGTTCTATGAGGGACAGGACACAGGTATGATCTATGGGGGACGGGTATGTTCTACGAGGGACAGGACACAGGTATGATCTATGGGGGACGGGTATGATCTACGGGGGAAAGGACACAGGTATGATCTATGGGGGACGGGTATGTTCTACGAGGGACAGGACACGGGTATGATCTATGGGGGATGGGTATGTTCTACGAGGGACAGGACACAGGTATGATCTATGGGGGACGGGTATGTTCTACGAGGGACAGGACACGGGTATGATCTATGGGGGATGGGTATGTTCTACGAGGGACAGGACACGGGTATGATCTATGGGGGACGGGTATGATCTATGGAGTGGGGGACGGGTATGATCTACAGGGGACGGGTATGATCTACGGAGTGGGGGACGGGTATGATCTACGGGGGACGGGTATGATCTACGGGGGACGGGTATGATCTACGGGGGATGGGTATGTTCTATGAGGGACAGGAGACAAGTATGATCTATGGGGGACGGGTATGTTCTATGAGGGACAGGGGACGGGTATGATCTATGGGGGACGGGTATGTTCTATGAGGGACAGGAGACAAGTATGATCTATGGGGGACGGGTATGATCTATGAGGGACAGGGGACGGGTATGATCTACGGAGGACGGGTATGATCTACGGAGGACGGGTATGATCTACGGGGGACGGGTATGTTCTATGAGGGACGGGGGACGGGTATGTTCTATGAGGGACAGGAGACAAGTATGATCTATGGGGGACGGGTATGTTCTATGAGGGACAGGAGACAGGTATGATCTATGGGGGACGGGTATGATCTATGAGGGACAGGAGACAGGTATGATCTATGGGGGATGGGTATGATCTATGAGGGACAGGAGACAGGTATGATCTATGGGGGACGGGTATGATCTATGAGGGACAGGGGACGGGTATGATCTACGGGGGACGGGTATGATCTACGGGGGACGGGTATGATCTACGGGGGACGGGTATGATCTATGGGGGACGGGTATGTTCTATGAGGGACAGGGGACGGGTATGATCTATGGGGGACGGGTATGTTCTATGAGGGACGGGGGACGGGTATGTTCTATGAGGGACAGGAGACAGGTATGATCTATGGGGGACGGGTATGATCTATGAGGGACAGGAGACAGGTATGATCTATGGGGGATGGGTATGATCTATGAGGGACAGGAGACAGGTATGATCTACGGGGGACGGGTATGATCTATGATCTACGGGGGACGGGTATGATCTACGGGGGACGGGTATGATCTACGGGGGACGGGTATGATCTACGGGGGACGGGTATGATCTATGGGGGACGGGTATGTTCTATGAGGGACAGGGGACGGGTATGATCTATGGGGGACGGGTATGTTCTATGAGGGACAGGAGACAAGTATGATCTATGGGGGACGGGTATGATCTATGAGGGACAGGACTCAGGTATGATCTATGGGGGACGGGTATGTTCTATGAGGGACAGGACTCAGGTATGATCTATGGGGGACGGGTATGTTCTATGAGGGACAGGAGACGGGTATGATCTATAGGGGACGGGTATGTTCTATGAGGGACAGGAGACGGGTATGATCTATGGGGGACGGGTATGATCTATGGGGGACGGGTATGTTCTATGATCTACGGGGGACGGGTATGATCTACGGGGGACGGGTATGTTCTATGAGGGACAGGGGACGGGTATGATCTATCGGGGACGGGTATGTTCTATGAGGGACAGGAGACGGGTATGATCTATGGGGGATGGGTATGTTCTATGAGGGACAGGGGACGGGTATTGTCTACGGAGGACGGGTATGATCTACGGAGGATGGGTATGATCTACGGGGGACAGGTATGTTCTATGAGGGACAGGGGACGGGTATGTTCTATGAGGGACAGGACACAGGTATGTTCTATGAGGGACAGGAGACAAGTATGATCTATGGGGGACGGGTATGATCTACGGAGGACGGGTATGATCTATGGGGGACGGGTATGTTCTATGAGGGACAGGAGACGGGTATGATCTACGGGGGACGACGGGTATGATCTACGGGGGACGGTCTATGGGGGACGGGTATGTTCTACGGGGGACGGGTATGATCTATGTGCCGTTCCTTTAGAGCTGTGTGCCACGGCCAAGACTCCCACGTGCATTCGTGGTAGTGACATCATCGCGGCTCGTCAGTCAGACAGCTGGAGACCGGGTGAAGATGGAAGCTTCTGCAACTATAGGCCGTGCCTACTAGCACATTATTATATTGCCTTGCAGAGAGAAACTTTTTTTTTTTTTTTCCTAGACTGTACCACTGCTTTAAGAAAGTGGTTAAGCAGTGAGCTATAATCTTTCTTAATGTGGAACTTTACACATAACCACTTGATTGGGCGGGGGGGGGGGGGGGGGGGTGCTTTAGCAAGGAACATACATTCCACAATGAGCGTGTGCGGTAATTTGTCTCCAGCATTGCTCCTGTTTCTTCTTCCCAGAGACTGTCATTTTTCTGAAGCCCAGAGCCCTGAGTAGTAGTGGTTCTGAGAATAGAGAACGGCTCAGGCTGTACATTACTGGATTGTAAAGTATCTCTTCACCTTTTTGGCATTCTTCTTTCCTCTACAACTAGGACATTGGGCTACAGAGTATTGTGTTGATGACCTGTTCGGCTTAATGTTTTCCTTCTAGTTCCAGGTCCTTGAAGAAAATAATCCCGAGGACCAAACTGTGCAGAGGCTTGTATAACAGATACTGTGTGCTGGATGTAAAGGAGGTGCATGGACTCCGAGAAGAGAAACATCTCATTATTACAGCCAGCCAGGAAGGGGAGGATACAGAGATCTGCATTCTCAAGGATGACTGGTACATCTGCCTAAATATAATGCTATGGTTTTATACCAAACATTCTGTAAGCTTTTGGTGCCAAGTTCCTCTTAATGTTTATTTTTCTCACAGGTTTGAACTTCTTATAAAGCCTGGTGACCTAATTCATCTCGAGGGTGACTGTATACAGAATACATGGACTATAAGCAGGGACTCTGGCTACCTTATTTTAAACCCAGATCTGCTTATATCCGGTACCAGCATAGCCAATGCCATACGATGTTTGAGAAGATCGGTGCTAAGTGAAAAATTCAAGGTTGGTCTTTTAAAACAAACAAAAAATAAATAAAAATAGTTTCACTATTTAATGATTTTGACATATGTTTGCATCTTTTAATAATGGTTTGCAGGCTTCTGATAAAGGATCACGGCAAATGCTGATTGGTACAATGTTACATGACATTTTCCAGAAAGCAACTACACAGGGGTTTGGTGGTGACATTTTGCAAAAGCTTGCTCTTCAAGCTGCACATGTACCCAAATATCTGAAAGAAATGTAAGTAACTACTTTGTCCTTTATTCTCTACACTGCACAGAGGGCCTTGTATATTAGTGGTTTGCTTATGCAATTCCAGTTATACTTTTTTCCACTGGAGAAAGGAGTCTGGTTCTAACTCACACAGCTCTTGCAGAAGCATTCACACAAAATTAATAAAAAATTAAAAAATGAATTGAAAAAAATATTTCATAAATATATATACGTAGTTTCTGTAGCAGTGTTTCTGTATAGGGGGATTTGGCCTTGTGAATGAAATAGACTAGCAAGTATGCTGACAATTCCTGTTCTATTGTCTGCTGTTTTACTCATGTGTTTTTTTTTTTATTCATTTTTTTTTTTTCTATTTTCAGGTACCAACTGAATTTAAACCAAGCCGATGTAATGCAAGAAGTGGAAGAATATCTTCCATCTTTTCAAAAGTGGGCAAGTGACTCTGTGATCACTACACACCAACACGTGGGGACACTAAACTTGTAAGCTACCCTTCATGTAACTGGCATGTTCATACTTTTGTTGCTGGATAGTTTAAACAGATTCTACATTATGCAACCATAGCATCAAGAATTAAGATGTTTGTCTTTCTTAAAGTGGAGCGTCACCCAAAAGGTGAAGTTCCGCTTAAAGTCGAGTTCCACCCATATAAAAGTCAGCAGCTACAAAAAGTGTAGCTGCTGACTTTTAATGATCAGACACTCACCTGTCCCACAGTCCAGCGATGCGGGTCAACGAAGCCCCGCTCCTCTCCCCAGCGCCGGCATTGTGACTGTGGGCGCCCGGCTGTGGCTTCACAGCCGGGCACGCACTGCGCATGAGCGAGCTGCGCTGTGATTGGCTGGGAAATCTTCTGTGACGTGTCCCAGAAGATTGCACGGAGGGAGGGGGGAGAGGTGAGAGGTGATCTTCCTTCCGGTGCCCCGGAGCCCCGGGAGGAAGTGGGAGCTGGATACATTCTGTGGGATAGATGGAGTAGAGGAGCATTGGCGTGGTTCCAACCTCATAAAATCTATTTCACAGAACGAATCCCAATGGATTCATAGACTTCGCACTTTAAGTCCCTCTGGACTCAACATAGAGCTGGATCTCAACTGTTTTTTGTCCAATTGGTAAATTTATATATTTTTTTTGCAACATTTTTTCTTTCTCGTACATCACGGGACACAGAGCGACATAGTCATTACTAATGGGTTATATAGATACCGTCAGGTGCTGGCACTGGCAACTTCCAAAACCGGAAGTACCCTCCCCTATATAAGCCCCTCCCATCCGGGAGCACCTCAGTTTTTTGCCAGTGTCTAAGGTGTTGGCCAAGAAGAAACATGTGTTTTTCACTGAGCTTGCGTACAGGTTCTTTTGGGCCTCAGTAAGCTATTCCGGATCCGACCAAAAAAGCTTCATAGCTAAACGGTCGGTACCCGGGCCTTGCAGAGAAGAGCAAGGTTTTGCCTGTAATGCTTCTCTTAGGAGAGCTGGACCCTGGGATCCAGAGCTCTGGTCATACCCACGACCAAGATGTTTTCTGTGCAGGGTGCTATACAGGTCCAGGGGAGTGGCATCCTTGGGAACCCGGTCCCTGAAGGTTTGATTACAATGCCTGCCGTGATAGGTGAAGTTTGGGCTTTTGTGGACCAAACAAAGTCCTGCGGCGGGGAACAGGTAAGTGGGGGCCCCCAGGAACTTGGTTCTATTGGGGGACCCCCAAGCCTAATTTGTCTTTCTGTCTGTTACCTAATGGTATTCCCGCAAAATTCTGTGCATGCCTGTAACTACTAAAAAAATGTAATAATTTTTAATGGTGGTCAAGAAAAAAAAAAAATATATATTTTTTTATATATTTAAGATATTAGACTGCGGTACCTGTGTTTGTCCACTAGAGGCCGCTGTGGAATGTTTTCTTGTCATGTGGACTAGTTTCTTCTCAGCAGAGCAAGTCCAGGCAGATGGTGAGTTCTCTTATGGGAAACTGCTTCCTCTGCCATGTTGCAATGCTCGTCCATCCCCCGGCCTGCGGCAAAGAGGGGCCCTGGCTCTTGTCCCTAGTCTCCATTTTTCAAAATTAGCGCCGAAGGCGCACGTGGCCGTGCGCGTGCACGCGCCTCTAGATATAGAGGTGAGCCAGGAAAGGGGGCGGAGCCTGGGGGATGACGCTCTGTGTGCGCCGCAGCGCTTCTGCGCATGTGCGGGCGTCCCAGCATGTAAAAACCACAGTTTTGTGTGGTGAGCTGGCTATGAAGTACAGAGACAGAGCTGGCAACATTTAAAAAAGGGCATACAGCAAGCGGTTGATACAGGCATCCCCTAGAAAGGCACATTAGTAGACACCAACTGTGATATAGCAGCAATTGTGCTAGACTATTCTCAGTAAAAGTGGTGTATTACGGCTGGAATACCTCAGCTTTAGGCTTAGGAATATGCCGTCCAGAAGCTCCGGAACTGAATCTTCCAGGAAGCGAAGGGGGTCTCATCGGGCTCGGAGGATCTTGGGCATACTTCTGCTGCACCAGTCTCCCCTGAAGTTCAGAGGTAAGTGACCGTAGAGACCCCGCAGGGGTACTTGGTACTGTGGCTGTCCTCAGTTCACCTGCTCCTGTGTATGTAACAGAGGAGGTTTTTTCCTCAGCTCTGGGAGGATTAGAGAGAGATTGTCAACATTTATCGCTGCCTCCCTGTCAGGGAAAGCACGCCCGATCTCCGTCTCCTCCTTCAGAGTGCCTGTTAGCAGAGCAACAGTCCCATACAGGGATCGACCTGCCTGAAGGGGATCAGGATGAGGTTGATTCTGTTATAGAGGAATCAACAGTGGGGGAACCTTTTCTCAGCATCTCAAGCTGAAAGATTATGGGTTCAGTCTCTGACTAACATGGTCCGATCAGCATTTAAAAATGCACCTTGCGGAACCATCAACCACTACTGTATCCTCGTTGGGGTCGCTAGAAGCCCCCAGACTGTCTGTTCTTTTCCACTTCACCCTTTACTGAAAGGGCTCATTTACCAGGATTGGGAACGTCCTGAGAAAATATTTATTCCCCCAAGAGATTTCCGGTGGTCTATCCCATGGAGGATAAGTTCATCAAAAAAAAAAAATGGAAGGTCCCTACAGTGGACGCAGCCATCTCTTGTATGTATAAATCACTGACATGTCCAGTGGATAATGTCCAAATGTTCAAGAACCCAATAGATAAAAGATTGGAGTCCTTATGAAAATCTGCTTCTTTCTACAGCAAGCTTGGTGACACAACCAGCAGTAGCAGCTATTGGGGTCTGCTAAGCAGTGAAGGATCAGTTGAAACAGGTCTTGAGGGACTTGACAGATCAGCAGGCTTTGCCCTAGCTGATCTACCTAGAGCCTTAGGCTTTGCGGTTGACGCCATAAAGGATTCAGTCCATCAGGCCTCCCGCCTTACGCTGTCTATAGTACATATGCGTAGGCTCCTATGGCTCAAAAACTGGTCTGCTGAAGCTCCCTGTAAAGAATGGCTGGTTAGCGTCCCATTTCATGGTGAACGCTTATTCAGGGAAAACCTGGACAAATATATCCAGAAAATTTCCAGCGGTAAAAATACGCTCTTGCCGGTTAAAAACAGAGTTAGAGGTCCCTCTTTAAGAGGCCTGCTTCTCCTGTCCCTGGGGCATCGGCTGTGTAACAGTTCCGACGGCCTCCTCGGTCAATTCCCGGGGGTAAAAAACAGGGACAATAGCAGGGTAATGAGAAACCCTGGGTCAGGGGAGGTACAAAACCTCCCCCAAAGTTAAATTCATTGAAGCCCCCACTCAGTCGGGTGGGGGGGAGGACTCCAGTTGTTCGCAAGAGACCTGGCGGGACACGATTAAGACAGATAGGTGCTCTCCGCAGTATGTTTGGGATACAGTTTGGAGTTAAAAGACTCTCCTCCTTCCCATTTTTGAGGTCAAACGTGCCAAGGGATCCCCGGAAGAGAGAGTCCCTCCTGTTGGCACTAGAACAACTATTGCTCCAAGGAGTAATTATGGAGGTTCCCCTGGAAGAATGAGGGTTCGGGTTTTACTCAAACCTCTTTACAGTCCCGAAGCAAACGCGGACGGGAGGCCCATATTAATTCTAAAAGGGCTATACAAATTCCTGTATATCAGGACTTTCCAATGGAGTCAATCCGATCGGTGGCCACTGCCCTACAAGGGGAGGATTGGTTAGCCGCGATCGACATCAAAGATGCTTATTTGCGCATTCCCATCTTTCCACTCCGCCAAAAATTTCTACGCTTTGCAGTAGAAGGGCGCCATTTCTTTATCGTACACCACGGGACACAGAGCTAGTCATTACATAATGGGTTAAGGGTCACCAGCGGTGATTGGACACTGGCACAACCAATGGAAGACAGTTCCCCTCCATATAACCCCTCCCATCAGGGAAGTACCTCAGTTTTTTCGCCAGTGTCGAAAGGTGTTGGACGCGTTAGGAGGTGCTAAAGGAAAGCTCTACCAAAGAGACCCTCTGGGGGTAAAAGAGCTATGCTTTCGGATCCATCCAAGACGCCTACAAATGAGCTGAATCTGGATGGGATCCGGGCCTCATCCATGAGGCGTCGCCTGTAATGTCTCTCTTCGGAGGACTGGGCTCTAAGATCCAGCACTTTCGCTATTTCGCTATAAAGTCCTGGTAAGAGTCTTGTACAAGGCCCAGGGGAGAGGTATCCTTTAAATAGGAACCCATATCCCTGAAGGTTGGCACACATAGCCCACCGTGAAGGGTGAAGTTTGGTATCTGTCTGAAATCTTTCAGCAGAAAAACCTGCGGCGTGGATAAGGTGAGATTAGAAGGTCCATAACTAGGTTGGGACCTTTTTCAAAAAAGTGGATGTCTTCTTTTTTTCCACCACTGGGGGGAGTAAAGAGCTGAATATACTCACCTCACTCTGTTCAGTGTCGGCTTCGGCGAAGTACACTGCTCGTCACCTCCGCTGCTGAGCTTGCTTGGGACCCCGATCCTCCTTTCGGTGGTCGACCAGACACCTGCAGATGCAGGTAAGTGGGAACAAGGGCTGATGAGAGTCCTCTCTCACTATGGCCACCGCCATAGCGCTAAGGGCCGCGCGCGGGAGCGCGCTTTATCGGAGGGGGGGGGGCGAAGGCGTGCGCGGGCACGTGGCGCGCGCAGGCACAGAAACGGCGCCAAATTTAAAAGACTGTCAGTGTGAGAAGCACTGCAGCAGCAAGCAAGCTCGTTAGTTCTCTTATTCCTGTCAGAGAAACACAGCAGCTATACAGGGACGTAAGACTCCATGTGGTTGGATTGGGTACTTCCTAGAAGACATCCATGTTATGCATAGTTATGTGTTAAAAGTTGCATACTTAATGTATTTGCTAAACTAAACACGGTAGTATATGCATTTAGGTACCTTGTATTTTGTCTAAACAGTAAGCCTTCCAGGGGAAGTAATACGGACAAAAAGAGATAAGAAAGCACCACCGCCTGAGAGGAGGCTCTAACTGTGCTGACTCGGTACCTTTCTCTCCTGTGTTGCTAAATGCACCTGTTCAGGATGAGCCATTACCTCTGTCAGGTATGGCGGCTTCCCCAGTGAAGCCTGGGCCTGTATATGTCACTGAGGACACTTTATCAGCTGCCCTAAATAATCTGGAGGAAAAAATTGCTACCTTAATCGCTAAGTCCTCTAAAAAGGGACAATAAGCGAAGCAGGTCTCTTCCAGTATTGGACCTCCCTTCAGAAGTACCTGAGGGAGGAGGATGAGGAGGAGGAGGCTACATCAGCAGAGGATGAGGAGCCAGATTTTAAGGTCACAGGTACAATGCTATAACAGTGCATTTAAGTTAACCTCTGCGGAGGTAACGGAATTACCTGTCTCCTCCCTAGGGTCATTAAGATCCCTGCAAGGTGCATGCTCCTTCCCGGTTCATCCGTTTACTAGAGGATCTAATATACGCAAACTGGCAACATCCAGATAAGCGTTTCTCACCTCCAAAAAGGTTTAACATTCTTTATCCTATGGGGGAATTTTTTTTTAAAGAAATGGAGCCTGCCTGCGGTAGTTGCGGCTATTTCTTGTGTAAATAAAAACCTGACATGTCCGGTGGATAATGTACAAGGGTTTAAAAGATCCTTCTGAGAGGAAGTTGAAATCCTCCTTCCTTTTGGCCGGCTCAATTACCCAACCTGCAATAGCAGCAGTCGGTATGTGTCAGGTCATCAGCCAACAGGTAAAGCAGGGGCTGAAGGAACTGCCTTCAGAGCAGGCTAGAAATTGGGAAAATTTGCCTAAAGCCTTATGCTTCACAGTGGATGCCATGAGAGATTCTATCATACAGGCATCACGCCTTACACTCCAGCTGGTACAGATGCGCAGAGTACTTTGGCTTAAGCATTGGTCAGCGGAGACCCCATGCAAAAAGCTGTTGGCAAGTTCCCGTTCCATGGCGAACGCCTATTTGGGGAAGATTTAGAAAAATAGATACAGAAGATCAAGTGGTAAAACGACTTTTACCTGAGAGAAAGAAAAACAAGAGATCTTGTTTTAAACGCTCTCTCCCCAGCTCCCGGGAAATCTGACTCCAACCAGTGGCGGCGGCCTGTTTTAGCCGCCCACAAAAGCCAAGGGGCAAGCTCAGAAGAACAAGAAGCCGTGGGGTGCAAGAGCTAATAAGCAAGCCCCCAAAGCCTCTCAGTGAAGGGGCGCCCCCGCTCGGCCGAGTGGGAGGAAGGCTTTGTCAGTTCTGAGCAACTTGGTGGTCAGAAATCCAGGACAATTGGGTAGTATCCTCAGGGTACAAACTGGAATTTCGAGAGATCCCATCTTCTCAATTCCGAGGTTCAAGACTCTCCAAGGATCCACAAAAAAGAGAATCCTTCTTCAAAGGTTTGAATCACTTAATGGCTCAAGGGGTAGTTACAGACGTACCCCAAAAAGAGCGAGGTTCAGGTTTTTACTCAAACCTCTTTGTGATTCCAAAGCCAAATGGAGATGTCAGACCCATCCTGGATCTAAAATCCCTAAATCGGTTCCTGAACGATCGCCATTTTCGAATGGAAACGATCCGATCCGTGGCCGCCACTTTAAAGGGCGGAAAATTCATGGCGCCCATAGATATCAAGGACGCACATTTACACATACCCATCCTCCCCGCTCACCAAAGATTCCTAAGGTTTGCGGTAGAAGATCGCCACTTTCAATTTGTGGCTCTGCCGTTTGGTGTAGCCACCGCGCCCATAGTATTCACAGAGGTGCTAGCTCCTCTGTTAGCAAACCTAAGAAGACGGGGCATTGCGGTAACAGCCTATCTGGGCGATCTACTAGTAATAGATCAGTCAAAGGATGGATTGGGTCACGCTGTACACACTACAGTAGGATACCTGGAGCATTTAGGATGGATTATAAATTTACAAAAATCCTCTCTCCAGGCCCAAAGAAGGATAGGGTACCTGGGCATGATCATAGATACAGCCCAAAACGGGGTATACCTGCCAGAACCGAAGATACAGTCTCTGAAAGACTTGATCCACAAGGTCAAAGCAAACAAGAGGCCGTCTATTCGCCTTTGCATGAGACTATTGGGAAAAATGGTAGCCTCCTTCGAGGCGGTCCCTTACGCCCAGTTTCATTCGAGACTACTTCAAGGCAATATTTTAGCTTCCTGGAACAGGAAGAGCCAAGCTCTGGATATACCCATGCGCCTGTCCTCACAAGTACGCCACAGCTTCGATTGGTGGCTAGAAGCCAGGAATTTACGGAAGGGAAAGTCCTTCCTCCCAGTGGCCTGGAAGGTGGTATCTAGGGATGCCAGCCTATCGGACTGGGGTGCAGTATTCGAGGAGGCTTCTACCCAGGGAACCTGGGCCAAGACTCGGGGGATCCTGCCCATCAATGTGCTAGAGATCCGGGCGGTATATCTAGCCCTCAAAACCTGGACATACAGGTTACAGGGCTACCCAGTTCGGGTTCAATCCGACAATGCTACTGCAGTAGCTTACATCAATCACCAAGGAGGCACCCGCAGTCGGGCAGCCCAAAGAGAGGTGAACCGGATCCTGGCATGGGCAGAAGAGCATGTACCTTGCCTTTCTGCAATCTTCATTCCAGGGATGGAAAATTGGCAAGCAGACTACCTGAGTCGTCAGCAGCTGCTACCAGGGAGTGGTCTCTTCACCCCGAGATCTTTCAGGCCATATGTCTGAGATGGGGAAACCCAGATGTAGACCTGCTAGCTGCCAGGTTCAACAAGAAATTGGACAACTTTGTGTCCAGAACGAGAGATCCTCTAGCCTACGGGACAGACGCTCTAATAATACAGACGCTCTAATAACTCCATGGAATCAGTTCTCACTGATCTAGGCATTCCCTCCGATCCCTCTTCTACAAAGACTGCTTCGCAGGATCAAGGAGGAGGGAATACCAGTAATCCTAGGGGCCCCAAACTGGCCCAGGAGGCCTTGGTACGCAGAGATTGTAAAAACGGCGATAGGAAGGCCCTGGAAGTTTCCACTCCGACATGACCTGCTGTCACAGGGTCCAGTATTCCACCCTTCCTTACAAAGGCTAAAGTTGACGGCCTGGCTGCTGAGACCCACATTTTTAAAAAGAGAGGGGTCTCTGGTCCGGCTCTTTCTACGCTCATTAATGCTAGAAAGCCAGCCTCCAGACTCATCTATCAGAGAGTCTGGAGAGCATACGTTTCCTGGTGTGAATCCAGATGTTGGAATCCTCAGAAGTATGAAATAAGTAGGATTCTTGCTTTTTGCCAGTTAGGAGTGGATATGAATTTAGCCCTTAGCACCATCAAAGGGCAAATATCGGCTCTATCAGTCTTCTTTCAGAGACCATTGGCATCTCACTCCCTAGTTCGGACATTCATTAAGGGGGTACTGAGGATAAATCCTCCAGTTAGGACTCCCTTGTGTCCATGGGATTTGAATTTGGTATTGTCAGTGTTGCAAAAGCAACCTTTTGAACCTATTCGCCATATTCCTTTAATTATATTGAGTAGGAAGTTGGCCTTTCTGATTGCTATAGCTTCTGCTAGGAGAGTATCAGAGCTAGCAGCTCTTTCTTGTAAAGAGCCTTATCTAATTTGTCACAAGGACAAAATCGTACTACGACCCCATCCGGCTTTTCTACCTAAGGTGGTGTCGGCTTTTCACTTGAATCAAGACATTGTTCTGCCTTCCTTTTTTCCAAACCCGCGGACGGCGGGGGAAAAATTATTACACTCTCTAGATCTACTGAGAGCGGTAAAGGTGTATCTGCAAGCAACCGCTCAGATACGTAAAACAGATGTTTTGTTTATTTTACCAGATGGGCCCAAGAAGGGCCAAGCGGTATCAAAATCCACCATTTCCAGGTGGATTAGACAAGTAATTATTCAAGCTTATGGTTTAAAGAACAGGACTCCTCCTTTTCCTGTTAAGGCGCACTCTACCAGGGCGATAGGTGCTTCATGGGCAGTGCACCACCAGGCTTCGATGGCTCAGATCTGTAAAGCTGCAACTTGGTCTTCAGTCCATACATTTTCCAAATTCTATCAAATAGATGTGAAAGGACATGAGGATTCCGCCTTTGGGCAAAGTGTGCTGCAGGCAGCAGTATAGGGCTTCTGGTCCGCAAGCGGCCTGTTTTGATCTGTGTCTCCCCCCCTTCATATGAGCATTGCTCTGGGACGTCCCATTATGTAATGACTAGCTCTGTGTCCCGTGGTGTACGATAAAGAAAATAGGATTTTTATAACAGCTTACCTGTAAAATCCTTTTCTTGGAGTACACCACGGGACACAGAGGTCCCCCCCTTCTTATGGGAACCTTACTGCTTTGCTACAAAACTGAGGTACTTCCCTGATGGGAGGGGTTATATGGAGGGGAACTGTCTTCCATTGGTTGTGCCAGTGTCCAATCACCGCTGGTGACCCTTAACCCATTATGTAATGACTAGCTCTGTGTCCCGTGGTGTACTCCAAGAAAAGGATTTTACAGGTAAGCTGTTATAAAAATCCTATTTTTCAGTTCAGAGCCTTACCCTTCGGTTCGGCCACAGCACCACGAGTGTTTACAAAAATTCTGGCCCTTTATTGGCCAATCTAAGAACACAAGGTGTAATGATAATGGCATATCTAGATGACTTGTTGCTGATAGACCACTCAGTGAAAAAACTAGACGTGGTCGTTCACAAGACAATCAAGTATCTGGAATCTCACGGTTGGATTATCAACCGAGACAAGTCACCCCTAAAAACCAGTCAAAAGTCTGGAATACTTGGGGCTAAGGTTGGATTCAGGCCAGAGAAAAATATTCTTGCCTCGAGGAAAGGTGTTGTCTTTGAAAGATTTGATCCACTTAGTGGGTACAAAAAAGACAGCCGTCCATACGCCTGTATATGAGGCTGCTGGGAAAGATGGTGGCATCATTCGAAGCAGTACCCTACGGTCAATTCCATTCAAGGAATTTGCAAGGGGCCATACTGTCAGCCTGGAACAAAAAAGTTCAGGCCCTAGACTTACAATGTCCTTGTCCCCTTCCGTTCGCAAGAGCCTCCGTTGGTGGTTGGTTCCCCAGAATCTGGAAAAAAGGAGATCCTTCAGTCCGATTTCTTGGAAGGTGGTCACTACAGATGCCAGCCTTATAGGCTGGGGAGCAGTACTGGAGCAATGGTCTCTCCAGGGCAGATGGTCGGATGCAGAAAAGGCCCTGCCCATCAATCTCTTAGAGATACGAGCAGCCCGGTATGCCCTAGTAGCATGGACATCCAAACTCCAAGGGTCCCCTGTCAGAATTCAATCATCAGGGGGGCACCAGGAGTCGTGCAGCCCAGAGGGAAGTAAATTACATCTTGAAATGGGCAGAAAAATATGTCCCAGCCATATCTGCGGTATTCATTCCAGGAGTGGAGAATTGGAAGGCGGACTTTCTAAGTCGCCAGCAATTAGGCCCAGAGGAAGGGTCCCTTCACCCCGAGGTTTTCTGGACAATATGTCAGCGGTGGGGAACAACGGATGTAGATCTTCTAGCATCCAGATTCAACGCAAAGGGGGACAGGTTTGTCTCTCGGACAAGGGATCCCCTAGCTTGTGGCTCGGATGCCCTAGTGTTCCCTTGGGATCAGTTCAAGCTGATATATGCATTCACACCGCCACAATGGTTACCTCGATTACTCCGCAGAATCAGGGTAGAAAAGAAACCAGTGATTCCGGTGGCTCCAGCGTGGCCCCAAAGAGCGTGGTACGCGGAGATTGTAAAATTTCAGTGGGGAGTCCTTGGACTCTCCCACGTCGTCCGGACCTGCTTTCGCAAGGACCGATATACCACCCTTCCTTACCAGCCCTAGGTTTGACGGCCTGGCTATTGAAGCCCACATTCTAAAAAAGAGAGGGCTCTCTAATGCTGTGGTATCTACCATGATCAATGCCAGGAAGCCGGTATCCAGGCAGATCTACTATAGAATCTGGAAGGCGTACATCGCGTGGTGTGAGGCCAAGAAATGGCATCCACATAAGTACGTAATAGGTAGGATTCTGGACTTCCTACAGTGGGCTGTAGATAGGAAGCTTGCCTTGAGTACTATCAAGGGTCAGATTTCGGCCTTGTCAATATTTTTTCAAAGGCCCTTGGCTTCGCATTCACTAGTCAAAGCCTTTATACAAGGAGTGATGCGTATTAGTCCTCCGGTTAATATTCCCATATGTCCATGGGATCTAAACTTGGTTCTGTCGGTTCTACAGAAACAACCATTTGAACCATTACAGCATATTTCCTTGGTGCTTCTCACCAGGAAATTGATTTTTCTAGTAGCCATTTGTTCGGCTAAAAGAGTATCGGAATTAGCAGCTATGTCCTGTAAGGAGCCATATCTGGTTATCCATAAGGACAGAGTAGTGTTACGTCCTCATCCAGCCTTTCTTCCTAAGGTGGTATCGAGGTTTCATTTGAACCAAGATGTGGTTCTTCCTTTTTTCCCCAAACCTACTTCGGTAGAGGAAAAGTTATTGCATTCTTTGGATGTAGTAAGAGCAGTTAAAGCTTATCTAAAAGCCACTGCTCAGATTCGCAGAACGGATACTTTGTTTATTCTGCCGGAAGGCCCCAGAAAGGGTCAGGCAGCGTCAAAATCTACTTTAGCCAAGTGGATTCGACAGGTCATTATGCAAGCTTATGGCTTGAGAAGGAGACCGCCTCCGTTCAAAGTTAGAGCGCACTCCACGAGAGCAGTTGGAACTTCATGGGCAGTGCATCACCAGGCCTCCCTGGCTCAAATCTGTAAGGCCGCAACATGGTCTTCAGTTCACACGTTTACTAGGTTCTACCAGGTGGACGTTAGAAGTCAGGAGGATGTCGCCTTTGGGCGCAGTGTGTTGCAGGCCGCAAAAGATCCTCATGTCTGATAGCGCTCAGCTTATATATGGTGTATCCCCCCCCTCATTTGGCATTGCTTTAGGACATCCCATTATTAATGACTATGTCGCTCTGTGTCCCGTGATGTACGAGAAAGAAAATAGGATTTTTATAACAGCTTACCTGTAAAATCCTTTTCTTGGAGTACATCACGGGACACAGAGCTCCCGCCCCTCTTTGGGGACACTTATTGCTTTGCTACAAAACTGAGGTGCTCCCGGATGGGAGGGGCTTATATAGGGGAGGGTACTTCCGGTTTTGGAAGTTGCCAGTGCCAGCACCTGACGGTATCTATATAACCCATTAGTAATGACTATGTCGCTCTGTGTCCCGTGATGTACTCCAAGAAAAGGATTTTACAGGTAAGCTGTTATAAAAATCCTATTTTTTTAATCTTTTCATTGCTATTTTTATTTCATTTTTGTTTTTATTCTTTCATTTTTACTGATTAATTTATTTTTTCATTATTAATTTTCATTTTTATATTTTTATATATTTTGCTTTATTGTTACTGCATCCATTAATTCCTATCTATTTTATTCATATATTTTTTTAAAGGTTTTATGATGACAGATTTGACTTATTGCCTCTATGTAGCTTTTTTCTAATAATTTTCCTGGCAGGCAAACAAACTTTATGTAACGCCAGGAAGTAGGTGTGCTCTTTCGTGGATCTTAATCGATTCCTTTATATTTTTTCCCGCGGGGAGGTCCCTCCCCTTACTTTAAATTCAAGTTGATGCAAGCCGGATGTTATGTCCTTTATTCACACTAGCCTGAAATGTAAAACCTAGCAGGGAGCAGTGTGATGTGTATTTCAGCACATCGCACTGCTTGCTTTTCTTCTTCTTTTTTTTATTTTTTTTTATTGAACGTTATTTGAAGTGTCACATAGTGATACTTCATTCACGTCATGGTGCATCAGCACGGTGCTTTGCACTTGTGTGGTGGCATCCAGTGTAGTCTGCTAAAATATAGAAAGTTTTCCACACTGCACACAACACCAGCATTGCAGTGTGAACAGGGCACATGGAAAACAATTTTTTTTTTTTTTTTTTATGTGACCTAGGACTGATCTGTATTTATTAACCACTTCACCCCCGTATGGATTTGCCTCTTAATGACCAGGCCACTTTTTGTGATACGGCACTCCGTCGCTTTAACTGACAATTGCGCGGTTGTGCAAAGCTGTACCCAAACAAAATTGACGTCCTTCCCCCCCCCCCCCCCCAACAAATAGAGCTTTCTTTTGGTGGTATTTGATCACCTCTAAGTTTTTTTTTTTTTTTTTTTTTTTTTTTTACGCTATAAACAAAAAAAGAGTGACAATTTTGGAAAAAAAGCAAAAATAATTTCTTTCTCAGTTTAGGCCGATTTTTATATATTCTTCTACATATTTTTGGTAAAAAAAAACAAACACCGTGAGCGTATATTGATTGTTTTGCGAAAAAGGTATAGCGTCTACAAAATAGGGAATCGATTTATGGCATATTTTTTATTAGTAATGGTGGCGATCTGCGATTTTTAGCGGGACTGTGACATTGCGGCGGACAGATCGGACATTTTTGGGACCATTGACATTTTTTATACAGTGATCAGTGCTATAAAAATGCACTGATTACTGTGTAAATGTCACTGGTAGGGAAGGGGTTACCACTAGGGGGCGATCAAGGGGTTAAATGTTTTCCCCTCGTGAGTGTTTCTAACTGTATGGGGATGTGACTGACTAGAGGAGGAGCCAGATCGCTGCTAGTAGGAACAGACGATCTGTCTCTCCTCTCCTGACAGAATGGGGATTTGTTTACACACACACATCCCTGTTCTGGCTCTCGTGCCCGCAATTGCGCGTGGCCGGCGAACGTCGCGCCCGCCGGCCACACGAATTGGGTCCTCCGCCATGCCGCAGGCGCACGTGCCCCTGCTGCAGCTTTTTAAAGGGGTGACGTACAGCCACGGCAATTTGCGCAGGAGAGCCGACCTGCCACAGTAGAATGAAGGCGGCTGGTCGGCTAGTGGTCAAATGCTGAAAAATGCAGGTCACCGCTGATGGCGTGAACGGGCCTCTAGCATCAAAGCAATAGACCAAAACCAAATGTTTTAATCCAAGAAGGATACTGGTTTGAACCGTATTCTTGTTTATGAAGCCTCTTAGAGAAGTATTTCTACTCCATTTTGCCATGTTTTGACAACGGTGTAGATAATCCAACAAAGTCCATTTGAGGATAGGTTATTGAGCATTTACATCATCTTTAATTTTCATCCACTTCAGTGTTGCAACTTTTTTTATAATAATCTTTTAAAATGGTATTAAATTTAAGAATAATTATGAGGTGTGGTGAAATAAGCACCCATTTCATCACCATTTTTAAATTTGGGAGGGGTGCCTATAACTTGATTTATAAAATTACCAATACCATAGAAAATACATGATTTAATTTCTATTGATAATTTCAGGTACCTGATGTAACTTCTGTGGATAAATTTAATGTGCACCTGTCGCAAAGGAAATATGTGGGCCACCATTGCTAATCTTTTGAAAAAGCTAGTTGCCAGACTCCATGTGGCTTCCGTACTTATCAAAGATCAGGAAAAAGCATGTACCTAGGCTGGAGCAAGCCTAAGAACTTATAAACTTTGTGCTGAATGTAACTTGGTGGTAGATGAATTTGGGACCCTAGAATAAACCACTTGGGTGTACTTTTATTAATGAGCAATGTAGAGAACCTTTACACATCGTGACTCTTCATGTATAAAGCTCTGAGGAGAGCCTATTTTGTCAACCTTTTTTACCTCTCTTCTCTGACTGAGAAGAACAATGAATGAAATGCGCAGGGAATGACCACCAATGTGGGATGTGTGTGTCCATAATCTTGTGGCCTCAAACACTCCTCAAAAAAAAGTGAAGTTTAAAAGTTTAAAAAAAAGAGCAAACAAATTAAGTTAAAGGCTAAGTTTACCTTTTCTTAGGGAAAAAAAATACATTCACGTGTTTTTGTAGGGGGAATAAAATGGCATTCAGTATTTTTTCCTACAGAAGCCTGTAAAGCATTACACCCGCAATCGGTGGATCTCAGGTGCAATGTCAGGCTCCTGCAGACACTTCAGCTTTCTGCCCGTACCTCAGTGCAAGCTTTCTGTTAGAAAGCTGGAAGAATTATCAGTGAACTACAAGGGCACTCTTCGGGCCCTCACAGTTCATTGAGAACTACAAGCTGTCTGCCACAGTGCCAGTTGGGACTTGCAGTTTCTTTGTTTACAAATTGCTATGTAGGTGGAGCCCCACACAGCTGCTACGTCTTAAAACGTAACAGTGGGTGTGGGGAGTGGATCCCCTGCTTCCTGTCACAGTGGAGGTGATGAGCGGAGCATGAGCTTGAACTTGAACATGTAACATGTTCCAAAGGTAAATTTTGCCTTCATCAACAGACCCATGTGAGAGGGACCATTCATGAAAGAATATTTTTATAAAGATGCCCCTGTGACACTTGTTAACAGAGTGTATTTGTATAACCATAAATACATTGGTTCCATGTGTTACAGAAATGTCTTCATATAAATAAAAACACTATTATTGAATAGTTCCTCTCGCATAGATGTTTTTTTTTTTTTAATGGGATATACTGGGGTTCTAGTGTGGACATTTACCCAAACAAGACACTGGAGTCCCCCAAGCATGAATTAAAAACAAAAAAAGACAAGAGCTGTCCAGGGATGTCAGGGACAGGATTGTAGACCTACACAAGGCTGGAATGGGCTACAAGACCATCGCCAAGCAGCTTGGTGAGAGGGTGACAACAGTTGGTGCGATTATTCACATATGGAAGAAACACAAAAATAACTGTCACTCTTCCTTGGTCTGGGTCTCCATGCAAAATCTCACCTCGTGGAGTTTCAATAATCATGAGAATGGTGAGGAATCAGCCCAGAACTACACTGGAGAATCTTGTCAATGATCTCAAGGCAGCTTGGACCATAGTTACTAAGAAAACAATTGGTAACACACTGTGTCATGAAGAACTGAAATCCTTCAGTGCCCGCAAGGCCCCCTGCTCAAGAAAGCACATGTACAGGCCCGTCTGAAGTTTGCTAATGAACTTCTGAATAATTCAGAGGAGATCTGGGTGAAGTGTTGTGGTCAGATGAGACCAAAATGGAGCTCTTTGGCATCAGCTCAACTTGCTGTGTTTTGAGGAGGAGGAATGCTGCCTGTGACCCCAAGAACACCATCCCCACCGTCAAACATGGAGGTAGAAACATTATGCTTTGGGGGTGTTTTTCTGCTAAGGGGACAGGACAACTTCACTGCATCAAATGGACAATGGACGGGGCCATATACCATCAAATCTTGGGTGAGAACCCCAGACCTTAATCCCATAGAAAATATGTGGAGAGAGCTGAAGGTTCGAGTTACCAATTGTCAGCCTCGAAACCTTAATGACTTGAAGAGGATCTGCATAGACGAGTGGGACAAAATCCCTCCTGAGATGTGCAAACCTGGTGGCCAACTACAAGAAACGTCTGACCTCTGTGATTGCCAACAAGAGTTTTGCCACCGAGTACTTGGTCATGTTTTGCGAAGGGGTCAAAAAACGTATTTCACTCATTTAAAATGCAAATCAATTTATAACTTTTTTTTTATTTGCAATATTTTTTTTTATTAAGCAGTTACAAAACAGGAGAATAACAAAACGGGAATAAAAAAGAGACAAAAAGAAAAAAAAAAAAAAAGGGGGGGGGGGAAGGAACAGGGGAACAAATAGCCAGGTTACATTCGGCCAACAATTGAACGTTCTGACAACATGGTATGTATCATTCCATCTAGAACCTGTCAGGAGGTATGAGGCATATGCATAATGTTATCCTAAGGATTATTAGGGTCCTCATGTAGGACCTGTTATGTGTGCAAGTGCCCAAACTAGTAGTTCCAGACTATACCAGCACTAGGGGGGGGGGGGGTTAGGGATGGTCCAGAGTTTCAGTAGACCCTGAGCATAAATTCAAGGTTAGCCGCGGACCCCTACTATGATAACGTTTCCGGCCTCATTAGTAACGTTCCAACACCATATATCGATAACCAAGGTATATATTAAAAAAAAATATATTGCCAAGAATAAAAGGAAAGAGAACAAGGGAGAGAGGAAAAGCGCAGAGGAGAGAAAGGAGAAAAGAAAAGGGAGAGAGAGAGGAGAGAGAGAGAGAGAGAGAGGGTCACCTGGATTTCCTCATCAAGCGGAGATATATTCGATCCATGGATCCCAGATCTTGTTAAACATTTCCGCTTTATTGTGAAGAGTGTAAGTGAGCTTATCATTAATCATAATCCAGTTGAGTTTATCCTTAACTTGTTCTAGGGGTATTCTTGAGCATTTCCAGTTCCTAGCAATTGTTATTCTCGCTGCCAACAAGATATAGGTTATGAGGCGTATTGATTTTTTGGGGATCCCGTCGGGTAGTCTATGAAAAAGTGCGCTCTCTGGGGACCGACGGATGTTGAAATATGTCACTGAGTGAATCAGATTAAAGATCCTTATCCAGAACCTGATTACTAGTGGACATTGCCACCAAATATGGTGCATGGTACCCAACTGCCCACATTGTCGGAAACAATGAGGCGAGGAGGAAGGATGCATTTTAGCTATTCTCGTGGGGACTAAATACCAGCGTAAAAGCGTTTTGTAGTTGGCTTCAATAAGGGTAGTGTTAATAGAGATTTTTGAGAGTTGGTAGGCAATACCTTGCCATTCTGACAGTTCTAGGGAGAGGTTTAAGTCCTTCTCCCATTGGGTCATATAGGTGAGTTTAGTGTCTGGTTTAGTCATAGAAGAATATATGGTAGAGATCCAACCCCTCTGTGTGTCTCTGTTTTGGCAAATTAGTTCAAATGCGGTAAGTGTTATGTGGCCCCCCACTTGTCTAATTTTGGAAGTAATGAATGAAGAAATTTTGGTTATATCGGAATACCTCAATGGGAGGTATTGAGAAGTTGTCTTTAAAATATTTTAACGTATGCACTTGGTTTCCATTAAGGAAATCCCCAATTCTCATGAATCCTTTGTTGAGCCACCATTGGAATTGTTGTGGAACAAGGCCAGGAGGAAACTCCGGGTTGCAAAAAATGGGCGCTAGAGGTGTGTGGAGCGACATAAGGGACGCTCGGTGTCTTGTTCTATCCTATACCGCTAGAGAATGTGATAAGGTAGGACATAAAATAGATGGGCGTTTACGACTAGGAAGCCACATCAAGGCTCCTATTGCCAGTGGGTGGCACGCAAGTGATTCTATGTGAACCCAAAGAGGGGCCGCCCCCCCAACTGTTGTGTGACTCAATTGGGCTATCTGAGCCGAGTTATAGTAAGCTTGTAGGTTGGGAAGACCAAGTCCTCCCATGGGTCTAGGTGTATAAAGTGTTTTTTTTTGTATCCGTGGCTTCTTATTACCCCATATAAAGCGTAAAACTTCAGTTTGTAGATGTTGCATGTCTCCCTTCGGAATTGCTATCGGTAGTGTTCGGAAATAATATAGGAGCCTCGGCAAAAAAGTCATTTTTATCGAATTGATTCTGCCAAACCAAGAGAGAGAGTATTCTGCCCAGGAGCAAAGATCTTCCTTGAGTTTCTTAAATAAAGGAGGATAATTTGCTTTATATAACGTACCTATTGACGAGGTCAGATGGACTCCCAAGTATGGAAGGGAGTGGGAAGCCCACTTAAAACCGTATGCGTTTTGGAGGAGCTGCACCTCCGCGGGAGGCAGTGAGATATTAAGTGCCAGGGTTTTTTGCGAATTTAGGGTCAAACCCGAAATTAGCGAGAAACGATCTAGCAAAGACAAGAGTTCTGGGAGTGAGGTTTGGGGTTTGGTGATGTACATAAGGACATCATCGGCAAATAGTGCACACTTGTGTTCTTGTTGACCACAATAAACACCGTGGATATTGGGATGGGAGCGAATAGCCATTGCAAGGGGTTCTATTGCCAGAGCAAATAGTAGGGGAGATAGCGGGCATCCCTGTCTAGTACCTCGCTGGACTGGGAAAATGGATGATTTATGTCCTCTGATAGAAATTTGAGCTGTTGGGGAACTATAAAGTGTTTTCATCAGTGAGATAAACACAGAGCCGAATCCCATAGTCTCAAGGGTAATAAAAAGATAGTCCCAGTTCAAGCTATCGAATGCTTTATTGAGATCTAATGACAAGAGCAAGAGTTCCCGAGTTGGGAGGTCGTCCCAATTGGAGCGTACTGCTGAGATCAGAGCGATAGATCTGCGAATTTGATCTAAGGTCTGACGTCCTGCAATAAATCCCGATTGGTCTTTATGTATATAATGTTCTAGAAAGGAATTGATTCGGACTGCTAGAATTTTGGTTAAAATTTTAGGTCACAATTAATTAAAGAGATTGGGCGATAATTGCGAACATCAGTGGAATCCCTGCCAGGTTTGGGGACAACGCTGATGTAGGCTTTATTGTCGTCAGATGGGACCATTCCCCCGTCCCTCGGGGAGTTAAAATAGAGAGCCAAGTGTGGGACCAGATGTGTAGCAAATTTTTTGTAGTAGATGTTAGGAAGCCCATCCGGGCCCGGAGATTTATGATGCAAGAGAGATTTGATAGCATCTGTAACCTCTTCGGTTGAGAACGGTTGGTCCACTAATTCTCTGTGATCATCAGTAATAATTGGGAGGGGAAGAGCCCCCAGGAATTCCCTGATGGATGGAGGAGCTACAGCTTGGGGCTTCTTGTATAGGTCAGCGTAGAAGTTATGGAATTCATCGAGGATTTTATGGGGATCCTGGGAGAGATGGCCCCCGGATAGCTTTATTTTAGGAAGTGTACGATGGGAATGTCTAGGAGTGAGTTTGTGCGCCAGTAGGGATCCTGGACGGTCCCGCCAAGTGAAAAATTTATGATTCGTCCACCGCAATTGTTTCTCGGCCCTTGTAGTAAGGCAGATATTTAATTCTAGTCGGGATTGTTCTAGCTTCTTAAACAAGTTGGGAGAAGGGGAGAGTTTATGTTGTTTGGATAGAAACTCAAACTCCTTGGCCTTTGCAGAAATCAGCTCAGTGCGAGCCTTTTTCAGTCTGGAGGCTAGTTGAATGAAGGAACCCCTAATAGTGGCCTTGTGTGCTGCCCAGTTAATGGCAGGGGATGTATCCCCTGGAATATTGTTTTCAAAGTAGGCTTGTATATGGTTGGAAATCTCTATGCAGTGAGATTCGTCGCTGAGAAGAGATTCATTCAGCCGCCAATGGAATCCCATATTCTTATTAGTAAGATCAGTTAGTTGAATCGTAACAGGATCATGGTCTGACCAAGGTGTTGACAACATTTTTGCAGATTTCAATTTTGGTATCACCCCCGAGGGGAGAAACACGTGGTCTATGCGGGAGTAGTGCCCATGTGCCCTTGAATAGTGGGAGTAGTCCCTAGCATTAGGATTGGCCTCACGCCAAGCGTCCACCAAATCATATTTATATAGCAGTTGTGCGAATTTATGACTTTGCCTGGGGGGAGCCCGAAGTCCTGAAGTGTGTGATCTATCTTTAGCTAAATCTAGAGCTAGGTTAGAGTCACCTGCCATGATTACAACACCCTCAAATTCGGGTTCTAAGAGTGCTAGAAGAGCGTGAAAAAAAGCGGTTTGATTAGTATTGGGGGCATAGTAGACAAGTACGGTGATTGTTTCCCCTAGGTGGCCCTTTACTAGAAGATAACGACCCTCTTTATCTTTGATGGTTTTAGTTTCTGTGAATGATATATGCTTCGAGAAGCAGAGGGCTACCCCCCTCTTCCTCTCTGAAGCGTTCGCGTAAAAACAAAGAGGGTAATCTCTATGAAGATAGCGGGGGTAAATGAGGAAATAAAATGCGTTTCCTGGAGAGCTACAATGTCTGCCCCCAGTGATCTATAGTGCGTGAGGGCCTTGATTCGCTTGGCAGGCGACCCAAAACCCTGGACATTATGTGAGAGTAGGCGGATATTTCGGGGCGTCGGTTTTATGGAAGACATGAGATACAATTATGAACAGCGATAAGCAGACTCACCCACCGGTCTGTAGGATCCAGAGGCCATAAGCGCCAAGGAACTTTCTAGGTGACCCTCAGGAAAGAACAGTTTGGGAAAAAATTAAAATTGGGGTTAAAAAAGAAGGAAAGAAAGAGGAGAAGATCAGGGTCAGAGATAGCAAAGAAGATAACAAGATTAGAGAAAAGTAAAATTAAGCTGTCGGACCAGGGAACTCCCGGTACCGAGTGACATAGTTTAAACATGCGATCAATCAATATTACAAACAGTAAACAGTGAAAGTGTCCCAGGGATAAACCCCAGGTGCGAAGGAGTCTCCGTCAAAAACAAGTAATGAGGAGAGTCCCTCAAATAAGGAGTGCGCATGACCACCCCTCAGCAACAAAAATGTATCGTAAAAAAGAAGAAAAACAAGAACTTCTTTGGGCCCAGTGTCTCGCCCTAAAATATTGGTAGGATTATGCACCCGATCGAACATTGTGGATTTTATAAAGATGAGGGGGAGAAAAAAAAAGGAAAGGGGGGGGAAATGGGGTGGGGAGAAGGGGGTGGGAAATGGGGAGGGGAGAAGGGGGAGGGGAGACAGGAGGGGGGGAATGGGGAGGGGAGAAGGGAGAGGGGAGAAGGGGGAGGGGGGGGAAGAGGACAAAGGGGAAGGGGGATGGGGGGGGAAGAGGGAGAGGAGAATGGGAGGGGGACCAGTTCAGTATCAAAAATGCAGGTATTCATAAATGTAATGACTTAGAGGTCGGCTCGGGCGTTTCAAACAAAAGTAACCAGAACAACTTGTTCTAACGAGTTTTAGTCGCCCTGTGTGGCGTCTAATGTCCCTTTAGGAGACCGCTGAGAAGACACCACTGCGGGCTTGGACCAGTTCAGTAATATAAAGCCCATTCTTCAGGTAACACGGGGCGTTTGGGCAGTTTTCTTGGATGATTTTGACGACCATAGGGGGGAAAGTGGAGGAGGAGGGGAGCCCCTGGATCCAGGTTGATTCCGTGAAGATGAGTTGTGGGATATAAATCCCAATTTCAACAGGATCGATTCACCTTCAGTAAATGATGAAAAGGAATAAGATTTGCTATTGAAGGAAAATTGGAGTTTAAAAGGGTAGTTCCATCTGTATCGAATATTACGTTGGGTCAATGGTGTTAGTAAAGGTTTAAGCGATCGTCTCTTTTGGATTGTGGCCTGGGATATATCAGCAAATATTTGAATCTTGATGCCATCTATTTCCAGATCTGGGTTTTCTCGGGCATGCCGCATCACTGCCTCTTTAATCTTAAAGAAATGTGGCTTCACAATCACATCCCTGGGGGGGCCTTCAGGTTTAGGGGCAGTCAAAGCTCTATGTATTCGATCAATCTCCATATGGATCTCATCAATGCCTGGTACAGCAGCTTGCATCAGGGATTGTGTGATAGTGGTAATATCTTTTATATTTTCCGGTATACCACGGATGCGAAAGTTATAGCGCCTGGCGCGATTTTCAAGGTCGTCGATCTTTGAGTAAGCGTCCTCAAGTCGATCGTGTAGTTCAGTAATCATATTTGAATTTTGGGAAACTCTGTGGACTGTGTCGTCCATCTTTGATTCAATACTTTCCAATCTATGGCCCATTTCCTGGAAATCTCGCTTTATGTCCAGAGCTAGTTTATCATTAGCTTTGGCTAGCTCTCTTTGAAGCAAGTCAGCAAAGCGCGCTATTAGGTTCGGGTCTCCTGAGTATTGTCCCTGCGCAGGGGGTACAGCAGGAGAGTCAGCATTGCAATTTAATGCAGATTCTTGGCTGCTGGGCTTGGCTGTATATGGCTTCTGCTATCTCCCTATCCAGGAGGGAGGATGTGTGTGAATCCATGCTGGGCGATTTAGCTGCAATCTGAGAGGGAGACAGTGCAGGGGGGCTAGGTGACAGGCAGTCTATGGTCATCAGCTCACCTTTATCAGGGGGAGATCTTGGAGAGCGTAGTGCTGGGTAATCAGCATCTTCAGTCCGTTGGGCTTGTGCTGGATGATGAGGTGGAGATTTCCCCTTTCCTGCAGCCTGTGTGCCTCGTGTTAAATAGCCGGTCGCCATCTTGGATCCGGCCTGTGTAGCGCGGCTCGAGCTCCGGGGGCCGGTTTTAGGCTTGTACCGGGGTTTCTTCACCATCCGGCGTGTGCCCAGATCTGTCCACAGGAGGGTCAAGCTATTTATAGCTTCGGGCGAGGTGCGGGACCGCTGTTTATGGCTGAAGTCGCCGAGGGGTGAGCGGAGCAGGTCAGATGTTCATCCGCTCCGTCCGGCCGCGCATGCGCACTCATAACTTTTTTTTTTAAATGCGTTTTTCTGGATTTTTTTGTTAAAATAAACCTACCATTTAAAATGTATTGACTGATCATTTCTTTGTCAGTGGGTAAACATACAAAATCAGCAGGGGATCAAATACTTTTTTCCCCTCACTGTATTGAGTGTTTATATATTTCCTCTACTTATCACATTGTGACCCTTCTCTCTCCGCCTATTGTCACCTCCCTCTGAGGTGGAGAAGCAGGGAGGGAAATCATTTACATAATTTTCATTGCACCTTATTAAACTGGTCCTTTTTGTGTAGACTTTGCTGGCAGTTTTTCACTGTGCTACAATGAGAAGAGCTTAGCTTTTCCACACATTTCAGCTTCTTAAACTGCTGCACAGCGGAGATAAGCTACGCTAGTTTAATCAACATACACCTTAGATGGGATGTGTACCACACAATTGGTCACAATATATCTGGTCACAATATATCTATACCAGCAATATTTCTTTACATTGGATCTTATTACAGCAAAGCCTTTTACCCTTTTGTAATAGTTTTTTGCTAATGTCTTTGCAGTTGTAACTGTTTTTAAAATATGGATAAGTCTTGTGTATGAATGGTTTATGTACGTTATGTATCAGTGTAATATGTTGGTTAAATTCTAGATCAGCTGGTGCTCAAGTGTCTGAGTTTCTGGACATTGAAGAAAACATTTGGTCACCAAGATTTGGCTTGAAAGGTAAAATTGATGTAACGGCCAAAGTAAAAATACACCAGAAAACAAAAAGCCATTTGAAAATCATGCCTTTGGAGCTGAAAACCGGCAAGGAGTCAAATTCAATTGAGCACAGGAGTCAGGTGAGTTGTTTGTAATGGTGTTTTGTGCTGTTTTTTTTTCCCATCTCCAGCATATGTAGTGTGAATATACTGTATTTAAAGTGGAACTTTAGGTACAAAACCAAAATGGGTGAACAGGCAGGGTTTTTAATGCAAAAGAGACCTACTTTGGCTCTTCTGCATTAAAATGACCCACCTGCCTGTTTGCCCCTGTACACTGAGCTGAGCAGCACGCTGCACAAATTCAGCAATACCAAATCTGACTGCATTGCCTGCGCATGTGTGGGAGTGACATCCTATCAGCCTGGCCAATGAAACTAGTCAGTGCTTGATACCTGGAAATCACGCATGTGCAGGAGTGACGTCAGATCGGCGCGGTCAATGAAAGCGGCCGGCGCTCGATACCCGGAAGCTGGCCGCTAGAAAATGTTAGTGGCCGGTGGGGAGCTACAGGAAGCATCACTGGAGCTGAGATGAGTATAGTTCCACTTTAAAGATTTCATTGTGTGTTTTGTTTTATTGTCACATTTTTTTCAACTGCATACTGCCATGCCCTTGGCCAATGAGTTTCTGTGTCCATTAAGATCACCCATTGGCCAGGGGAATGGCAATTTGATGTCAAGGAAGTCGAGTCTTGGCAACAAAGTAAAACTAGTTTGAAAGGTAAACAGAGTAGGACATTCTTCTAAAGATTATAGGTAACTTGTGATGTTTGCTCATAGGCAAGACTTTAACTTTTTAAGGGTTAGTTCACCTTTACAAAAAAATATTCTGCTTATGCAGGTAAGGTTTTTTTTGTAGATAAAAACAAATGGTTTAGCTTTGACTAATGTTGAATAATGTTCATGTTATGCCTTGTACACACGACCGGTTTTCCCGTCGGAATAAACTCTGATGGTTTTTCAGACGGAATTCCGCTCAAGCTGTCTTGCATACACATGGTCACACCAAATTCCGCCCGTCAAGAATGCGGTGACGTACAACACTACGACGAGGCGAGAAAAATGAAGTTCAATGATTCCGAGCATGCGTGGTTTTTAGTCCGTCGGAATTGCATACAGACGAATGGAATTTCCGATTAGAATTTTTTTTCCGTCGGGGGGGGGGGGGGAAAAAAAGAGAACATGTTCTTTATCTAAGTCCGTCGGAAATTTCTGACTGAAAAAGTCAGATGGGGCATACACACTGTCGGAATATCCGATGAAAAAATCCCGTCTGACCTTTTTCCATCGGAAATTCTGACCGTGTGTACGTGGCATAGGTGTAGGCCATTTACATACCTCCTGAATCCTGACTGAACGTTGCTAGGACATTGCTAAGTGAGGCCTAGTCATTACTGTTCTCCTCCACCAACACAGGAGTGAGCTTTTTCTCTGATTCAAACACACTCCCATACTTTTTCTCTCCCCTAATGCAGTAGCTCTGAGCTCAGCGTTTTTAGAGCTCACTCCTGTGATTGTTGAGGTGAGCCAAAACAAATATAGGTCTCCCTTAGCAGCGTCAAAGCAACACCCCTGGGAGTATTTCAGTCAGGCTTCAGGAGGTATGTAAATGGCCTACACCTATAGCAAGGGCCTTATTCAACCTTTAGTCAGAGTTGTACTGTTTGTTTTTTATCTACAAATGCCTCTTATTTGCTTGGGCAGTTTTTTGTTAAAGGCGAACTAACCCTTTAAAACAGACCTGGACAACCTTATCCTTCAAACAGTCTAAGACAAGTCCTTGTAAATGGTGTGTATCTACAATAGGCATTTCATCCCTTGCACAGTGTTTTTCCTGAACAGCTTCTCCTGTTTAATAACCCAGCCCTGATGAAGTTGTCAATGTTAATCCAGTATTGGAAGCAGTATTCCCCCCCCCCCCTTTTTTTTTTTTTCATAAAAACTACCTCCTGCAAGACTGTTAGTGTATCTGTATGCTTGTACCTCGAAGAATCAGTTACTAGAGCATTCAACAGCCCCCTCTGTAGCTCATTGAGAACTACATGCCATCAGCCGTGAAAGCCGTCTGTACTTGTAATTCATGCACTCATGTGGAGAGATGATCCCTGGCCCGCTGTCATGGGGGAGTGCGGGGGGAGCGGCTGCAGGGGTTGGGTCATGTTACATGTTCCCAAAGGATAACTCAAATAAATCCACCCATATTTAATTTAAACCATGTTCATTCATAATTTTATTTGTGTTTGAGCCTGCATTGCAGTCATGATCAGTAGATTACAGGAACAATGCTCTGGCACCTCCAGCCACAGTTTTGCACCAAAGTAATGACTTTGGGATGGGACTAGAGGAAGTATTAATGGAGTATACATACGCGGTGACGTTGTGACACATTGGACTTCTAGCCTTTTTACATTTTCAAGTTCCCGAATGACGCAGGTGGAGCCACACACTGAATTCAATAATGACAAGAGCCAGCGGGGGCTGCGGACTCTGACCATATTTCATGTTACACCCTAAACTGGATATAACATCAGACTTGGTCAGAAATCTGTACAAGCCTACAGTTTTGTTCCTATAGGTAAATTTTTAATGTTTAAAATGGTTGACAGATCAAGTGCTTCATTTGATCACATCAATTGTCAACCTTTTTGTATCTAAACAACTGACTAAATCAAATTTAACTAACTTTTAAAGTGGTTGTAACCCTAAAAAAAAAAAAAAAAAAAGTTCCTGTTCCTTTATAAATGATCTATAGCATAGTGCTTGTGCTGTGTAATTTGTCCCATTGTATGATGTAAAATACCTGGTTGATCCTGCCTTTTCCTGTGTGTACTTACCACGGTAATCATGGCTGCTAATCCATGATACCTTGGTCAGTTTATGTGCCTCCGTCATCACGCTCTCTGCTGTGAGTCTCTCCCTCCCTGCCTTTTTAGCTCAGTAGTCTGTGTGAGAGCTGATCTCCTCCCCTCCTCTCCTGAAGCTATTCCTTTAATGTATTAAAATCGCTGGCATTGTCTCTGTTTTAGGCAGATCTAAATCACTGCGTGTCAATTTTTAAAATAATATATTCCTAAATACCTTCTTGCACATATCTGCTGTGCGGTCACTTGGTCTCCCTCTGCTGGCCAGCTGATGTCAGAGGGGAATCTCGGCCCCTCCTGCTGCTCTCCTTAGATTGAGGAAGGAGAGTGGTGGGGGATCCATGTGATCGCACAGCGGAGCTGTGGAAAAAGGTATTTAGGAATATAATATTTAAAAAATTGAAACGCAGTGCTTTTTATATCTGCCTTAAACAGAGGGGGATGCCAGCGATTTCAACTAGTGACTTAAACTTAAATAGGTTATCTGCTTGTTGTATTGCAATGAGCCAGGGGAACTAAAAATTATAACTGAGGTTATGAGCTAAACAGACATTGGCATCAACTTATAAAGCTTTGTGACGTATTAAACCTAAAGGTCAAAAATGTTCAAATATTTGTTCAAGCACTCTATTTTATTACACACAGCAGTGTGTGATCATTATGAATGAACTCTTTCCTACCATCCCTTTTTTTTCTTATATGCTTAAATAAATTCAGAGGAATAAAACAGGAATAATGAAGTTACTAAACACATGATCCCAAATGACGCATAGTCGTGATTGGGGACACAATTGGTGATATAAGAGGTTTCTCTTTAATCAATAATCCTGTGTGAATATAGGGGATGAGCTTTCTTTGTGTGTACCAATTTTTGATTTTCATGTGTGTGATCATTAGACAGTGTTGATACTGTCATTTATTTAGTCTTTCTCCATTTTTGTGTCAGGTTATTCTGTATACTTTGCTAAGTCAGGAAAGAAGAGAGGATCCTGAGTCTGGTCTACTCTTATATCTGAAGACTGGAAACATGTACACAGTACCTGCAAATCATCTAGACAAAAGAGGTGTGTGTGTGACATGACACTCGGATAAATGTATTGTGAATGGGAGACTCCCCAGTATTTGTATGTATACCTTTTTTTTTTTTTTTTTTTTTTTTTTTAGATTTATAATCTTTTTAGTCCCGTTTTTAGTATAATCTTACAGGTGACCTTAAATAGGCAAAAGTTGCAGCAAGTATAAATCTTTAAAACAAAAGGGGGGATGATGCAAGCTCGATTGCCATCGGGATCAGTTAATTACTACAAGCAAGTGCCCAATCGTGGTTATTTGTGGACTACAACCTATATGCATCAGATATGAGCGTTTACTTTACACTGACAGCCTAATTGTAACAGGAGATGTTTGAACTCTCTGATAATGTAACGGCTCAAAAATTAATTCTGCCCAAATATTCAGATAAAGAATTGGTAAGAGGGAAAAGAAATGAGCTAAAGGAAAAAGTGTAGAAAAAGGAGAAATTTACCAGAACTGGTAGAGAGAGTGATCTCTCCATCTATAGCGTTTTTAAAGTCCATTTATAAACATTCCTTGAGATAATGTGGATTCTAGTTGTGATCTAATTGAGATGGCTGAACCGGCTGAGATTCGAACAGTCAATGGCCGAAAAAAAAGGCCTTGTTCACACAGGTGATGATGCCCCTGTAGCATAAACATACCATGGAAGTCTAACCCTTTCGCTGGAGCCACTTTTGTGTTTTATTGCACAAGTTTAAAAAAAAAAAAATCTTTTAGCCCTACATTTTACATAAAACCCCCAAACATTATATATTTCCTGAGAGCAGACACCCTAGAGAATAAAATAGTTGTAGTTCTAATTTTTTACCTTCCACGATATGTCAATGGCCAGCTTAACTGTTATTTTGTGGATCTCTGATTCAGGTTGATTTCTACAAAAATTATTCGGATGGCTGCAAGTACTAATTGATGACGGCTTTACTTTAAAGCCTAAAGCTGCCCATTCACTTTTTTTTTTTTTTTTCGGTTCCTCTATTTACGCTTCACAGTGCAAATGGACTAATCTCCTGCTGTCGCTATTGTATTTTGGCAGCAGCCTTATCTAATTGTATGGAGCCACTTTTAGGCCAACCATTTTTTGCCCTCCTCCTTCTTTTTTTTTTTTTTTTAATGGAGGGATCCACGTTTGGATTGAGCTTCAGAGTCTACTGAGATGTGGTGTGGAAGCCCCATTTTTGTCGACAAACACACAGCAACTGTGGTCATTGCATGTGGTTTGCGGGGCATTTGCAGTGCTTTCCCATTTTGCTTGAATATGTAGCATTTGGCAGGCTTGCCGCCCACTGATTGCTACATGCCGGGTGACTTTTGCCAGGAGCGCAAAGCATTACGACCATGGCATGTAAACACCCCATCCACTACTTATTGCAGTTTTATATTATGTGTTACTCTTCTTCAAGTTTCTGTGATTGAGGACTATTGCTTAAACATTCATTTTTAAAAGTTAATTCTTACCTATTCTAATAATCATATAAAATATATGGGTAATTATGAAAATGTCACTACTTCTCTCTAATGGGGAGAGGCTGTGTGTGTGTGTGTGTGTGTGTGTGTGTGTATATGTATGTATATATATATAATATATACATACATACATACATACATACATACATACATACATACATATACAATGTATGTATATAAAATGTGTGTGTGTGTGTAATAAATATATATATATTGTGACAGCAGGAAGGTAAAGTCACCTGGTTGCATCCAGGGGGGTAGGTATATTTATCCCAGATTCAGGCTTTATGCCGACTTATACAACTAGGGAGAGAGTTGATGAAGCCCAGCTGAGGCTAGTGGGCTCATGGATGATTCATACCTCTAGGGAGAGTGCTGGGCGTCGTGCAGGCAGGGAGTTGATGAGACCAGCTGAAGCTTGTCAGCTCGTTTAAGGCCTCTATAAAAACTCCCAGCTTCATTAGGTGTTTGCTCATGCCTGGACCCAGACCTGTGTGGACTGTCTAGGGAGAGTGAACCCCTGTGCGGTGAGACAAAGCCTGTGTGGCTATTTGTTTGGACATTTACTAAACCAGGGACTTAGGGACTAGGACAGCACCAGGCTGATCCCAGTTGTTAGTTAGGGAAACCTGCATGTTTAGTCAGAGGTCAAGCTGACCAGGATTTATTTTGTTTGTTTCTTTTTGCTTTGCTGTGTTTTTGTCACTGTAAATAGAGAAATAAACCGCACCTTTTGATCTTGAAAACCACAACCTCCGTCTGCTGGGCCTGTTTTTGTGTGGGGAGCCCATCCAGGGGGTCACACACACCCGCTACCGAGTTAACCCCCTCACAATATATATATAGTGACCAAGTTAGAAGCCTGAAGGTTGTATTGCTGTCAGCGTCTCTATTGGAGTACCTTTCCCCTGTGTTGACAGGATTGGAGGAATAGAGCAGGGCAAAATCTTTCTTATGCCTTGTACACACGGTTGGGTTTTCCATCGGGATAAAGTCCGATGGATTTTTCCGACGGAATTCCGTTCAAGCTGTCTTGCATACACAATGTCGCACCAAATTCCGACCATCAAGAACGCGGTGACGTACAACACTACGTCGAGCCGAGAAAAATTACGCTCAATGCTTCCGAGCATGCGTCGACTTGATCCTGAGCATGCGTGTTTTTTTTTTCTCTGTCGGAGTTCCATACAGACGAAGGGAATTTCCGACAGAAAAACAAAAAAACATGTTCTCTTTCTAACTCCGTCTGAATTTCCGACGGAAAAAGTCAGATGGGGCATACACACGGTCGGAATATCCGATGAATAAATTCCGTCTGACTTTTTTCCTCGGAAATTCCGACCGTGTGTACGCGGCATAGCAGAGACATAAATGGCAATTAAACACAGTTATTTTTTTAGAAGAGGGGAAATGGTTTAGAACCATTTTTTTTGTTTTCATTTTTTTTATTGGCATTTAAGGTTTAAAGCTTTTAAACTGACCTTTTTGCTATAGTAAAGCTGACTAAGAAACTTTGTGTAAAAAGACTGCAAGCTTTTTCTGCCATCCATGCATCACCATGAGAATCATTCCCCTTACTCTTCTGGGAAACTGATACTTCTGGGAGTGTCATTCCCCTAAATCCCCCCTTTGCTTTATCTGGTTCCTCCTACTGATCTCCACATCCCTACCACAGGAGGCGAGTAGTGCCTTTTTAAAGTTGAATAGGGGAAAACCAGTAAGAGCTGCAGGGGGGAATCCAGAGGGCTTACACTCCCAGAAGTGTTGGGTTCCCAGCAGACTTTGGGGGGGGGGGGATGGTTTCTCATGAATAAAGTGGCGTCCTGCAGCCCTGGTGGCAAAAGAGCTAAAACCCGCTCTGATACTGTTTGATTTACATACATCCTGCCAGTAACATACTTTCTGTCCTAGGGTGACAACACTTGTTGTACAGTATCTATGGGGAAGCAACATTGTCACCCAAGTGATCTAGAAATACAGAATACCTCTGTTATCACCATAACATGGGGAGGGGAGTTCTGCAGTTCAGAGAGAATCTATAAAGGTCTGATAACATCTGAGATTTCAGTGCAGATTGTCCACTCACTACAAAAAGGTACATGTTCACTGGATTTCTGGCAGGATATCTTAGAAATAAAATTCTGTTTGCGTTCTGTTCTAATTTAAAACTTTTTTTTTTTTTCCAGAATTACTTAAAATACGGAATGGGTTGTCATTTTATTTGTCAAATGTAGTGCATAAATCCAATAATGGAAGTAAAGAAATCAAACTGTCTGCATTACCAACAATGATTGCTGACAAGCAAGCCTGCAAATTTTGCTCACAATCCCGAAATTGTGCCCTTTACAGCAGGTGACTCTTTTATGTTTATATGATAAATTGGGAATTCTTATAAACATGGTTATGGAACTGAATGTTCCACCAAAACCTAATTTTAGATACTGCAAACTCTTTCAATCCAAGGAATATTCCGGTGGTGTTCTGGTCTGAATTAATTTCTACTCCTCCATTTTTTTCCATTAGCCTTTGGAACACATCAATTGTTTTAACGTTGAATGGGTGTTTATTAGAAACCAATTCAAAGCTTCTATTTATAAAAATGTACTGATATCTGCAATTTCTGACATTTTGTTGTTTTTTCGTTAAGGGAATTTAAAGAAACTGCACAACAAAGACAAAAAAAGAGGAGTGCACCACCCTTGTGCATTATCGAAGATACCACTTTATTGCATAAAACACAACTGGATAGTGAATTTACTCAAACGGCAGTCAGATGGCATTGACAGAGGGTATAACCCTCAAAATGCATTAGCTTCTGCTATGATGTCCTCTACGCCTGTCTTGAGTAGTGTTCAAGGTGGTTCTTAAATTTGATTTCTGCCTCCATGTTTAATTTATTTTCATTCAGCTTGGTTCCTGACTATATCCACTTCTGTTTTATACAATAAATGGTATCTTGGGTAATGCACAAGGATGATGCGCCCCTTTTTTTTGTCTTTGCCATACAGCTACTAGTACCCCCCATGTCTGGAGCAAGCAGCAAGGCCTAGAGTAAACCTGGTTACCTGAGGAGGTCAAAGCCTAAAAAGAGACTGCTTTGAAATTATGGTTATATTTATCTGCCATTGACCGCACAGACTTTAGGGCTGAAGATTATTGGAATTTCAAGAAACCCTGTTGTCAGACCATTCCTTTCAATACTCTTCCCATAAAAGTTTGAATTTTAAGGTATTTTATACCTGTTATTAATGCAAAATATCAAATTGTGTAGACATCCCAAAGCCCGGAGACTGCTGCTGGGTACTTCTATCCTGGATGTGATGTCTGCAGCCTGACCAGACAGAGTGGTCACTTAAATTGCATACTATAGTATTTCCTTTCACTCCTCCCCTGGCTGCTGCCTAAAATTTTATATAGTGAGGGGAGTATCTGGGCTAGCGAAGAGAAGAGGGCTATGACTCTTCCTGGCGTATTCAAATTTGCATGCAAGCTTTAAAAATACTTTATTTTTTTGTTGTGACTTTACGTTCTGTTTGTTTAAGTTGGTGACAGGGTCTCTGTGAGGCCTCGTACACACGACCGAGTTTCTCGGCAAGAACCAGCAAGAAACTTGCTGGCAGAGATGTCTTGCCGAGGAAACTCGTTCGTGTGTATGGTTTCTCGTCAAGAAAACCGACAAGTAATCTCGACGAGAAAATAGAGAACCTGCTCTCTATTTTCTCGTCGAGATTCTCGTCGGCATGTTTCTCGACGAGAAAAGTGAGTGTGTGTACACTTACCTGTCCTCCCGGAAGCCCGCGCATGTTCAAAATGAATTTGACGCATGCGCGGTAGCTTCCTAGGCATAGGTAGGGTATACCAAGATGGCGGCGACGGCATCGAATGTGACGAGCGCATGCTCGTCGTAGTCGATGACGTCACCGCGTACGCTCCATTCAAAGAACCGCGGGTTCTTTGAATCGAGCGTGTGTACACTCGGCCGGGACAAGTTTCTTGTCCAAGAATCTCGTTGAAAAAAACGACATGTTTTTTTCGACGAGAATCTCGGCCGTGTGTACGAGGCTTAATAGGCAAAAATGCTTATCAGATACATTTTGCTGTGTTATTGAATAAGAACTTGTTTTACATCCTAAAGTAAGATAAACACTTTTGACGACCTGTATTAAGTGTCCTAAAGTATGCAGCCCATAGCAACTAGCCTACTTTTGTAAGCTGCCGTTAGAAAATAATCTGGTTACTATTACCTAGACCTATAGAGCACTGTGCAAAAGTCTTAGGCAGGTGTAAAAAGTTCTATTTTCTGAGTTCCTTTAAAAAACTGTGTGCAAGTGTACCTAGAAGAATTGATGCTGTTTTGAAGGCAAAGGGTGGTCACATCAAATTGATTTGATTTGGATTTCTCTTCTGTTCATTTACTTTCCATTTTGTTAATTGATAAAAATATACTAAACACTTCTATTTCTGAAAGTATTCTTAATTAACAGCATTTTTTTCACACCTCTCCAAGACTTTTTGACAGTATGGTCTATTTTTTTCCCCAAGGCCTTCTGAAAAGTTAATGCAAATTTTATTTTATGCTGCTGTTATATTAGGTCTGTAGAACAGCCGAGTGGATCCTTCTACATACCCAGTGAAATGCTCCCCATTATTGAGAATCAGACTGAACATCTGAAAGACTCCCACTTGCAGTACTTCAATCTCTGGTACCTCATGTGCTGTCTGGAAACCCAGTCAAAGGAATCAAAAAATGGTCGCAAAAATATCTGGATGCAGTCAGCAGCTGAGAGGTAACAAGGTTTCTAATTTTGTATCTTTTTGATAGGTCATTGGTGTAGATTTGTCACATAGCTAGTTGTAATTTTACTTGATTCAAATTATAGTTAGACAAGCATTTTATATCATTGCATGGATTATTTATCTTGTTCTTCCCACCACAGTGATCACATTAAAATAGGATTAGTAGCCTTTTTAATGTTTTAGACATGTAGTACCATACAAAAATCCTAGGCAGGAGAGGCCAGTGTCCTTGAATAGGAAGTCACATCCTGAATTTTGTTAAGCATAAAAAAAATTCTTTACTGCAACAGTAACTATAATATCTTGTTTTTTTACATAGTGTATTAGTGCAGGTATAGTTATTTTTAAGTATTATGCATGTCTGTTTGCTTTACCCATTCTTTGTTTTGTATGGATATTATTTCTTTTGTATTTAGAGAAGACAATGGTCAGTGTATCGGGGACCTCATTAGGACAGGAAGTGTGGAGCCCTTGGCTGAAGGACAGTACCTTCATACTTTCCATCGTCGGTCCGGTAACATTCCAGCTATTAATCTGGCAACAGGAGATAGAGTTGTAGTAAGTGGAGAAGATACAAAATTCCTTGCACTCTCTAGTGGATTTATCCGAGATGTTAATGAGAATCATATTACCTGCATTGTGGACAGGTTTGTGTGATTTATTCAATCGTAACTTTCTGAAAGCACATGAATAAGAAAAGTAGCTCAACTAAAATGTTGCAAATCTTCTCCTACAGGAGCCTAGCTAAGATTCCTCAAGGTACAATATTTAGACTCGATCATGAGGAAGGAGGGGGTGGTCTGGATGCCCATCTAGGAAACTTATCAAAGCTTATGGAAAATTCTCCTGGAAGGTTTGTGGCTTTTTAGTCTTCAATAAACTACAATACTGAAGGGATGGATTTTTACAGGAATGGCATGGATTAGAAGTCTGTTTGGTGCCTTTGCTTGCAAACATGTCTGCGAGGAGGCTGTGGATCATTTAAAACCCTAAGAGCCCTTTGACACTAATCAGTTTTTGGTGTGCTTTGGGCGTTTGAAAAGCTGAACAAAAAATGTATCCCTTTTAAATCCTATGGAACTCTTCACATTGCAGGTGCACTGCGCTTTGAAAATTCCTGCATTCTGTGTCTTTGGTGCAGTTTTTCAAAAGCGCACTAAAAAGGCACCTTCCATTGTAAGTCGATGGGAATTTATCAAAAGTGCATCAGTGTGAAAGAGCCCTTAAAACGGAGTTCCACTTTTTTTTTTTAAGTCAGCTGCTACAAATACTGTAGCTGCTGACTTTTAATAAGGACACATATGTCCAGGGAGGCCGCGATGTCTGCCCTCCGAGCCTTCAGGCTTCACAGCCAGTTTCCTACTACGTATGCGCAAGTCACGCAGAGCTTTCTGAATGGCCCGGTCTCCTGTGACGCGCACAGGTCCCAGAAGGCAGCGGAGGGGCCGAGGCAGAAGAGGAAATTATGTACCTCGCCGCGGCAAGGCTGGGACGGAAGTACACCTTTTGTACTTTATAAAAGGTAAGAAAAAAAATGTATATCCAAAAATGAGGGGTGGTCTTTAGTTTAAGACCAAGTAGTAAAGTTAAGTGGAACTCCGCTTTAAGCTGCACAAACGTGCATGAAAAGGCCATCAGTGTGAAAGGATCCTTAACCTGCAGTGACAAGTTTAATGGTCACTGACTTATATTTTTTTTACAGAACTGTCATGTAAATTCTGCACATTAAAGTTGAACTAAAGGCAAAACATTTTCCCAAATCGTCTTCCAGGACAGCACATGAGAGAGAGTTGCCGCCTCCAGCAGAAACCGCTAACATATCAACAAATAATACTTTAAAAAGAAGTCCCTCTACTGAACTAGTCAGTATTGGTGTTTTTCTCTTTTGAATGGGAAACGCTCTGCTGGAACTCTGGGTTTGTGGCGAAAAGCTTTTTGGGCTACTCCCTCCATATCTTATCTTGGCTGCTTACCTCCATGGTTTTGAGTGGTGAAGCAGAGGCCATCTCTTCATGCTTAATGCCCCCTGGAACAACTTCTTGACTGGTGAGGGTGCAGTCTGTGCTCCCCCCTCAGCTCCATAATCCCAGGGGTGCAGGACCTCCCCAGCCTCAGCCCCCTTGGGAGTTGCAGATCTCTTGGCCCAGTCCCACTTTTAGCTGGAGATATCTTTTTAGTGACACCTGTGACCTCTTCCGCTTGTGAGTGCACTACATTTATTTAATAAAGATTTCATTTATCTATTTACTGCACTATGGTTATTAATTTGTTTTTCCCTACTCTCTGGTTCCACATTTGGCAACTCTTCGCCCGGCGACGCATAGGTGCCACTCCCGGTAGGGACGGGGCCTGGGGACTAGCATCCGGCTTTCTTTTCAGCCTGTAGAATTCAAGGGGAGGGAGCAGGCCTCTGGCTGGACACTTTTTTTGGTTCTGAGTCCATCGCAGGGGCATGAACCCTGACCATTTAGGTAGCCCTTTTGCACTGCTGTGCCTCTTAGCATTGGGTATCCAAAGAGACTGTGACTACATGCACCAGCTTCACTTATGTTGTCTACTTAACTATTTTGGGGGTTTGTGATTTGACCCCTCATGCCTTTATGTATTTCTGTTGCTAGGGGTAATGTTATTGCTGTTTTTTTCAGATCCACATTACATGGGAGCAGAACATATTATAGGCCACAAGGCAGGACATATTACTGTGGCGGTTTCCTTCAAATGCAGAGCAACGTAGGGAAGTAGCCGTGGGAAGTCATCTTGTGGCATGCTGTTGCTCATCCCTCCTCTTCTCCCTACTCTTCTCCCTCCTCTTCTCCCTCCTCTTCTCTCATCCATTCTATGTGATATCACATACATGCACTTGGGATGGGGGGAGGGGTCGGCAGGGAACAGCGCACCACAACCAGTACTGTCACAGCCACTTCCCTGCGTAGCTCCACATTTGTCGGCAATGGGAATGCGATCTACCTGTTGGCTGCCTGCGATTGACTGGAAGATTGCAACGGAACCGGTTTCAGATGATGTCCTTTGGTTCTCATCTAACACTGACCAGTTCAGCAGAGGGACTTCCTTTTTATAGTATTTTTTGTTGATGCATTTCTTGGTCCTGTTTAAAGCGTTCCCTATCTCTCATGTACTGTCCTGGAAGGCTCCCGGAAATAGTGTTACCGTTAAGTCTGAATATAGTTTTTTTTTTTTTTTGGTTTCCCATTTTGGATTGAGTAAAGGAGGGTTATAAGGGTGTAACTCCTGTCAGTTTTTTGCCATCTGTGTCCCACTGGGGAGATTTCTTTCATTTCCTTTTCCATAGCCAAAACAGGAAGTGAAAGGAAATCCCTCCAAAGTAATGGAATCCCTGGTTATCACCAGAACTAGTGTCCCAGTTGGAAGATTTCCTCTCTCTTGCTCTTCTGTGAACAACCCAAATTTTGAGGTTTTTTTTAAAAAAAAAATTTATTTCACTTTTGATGATAATGGTAAACAGGACAAATGGGGTGAATCTCCCTAATGGGGACAAAGCCAGCAATAAAAACCTGATGTGGGGGCGGTCTAATCCCTCTCCAAAACTAAAAAAAAAGGTTTTAGTTATACTTTAATGCAATGGTTGCAGAACCGTTAAATGGTTTTCCACAGTTCAATTCTGACCATCTTTATAAATAAACTTAAATTTTTCTTGCTGCCCAGGACAGCCAATGGTGTTGAATTAGGGTGGGCCATTTTAAATAGGAATTGCTCTCTCTTCTTTTATCTTTGATTTGGTTCTTGTATAGCACAAGATTCCAGCCACACACCTGTTTAAAATCGGAAATCGCATTCAGGTTCTAAGTGAAATCCTATGAATTGTCTTTTTCCCCCCTCTGTATAGGGCAATGCAGTACAGCTTTGAATAAATGTAGAATGCGTCGGTGATATGCTGTTATTGAAATCTTCTCTTAAATCTGTCAATTAAAAGAAAAATCATTTGTTTTCCTGTCCTGCAGTGAGAAACTCAGAGATTTGATCATTGACTTTAGAAAGCCTCACTTTGTTCAGTTTCTAAGCTCAGTTCTGCCTCATGATGCCAAAGACACTGTAGCCAACATTTTAAAGGGTAAGGATTTATGTTGTGGACTATATTATAAAAGAGATTTTTGGCAGCTTCCAAATACAATTTAAGACCAAATTTCATCACGTTGTATTCAAATATAAGCCAAAGTTATTTCCCTAAAGAGTCATTCCATTCATAAGTGTCGTTGGGTTATAGGTGGATTCTGGTAGTCTGACTCCACCCACTGGCTCTTTGGAGACTCTGGTTTAGATCTCATAAATCTAGCTGTTCCCACTCGTTTTGAAGTGTTGAATATTCTCACCCAATTAGGGTGCTGCCACAGCTCTTGTTGTGCACACATTTCTTCATCTTTTAAATTCTAAAATATTCTTTGTGGTTCAACCTGCTGCAAGCTGTGCATTAAGAACTCGGTTTGTAAAAATTACGTATTTGTGTTTCATGTATGCATGTACTGTATGAAAACCATATATTCTTGCCCAAAGAAAAAGTAGTCTTTCATTAACATTGTCAATTTTATCCTTTCTAGGTCTTAACAAGCCGCAAAAGCAAGCAATGAAACGTGTCCTGCTGTCAAAAGACTACACGCTTATTGTTGGCATGCCCGGCACAGGGAAAACTACAACCATCTGTACTTTGGTAAATGCAAAATAATGCAGGTCTACCTTAAGGCTAGGTTCACACTGATGCAATATGATTTTAATGCATTTTGTAGTGCGATTTTTGAAGGATCACAGGCAGTGCGACTTTAACCGCGTTCATCTGCAATTTGAATGCAGCTGCGATTTTCATTTATGACCTGGTGTGTGTCTCCCCCCCCCCCCCCCCCTACAGAAGGCATTGGAATCCCCTCCCTCCCTCTCCCCTACAAAAGGCACTGGAATCGCATTCCATTTGAAAACCAAACATGCACAGTGCCCTTTTTTAAATTGCATCGCATTTGGACTGCACATATGTGAACTGCCTCCATTGAAACGCATGTTATTTCACTTCTCATGCAAATCGATGGGTTCTGAAACCCACATAAAATTGCATCAGTGTGAATCGGGGCTAAAGATAGACTGTATAAAATGTTTAACTCTGACCAATAATAAACCATAGAGAAAAAAAGTACAAAACCGCTGTGCATTCCTGTTAAGCAGAGGCTAAGAGGTTCATTTGAGCCACAGAGAGCTTCTCCTTTGTGGCTGATATAATTATTAACACAACAAAATTGTTCTACAGCTCCCAAAAAGTTGGGATGCTATGTAAAATTTACATAAAAATGGAATTCAATGTTTTACCAAACTTCTAAACCCATATTTTATTCACAATAGAAAACATATTAAATGTTTAAACTGAGAAAATGTACCATTTTAGGAAAACAGAAGGTAATTTTGAAATTGATGGCAGCAATATGTCCCACAAAAGTTGGAACAGGACAACAAAAACCTTGCAAAGTAGAACCCCAATTCCTAAAAAGTTGTGACGGGACCATGTTTACCGTGGTGTATCATCCCCTCCTTTTTTTAATATCTGGGAACTGAGGAGATCAGTTGCTGGAGTTTTGGGAGAGAAATGTTGTACCATTCTTGCCTGAACGTATGCTGCCCTAAAACCTGGATATATCTTTCAGCATTGGTTCCTTTCCAGATGTGCAAGCTGCACATTCCATACGCACTAATGCACCCCCATTCCATCAGAGATGCAGGCTTTTGAACTGAAAGCTGATAACAAACTGGAAGGTCCCTCTCCTCTTTACTCTGTAGAATGCGACGCCCACGATTGCCAAAAAGAATGTACAATTTTAATTCATCTGACCACAGAACAGTTTTCCACTTTGCAACAGACCATTTTAAATGAGAAGACACCGGGGTTTCTGGATCATGTTTAGACATGGCTCTTTTTGCATGATAAAACTTTAACTTGCGTTTTTGGATGGCACAGTGAACTGTGATTTTTTTGAAGTATGCCTAAACCCATGCAATGATGTCCATCACAGAATCATACCTGTTTTTATTGCAGTGCTGTCTGAGGATTACGGGGCATCCAAAACTTTATATCCGCCTTGTCCCACGCGTCCCGATTTTCTCCAGATTCTATAAATATATCATCATCTACAGTACACAATATCAAAAGATTTAAAGTCTTTGCTATTTTACATTTAGAAACATTATTCTGAAATTGTTTGTTTGACGTTTTTTAGACTCAACTTTTCACAGATTTATGAACCTCTGCCCATCTTTATTTGTGAGACATTGATGCTCTAGAAAGCCATTTTTATACCCAGTCTTGTTACTGACCTGTTGCAAAATGTTGTTCTCCCTGTCACTGGGCAAGGGCGTATCACGTGATGTGGATCTTATATCTGACAGTGGCAGAGTGACCCCCATATTTATCCCAGCACAGGTGTGTGGTCACTGTCAGCTGGTTGATGCTGTGGGGACAAACCTTACATGTACCATGAACTGGGGGATGGTTCTCAGTTTAACCATTTGATGTGTTTTCTATTGTGAATAAAGTATGGGTTTAGGAGATTTGCATCTGTTATTCTGTAGATTTTACTCAGCATTCCAATTTTTTGGGGATTGTAAAAGCAAAAATGTGCAATTCACAATAAACATTAAGGTGAACACTTCAACATTTGCTGAATATGTGTGCTCATAAAAAGTATTTTTTCCATTTAGTATAGGAAGAAAACGCACTGCTTTAGGTTACATTAAATGTTAATGAGTTCTGGGTGCTGCATTTTATTTCCCCTGCTATGCATATGCATTTTTTAATGTAAACATGGCCTCCTACAGTAAAAGCCCAAACTCTTGGTTATTTGGACCTTCAGTTCTAAGTTCCTTGGTGCAATGTAAAATTCTATTCTATTCTATTTCAGGTAAGAATCCTCTATGCCTGTGGTTTTAGTGTGTTGCTGACCAGTTACACACACTCTGCAGTAGACAATATTCTGTTGAAGCTGAAAAAATTCCAGGTAGGATTTCTGCGCTTGGGACGAACTCAGAAGATCCACCCAGAGATTCAGAAGTATGGAGAAGAAGAAATCCTTAAAGCCAAATCAATAAAGACATTAAGTGGGTTAGAAGAACTCTATAACAGTCAGGTATGTTGGATATTATAAAAGTGTGGTTTGACAATTAGCCTGTGGTACATAAGATGAGATTTGTGAAACTCTGTGCTGTCCATTTGAACATATGCTACTTCTAGACATGGTACGTGTTGAAGCCCTCATGAGGTTTTAAAAGCATTATTATTGTTGTTTAGCCTGTTGTTGGGACAACGTGTATGGGAATCAACCATCCAATCTTCACTCGACGGAGGTTTGATTTCTGCATTGTGGATGAAGCTTCTCAGATCAGCCAGCCAATCTGCCTCGGCCCCTTGTTCTTCGTTGACAGATTTGTTTTAGTAGGGGATCATCAGCAACTTCCTCCTCTTGTTCAAAGTGCAGAAGCCAGGTAATATTATATATCATGTATATTCCATTACATGAGCAATGATTATTGACCGCCTTTTAGTCTCTATTTTGTTATTGTTTAAGTCAGGGGTCATGTGTTTTCAGTTTCCAGTGATGAAAAACGTCCATATTCTTCCTCTCTAATGTCGGTGTTGCATAACAGGCCTAAATCTGTTTTGGCAGAGAGCTAGGAATGAGTGAAAGCTTGTTTAAAAGATTGGAGCGGAACCAAGACGCAGTTGTCCACCTGACTGTGCAGTATCGCATGAATGGGTAAGGATGATGATACTATTTTGACCATGCAATTTAGCACGTACTTCCTTGTTTCATTAAAGTGATGATGACTTGTGCTCTTTTCAGCAAAATAATGTCCCTGAGCAATAAATTGGTATATGGAGGACGTCTAGAGTGTGCCTCTGAACGGGTGTCTACAGCCACAGTCCAGCTACCTCAGCTGAAGTCTTTAAAGCTGGAGCTGGAATTCAGGGAGACTCCTGAAAGTGCCTGGATCAAAGATGTCCTGGAGCCCAGTAACCCTGTCTTCTTCCTCAATACAGAGAAGGTAAGCTTTTCTAAGGCTGGGTACACACAGGCTGAAACGGTCAATTTGGCAGGAACCGGACGACTTTCAGCACATGTGTACAGCTATTATAATAAGGTACAGCGCGAAATTAGGATCAAAATTCCAATGTGAAGGAAAAGTGAATATATGAAATGAGGTATAAAAAATTAACTGAATAAATAAGAGAATATATATAAATCCGTGAATCAAAATATAATAATATGACAATATATACCAAAATGAACCAATATCATCAAAACATCTAAAATTGTGTGTGTAATTAACACATATATAAGTGCACACCAAAGTGAACCAGTGCCAACTGCAAGAAAAAAATAATGAAAAAAAGAATAAATAAATATAAAGTCCCAAGAAATTAAAAAATGACTGAAGAATAATGCGTATAGATGGATAAATCCCAAATGCTGAAATGGTTAATCATGGAGCCAGTCTATATTTGAAATAGTGATTCCATAATATTGCTGAAGAAGAGGAAGACTCGTGACAAGAAAAACCTTCATCCGCCAATTGGACACCCAAAAGTGATAATGTAGTCTCCTTACCACAGAAATGTGACCGCTATCACGGCGGTCTCTCCAGGCACAGGGATTTTATGATCTCCCGATAGACCTAGGCTGGTAACTGGGCAACAGAGACTAGATCGGACCCTTGCATCTCAGAAAAATATAAACAGAGGAAACTCCATAGCATAATACTGTATGTAAAAGGTTTATTGAACCAAAGAAGTATTGCGCTTACAAATTAGAAGATAAAAATGCGCGGTATGATAAAGTTGGATGTAGGCGGGGCGTCTCCACGAGGCTTCTCTTGCTTGTTTGCTCGCTATTTTGCTCTTCAGCAATATTATGGAATCACTATTTCAAATATAGACTGACTCTATGATTAACCATTTCAACATTTGAGATTTATCCATCTATACGCATTATTCGTCATTATTTTTTTATTTTTTGGGTCTTTATATTCTTTTTTTTTTTTCATAATTTTTTTTCTTGAAGTTGACACTGGTTCACTTTGGTTTGCAATTATATATGTGTTAATTACACACACAATTTTAGATGTTTTGATGATATTGGTTAATTTTGTTATATATTGTCATATTATATTTTGATTCACGGGTTTAAATATATTCTCTTCTTTATTCAGTTCATTTTTTTTACCTCGTTTCATATATTCACTTTTCCTTCACATAGGAATTTTGATCCTAATTTAGCGTTGTACCTCATCATAATCTTCGTTTTGAGTTTTGTATCAAATCTTTGGTACTGGCAGCTCTTTTCATATTCAATAATTTAACACAATTTTCAGTTAAAATTTTCCTTCCTTCATTATTTAGCGCAGTGTTTCCTTTTTTCTTAACATGTGTACAGCTCCCTGTCTGACAGAAGTCGGCCTTATGACTGGTGAACATGTTGGAAAACCAGAATCTGATCAGCGCTGGCAGCCAATGGTTGTCCCCCTGTCAGAGTACAATAGCTCAGCGGGGAAGTAAGGTGACCCCTCTGTTTGTTTTTTTGTTCAGCCTGCTGTGTTTGAATAAAAAACTTTACGTGATTACCCAGCTTAACTCTGCTCACCAGCTTTGAGAAAGTGAAGAGTAAATTCATAATCTAGAAGAACAGAAAGCTTCTGTTGTACTGACAGTTTTGTTTATAAAATGGCCCATTTTTATTTGTTTATTTTTAGACCTTATTTAAGCTGAAGTGCATCTAAAGTTTGATACAGCATGTGTCAAGCAAACAGGTTACAGTACAAGCGGAGTAGTCAGTATCACCAATAAACGAGCTGAAATGGTAGTTCCATGACATGTAAGATGGATCCACAATGGTATTCACCTTGCATGCCCTGGAAATGTAAGGTACCAACCACAGAGCAGTTATTGGACGATTGTCTGTAATTTAATTCGCTGTGAAGAGTTTGAGCGTTACAGATGCAAAGGTTTTTGAAGGAAGGCTAAAGGAAAACGAAGGGGTGTGTGGTTAATGGTGGAGTAATAGGTAACCCTCTTCAAGTGGATGTAGTAGAAAAGGAACATTGAGGAAAAGGGGTATTGAAGGAGGGGCTTTGGGGGGGGGGGAAGGGAGAGTGAGATTGTCTATAGGCAAGAGAGTGGTGGGTAGACAAGAACTCCCATCCACAACTAAGTGGGTGTGTGATTGGAAGGGAGGGGTATGTGAGAAAGAAAAGGGAAAATGGGGTGGGGGATGGAGGAAGGAGATAAGTCGCATGATTGTAAAGGTAGACCAAAACAATTATTGTAATAATGTCTGTCTTTGACAATGTATGAGTATTTGAGCCAGAACTAGTATGCATCAAGTTAAAACAGAATTTTATGCCGGCTCGTTCAAAGTTATTGAAAGGATATAAGCCAAAGATTCAGTTTGACAGTCGGGCAACTAGCATTTTCAGAATGGTCAAAGGAGACCATTTCTTTCCTTCCAAACTCATTTCCTTTAAATGTTAGAGGGGCTTTTGCATATATTAAGGTGGATTTACACTGTAGTTGTATTCCTATTCTGTTGCTTCCATTGGTTCTGTCACATTAATTAGGGTTGGCGTTCTGGTCACGTTTTTGCTAAGGTATATATTCACAGTTCAGGCAGAAATGCTGATTGGCTGGCTTCACAAAGGTGTTCCCTAAGTAGCTTCAGCAGAGGTCGGGTGACCACTGTTCCCCCCCCCCCCCCATATGATCATATGATGTCAGCAGGAGTCTGGAGCTTCTATTTCTACAAGTTAAAATATATCAGAAGATTTTTCAAAAATTACTACAGAGGATAGGATATTATTACATTATTGGTTTGTTTAAAATAAAAATCAGTGCATTATTTAATGTACTTTGATATTGTTCCTGCCTTTCTCACACAATGGGGATAGTATTTTATTTGCTAAAACAAATACTGTCTCGTATAGATCAAGGTTACTTATGGCATTTTGTATCCAGTTTCATCGATAGTCTAACTGATGCATAAGTCAGTCATCCCTGTATATGTGTGGAACAGTAGAAAAATTAAAAAAACAAATGTGGTATTCTGTTTTTCTAGATCCCCGCTCCAGAGACGGAGGAGAAATGTGGTGTCAGTAACTTGATTGAAGCTAAGCTGGTGGCGTACCTGGCATTTCTTTTTGGAAAGGTATGTACACATACGTACACAAAATTTCTATTTTCTCTAGTAACCATGTTGATGCTGATTTAATGGTTAACAAAAATAGGATTTTTGTACTCACCATAAAATCCTTTTCTCTGAAGTTCATGGACGGACACAGCACTTTAGTCTTGACCTTAGGGTTATACTGCCTCCTATCAGGAGAGGACTAGACAGAACATGTAAAAACAGCAAAGCTGAACAGTACCGCCCAGGGGGCGGTCCTACTGGCTATAACCCCTCACACTGCAGCCAACAGCTCAGTTCGTCAAAAAGCAGCACAAACATAAAAAGGAGGGGTGGGTGCTGTGTCCGTCCATGAACTTCAGAGAAAAGGATTTTTATGGTGAGTACAAAAATCCTATTTTCTCTTTCGTTCATGGACGGACACAGCACCTTAGGGACGTCCCCAAGCAGTGTAAAAAAAACGAGGGGTGGGAACAGAAAACAAACAAACCTCCACCCAAAACAACCAGACCTCCTCAATGGAGGAGTTGCAACCTTAAACAGCCGCCTGCAAAACTTTGCGGCTGAAGCAAGCATCCGCAGATGCACTCACATCAACCTTGTAATTCTTAGTGAAAGTGTGAACGGACGACCAGATCGCCGCCTACACACCTGGGAAACATGTCTGAAAGCCCAAGAGGCACCTAGTGCCCTGGTTGAAAGCTCCGTGACAGGAAATGGAGGCGCCCGCCCTCTTAGGGCATAAGCCTGAATCACGATCTGTCTGATCCACCGAGAAATGGTGGCCAACGAGACCGCCAGGCCCTTCTTTGGGCCAACCAATGACACAAACAGTGAGTCTGACCTCCGAAACGGAGCCGCAGCAGACAGATACACCCGCAGAGCTCGGACCACATCCAAGGAATGCAAAGCAACCTCTTTGGGATGTGACGGCCTAGGACACAAGGATGGAAGCACAATGTCCTCATTTAGCTGAAAGGCTGAAACAACATTAGGAAGAAACAAAGGCTGCGGGCGTAGCACCGCCTTATCCTTGTGAATGGTCAATAGGGAACCTTGCAAGACAAGGCTGCCAACTCAGAAAATCTTTCTGACTGTTGTAATAGCCACCAGAAAAGCTACCTTCTGAGAGAGCATCAATAGGGGAATCTCTCTATAGTTCTCAAACAGTGGTTTCTGAAGTGCCGAGAGCACCAGATTCAAGTCCCACGGGGGCAGCGAGGTTGAACCGGAGGGGCCACATGTCGAACCCCCTGTACAAACGTACTCGCCAGTGAATAAGCCGCCAAAGTCGTTGAAAGAATACAGCGAAGGCTGATATCTGCACCTTAATGGTGCTTAACCACTTAACGACCGCTCACTGTATATGTACGTCGGCAGAATGGCACCGACAGGCACAATCGCGTACAGTGTACGTGATTGCCTTTGTATAGTTGGGGGGTCCAATCGGACCCCCCTTCTATACAGTGAGCGGTCGTTATCCGTTGGGGAGCGATCCGGGATGAGGGGACGGCCGTTCGATTCCGGCCACCCCCCCGCGTTCGCCCCCGGCGAATGAGAAAGCTTCTTCTGCTGTGTAATGTTTACACAGGCAGAGGAAGTGACGTCATCTCTCATGCGGCGCTCACATATACCGAGCGCCGTACAAGAGAAGACACACAGGTTAGTGCACAAACAGCACACTGACACCAGGACACATAGGAACATAAATCGCCCCCCCCCCCCCCCCAGATCAACCCCCAGCCCCCAGTCAGTGTCACTGATTGCAGTGACCATTTATTTACTGATCACTGCAATCAGTGACATTTGTGACTGTAAAAGTGTCACCACAGTTTAGTTTTAGGTCCAGTGTAGCCCCCTAACCCCCCCTAATAAAGGTTTAACCCCCTGATCACCCCCCAGGTAACCCTTTCACCCCCTATCACCACTGTCGCTAAGCGATCATTTTTCTGATCGCTGTCTTATTGTCGGTGATGCCGATGGGTAGCCAGTTATTTTTTTTAGGTTCGCCACAGGTTTTTATAGCGTCAGGTACCCCCATATATTGCCTAATAAAGGTTTAACCCCTTGATCGCCCCCCCAGGTAACCCTTTCACCCCCTTTTTGCCAGTGTCACTAAGCGATCGTTTTTCTGATCGCTGTATTACTTATGCTGGTGCCGATAGATAGCCAGTTATTATTTTTTTAGGTTTGCCGCAGGTTTTTATAGCGTCAGGTACCCCCATATATTATCTAATAAAGGTTTTAACCCCCTAATTGCCCCTAGTTAACCCTGCGTCACACCCCAAGCAGTGTCAGGTAAGTGCCAGTAACGCTAACACCCACGCGTGAAGCATACACCTCCCTTAGTGGTATAGTATCTGAACAGATCAATATCTGATCAGATCTATACTAGTGTCCCCAGCAGTTTAGGGTTACCAAAAACGCAGTGTTAGCGGGATCAGCCCAGATACCTGCTAGCACCTGCGTTTTGCCCCTCCGTCCAGCCCAGGCCACCCAAGTGCAGTATCGATAGATCACTGTCACTTACAAAACACAACACACATAACTGCAGCGTTCGCAGAGACAGGCCTGATCCCTGCGACTCCAGTGCTGTAGGAGGTGATTTCACCACCACAGTTAAAAAAAAAAAAAGCATATATGCCGAAGCATTGGGGCAGCAGGGGCGGAGGAGCGATTTTGCTCCTAATGCCGCATACATACGGTCGAAATTCCGACAGAGGCTTGCCCGTGGAAAAGTCCGACCATGTGTGTGCGGCGTAATTTTTGCGGGCGTATGCCCCAATGCTTCGGCATATATAAATGGTGCATGTATGCCCATCATTAGAAGTGGGTGGATGAATGGCGGTATTCTAATGGTGAGCATACCCACCGATCAATCTCTTTTTTTTGTTCAGCCAACAGGCTGCATGAAAAAAAAGATTACAATACATGTCCAACAAGGACCAGCAACGTACTGGTATGTTGCTGGACTTTGAATGGTTATACCAGATTGATGCCTGCGGGTTTAGGTATCATCTTGGTATCATTATTTTTCAGCCAGCGGCCGGCTTTCATGTAAAAGCAATCCTAGCGGCTAATTAGCCTCTGGACTGCTTTTACAAGCAGTGGGAGGGAATGCCCCCCCCCCGGATATAAAAAGTGCCATTGGGAAAGCATTTTATCACACCGATCTTGGTGTGGTCAGATGCTTTGAGGGCAGAGGAAAGATCTAGGGTCTAATAGACCCCAGTTTTTTCAAAAAAAGAGTACCTGTCATTACCTATAGCTATCATAGGGGATATTTACATTCCCTGAGATAACAATAAAAATGATAAAAAAAATAAAAAAAATATGGAAGGAACAGTTTAAAAATAAAATAAAAAAGCAAAAATAATAATAATAAAAAAAAAGCACCCCTGTCCTGCCCTGCTCTTGCGCAATGGCGAACGCAAGCGTCGGTCTGGCGTCATATGTAAACGGCAATTGCACCATGCATGTGAGGTATCACCGCGAAGGTCAGATCGAGGGCAGTCATTTTAGCAGTAGACCTCCTCTGTAAATCTAATGTGGTAACCTGTAAAGGCTTTTAAAAATGTATGTAGTTTGTCGCCAATGCTCGTTTGTGCGAAATTTTAAAGCATGTCGTGTTTGGTATCTATGTACTCGGCCTAAGATCATCTTTTTTATTTCATCAAACATTTGGGCAATATAGTGTGTTTTAGTGCATTAAAATTAAAAAAAGTGTATTTTTTTCCCCATAAAACGCGTTTGAAAAATCGTTGCGCAAATACTGTGTGAAAAAAAAATGCAACACCCACCATTTTATTTTGTAGGGCCGTTGCTTTAAAAAAAATATATAATGTTTGGGGGTTCAACATAATTTTCTTGCAAAAAAAAATATGTTTTCATGTAAACAAAAAGTGTCAAAAAGGGCTTTGTCTTCAAGTGGTTAGAAGAGTGGATGTAAGCTTACTAAAGTTGTGTATAAAATGCCAGAACAGTTCAAAACCCCCCCAAATGACCCCATTTTGGAAAGTAGACACCCCAAGCTATATACTGAGAGGCATGTCGAGTCCATGGAATATTTTATATGTTGACACAAGTTGCGGAAAAAAGACAATTTATTTTTATTTTTTATTTTTTTTGCACAAAGTTGTTACTAAATGATATATTGCTCAAACATGCCATGGGCATATGTGGAATTACACCCCAAAATACATTCTGTTGCTTCTCCTGAGTACGGGGATACCACATGTGTGAGACTTTTTGGGAGCCTAGCCGCGTACGGGACCCCAAAAACCAAGCACCGCCTTCAGGCTTTCTAAGGGTGTAAATTTTTGATTTCACTTCTCACTGCCTATCATAGTTTCGGAGGCCATGGAATGCCCAGATGGCACAAAACCCCCCCAAATGACCCCATTTTGGAAAGTAGACACCCCAAGCTATTTGCTGAGAGGTATGGTGAGTATGTTGCAGATCTCGCTTTTTGTCACAAAGTTTTGAAAATTGAAAAAAAATAAAAATAAATTTTCTTTCTTCATTTTCAAAAACAAATGAGAGCTGTAAAATACTCAACATGCCTCTCAGCAAATAGCTTGGGGTGTCTACTTTCCAACATGGGGTCATTTGGGGGGGGTTTTGTGCTATTTTGGCATTTTATGGCCTTCGAAACTGTGATAGGTAGTGAGGAGTGAAATTAAAAATTTGCGCCCTTAGAAATCCTGAAGGCGGTGCTTGGTTTTCGGGGGCCCGTACGCGGCTAGGCTCTCAAAGTCCCACACATGTGGTATCCCTGTACTCAGGAGAAGCAGCAAAATTTATTTTGGGGTGCAATTCCACATATAACCATGGCATGTGTGAGCAATATATCATCATTTAGTGACAACTTTTTGTAATTTTTTTTTTGTCATTATTCAATCACTTGAGACAAAAAAAAATAATATTCAATGGGCTCAACATGCCTCTCAGCAATTTCCTTGGGGTGTCTACTTTCCAAAATGGGGTCATTTGGGGGGGTTTTGTACTGCCCTGCCATTTTAGCACCTCAAGAAATGAGTCATAAATTAAAAGCTGTGTAATTTCCAGAAAATGTACCCTAGTTTGTAGACGCTATAACTTTTGCGCAAATCAATAAATATACGCTTATTGACTTTTTTTTTTTTTACTAAAGACATGTGGCTGAATACATTTTGGCCTAAATGTATGACTAAAATTGAGTTTATTCGATTTTTCTTCTAACAAAAAGTAGAAAATATCATTTTTTTTTTCAAAATTTTCAGTCTTTTTCCGTTTATATCGCAAAAAATAAAAATCGCAGAGGCAATCAAATACCATTAAAAGAAAGCTTTATTTGTGGGAAGAAAAGGACGCAAATTTCGTTTGGGTACAACATTGCATGTCCGCACAATTTACAGTTAAAGCAGCGCAGTGCAAAATTCTGAAAACTCCTCTGGTCCTTTAGCTACAAAATGGTCCGGGGCTTAAGTGGTTAAGGCAAGTTTCTGATCCACTCCACGCTGTAAAAACAGCAGGATCCTGGGAACCGAATATGTACGTGGACGCCACTCCATTTCCTCACACATAGAGATGTAGGCCTTCCACGTGCAATGATAAATCTTCTGAGAAGATGACTTCCGTGCCCACAGCATGGTGGAAATTACAGAGTCCGACAGCCTTCGGTCCCTTAGCACCTGACTTTAAACAGCCATGCTGTAAAAGCCAGCAACTGTAAAGCAGGATGAAGTATAGGACCTTGCAACAGAAGGTCCTCACATCGGCAGTCGTCAAGAAACATCCGCTACCAGTCCCACTAAATCGGCATACCAGGGACGCCAAGGCCAATCTGCAGCAATTAGAATCACCGGAATCCCCTCGGTCTGTTCTCTGCGAAGCAGACGAGGAAGACGTTTTAGCAGGGGAAAGGATAAATTGGCCGATACTGTCCCCACGGAGCCACCAACGCATCTGACGCATCCGCCCAGGGATCTTTTGGATCTGGCCACAAACCTCAATATCTTCCGATTGAGTCGAAGCCAGGAGATCTACGTCTGGGGTGCCCCATCTCAGGTAAGAGAGTCTAAACACATCCGGGTGTAGCGACCATTCTCCTTGGTCCAGCATCTGATGACTAGGTAGTCTGTCTGCCAGCTTTCTACGCCCTGAATGTATACGGCCGATAGAGCCTACACGCTCCGTTCTGCCCACCGCAGGATGTGAGCGACCTCCAATGCTGCAGCCAAGCTTCTTGTTCCTCCTTAATGGTTGACATATGCCACCGTCGTGGCGTTGTCCGACTGGATCCTGACTGGACGTCCCTGCCGCCTCTGTGACCATGTGAAGAGGCACCGCCTGGTCTCCCGAAGTTCCAGCACATTGATCGGCAGGCAGGATGCTTCCTGCGTCCAGCGACCTTGTGTCGACGGTATGCCCCAACCGGTCAGGCTGGCGTCTGTCGTGATCACCGTCCAGTGAAAGGGAAGTAACGACTTCCCGGACTGAAGGTCCGGAGACCTCAGCCACCAGATCAGGGAATCCCTGACTAGCTGGCTAACCCGGATTTGACAATCCAGGGACAATGGAGATTTGTCCCATTTTGACAGGATCTTTTTTTGCAAGACTCTAGTTTTCAATTGAGCATACGGTACCGCCTCGAAGGTGGCTACCATGAGACCCAGGACTCTCATGCAAAAGCGCAGCGACGACCACCTGCGGAACACCAACGGGTTCACCGCAGCCTGAAGAGTCTGCAACTTGTCCAAAGGAAGAAAAAACTCGCCTCTGAGGAGTCCGGAATCAAGCCCAGGTATTCCTTCCAGGCGTTGAGTCGGCACCACACCGACTTCTGGAGGTTTAGTACCCAACCAAACGCCCAAAGAGTCTGACTGGCGATCTCCACAACCTCCCCTAATTTTGAGGCGGAGCTGCTCTCAGACGGAGGCTGTCCAGATAGCCCAGGATTGCGATCCCCCTGCTGCCTCAGCAAGACCAGGATCGGGGCGAGCACCTTGGTAAAAACCCTTGGTGCCGACGCCAGGCCAAAAGGGAGAGCTACAAAGTGGTAGTGCTCGTCCCCGACTGCAAACCGCAGAAATCTCTGATGCCTGACGCATATGGGGACTGCAATATATGTGGCCTTTGTGACCAAGGATGACAGAAAATCCCTCGGATGGAGTGCAGCGACCACAGAGCGAACTGATTCCATCCTGAACCTTTGCACTTCACAAAGCTGTTGAGGGTCTTGAGATCCAGAACTGGACTGACCCCTCCCGTCTTTGGGACTACAAAAAGATCGTCGCAGAATCCCCGAAAACCTTTTCGGCGCCGGCACAGGCACTATCACCCTGCGCATCAGCAGGTCCTGCACTGTTAGGCAAGCCGGAAGGAGATGAAGGTTGGAGGGGAAAAATCTGTTTGGTGGACAAGAGAGAAACTCCATCTTGTACCCTGCTGAGACCACTTCACAGACCCACTGGTTGGAAGTAGGGAGGTCCACCGAGCTGCAAACTCTCGAAGGCGACCCCCCCCCCCCCCACCCGAGAGTCGGGCGGGGGCAAACCTCCATGCTGCCGCAGGTTTGCTCACAGGCATGTATTTGCTTGCGAAAAACAGGGATGCTTTGTCCCTCAGCTTGTGAGCAGAAAAGGTGGGCCCTGGCCTACGGCATGGCACCTTGCCTTTTTTGGATTGTGGGAGCACCGTGCTCTCACCCCAAATGACATTTTTAATAATGTCATCCAGCAAGGCTCCAAATAGCCTCTATCCCTGGAAGGGCAAATCCGCCAGAGCCTACTTGGACGTCTGGCCCGCGGACCAGCATTTCAGCCAAATCAGGCGGCGTAGCCCCACAGCAGATACTGAGGCTCAGGACAGCAAGTGAGCTGTATCTTTTTTTTGTATAATCTTTATTGAGAAAATCATACATAACAAATGAAAGAGAAACACATGGCCCATAAGGACCACAATTGGCATACAATCTTATACGGTACAAAAGGTACAACTTAGCAACTGAAGAACAAGGTACTGTTTCCTAGGTGAAGCTACAGTTCCGCTGGGGGGAGACTCGCCCTTCCAGCTAGCCATCTTGTCCGCTACTGTTTCTGGGGGTTAAGGATCAGACTAATACAAGGAGAACCTGCATCCCCGCTCCCCATATGGGGAGGGGGGGCCAAAATAGCCTCCATCAAACCCTCCCCGGCCGAAATCCGGCCCAAGGGCATGAAGAGGTGAGGGACCCCGCTCCTCTAGGAGTCCCTTCCCCTCAAACAGAAGGGGAAGCAACTTCCTCTGCGTATGAAGATCTGGCCCAAACTAGGGGCCCACCCCAGCAGCCAGTAGGCAACCTGGGCTAAGCCAACATGCGCGGAGCCAGGGCTTATCGTACAAAAAAAAAGAACAGTAAAAAAAAAAAAAGAAAAAAAAGGGGGTGGGAAAACAGCAGTGTCGGAAAGTCAGACAGAGGGAACAAGGGAAAGGGTAAAGGGGAATAGGACTACCTCCACCCGGCATGCACTCATAGCTCCACACGGCACTACCAATCAATAGCGCACAATTAGCGTTCAGCTGAGTATTGGAAAGTGAGCTGTATCTAAGGCCACATTGCAGACATACTTAAGGCCATGCACCAACTGGTCCGCTAGTTTCACGCAGACCGGGGGAGCCTGTTGCTTTTCAACTCACGGAGCAGCCAATTTTTTGCCCATTTAGGAAGCGTCAGTGACACCAGGGTCATGGCCAACAGTGGCCACAATGCTGACCCCAATATCGTGAACATGGGCCAGGCAACCGCCTCGGCCCTCCTGTCTGCAGGGTCCTTAACCCTTTCCATACAGGGCTTTTTATACCACTTCCATACCAGGCCTATTCTGGCACTTCCCTCCTACATGTACAAATCATCATTCTTTTGCTAGAAAATTACTCAGAACCCCCAAACATTATATATGTTTTTTTTTATCGGACACCCTAGGGAATAAAATGACGATCGTTGCAACTTTTTATCTTGCACGGTATTTGCGCAATAATTTTTTAAACGCCTTTTTTTGGGGAAAAAATGGTTTCAAATAACAAAACAGTAAAGTTAGCCCAATTTTTTTGTAAAATATGAAAGCTTATGTTACGCCGAGTAAAAAGATACCTAACATGTCACGCTTTAAAATTGCGCACACTCATTGAATGGTGCCAAACTTCGGTACTTAAAAATCTCCATAGGCGACGCTTTGATTTTTTTTTACAGGTTACCAGGTTAGAGTTGCAGAGGAGGTCTAGTGCTAGAATTGTTGCACGCGCTCTAACGCACGAGGCGATACCTCACATATGTGGTTTGAACGGCGTTTACATATGCGGGCAGGACTTGCGTGTGTGTTCGCTTCTAAGCGCGAGCTATTCGGGACGGGCGTTTAAAACATTTTTTTTATTGTTTTTTATTTTATTTTTTTACTTTTTTTTTTTTTTATTTTTTTTATCACTTTTATTCCTATTACAAGGAATGTAAACATCCCTTGTAATAGGAATGTGTGTGACAGGTCCTCTTTATGGAGAGATGCGGGGTCAATAAGACCCCACATCTCTCCTCCAGGCTGGAAAGCATGAGATCATGAAAAAAAATTCACTGATCTCATACTTACAGCCGCAATGGCGGCTTTGTTTACATTTGAGGACCCGGGCGCGACGTCATCACATCGCGCTCGGGCCTCCGACGGTCATAGAGATGACTGATGACCATCTGGTCACCAGTCATCTCTATGCTCGTCACGTGACCCACCAACGGCGCCGGACGATTCTCTCCGGGTCCCCGATGGCACAGGAGAGCCCGGAGAAGCACCGGATGGCGGCGGGAGGGGGGATGTCCCCTCCCGCCGCCTATAAGAACGATCAAGCGGCGGAACCGCCGCTATGATCGTTCTTATGGTGCGCAAGATCGCCGGCTGAAAAAAAGGATATCTGAATGATGCCTCTAGGTGCAGGCATCATTCAGATATCCCCCCTCAAACCCAGGACGTCATATGACGTCCACCCGGAGGGAGAGAGGGTTCCTGCCGGCGTCATTTTACAATGGCCCGGTATGGAAGTGGTTAAAAGCAGGGGTCCCCTCCACCGGAATCGTGGTAATCTTATCAAACCTGGATAATAGGGGACCCACAATCAGGGGAGAAGATATCCATTTTTTTAGGAAACTCTCCTCAAAAGGGAAAACGGAATGCCATGCGTTTCGGGCTGCGGCCGTTCCTGTCCTTTGTATATAAACTTATCAAAATAAGCTAGGTAGGGGAAAAAAAACCCTAGCGGAGCGGGCCGGCTTGTGGGACCCAGAAGGGACCGACACCTAAGGAGATGCCCTCGCCGTATCCTCTTCTTCTTTTTTTTGGGGGATCCTGCACCCGGTGATAAGTGCTCCAACAAGCGCCTTCCTGCACTGACCCGGACACAGTCTCCTCACTGTCCGAATGGTCCTGGTCCGCATCTTCTGACACGTCAGAACAGGGGCCGTTTACCACAGCAAGGCCCGAGTCTGAATCGGATCATTCCCCAGAGGACGTTGGGGGGAGGGGGCATTCTATTACCCCCCCTTTGTGCCCACAAGCCTCCACCCTGGCAACAAGGACCGCCGACAAAGCGTCCATAGGCACCTAGGTGCAGGGGAACCGGTTGCCACCACAGGGATGTCTGGGGAAGAAGCGCCAGTTTCTGACTCCATGCTGACCTGCGCTCGCCTGACACCCTTCTGGGACAAAGGCAGGGTGCACAAACGTCCAGCCTCCTAGCTGCTACAGACCTAGGGACCTCCCTGACCCAGGCATAGCGCTGCCAAGCTGCTGTCCGCTCTCCCCTGTCAGTCACGAGGTGTTCTGTGCAGTGTGTGCCGTTTAGAAGGAACATTCCCAGCGCTAGAGGCAAAAACCAAACCGGGGCTACAAGAAAATGGCTGCCGGCCGCCCCAGCAAACGAGCGCGGGCTACAAGAAAATGTCCGCCAGTCGCCTCAGCAAAAACGAGTGCGGGCTACAGGAAAATGGCCGCCGGCCACCTCCATAAGAACAAGCGCGGGCTACAAGAAAATGGCCGCTGGTCTATCTCTGAGGTAAAAGAAAATGGCCGCGGCACGCTGACCCACCACGCGGAGGCGTTCACCCCTGTACATACCGAGACACCCCTTATGGAGAGCGGACCACCCAAACCCAGCACAGCCCCCAGCCAGGACTCCGAGCCCCCCTGGAGGACCCTTGGTCAGGTACACAGCAGGCCCAGCCACCACAGAGCATGGGGAGGAGGGAAAGGACAGGGAGAGAAGAAAGGGAAAGTAAGAGACCCCCCTCGTCGACCTCCCCAGGAATGCCCAGCTGTTCCATTCTGCCGAGATAGGTGGAACTGTACTTAACCGTCCTGCGGGGACTGCTGGACGCATTCCGGACAGACCCATCACCCGAGCGGTACGGGGTGGCTGTCGGCCATGGCACACTGTGACTCGGACAGCAGTAGCCCGGTCATATGTGTGCCCCGGAGCATATAGCTCAACGCCCACCCCTGGAGCAAACGGGCATGTTGTGGCCGACCAAGCGCGTAGCTAAAGGTCTGCTCACGCACGATGGCCGGGCTGGGGAGACTACAAGGATCTATATCAGGGGTCTCAAACTCAAATTACCTGAGGGCCACAAGACAAGTTTTCATATCCCATGGGGGGGCCGCATGCAAACATTCAAACTTCAAAAAACAGCAGCACTGGTGTCAGCAGACGCACTATTAACCCCCAGCACTGGTGTCAGCAAACGCATTATTAACCCTGACCTCTACACTGCACACTGACCTCTACACTGCACACTGACCTCTACACTGCACACTGACCTCTACACTGCACACTGACCTCTACACTGCACACGGACCTCTACACTGCACACGGACCACTGCACACGGACCGCTGCACACGGACCGCTGCACACGGACCGCTGCACACGGACCGCTGCACACGGACCGCTGCACACGGACCGCTGCACACGGACCGCTGCACACGGACCGCTGCACACGGACCACTACACTGCACACGGACCACTACACTGCACACGGACCACTACACTGCACACGGACCACTACACTGCACACGGACCACTACACTGCACACGGACCACTACACTGCACACTGACCACTACACTGCACACTGACCACTACACTGCACACTGACCACTACACTGCACACTGACCACTACACTGCACACTGACCACTACACTGCACACTGACCACTACACTGCACACTGACCACTACACTGCACACTGACCACTACACTGCACACTGACCACTACACTGCACACTGACCACTACACTGCACACTGACCACTACACTGCACACTGACCACTACACTGCACACTGACCACTACACTGCACACTGACCACTACACTGCACACTGACCACTACACTGCACACTGACCACTACACTGCACACTGACCACTACACTGCACACTGACCACTACACTGCACACTGACCACTACACTGCACACTGACCACTACACTGCACACTGACCACTACACTGCACACTGACCACTACACTGCACACTGACCACTACACTGCACACTGACCACTACACTGCACACTGACCACTACACTGCACACTACACTACACACTGACTACTACACTTCACACTGACCACTCACCATCAGGGCACAGCACATCAGGGCACAGGGCCCAGCACATCGGGGCACAATCGGGGTACATGGGGCACATCGGGGTACAATCGGGGCACAATCGGGGTACATGGGGCACAATCGGGGTACATGGGGCACAATCGGGGCACACCAGGGCACAATCGGGGTACATGGGGCACATTTAGGGTACATGGGGCACATCAGGGCACATTTAGGGTACATGGGGCACATCAGGGCACATTTAGGGTACATGGGGCACATCAGGGCACATTTAGGGTACATGGGGCACATCAGGGTACATGGGGCGCAGGTCAGCATTTACTTGTTGTCGTTTTCTTCAAATGCAGAGTAGCGCAGGAAGTGTCTGTCAAAAGTTCACTTCTCTCTCATGTCACGCTGTTGCTCCCCGGCGGCCCCTCCTCTCTTTGTCCATCCCAGATGATGTCACAAGCAAATGGGGATGGGCGAGAAGAGAGGAGGGGCCGCTGGGGAGCAACAGCGTGACATGAGAGAGAAGTGAACTTATGACAGACGCTTCCTGCGCTACTCTGCATGCATCTCGATCTACCCCGTCAGGCGCCAGCAGTAGGCGATTGACGGGTAAATCGATGCGGATCTCCGGCCAGTACATGCCTGGCAGTAGAACACTGCCAATTTGTGCCCCCCCTTCCGCGGCACCCCCGCGCTGCTTGCGGGCCATTTATAACCAGTCCGCGGGCCGCAAATGGCCCGAGGGTCGGTACTTTGAGACCCCTGATCTATATTATCCAGCCTGTCACCCAGCCGGCTGTTGATAGTAGATCTCAGGATCAAAAAAGTAGAAAAAATCGAAAAATCTCCAGGACCAATGGTCCCCACAGGGAGCCAGGTCCTTCTCCTATGCTAGGCAGAAAAAAAACTGAGCTGCTGGATGCAGTGTGAGGGATTATAGCTAGTAGGACCGCCCCCTGGGCGGTACTGTTCAGCTTTGCTGTTTTTACATGTTCTGTCTAGTCCTCTCCTGATGGGAGGCAGTATAACCCTAAGGTCAAGACTAAAGTGCTGTGTTCGTCCATGAACGAAAGAGAGAGGTTGTTTTTGTTATGCATGTCAATGAGAAGCAGCTTTTGCCTTGGTAGTTGCATTCGGTGTTTATCAGATCACGTTATGAACACTGTATCTTATACAGATCTCTACGGCCTGGACTAACCTTAATAGATGATCACTGTCAGGTTGGACACTAATGCAGGGCTCAAAATTTCAAGTCCTGAGCTACTAGCCAGGCCTCAAATGTTACTCGCCACCAGTTGCCCCGCCCCTAATCCTGCCCCTAAACACGCCCTCATAAATTATGTCATGAAATTACACTTAAATGTTTTATGCAGGATTAAGTTCTAAAAATATTCACAGAAACGTTATCCTTGTCCGCCTGCGTCCCCCGTCCCCCCAGTGCTGCCTGCGTGTCCCGTCCCCCCAGTGCCGCCTGTGTGTCCCGTCCATCTCCCCCCCAGTGCCGCCTGTGTGTCCCGTCCATCCCCCCGTCCCCTCCAGTGCCGCCTGTGTGTCCCGTCCGTCCCCGCCCCCCCCCTCCAGTGCCGCCTGCGTCCCCGCCCCCCCTCCAGTGCCGCCTGCGTCCCCGCCCCCCCTCCAGTGCCGCCTGCGTCCCCGCCCCCCCCTCCAGTGCCGCCTGCGTCCCCGCCCCCCCCCTCCAGTGCCGCCTGCGTCCCCGTCCCCCCCTCCAGTGCCGCCTGCGTCCCCGTCCCCCCTCCAGTGCCGCCTGCGTCCCCGTCCCCCCTCCAGTGCCGCCTGCGTCCCCGCCCCCCCAGTGCCGCCTGCGTCCCCCCCGTCCCCCCCCCCCAGTGCTGCCTGCCTCCCCCCGTCCCCCCCCAGTGCCGCCTGTGCCCCCGTCCCCCCATTCTATTTCTGACTGTGACCCATTGGAGAGATTTCTGCTCATTCCTGTCCCTGTAAAGCCTAGAAGACACAAATAACAGTGAAACTGTTATCAGAAGTTCTGACCCTTTCAGTCAGATTTACTAAAACTAGAGCACTTGGTATCTAGTGCAGCTGTGCACAGTAGCCAATCCGCTTCTAACTTCAGCTTGTTCAATTAATCTTTGACAATAAAACCTGGAAGCTGATTGGTTTCTTTGCAGAGCTGCACCAGATTTTGCACTGACCCGTTTTAGTAAATCTCTTTCTGTCTACTAAAAATGTATGTTTGATTTTTGTCTTTGTCCCCAATTGAGAGATTTCTCGTACTCACGGAGTAATCCCAAAAAGGACCTGGCAATAAAAACCTCTTTTCTGCTCTGTCCAAAAACAAATAATAAAACAAGTCTGGAGTTGGACCTAATGCTAAGTAGTTATATGTTTGTTTCCATTTTCTTTTTTTAGGCTGGCTGTAAACCATCAGACATTGGGATTATCGCTCCTTATCGCCATCAGTTAAAAGTTATCTCCTCTTCTTTTGCGAAGCTGTCCTCCAGCACTGTGGAAGTTAACACTGTAGACAAGTACCAAGGGAGAGATAAAAGTGTGATCATTGTTTCATTTGTGAGAAGCAATACTGATGGAAAGGCAAGTATAATTCCTATTCTCCCTGATTTGCTGATAGTAGTAGGCAGATGGTTAATATACAGTGACCCTCAGAGATTTAAAAACGTTTTTATTTTTCTCTGAGCGCCACCCCCTGGTGTTTAAAAGGGCCAACAAGCATTATTTGCTCCCTGTGCAAAGCTGGTGTCTGAAGAATACCATGTTTATCAGATCATAACAGTGTGATAATGAATCTTAGGTCTGGCCTGGTGTATTGGAGACAGCAACACATGTTTTATTTTCCACAAAGAAAAAGACACTACTCAGATCAATATAGAAGGGAGATTTCTGTAACCACCAGTCCTGTAGCTAAAGACAGGTATTTGCATCCACTTCCGGAAGTCCTCTCTGCGGGTAGTACGTCACTTCCCGCAGAATACCCATTGTGTTCTGGGAAACACTCGGCTCCCAGAACACAACAGGGACCAGTGAGAACGGCACAGCGCGACTCACGCATGCGCCGTAGGGAACCGGGCAGTGAAGCCGCAAGGCTTCCCTTCCTGGTTCCCTCACAGAGGATGGCGGTGGGGGCAGCAGAGTGACGAGTGATTGCTGCTCTTCTGCTGCCGATGTCGCTGGACTCCAGGACAGGTAAGTGTCCTAATATTAAAAGTCAGCAGCTGCAGTATTTGTAGCTGCTGGCTTTTAATATTTTTTTTTTCGGCGGAGCTCCGCTTTAACACCGTAGACAAGTACCAGGTTGTGCGATTGTCTGTCATATCAGGCTAAGCTCTGATACTTCGGTCCATGCTGTACATATGGCTTTTAGTACTGTCCAAGTTGATATTAATCCAGGCCCTTGTCTTTCTGCTGTCAAATGCCAGAGCTTCGTTGGCCAACAGAGCTTCTGACATATGAATCAATAACACCAGGAGAGAATAGCAAGTTGAGGTGCCAATTTACAGTCTGGGTCTAGGATCCGAGGGGATCTACATGAATGCATTTAAAACCTGGTCACCTGTAATTTTATTTATAGTTTGTCCACGCAGAAGTAACCTTCCAACAGCTACTGGTAACAAACCCCAGATTATGTTGGACTGGCCCTTTTTTAAAGTTTAGATTTTTGTCCCTTTTTAATGGAGATACTTTTGTACTGCTGTATTACTGTTTGTAGGGTGTAAGTTGTGTGCATTGGAAGAAACTAGAGGGGGCTGTATAAAGATTTCTGTTCTTACAAGCAGAATAAACATTGAAAACTGTGAATGGGAATCTGGTTTTGTTTTCTGTCTGAACAGCTTGGTGATCTTCTGAAGGATTGGAGGAGGCTGAATGTGGCCCTCACACGAGCAAAGCACAAACTGATCTTGTTGGGCTGCGTTCCAACTCTTTCCCGCTTCGACTCACTGCAGCAACTAATCAGCTATTTGGGGAATGAGAATTTAATATCCTTTTGATGTGAATACATTTTCAGTAATATATTTTAGATCTCCATTGCTCTATTATACACAACTTACAGTCTCATGATTACTTAATCCACGTATAGAGCAATGATCTTCTATCGTTTTATTAAAGTGTCCAAAAGAAAAACTGTTCTACTTTTGCTAGTTTCAACCAGATCATACCTTTGTTCGAAGCAACTTTTTGTTAAAGTAAATATAAACTAAAAATGTACTTCCACTTTTGCAGCCTGGTTAGGATAACTCCTACTTTATATTTGTTACACGACACTATTCACATAACATATCTTAAAAAATAAAAATAAAATCTGCTTACATTTGTACATGAATTTTACATGCCTAAACTAGCAACTTTGCGTTTCCCTATGTAATGTCAAGGAAGGGGCTGTGGAGTTAACGTTTACCATAACTTCCCTATCTGTACTGTGCTGGCAGATCTCATTCTCAATTTTGAACTCAACTTCAAGACTGTATGCCCTAATAAGGTGTTGGAGCTCTCGAGACTTGGATTCTGCATTGAATGTTGAGAGGAAGCTCAGCATATCCGCACCTTGTCCATCTGAAATTTTTCCAGAATAGCTTGCAGTGCTGTGCAAAATCCTGCTCCAAAGAAACCACTAGAAAGATGAGAAATCATTTTTGAATTTGTCACCAAAATAGGGTAAATCTCCTTAGCAGAGATACAGACCGCCAACTCAATCATGATAGATAGGGGTATATAAAACAGAGAAAAAAAAAGAGATTGAGTTTTTTTTATATTTTCAGTATCTTAAGAACTCCTTATTAGTATTCAGTTCATATTGTAATGTACCCCTGAAAGGTCTCCACTTGTACAGAGAATAACCCTGAATATATGGCTCCTGAAGCCATATAGGTAGGTGTTCTCACATACATAATCTACAGTATAAGCGTCTTCCAGGCAACCATTACATGTCATCTTTACTAATTGTAATTTTTGATTGTTTATCTGCTTTAGTTTTGTCTTCCTTAACACCAGAACATTCTTAATCTCCCTCCAGCAGCTCATGAGCATCTCCATGGCTGAGAAAATTGTGAAATGGTCTTCATCGATTCAGTTGTTAGGTGTACTTTGAACATAATGTGAAATTGCGTGAAATCTGGATATGGAGTTTTATTTTATAGACTACAATTGTTCATACAAACTGAGCTGCTGATTAAATCATTCCAGTGAAGCTAATAATTGTGCCATTTTGATCTAAACTTGCAGTTTATTTTTATGGGCACATGGAAGAATTTTTTTTCTCTGCCACACGTATAAGCATTTCAAAAATACCTCATTTGTTTTAAGCTAATAAGCTAAATGTGCAAATATTTTAATACCATGCAAAAAATCCATCTGATCTAAAATATGGAAAATATTTTCGTAATACTTGCTATGAATAAGCCAATTTAAGCTGCTATGGTATTTGTTTTTTGATACGGATTCTCGTTTGTTTTGAACTATTTATAACAATTCTTAAGTATTTTGTATATTTATATAATAATAAAATGTAATTTGTAGATTTATAATAAAAGGTGATGTTTTGCACATAGTTTTTGCTTTCATTTGGTAAAACAAAGTAATTACGGAGTATATCGGTGATTATTGCAGTAGGATTTACTGTTTTGTATCAGGTTAATCCCTCCAATCATGGCACAGGTCTGGTGCACATGGCAACTACTTTTTACTTGTACGTGCTGTGAAATAGAATTTGCATGTTTTAAAGTGGTTCTAAAACGTAAATTACTCTTTCGTCCATGGACCGACACAGCTTCTCTATTGACAAAGTGGGTATTATCCGTTAATTAGGAGTGACTAGGCAGAAAAACTTGTAAAAAGTGTTGCATCACACCTTCTACAGTACCGCCCAGGGGGCGGACCCTCTGGGTATACCCTCTCAGTCTGCACATCGCAGATCAGTTTTTTTCTGTCTAGCAAGGAGTAGGACATGGCTCCCTTCGGGCCCACTGGTCCGGGGAAAAAAAAAAAAAATATATATATATTTTTTTTGCTACATTGTTGTTTCCTGCGATCTTCGATCAACTGCCGACTGGGTGACAGGCTGGATCCTCGATCCTTGTATTCTCCCCAGTTTCGGCCATCGAGCGTGTGCCGACCCTAGCTACGCGCTGGGTTTTCCACGACATGCCCGTCGCTCCACGGGTGGCCGGTGAGCCTACGCTCCAGGGCCTGCATCGGACCGCTCAGCTTCGGCTGACCTTACGGCCGAGTCGCAGCAGCCTGGCCGGTGAGCTTACGCTCCAAGGCTTGCATCGGACCGCTCAGCTTCGGCTGACCTTACGGCCGAGTCGCAGCAGCCTGTCCGGTGAGCGTCATGCTCCAGGGCATACATATGATCGTCCCTTCTGGGTCCAATCACAGCATGCCTGGCTAACAGTCACCTTCCGTGCGTGGACGATGATCTGTTTGGAATGTCTTCCAGCAGAATACATGCAGGATAGGTAAGTAAAACTCCCCTGCCTCGGCTGGGTGATTTAGCTGGACATTCCTGGAGAGATCAAGTAAGTGGTTGTGGCCCCTTTCTTCCCTCTCTCCCTGCCTTTCCCTCCTCCCTGGGCTTCTAGCTAAAGGTTGCTGGATGCTGGGGGTCACCTAGGGGGTCCCACTGGAGCGGGGCTGGCTGTAACTAACATTTAAAAGAAATGTCATTTTTGCTTACCTGTGTTTCTGTGTCTCCATGCTGTCGGCCATTTTGAGGTGGTCCATGCCAAGTTTGGCCTCTTGTAACTGCCTGGCGGCCATCTTCCTGTGGTTCGGCCACACCCACTGGCCCCTATCAGGTGATCGGCGGCCATGTTTGTCCACCCTGTATGCAGATATTGCCGTTCGGCGGCCATCTTTTTGTGGGCTATGGCTGCCTGACCTCTATCTTCTGTCGGCGGCCATTTTCTTGGAGCCCACATTATCTTCCATACAGACGTTTTTGGCAACCATTTTGCGAGAGCCTCCGGCCTCTAGGGTGCATTACACTGGCGCGAAAATTCACACAGGAAGTGCTGATAAAAGAAGCAGACTGACACAGCAGCAAGGGGACAGCATCACAGGCGCAGCATAGCAGTACCTATCCAGGGTGGTGAGTCCTCTGGGTAACCCAGCATCTCTGCAGCGCAGGAGGGTGGCCTATTGATATCTTGCCTGGAGCCCTGTGAGTGTCAGCATGTGGTCAGCATGGCATCTGAGCCAGATGTCTTCTCCCCTGAAACACCAGATTTAGCAGCTGGTGTCCCTGAGGTGTCTATGGACGCTATGTCGGCAATCCTAGAGGCGTTTGCTGCCAGGGTGGAAGCAGCACACGGGAATACAGGGGGTAATAAACGCCCCCGTCCCCTGCAATCTTCTGGGGATATTTCTGATGCAGAACCAGGTCCAGCTACGGCTCATGGCCCAGATTCTGATGCATCAGAGACTGCAGACCGTGACCGATCGGACAGTGAGGAGGACTCCAAGTCCAGGTCAGTACGCGAGATGGCTTTGGTATCTGACCTTATTACTGCAGTGCGGGATACGCTAAAGTTGGAAAGGACTGAAGAAGTAGCAGATACTCCAGTCCCCTTTGGGTTTCGTAAACCTGCCCGCACTGCTAAGGTGTTCCCTTGTGTGTCTTATTTTGACAAACTCTTATACAAGGAATGGGAGAACCCACTGAGGGTCTTTACAGCCCCAAAGAGGTTTGCAGTACGGTACCCCTTTGAGGAGAGTTTTCTGAAGATATGGACTTCTCCCCCTATAGTGGACCCTTCGGTGTCCAGACTTAATAGAGCCACCACTATTCCAGTAGAAGGGGCTCCTGTTTTCAAGGACCCTGTGGATAAGAAGGCTGAAGCACTCGCTCGCTACCTATACTCAGTAGTAGGCTCGGCAGTACGCCCGGCATTGGCGGGGGCCCTAGTGTCTCAGACACTTACTGAATGGGCAAAATTGCTACTCCAGGGGTTAAAGGAGCGAGATGCTCCTCCTAATGAGATAACTTTGGCCGACCAGTTGGTCCAGGGCCTTAAGTTTGTCTGCGAGTCAGACATGGATACTATTCCCCTGCTGTCAAGAGCTTCGGTTTATGCAGTAGCAATACGCCGCCTGATCTGGCTAAAGGGCTGGTCTGCGGACCAGACTTCCAAGAAAGCCCTATTGGATCTGCCTTTTTAAGGGCGACAGACTTTTTGGGGCTTCTCTGGATGACATCATCAAGGATGCCACAGGAGGTAAAAGCACTTTGCTTCCCCAAACTAGCAAGGGTAGGGGACCACGCCAAGGGCAAGGGCCCTCCTTTACTGCACGTAAGCGTTTTTTTCGCCCCCTTAAGGCGACAGGGAAAAGACCCCAGGCCGATAAAGCGCCTGCCCAAGGACAAAAGCGTCCTTGGTCCCGCAGACCCAACAAGCCTGCGGACAAATCTGCGTCCACATGAAGGTCCGCCCCCACCCAACTCTCGGGTGGGGGGACGTCTTCGCAAATTCGCGACTCAGTGGACTGCTCTAGTCTCCGACAGGTGGGTTTGCGAAGTAATCTCCTCAGGCTACAAGATAGAATTTCTCTCTTGTCCACCAGACAGATTCATCACCTCCAATCTCCAGCTGCTACCGACCCGTCGGGAGGCCCTGTATGGGGCGGTCCAGGGTCTACTGGAACGTGGGGTAGTTATTCCAGTTCCAGAACAGGCACGGGGTCAGGGTTTTTACTCAAATCTGTTCATTGTGCCAAAGAAGGAGGGGGTTCGTCCAATCTTGGATCTCAGAGCCCTCAATTGCTTTGTGAAGGTACAAAGATTTCGGATGGAGTCGGTTCGATCCGTAGTCACGGCTCTCCATCCGGGGGACTTTCTGGCCTCCTTGGACATCAAGGACGCATACCTGCATGTCCCCATATACGCCAGACACCAGAGGTTTCTGCGATTTGCTATCGGGAAGAACCACTACCAGTTTGTGGCCCTCCCGTTTGGCCTTGCCTCAGCACCCAGGACGTTCACCAAGGTGCTCGCTCCGATTCTGGCACTTCTAAGACAGCGAGGTATCGCTATCACAGGTTACTTGGACGACCTTCTGCTGAAGGCCCCTTCAAGCTCAGAATTAGAGGTAAGCGTGTCCATTACCTGTCAGACTCTTCGAGACTGTGGTTGGATACTAAACACGCAACAAGTCAGTATTGGTGCCCACTCAACGCCTAGTGTACCTGGGGTTGATTCTGGATTCCTCAGAGGCAAAGGTATTCCTCCCTGTGTAGAAGTTGCAGACCCTCTGGGCTGCAGTACGGCAGCTGACTTCCAGGAATTGGTCGTCACTCCGTTTTTGCATGCGAGTGTTGGGCCTCATGGTAGCCTCCTTCGAGGCGGTCCCATATGCTCAATACCACACTCGAGTGTTACAGAAGGAAGTTCTGTCCAGATGGAACAGATGCCCTTCATCTCTGGATTATCAAATCCGAGTGAGCCACCTAGTCAGGAGATCCCTGGTATGGTGGCTGACAGCACCGGCTCTAATGGCCGGGAAGTCATTTCTTCCGGTTTACTGGATAGTGATCACGACGGACGCCAGCCTTACAGGTTGGGGGGGGAGTCTGGGGTGTCCAGTTGGCGCAAGGTCGCTGGACCCCAGAGGAAGCCCTCCTGCCGATCAATGTCCTGGAGATCCGGGCGATCAAGCCTCTTCAAATGGTCTCAGAGACTGCAAGGGCGTCCAGTCAGGATCCAGTCAGACAATGCCACAGCAGTGGCATATGTCAATCATCAAGGAGGAACAAGAAGCTCAGCTGCAGCATCGGAGATCGCTCGCATCCTGAAGTGGGCAGAGAGGAGCGTACCGGCACTGTCGGCCGTGTACATTCCGGGTGTGGAAAACTGGCAGGCGGACTACCTGAGCCGCCAGATGCTGGACCAGGGAGAATGGTCCTTACACCCGGAGGTGTTCCAACTCCTCTGCCAAAGATGGGGCACACCAGACGTAGATCTTCTGGCTTCCCGACTCAATCGGAAGGTATTGAGGTTTGTGGCCCAGTCAAGAGACCCATGGGCAGACGCAACGGACGCGTTGGTAGCATCGTGGGGTCAGTATCGGCTAACCTTCCCTCCCTTAAGGCTTCTTCCTCTTCTGCTCCGCAGAGTGGAGGCAGAGGGAATTCCAATGATCCCAATCGCTCCAGATTGGCCTCAGCGTCCTTGGTACGCCGATCTAGTACGTCTGGTAGCAGACGTCTCCTGGCGCCTACCACTACGGAAGGACCTGCTATCGCAAGGTCCCATATTCCATCCTGCTTTACAGTCATTGGCTTTAACGGCATGGCTGTTGAGAACCAGGTACTGAGAGATCGGGGCCTGTCAGGCTCAGTAATCTCTACTATGAGAAGTGCTCGGAAACCGTCCTCTAGGAAGGTCTATCACCGCACTTGGAGGGCCTACATCTCCATGTGTGAGGAAATGAAATGGCATCCGCGTACCTATTTGGTTTCCAGAATCCTGCTGTTTTTACAGCATGGGGTAGACCAAAGGCTTGCCCTAAGTACGATTAAGGGACAGATATCTGCCCTGGCTGTCTTTTTTCAGCGACCCCTGGCGACTCACTCTCTTGTGAGTACATTTGTGCAGGGGGTTCGACATGTGGCCCCTCCGGTCCGCTCCCCGTTACCTCCGTGGGACTTGAACCAGGTCCTCTCGGTGCTTCAGAAGTTACCGTTTGAGAATATTAGAGATATTCCCCTGTTGACACTTTCTCAGAAGGTGGTCTTTTTGGTGGCTGTTACGTCAGTTAGACGAGTCTCTGAGCTGGCAGCCCTGTCCTGCAAGGCTCCCTATTTGATTTTCCACAAGGATAAGGTGGTGCTGCGGCCGCAGCCTTCCTTTCTTCTGAAAGTCGTTTCGGCTTTTCATCTCAACGAGGACATTGTACTTCCATCCTTGTGTCCTCAGCCGTCGAATCCTAAGGAGTCGGCGTTGCATTCCTTGGACGTTGTCCGAGCTTTGAGAGTATACATATCTGCTACTTCCCTGTTCCGGAAGTCAGACTCTCTCACTGTTTGTTTCGGTGGCTGGTCCCAAGAAGGGCCAAGCAGTTTCATCGGCCACCATCTCTAGGTGGATCCGACAGATGGTAATCCAGGCTTACGCCTTAAAGGGTCAGGCCCCCCTTTCCTGTCATGGCGCATTCGACCAGGGCAATAGGTGCCTCTTGGGCTTTCCGACATCAAGCGTCTGTTTCCCAACTATGTAAAGCGGCGACTTGGTCGTCCGCTCACACTTTCACAAAATTCTACAAAGTTGATGTAGGTGCATCTTCGGATGCCTCTTTCGGCCGCAAGGTTTTGCAGGCGGCTGTTTAGAGTTGCAACTCCTCCGTTGGAGGAGTGCTGTTTTGTGTTTTGGGGTGAAGTTTGTTTTTATGCTGTTACCACTCCTCGTTTTTTCTCTGACACTGCTTTGGGACGTCCCACTTTGTCAATAGAGAAGCTGTGTCGGTCCATGGACGAAAGAGTAAATAGGATTTTTTACTCACCGTAAAATCCTTTTCTCTGAGTCCATGGACCGACACAGCACTCACCCCTCCTTTTAAGTTTGTACTGCTTTTTGACGAACTGATCTGCGATGTGCAGACTGAGAGGGTATACCCAGAGGGTCCGCCCCCTGGGCGGTACTGTAGAAGGTGTGATGCAACACTTTTTACAAGTTTTTCTGCCTAGTCACTCCTAATTAACGGATAATACCCACTTTGTCAATAGAGAAGCTGTGTCGGTCCATGGACTCAGAGAAAAGGATTTTACGGTGAGTAAAAAATCCTATTTTCTCTTATCCATGGACCGACACGGCGGCTCTTATTCACTGAACGTGTGGGTTATGTCCCTGCTTGCAGGAGAAGACCTAGGCAGAATGTGAGATGTTTATATATACATACATACATACATTCTAAAAGCCAGAGCTGAACAGCCCCGCCCAGGGGGCGGTCCCTCCGGACATAACCCACCCCCTGCAGTCCGCAGACCTCAGTTTTTTTTTCTGCCTAGCAGAAGGAGAAGACGTGGCTCTCTCAGGAGCCTGTCTCCTGGAAGATTTTACTTGAATTTTTATTCCTTTGGGAATTTTATTATTTTATTTTTGAGACCTTCAATCAACTGTCGGCTGGGCAACAGGTTGGATACACTAGTATCCTCGTAGTCTTCCCTGTTCGACCATCGAGCGTGCTGATCCTCGCCTTGTGTGCGTGAGACTAATTTCACAACATGCCCCATGACTCCAGGGGTGGCCGGGTTGCTTTCATGCTCCCACGGTCCTCTCAAGATTGAACAGTACCTGACGGACTGTTTCTCTCGCGGTGCACCGGGCCGACAGCTACACAGTACGACTCTGTGATAGGTCTGTCAGAAACACACCAGTGGGTCCCTCAGGGGAGACGGGTAAGTAGTCTCTCCTGCCACAGGTGAGTACAAACTGCTGTCTGTGTTTCTCTGTGGGGGATTTTCCCTGTCTCCCCCTGTATTTTATTGTCGCTCTCTGTCACCATTGCTGGCGCTGTGCTGTGGGGGGTGCCTGGGGGTCATACTGTCCTGGGGGGGGGGGGCTCATGCTAGTATGCATATTGCTGGTTTTTTTTGTGTTATTTTGGGGCCTGGGCGCGGTTTTTGGCGCTGTGTGTGTGCTGTGGTGTGTTTTACATTTATCTGCGCATGGCGGCCATTTTGCTGTGGATCGCCTCAGTGAAGTGCGGCGGCCATTTTCTTGAAGCCCGCTCGCATTTCAGCACTAGTTTGGCCTCTATCGCAGCTGTAACAGCGTGAATCTCCCCACAGCTCACTCGCGCTGACACAGCGCCGTACAGACAACGTAGCTGAGCGGTCCTGGTCCAGTCTGGTGAGTCCCCTGGGTGCCCCTCCTCAGTCAGCACAGCCTGTGGGTGCACTTTTGTTTATCTGAGGAGTCTCAGAGAGGGGCAACATGGAGTCAGTGTCACAGCTTCCCCTTGCATGAGGCAACAGGCAGTGCTCCAGCACCTGCGGTCCCTATGGACCTGTTGTCGGCAGTCCTGGAATCATTCTGACCAGGAGGGAAGCAGTGTGTGAGCGCAAGGGAGCAAAAAAGCCCCTCTCCCCACTTTATTTAAAAAAATAATAAGGGGGTGTGCGCTGATTCGGATATGGGCCTAGCCACTACCGCTCAGGACCCTAGCTCTGAATATGCTTGATGGTTTTGAACAGGACATTCCTTGCAAGGAAGACTCCAGTTCTGAGTCAGTAAATGACAGGGCGCTTGTTAGTGAACTCATTGCTGCAGTGAGGGACACTTGCAAGCTAAATGCTGCCGATGTAGAACCTCAGGCGGACAGTCTCCTTTGGTTCTTTTAAGGCCGGGCCTTAAAATACGTTTTTTTTCCATATGTACCTTCTTTGATCAGCTCATTGATAAGGTCTGAATAAATCCGCAGAAGACTTTTATGGTCTTTTATGGTCTTTCAGATACCCCTTTTGGAGATGCTCTACTTAAAACGTGGGCTTCTCCCCCAGTGGTCGACCCTCCAGTCGCCCGGTTGAACAAGGCCACCACGCTCCCGATGGAGGGGACTTCTGCATTAAGGACCTCGCTGATAGGAGGTCAGAAGTGGTAAGCAGAGCCATGTTTGCCTTGTTGGGGTCCGCCCTACGGCCTGTGGTAGCGGCGACCCTTGTGTCTCAGACACTCACGGGATGGGCAAAAATTTTTTGCACCAAACTGTACAGGAGCATTATCTTCCTCCAAACACCATTGCTCTGGCCCACCAAATGGTGCAGGGCCTGGTTTATGTTGCGACGCCACGTTAGACGCGGCCCCTTAATACTCAGGGCCTCTGTCTTGGCGGTGGTATTGCGTTGTCTTATCTGGTTGAAATGCTGGTCTGCCGACCTAGCTTCTAAAAAGCTTCTGACGGATCTACCATTTAAAGGTGGTCATGGGGGGTAAAAGCACTCTTCTTCCTCATGCTAGCAAGGGTAAGAAGGCCGCCGCAAGCAGGGTCCTTCCTTTCCAGCAATAAAGGTTTTTTTTCGTAAGTCAGAGTTCACGGGTTGGCCTTCCTACTCTGACAGTGGTGCGGCTGGTGGACACAAGCGCCACTGGGTGCGTAAGCCAAACAAGCTGGCTCCCAAGCCCACCGCTGCGTGAAGTCTTGCTCTCACCCGACTCTGGGGTAGGGGGGACGACTTCACAGGTTCACGGATCCGTGGACCTCCCGAATCTCCTACCGGTGGGTGTGCGAGGTGATCAACTCAGGTTACAGGATAGGTTTTCGTTCCTGGTCCAAGACAGATTCTTCCCTCGAATCTTTATCTCCTTCCTGCCCGTCTGGCAGCCCTATGGGGGCTAATCAGGATGATCAGGTCCGGAGTGATTGTGCCGGTTCCGTCACAGGAGAGGTTTCAGAGGTTCTACTCAAATCCGTTTGTCGTCCCGAAAGAGGGACGGGGTTCGGCCTATCCTGGACCTCAGGGTCCTGAATGCCTTCGTGAAGGTGCAAAAGTTCCGCATGGAATCCATTCGCACGGTAATCAATACACTCCGTCAAGGGGATTTTCTGGCGACCTTGGACACCAAGGACGCCTACTTGCATGTTCCGATGTGCGCAAGTCACCAGAAGTTTCTGCGATCGGTGAAGTCCACTATCAATTTGTGGCTCTTCCTTCGGCCTAGCCTTGGCACCGAGGGTGTTCTCCAATGTGCTTGCGCCGGTTCTAGCTTTGCTGAGACGGCAAGGCATCGCTGTCGTGGGCTATCTGAATGATCTTCTTCTCAGAGCAGAAAGTGGCTCAGGCCTCGTACACACGACCGATTTTCTCGTCCAAAACAGTCAAGAAAAGTGCCGCAAGAGTTTTTTTGTCTAGAAAAACGTTCGTGTGTATGGTTTTACGACGAGAAACTTGACGAGAATCTCGACGAGAAAATAGAGAACCTGCTCTCTATTTTCTCGTCAGGATTCCAGATTTTCTCGTCGGCCTGTTTTGTGACGAGAAAATGGTTCGTGTGTATGCTTTTACGACTCTTCCAAAAGCGCGCATGCTCACAAGCAACTATGAGACGGGAGCGCATCTTCTGGTAAAACAAGCCTTCATAATGGAGAGAGCACATTCGTCACGCTCATAAATATTTCATAGTTTAAATGTTCTGCATTGAATTCTTCGTTAGAATGTTACATTAATCAAAACGAGTGACCTTCTTTTGCTGCTGATATTCACACAGAGTTCTGCCTTATTTTTAACCTTTTTCATGCTGCTCTTTATAAGATTTATGTGTATTATATCGTGCAAGTTTTTAGGAATAATTTAAATGGTTAGATTTTTCAAAATGATGTTAATTATAATTTCTCAATGTTTTGATAGCGATCTCCCATTTAATTTTCGAATCTATATTTTTAAAATTTCACACCATGTTTTTGTGCTAATCAGATTTAGTTATTCTTTTGGGGGGGTGATATCTGTGCCTTTTATTGTCAGTCAAATGTATCTGCTTACTCCAAAGCTTGATTTTTTTTATTTAAAAATACACATAGTCAAGTATGAACTTAAACAAAAAACACATTTATTCATGTTTATAAATTAAATAAAGAGAAGGCAGCGCTGGAGAAGCTGCTGCCATTTGTGCATCCCAGGGACCCCAGAGCACACAGCAACCCTGTGTGGACACTAAAATTGGGAGCTTGAGAAGGCCCACATTTCTGAACACAATCTGATGCTGGCCTCCCAGAGGTCAGGAACAGCAGCAGGTGAGATATATGTCCCAAGTGTGTGGTACTACAACAGGCTGCCTTCTGTCCGACCACAATGAAGCAAGGCCATCACTTCCTCTTCTTCCTGGCAACCTTTCCTGAAGCCTTTCCTGCAGCCTTCCTTCTTCGTTTGGCTGGAGGCTGGCCCACTGGAGGGGTACTCCTGTCAGGAGGAGGAGGTGGAGGTGTAGCAGAAGGGGGTGGGGCAGCAGAAGGGGGTGGGGCAGAAGAAGAAGGTGGAGGTGTAGCAGAAGGGGGTGGGGCAGAAGGTGGAGGTGTAGCAGAAGAGGGTGGGGCAGAAGGTGGAGGTGTAGCAGAAGGGGGTGGGGCAGAAGGTGGAGGTGTAGCAGAAGGGGGTGGGGCAGAAGGTGGAGGTGTAGCAGAAGGGGGTGGGGCAGAAGGTGGAGGTGTAGCAGAAGGGGGTGGGGCAGAAGGTGGAGGTGTAGCAGAAGGGGGTGGGGCAGAAGAGGAAGGTGGAGGTGGAGGTTGGGTCAGTTGGGCCACCTCACATATGGCGGTATTGGGGGTAATTTGCTCCATCACCCCCTTGTTGAGCAAGGTGATGAGCAGGGGCTCGCATAGGAGGCGTTGCTCCATGCTCATCACCTTGAACTTAGCCTCCACTAGGCCGGCAATGGCCTCTTCAGGGGATGTGGGCTCCTTGAGGGTGGCATGGGCCTCTTTAATAAGGGCCATTGCTGCCTCACTGGTGGTCCTGTCCCTCCTGCCTCTTTTGTGAAGCCGGATGGGAGGCACCTGGGATCTGGTGCTTCTCCTTTGCCCTGCCACCTCCTGTCTGCCACTGGGCCCTGCCACCTCCTGTCTGCCACTGGGCCCTGCCACCTCCTGGCTGCCACTGGGCCCTGCCACCTCCTGGCTGCCACTGGGCCCTGCCACCTCCTGGCTGCCACTGGGCCCTTCCTCCTCCTGCCTGACAGTTTCCAGACCCTCCTCCTGGCTGATTTCATCCTGTGTATGAAAAAGGAACATAGTTTAATATGTTGGTTTAATCTTTGCATCAAACTTTGTAATCCTGATGGAAGCAATTAGAATGTAAATGCATAAATCCTTGCTTTAAATTTACCACTACATCAGCTTGACTATTTACCACACAATTAAGTGCAGAATAATGTCTACAGATCATGATTTCACTTGTGGAATACAAAATAATGTATGTTTCTCATCCTGACATATTTGGGAAACATTAATTTTATCCCACTACATTTTCAGTTAATACTATACCTGGCTCCAGATGGACAAATCAGGATCATCCAGGATGGCTGCCTCCTCTTGCTCCAGAGAAGGCTCAGGTTGGCTGCAGGGAAGTCTGGGGGGAAGAGTGGAGAGTGATGGCCTTGGCTCAATGTGGTCATCCAGGAAGGACATCCTGCTGTAGTACCACAAAATCGGGACATAAACATCATCTGCTGCTGCTCCTGACCTCTGAGAAGCCAGCACCTTAGAGCGTTCAGTCCTGTAGGTACCTCTCAAGCTCCCAATTTTAGTGTCCACTTGTTTTGCTGTGGCTGTGGGCACCTTGGTATGCACAAATGGGAGCAGCTTCTCCAGCGCTGCTTTTCTCACCCCTTTTTTTTATGGATGGGGTTTTTGGTCTCCCACAGAGCCGGCAGCTCCCTTACCCGGTCAATAAATTCCGCCAGGAACTCTTTGTCGCTAATAAAGACATTCATATTGTATCTGCAAGTAAAATAAATTATATTTAAATAATGTGAGGCAAACAGTCTAACCTCCTTCACATCCTAGTCTCCATATATATCCTCCACCAATCTCAAGACAGTATAGGCCAACAATTTTTACAAGTCTCACAAAATCACATACCTTCGTTCGCACGTCCGTCACTTGAACTCCTCTCTCCGCACACCGAACGTACTATAGTCACATGTGTGTTTGCTATATACACACCACGCATGCGTCAAAATTCGAACACGTCGCTCCGCACACGTCGCCGGCCCATGACGTTCTAACTAACATCTTTTCCCCGCCCCTTCTCTTTCGGCGCGCAGACAGATATGGCGGAGTTACAGCAGGTGTCTGATAATTCCGCAACTAGCGAGGAGACAAGCCCGGAGACCGAGGACACGTCACGATCAAGGAGGAGATTCAAGGCATCGAATATGTCTTTGGCGGAGATGGTGGACATCTTGGTCAAGGCTGATTATGATGCCAAGCATGGGCCGTATAGCAAACCAAATAGAAGGAAGGCCAAAATCCTCACTAAAGTTGTGAAGAGTCTGAGGGCGAAGTTCGGGGTGAAACGCTCAAATGAGCAGCTCAGAAAGAGGTGGTCAGACCTCAAACTGAGGGAGCCAGACCAGTTGAGGATCATAAAGAGGATGCTCGCTAAAAGTAAGTAAAATGACGACCTTTCTGCTATTAATCTTTTTAGAAACTGACATTTTTTTTTTTTTTATCATATTGGACTCCCTTCCAAAATGTAATATTTTGAACTAGGTTGGGCACAGTAATCGTTCGTTACGTTACCGACACTTCGTTCGGCCACTATCCGCGGTTTTGGCTTATTTAAGAGCCACAAAAGTAATTAGACATCTGCCATTTTTGATCAAGTATTGTGGATAATTTTTAAGTCTAGATGATGTGTTTGTAAGGAGAATGAAATGCAAACTTTTATCAGTGTAAAGGAGAGGACACTCAGCAGCTGCTTCCACATCTGTACTTTGGAGCACTATAGTGTGGGCCACCAGACCCGCCTTTTTTGGGTGTCCCACACAGGTGCATCAGAGTTTATTTGTGGTGCCTCCATGTCCAAAAAATTACATCCAAATGTGAATACTAAACATATTTGGGGTCATAAATAATGCATTTTTCTTTAAATTCCGCACAAACACACACTTGTACCCCACTTCCAAACAATTTAGCCTGTTTTTAGTTTAACAATGAGATTTTTACAGTGTGATAAATAGACCTTTGGTTTTATTCTCATAGGGGAGAGAAGACTGGGAGGAGGACACTCCAGGGAGCACATGCACCCCACAACTTCCAAGCAACCCCAAACTCCCAAAGATCCACAACCGAAAGATGTGCAGGAAGTTGAGGTGGAGGAAGGAGAAGTGCAGGAAGGAGAGGTGGATGACGTTGTGGATCTGGTCACCACAACAGGTCAGTATCTGACACCACAGCTTAAGGTAAGCGAGGTAGGCCTGCAGAGTTTTATTAATTTTTTTTTATGGTTTTTAGGGGATGGAAATGTTGTGAAGGATAGCACACGGTTCTCTGCTGACAGTGCCCTCCGCCTCATCCAGCAAGTGATGGAATGTAGCACGGAACTGGACCTAATTAAACAAAGAATCCATGTGATGGAACAAACATTTAAAGACATTCTCGATGTTTTGGGGAGAATTCAATAAGCCATCCAAACACATTTGTTTTTACATGTTTGTTTTTATATTTTTTTATAATTTTTTGAGTAACAAACCAGCCAAAAATTGAATATGCACACAGTGTGTGAACATGTGCTATCTGCCATCAGGGGATATCCATGTACGTCTTTTGTGGGTGCAACCCCTTCCTCGTATCAAAAGTCGGTGAACTGAGGAAGGGGATGCACCCCAAAACACGTCCATTGATCACCCCTGATGGCAGATAGCACATGTTGACAATAGGGATCAGGATTGTAAACTTCCTATTTGCAAAAAAGTAAAAATGTGTGCATATTGAATTTTTGGCTGGGCAAGGGGTGGCAGGACCCCATATTAGGACGGGCACATAGAGACATAGTTTGTGTAACTGAATGTCTCAGATTGCTCAGAGGTATCCAATGTTGTAATTTTAGAAATGCAAGTGCTATTTTTGTATTTTCATAAGCCAAAATTTGCCGGGTTGTGGCCAGGCCAACCCCAAAGTAAAAGAAAAAAATTAATAAAAAAGAGAATGTGCAGAGAGTAAAATATTTGACCACAAACAACGTGTAGCTTCTTTTTATAATACTCTCTAAGCTTATTTGGTTCTTTTGTAAGGTAACATAGTGAAATTGGTTGTTATTTACTAAAGTAAAATACACTTGCCACTACAAATGCACAAAGACAAACTAGGAGACAGGAAAGAACAAATAATTAAAGGTTTAAACAAGATTTTTATTGGGATACTTAGACATAGGCTGGCATAGGAATTGCCCCCCTACCCGTGAAATACTCCATGTATTTGTCCCGAACCACACGGGCATTTTGGGGGGGCAAGCCAAGACGAGCAGATTCCAGGCCCGGAAGGGGATTTGCAGGGGAAAGTCCAGCCTCTGGCAAAACTGAGGCCATATAGGAATTAGATTTTTGGCTCAGAAAGTTGTGTAGCACACAGCAGCATAACACTACATAGTTTATTTTGTAGTCCGCCAAGTGGATGGAAGTCATAAAAAGGCGGAACCCGCTGGCCATTATGCCGAAGGCATTTTCAACGACTCTTTGGGCCCTGGCCAGCCGGTAATTGAACACACTCTTCTCTGGGGTCAGGGTCCTCTGTGGAAATGGCCTCATAAGATGCCGTCCGAGTCCGAAGGCTTCATCAGCCAAGAAAACAAAGGGGAGTCCTTCAATATTCCCTGCATCCGGTGGCAATGCAAGGTCGTCACTCTGGAGACGGAGGGCAAACTCTGTCTGGATGAAGGATCCCCCATCGGACATCCGGCCATTCTTCCCTACATCAACATAGAGGAATTCATACCGTGCTGACACCACCGCCATCAGCACAATGCTATGAAACCCCTTGTAATTGTAGTAGTAGGACCCAGAACGGGGTGGCGGCACGATGCGGACGTGCTTCCCGTCTATGGCACCACCGCAATTGGGGAAGTCCCACCGCGTGGCAAACTCCGATGCCACAGTCTGCCATTCCTGTGGCGTGGAAGGAAGCTGTGGAGTGAAACAAGATGAAATAATATTAGAAAAACAAAGGCATACATTACAAGGAAATTCTATCCCAAAAAATTAGAGACCAACATCAATCTAATTATACGTTTATTAAGGTGTGTAAAAAAAGTATAATGGAAGGCTCATTTATCATATTCATCACCCCCTCTGATGGGCCATTACTAAATTATTTTGGGGGGGGGGAGATGTGTTTGGCCACAGGATAGCATCGCAGTGGCGGTGCGTCCAGAGTGGGCGCTGGAGCACTGTCCCCTCTCTCCTGTGCCCATCACTCAGAACAATACATAGGTTCATGCGTTGCATGAACCTATGTATTGTCTATGCCGCACACTATTCAGGTGGATGGCCTCTTGTAAAGCGACCGACATATGAATAATTGCGGCATTTAGGGGGTTAAAATTGCAGAGCAGAAACAGGTATTAAAATAGTCTTGCAAATTACAACCTGAGGGATGTAATTGGCTTCCTCAAAGAAAAATCGGGGACGCAAGGAGGGGGGCATTCCTTGTGTAAACACTGACAGGCTGCTCTGCCAATCATGTTTACCAAGTCTGTTTAATGGTAACATGATTGGCTGATGCAACATGAAGGGAAGGAGAAGACATCAAGGACAGAAGAAGGATGGCGCTGACCACAAGAAGGTAAGTGCAGGGCTGGGGGGAAACTGGCTGCATTAGAGGGGACTAAATGGCTGCATTGGAGGGGACAACTGGGGGCGTTTATTAGGCAACAGAGCAAAAAAGGAGGACGTTTATTTCCGAAATTGGGGTTGGAACCCCCCAACATTTGGAGCAACAGGCGCCCCTGCTGGAAAAGTTAGTGAGGGGAAATATTTAGGGAGGATAAAAAAGGGGCAATCTAAAGCTTCCAACATGCATGGGGACACAGGGGACATTCTCAGCATATTACAATCATGGTAATTAGGGAAGGATGAAAGAAATACAATACATTAGCATACATGTAATACATAAAATGTGATGTTAAGGGAGAAAACTTACCCTAATATAGTCCTCCTGCAGGACTTGTATAATAGCAGAACAGGTGTCTGGGATTATGAGGCCCAGAGCCTGGGGGGAGATGCCTGTGGTGAACTTCAAGTCCTGAAGACTTCTCCCTGTCGCCAGGTAACGCAACGTGGCGATGAGCCTCTGCTCAGCACTGATGGCTTCCCACATAACAGTGTCCTTCCTGGTAATATAGGGGGACACCAAAGCCAACAGTTCCTGAAAAACGGGGTCAGACATCCTCAGAAAATTCCTGTAGTCCTCAGGATTATTCTCGACGATCTCCCGCAGCAGAGGCATGTGGCAGAATTGGTCCCGCTGGAGCAACCAATTCTTGGTCCATGAACTCCTCCTCACACCATTCATGGACTGGTCTTGGTCCAAAACAAGCAGACCAACACCAAGCGCACGCACAGCACGAACTCGACGACGAGAACGTCCAGGCGACATGGCTAGGAAACGGTCGTCTAATCAGAACGTACAGAACAGAACGCACTTTAGAACAGCAAGGCCTATGAATAACGAACTGAAATTCAGAAACGAACAGGCAAGAACGCACTGTAAAACAGATACGACCTGCCTAGACGCCCTGAAAGTCAAGATACGAACCCACAAGCACAAACTGAACGGCAGAAAACGATCTGAAAAGTACGAAGACTGAAAAGCGCGAATCGTCTCTTCCCAAACTTTTACTTCACACGCGGTAACACGAGATCAGCAAAAGCAGCCCAAGGGGTGGTGCCAAGAAAAAAGATCTTCCCCTTTATAGTGCCGTCGTACGTGCTGGACGTGAGCGCAGAGAACCACGAGGAAATTGGAAAATGACAGTGTGTACGCATAGAAAGCTTGACGAGAAAATCGACAAGCTTAACAAGAATCTCGTCGAAAAAAACGACGTGTTTTTTACGACGAGAAAATCGGTCGTGTGTACGAGGCCTCAGAATTGGAAGACTATGTGACTATCGTCAGTCGGACCCTCAGGGACTTAGGGTGGCTCCTGAACATTTAGGAGTCAATCCTGGTCCCGACTCAGCATCTGGATTATCTGGGTCTGATTCTGGACTCCTTGGAGGCAAAGGTATTCCTACCTCCGGGGAAGTTACTGACACTTCAGTCTGCAGTGCGGGTGCTGACATCCCGAAAATGGTCGTCAATCCGTTTTGCATGAGAGTCCTGGGACTCATGGTGGCCTCTTTTGAGGCCGTTCCGTATGCCCAATCACACACCAGGGCATTGCAGAAGGAGATCTTGTTCACTGGGGATAAATCCCTGTGGTCTTTGGATCTTCCGATCCAGGTGAGTCACCTGGTCAGGGCATCCCTGACATGGTGGTTGGGGTCCCCGGCTCTTCGGGCCGGGAAGTCGTTCCTCCCCATCCAATGGACGGTGTTCACTACGGACGCCAGCCTGAAGGGCTGGGGTGTAGTCTGGGGAGTCCTGTCGGCCCAAGGGTTTGGACTCCGGACGAAGCCCGTTTACCGATCAATGTTCTGGAAATACGGGCCATCTGACTGTGCCTCTCCTTGTGGTCTGAGAGATTGCAGGATCACTCCATTGGGATCCAGTCGGACAACGTCACGGCGGTGGCGTATGTCAACCATCAAGGGAAGACTCGGAGCTCAGCTGCGGCTTCCGAGGTCGCCCGTACCCTGAAGTGGGCTAAAAGAAGCGTGCCGGCTTTGTCGGCCGTTTACATCCCGGGCATAGACAATTGGCAGGCGGACTATTTGAGTTGCCAGACGCTGGACCAGGAAGTGTGGTCCTTGCACCCGGAGGTATTTCAACTCCCTTGCCGATGGTGGGGCACGCCGGATGTGAACCTGATGGACTCTCGTCTCAATCGCAAGGTGTCGAGGTTTGTGGCCGGATCCAGAGATCCTTGGGCGGATGCCTCGGAGGCGTTAGTGGCCCCAAGGGGTCATTGTCACCTGATATACGCTTTATCCTTCGCTGCAGTTGCTCCCTCGCCTGCTGCGCAGGGTGGCGACCGAGGGAATTCCGGCGATCCTCATTGCTCCGGATTGACCTCGGCATCACTGGTACGCAGATCTGGTACGTCTTGTCGTGGACATTCCCTGGCGGTTGCCAATAAGGAAGGACTATCACCGTACCTGGACAACTTGCATCGCCATGTGCGAAGAGCTGGACTGACGTCCTTGGACGTATTCCGTCCTTAGAATCCTGCGTTTTCTGCAGCATGGAGTGGCCCTAGAACTCGCTTTGAGTATCATTAAGGGTCAGATTTTGGCCTTGGCCGTCTTCTTTCAGCGACCACTAGCGGGTCATTCCTTGGTTAGCACCTTTTATGCAGGGGGTTCGCCATGTGCTCCCTCCTGTCAAGTCTCCTCTCCCCCCGTGGGATCTGAATTGGTACTCTCGGTTCTCCAGGAACCTCCTTTTGATAATATCAGGGATATTCCCCTCTTGACTTTGTCTCAGAAGGTGGCCTTTTTAGTGGCAATCACTTCTGTTAGACGAGTGTCTGAGTTGGCGGCCTTGTCCTGCAAGTCGCCATATTTAGTCATCCATATGGATAAGGCAGTGTTGCATTCGCGATTTCTCTTTTGCCAAGGGTGGTCTCGACCTTTCACCTAGTTGAGGACATTGTCCTCCCATCCTTGTGTCCTCACCCATCGCATCCCAGAGAGTTTGCGCTGCACACATTGGATGTGGTACGAGCCTTGCGGGTGTACCTGTCTGCTACTGCTTCTATTCGGAAGTCTGACTCACTGTTTGTGACTGTCTTTGGTCCAAGACAGGGCCAAGCGGATTTGTCTGCCACCATTTCTGGGTGGATCAGACAAACCGTCGTTCAAGCCTATGCTCTGGCTTTTAGAATGTATGTATAAACATCTCACATTCTGCCTAGGTCTTCTCCTGCAAGCAGGGACATAACCCACACGTTCAGTGAATAAGAGCCGCCGTGTGGGTCCATGGATGTCAGAGAAAAGGATTTTAGGGTGAGTATAAAAAATCCTATTATTTTTTACCTTAATACCCCCTCCATCCACCTTTTTATACAAGTCCTTTTTTTTTTTCACAAGAAAAATGTTTATTCAAATTTTTACAGTACAAGCGATGCATAAACACAGTCACAGAGAAAGCATTATACAGATTGACACAGGTTAGATGTTCTGCTGATATGAACAGGAGAGAGGTGTTGAAAGGCTAGTATACACCAATACAATGAGATACCGGTATGGAAACAAGAAATCCCATCAGGGTCACTTAAGGAGGTCCGGGGGGGGGACCCTCATCTAATCAGTTGAATACACCTTAAACAGATAGCGAATAACTTCCAGGAGATCATAACAGTGGGCCATTATCATCGTCACCCGTGAACTCATTGCCCCAAGCATCTATCCATCCCGACCATATCTTGTCAAATTTAGTAGGACAGTTTCGATTAGCAAAGGTGATTTTGTACAGTGGCAGCACTGAGTTCAATACCGAGCGCCATGCGGACACCGTAGGAGGTGCAGCGCTCTTCCAGTGGAGGAGTATCTCCCTACGGGAATAAAAAGTAGCGTAACTGAGGAATAATTTAGTGTATTTACCCCGCACCCCAGGGTTGAAGACAGTGATTTGGGGTTAGTTCCCAGATCCAGAGAGGTAATCTGGTCGAGGGTGAGGGCGTCAACTACGCCTGACCAATAGTCTCCAAGGCGGGGGCAGGACCAGACCATGTGGAAAAAGGAGGCAGCCCCTAGGTCACATCTGGTACAAGCCACTGGGGTGTTTTGAGGGTGAAATAGGCCCTGTGGAGGAATTTGACCTGCATAAATCGGTCTCTAGCCGAAATCATAGTGGTAACGAAGGAGGATACACATGCCCCCCATTCGTCCTCCGACAGATCAGGAATGTCCATCTTCCATTTGTCCATAATTTTTTCAAGTTTCTTTGTGGGAGTAGTGGACAAACGGAGATACAGAGAGGACTGAGGTTTGTCTATATTCTTGGCATTTAGAAACCCCTCCACAGAGTCTGATTCCAGTGTGAGAAGTGATGGGAACTGTTTCCCATAGGCATGCCGGAGTTGATGGTATCGGAACAACATCCAACCCGGTAGTGAGTAGGCATCCCAGAGATCGGAGAAAGATCGCAGCTTAACTCCCCTGACAATATGCCTCAGTTTCACTATAACCTTCCTCGCCCAGTACTGTGGATCTGAAACAGAATTCATGTGCGGCAGGTTAGGATTAGGGATGAGCTCGGTGTTCGAGTCGAACATACGTTCGACTCGAACATCGGCTGTTCGATCGTTCGACGAAGATCGAACGATTTGGGCCGTTTGCGCCTAATTCGAGTGACGCGAACGGCCCACAATGCACTACGCCATCGCAGTGTCATCCAGGCGCTGTGATTGGCCAAGCATGCACTGTGACCCCGCATGCTTGGCCAATCACAGCGCCGGCAGCGAGGAGAGCAATGATTGGCCACAGGCAGGATGCCTGTGGCCAATTATTGCTGAGGGTGTTTAGTACACGCCCCACACTATAAAAGGCCGCCAGCACGGCGGCCTAGTGTAGTGTGTTCCGGAGCAGGGAAAGAGAAGCATAGGCAGGGACAGTGACATTTTTTTTTTCTTGCTTAACCTGGATTCCTTTAGTTTAGGGAAAGAGAAGGATAGGTAGGGAGAGTGTCAGTGTGTTTTACTGTGCGAATCCTTGTTTCTAGGGACAGGGAAGGACAGTGAGGGAAATTCTCCTTGTGCTATAGTGTGCTAAAGCATTGATCATCAACCATCTTTAAAAAATCATTTTTTCTAGGGACAGAAAACTATAGGTAGGGAGAGTGTCAGTGTGTTTTACTGTGATAATCCTTGTTTCTAGGGACAGGGAAGGACAGTGAGGGAAATTCTCCTTGTGCTATAGTGTGCTAAAGCATTGATCATCAACCATCTTTAAAAAAACATTTTTTCTAGGGACAGAAAACTATAGGTAGGAAGAGTGTCAGTTTCTTTCACTGTGATAATCCTTGTTTCTAGGGACAGGGAAGGACAGTGAGGGAAATTCTACTTGTGCTATAGTGTGCTAAAGCATTGATCATCAATCAGCTTTAAAAAAACATTTTTTCTAGGGACAGAAAACTATAGGTAGGAAGAGTGTCAGTTTCTTTCACTGTGATAATCCTTGTTTCTAGGGACAGGGAAGGACAGTGAGGGAAATTCTCCTTGTGCTATAGTGTGCTAAAGCATTGATCATCAACCATCTTTAAAAAAACATTTTTTCTAGGGACAGAAAACTATAGGTAGGAAGAGTGTCAGTTTCTTTCACTGTGATAATCCTTGTTTCTAGGGACAGGGAAGGACAGTGAGGGAAATTCTCCTTGTGCTATAGTGTGCTAAAGCATTGATCATCAATCAGCTTTAAAAAAACATTTTTTCTAGGGACAGAAAACTATAGGTAGGAAGAGTGTCAGTTTCTTTCACTGTGATAATCCTTGTTTCTAGGGACAGGGAAGGACAGTGAGGGAAATTCTCCTTGTGCTATAGTGTGCTAAAGCATTGATCATCAACCATCTTTAAAAAAACATTTTTTCTAGGGACAGAAAACTATAGGTAGGAAGAGTGTCAGTTTCTTTCACTGTGATAATCCTTGTTTCTAGGGACAGGGAAGGACAGTGAGGGAAATTCTCCTTGTGCTATAGTGTGCTAAAGCATTGATCATCAACCATCTTTAAAAAAACATTTTTTCTAGGGACAGAAAACTATAGGTAGGAAGAGTGTCAGTTTCTTTCACTGTGATAATCCTTGTTTCTAGGGACAGGGAAGGACAGTGAGGGAAATTCTCCTTGTGCTATAGTGTGCTAAAGCATTGATCATCAACCATCTTTAACCACTTAACGACCGCCCACCGCCGATTTACGTCGGCAGAATGGCACGGACAGGCAGAATCACGTAGATCTACGTGATCGCCTTTGTGCAGTTGGGGGGTCCATCCGGACCCCCCTTCACTGCAGTGAGCGGCCGTTAAGTGTTCGGGAGCGATCAGGCATGAGGGGGCGGCCGCTTGATTCCGCCCCCCCCTCGCGATCGCTCCCGGCCAATGAAATTGCTTCCTCCGCCATGTTATGTAAACACAGGCTGGAGGAAGTGATGTCATCTCCCTCGCCGCGGTCTTTTCGTTCCCGGCGCCGAGGAGTGAAGACAGAGGTTAGTGCTCCAACAGTCCACTGACACGTAGGTACACATAGGCACACAAATCACCCCCCAGTCACCCCCAGATCACCCCCCAGGTCACCCCAAAGCCCCCAATCACAGTGTCACTGATTGCAGTGATCATTTATTTTACTGATCACTGCATTTAGTGTCATCTGTGATTGTAAAAAGTTGCAAGGCAGTTAGGATTAGGCCCCTTTAGGTCCAGGGTAGCCCCCTAACCCCCCCTAATAAAGGTTTAACCCCTTGATCACCCCCCAGGTAACCCTTTCACCCCCTAACTTCAGCGTCACTAAGCGATTGTTTTTCCGATCGCTGTATTCGTGTCGCTGGTGTTTTAGATAGGCAGTTATTTTTTTTTTAGGTTCGCCGCAGGTTTTTATTGGTGTCAGGTACCCCCATATTTAACCTAATAAAGGTTTTAACCCCCTGATTGCCCCTAGTTAACCCTTTCACCAGTGATCACCATATAAAGGTTACGGGTGACGCTGGTTGATTAGTTTGCTTTTTATAGCATCAGGGCACCCGCCGTATATAACCCAATAAAGGTTTAACCCCCTGATCGCCCGGCGGGTGAGATCAATTAGGTTTTAGCGCCAGAGAGGGTCTGCGTCGCCCCAGGCAGTGTTAGGTTAGTGCCAGTAACGCTAACACCCACGCGCAAAGCATACACCCCCCTTAGTGGTATAGTATCTGATCAGATCTATACTAGCATCCCCAGCGGTTTAGGGTTCCCAAAAACGCAGTGTTAGCGGGATCAGCCCAGATACCTGCTAGTACCTGCGTTTAGCCCCTCCGCCCAGCCCAGCCCAGCCCACCCAAGTGCAGTATCGATCGATCACTGTCACTTACCAAACACAACACACATAACTGCAGCGTTCGCAGAGACAGGCCTGATCCCTGCGATCGCTAACAGTTTTTTTGTAGCGTTTGATATATTTGCTGACGACAGTCAGGTGCTTTTTTTCCTGTGAATCTTACTAGTGTACCCCTAAATTTAGAGCCCAAAATGGCAAGTCGAAGGTACACTAGTAAAGAGGCCTACGAGATTCTGAGCATGACAGATAGTGAAGAGGAGGTCACGTATCTGTCAGATTCAGGCTCAGAATATCTTCCCGTAGAAGACAGTGACGTCAGCGGCCCCACGTCAGATAGCTCTGACGACGAAGTTGAGGTCCCTGCTAAGGTCAGGCGTACCCGATCCCGATCTTCTGAGGTTGTTGAGGAGCAAGAACCGCAGGTCTCTCGTATCATGGAGCAGAGTAGTACTAGCGCCGCTATTCCTTCTGGTGAACTGGCAAGTAGACTTGTGCACAACGGAAAAATTCGTTCCGTTTCGGTTCGTTTCTTTCCGGTCCTGTTGATTCGTAATCATTCGTAATTTTGCTAGACGGGATTTTTCGTGTTCGGACTCATTCGTATTTTTGCAAGCAACATTTTTCGTTGAATTTTTTGTTGCTTTATAATTCGTACTTTCGGTAGAGTACGTTGTTTTTCGTTGATTCTGGACACAACTCCTACTTTCGTAACTTTTTTTGGGTTCGTACTTTCGGTAGAGTACGTTGTTTTTCGTTGATTCTGGACACAACTCCTACTTTCGTAACTTTTTTTGGGTTCGTTGATTCGTAATTTTCCGTGTCTCTCTCACAACGACGCTGCCTATTATGCCTAATGTGCTTCGAATGGATTTGTACTTTTCTAAATACATTGCGGTTATTTGTAACGATTCGAAATCTCGTATTTTACTTTCGTTTTTTACATGCGGCTATAGGCTCCGCCCCTGTACACCATTTTGAGAGGGTTCAGCACGGTGAGGGAGAAGCAGAGAGCAGAGCAGAGTGAGTGTTATTGTGCTTCGAATGGATTCGAAATCTCGTATTTTACTTTCGTTTTTTACATGCGGCTATAACCTCCGCCCCTGTACACCATTTTGAGAGGGAGTTCAGCACGGTGTGGGAGAAGCAGAGAGCAGAGTGAGTGTTATTGTGCTTCGTATGGATTCGTACATTCGTAACTTTTTCATAACGAATTATGCCGAAGACATTCGGGCATTCGCTATTTGCGGTATAATTTATTTCGGATTCGGTCTTATTCGTAATTGCTTTGTTCGGAAATTCGAATGCTTCCGAATGTCCGAAAGTTGCTAAATTCGGACGAATTTCAATTCGTTACGAAACGAATTGCACAAGCCTACTGGCAAGCACCAGCGGCCTAGTACAGCCTGGACGTACATCCAGCACTGCAGTAACACTTGGTGACGTGGCGAGTCCCATAAGTGCAGTTCAAGCTGGCGAGGTGGCAAGCACAAGTAGTGTCCCGCTGCCACCAAGAAGACAAAGGCAGGCCCGTCGTGCCCATACTGCCCTTCCTGCAGAATTCGCCTATCCTGATTGGGTCCCCACCACTTCTGCAGAACCCGTACTTCCCCCATTCACTGCCCAACCCGGTATTCAGGTGGAAACAGCTGATTTTATGCCAATCGATTTTTATTCGCTGTTTTTCACGGAAGATCTCTATAGATCTATTGTGGACCAGAGTAATTTGTATGCTGGTCAATTTATCGCCGCTAACCCCCAGTTGCCTAAAATTGCCAGAAATTGGAAACCAATTACGGTTTCCGAATTTAAGACCTTTCTGGGCCTTTCCCTCAACATGGGCACACATAAATTTCCGTCATTGCGTGCTTATTGGTCCACGCACCCAATTGACCACATGCCCGTGTTCTCTGCCTCCATGTCCAGAGCACGATACGAGCAGATTTTGCGGTTCATGCACTTCAACGACAATGAACTTTGTCGTCCACGTGGGGACCCTGAATACGACCGGCTCTATAAAATTCGGCCCCTCATAAACCACTTCAACGAACGTTTTGCAGCCTTGTTTACTCCCGATCAAGTTGTCTGCGTTGATGAGTCCCTGATTAAATTTTCTGGCCGCTTGTCTTTCAAGCAGTACCTTCCCAGCAAGCGTGCCAGATACGGGGTCAAGCTCTACAAGTTCTGTGACAGGGCAACAGGCTATGTAGTGAACTTTACGGTTTATGAGGGAAAAGACAGTCAGATTGAGTCGGTCAACTGCCCGGATTACATAGGGAGCGCTGGCAAGATAGTGTGGAACTTGGTGTCACCCTTATTCGGAAAGGGGTACCACTTGTATGTGGACAATTATTACACGAGCGTGCCACTGTTTAGTCACTTGTTTGATCATAAGATTGGAGCATGTGGCACCGTGCGACCTAATCGCCGGGGCTTTCCCCAGCGGCTTGTAGATGCCCGTCTTAGGCTGGGGGAGAGAGCCTGCTTGAAGTGTAATAACTTGCTCGCTATGAAGTGGAGGGACAATAAGAATGTTTTCCTTCTTACCTCCCTTCATGCAGACACGACAGTCCAAATTCGTACGGCGACTGGTGTTGTGGAGAAACCCCTCTGTGTCCACGAATATAACCAAAATATAGGAGGGGTGGACCTCAACGACCAGTTGATGGCGCCGTATCTAATTGACCGTAAGGCGAGACGCTGGTACAAAAAAGTGTCTCTATCATTATTCCAATTGGCTTTGCTGAACGCTCATGTGCTATACAGAGCTTCAGGCGGGACGTTATCTCTTCTAAAATTCCAGAATGAGATAGTCACAGAACTCCTGTATCCAGGCGGTTCTGCACCTCACCATCCCCAACCAAATGCAGTAAGCCGGCTGCATGAGAGGCATTATTTGTATGTCCTCCCGAGTACCCCTACCCAAAGCCACCCCCAAAAAAGATGTCGTGTCTGTAGCAAGCGCGGATTTAGGCGTGACACCCGTAGTTTTTGTCCACTCTGTCCTGACAAGCCTGGTCTTTGCCAAGGTGAATGTTTTGAACGCTACCACTCAAAAGTGAAGTTTTAGCGTAGGGTACAGCATTTCACAGACTAGGACACACTTACACAGGGTCTCCCAAGATGCCATTACATTTTGAGAGACCCGAACCATTACAGTTGTAAAGTTACAAAAAAAAGTGTAAAAAAGAAAAAAAAAACGTAAAAAACAAAACACAAAAAAAATATAAAATAAAAAACCAAAAATAGTTGTCGTTTTATTGTTCTCTCTCTCTCTATTTTCTCTCTATTGTTCTGCTCTTTTTTTACTGTATTCTATTCTGCAATGTTTTATCATGCTTGCTTTTCAGGTATGTAATTTTTTGTTTTCAGGTGCGCCATTCAACTGCAGCGCGGAATTATTTATCTTGACAGCAACAGCGTTTGCTCCCACGATACATAAAGCCGTGACTCCAGTGCTGTAGGAGGTGATTTCACCACCACAGTTAAAAAAAAGAGCATATATGCCGAAGCATGGGGGCAGCAGGGGCGGAGGAGCGATTTTGCTCCTAATGCCGCGTACATACGGTCGAAATTCCGACCGTGTGTACGCGGCATAACTTTTTTGCGGGAGGATGCCCCCATGCTTCGGCATATATATATTTTAGGCACAGGTTGCGTTAAAACATTTTTTTATTTTTTACTAGGTTTTGTTTTGGTATTTGCTTTGCAGGTATGGCATGGTAAGGTCTTACTGTTGTACTGTAATGTTACTTTGTTTTAATGTTAACCACCATTTGCTTAGCAGGTACGCCATTCAGTTGCAGCGCGGATCTATTTATCTTGACAGCAACAGCGTTTGCTCCCACGATACATAAAGCCGTGACTCCAACGCTGTAGGAGGTGATTTCACCACCACAGTTAAAAAAAAGAGCATATATGCCGAAGCATGGGGGCAGCAGGGGCGGAGGAGCGATTTTGCTCCTAATGCCGCGTACATACGGTCGAAATTCCGACCGTGTGTACGCGGCATAACTTTTTTGCGGGAGGATGCCCCCATGCTTCGGCATATATATATTTTAGGCACAGGTTGCGTTAAAACATTTTTTTATTTTTTACTAGGTTTTGTTTTGGTATTTGCTTTGCAGGTATGGCATGGTAAGGTCTTACTGTTGTACTGTAATGTTACTTTGTTTTAATGTTAACCACCATTTGCTTAGCAGGTACGCCATTCAGTTGCAGCGCGGATCTATTTATCTTGACAGCAACAGCGTTTGCTCCCACGATACATAAAGCCGTGACTCCAACGCTGTAGGAGGTGATTTCACCACCACAGTTAAAAAAAAGAGCATATATGCCGAAGCATGGGGGCAGCAGGGGCGGAGGAGCGATTTTGCTCCTAATGCCGCGTATATACGGTCGAAATTCCAACGGAGGCTTATCCGTGGAAAAGTCCGACCGTGTGTACGCGGCATAACCTTTTATGCCGCGTACATACGGTCGAAATTCCGACGAAGGCTTGACCGTGTGTACGCGGCATAACTTTTTTACGGGAGGATGCCCCCATGCTTCGGCATATATGCCCATCATTAGAAGTGGGTGGATGAAGGGAGGTATTCTAATGGTGGGCATACCCACCAATCAATCTCTTTTTTTCGTTCAGCCAATAGGCTGTATGAAAAAAAAGATTACAATACATGTCCAACAAGGACCAGCAACGTACTGGTATGTTGCTGGACTTTGAATGTTTATACCAGAATGATGCCTGCGGGTTTAGGTATCATCTTGGTATCATTCTTTTCAGCCAGCAGCCGGCTTTCATGTAAAAGCAATTCTAGCAGATAATTAGCCTCTAGACTGCTTTTACAAGCAGTGGGAGGGAATGTCCCCCCCCCGGATATAAAAAGCGCCATTGGGAAATTGGGAAAGCATTTTATCACACCGATCTTGGTGTGGTCAGATGCTTTGAGGGCAGAGGAAAGATCTAGGGTCTAACCCCCCAATTTTTTTCAAAAAAAGAGTACCTGTCACTACCTATTGCTATCATAGGGGATATTTACATTCCCTGAGATAACGATAAAAATGGTAAAAAAATAAAATATGGAAGGCACAGTTTAAAAATAAAATAAAAAAGCCAAGTAAATAATAAAAAAAAAAGCACCGCTGTCCCCCCCTGCTATTGCGCAAAGGCGAACGCAAGCGTCGGTCTAGCGTCATATGTAAACAGCAATTGCATCATGCATGTGAGGTATCACCGCGAAGGTCAGATCGAGGGCAGTCATTTTAGCAGTAGACCTCCTCTGTAAATCTAACGTGGTAACCTGTAAAGGCTTTTAAATGCTTTTAAAAATGAATGTAGTTTTGTCGCCGCTGCGCGTTTGTGCGCAATTTTAAAGCATGTCGTGTTTGGTATCCATGTACTCGGCCTATGATCATCTTTTTTATTTCATCAAACATTTGGGCAATATAGTGTTTTTTAGTGCATTAAAAATAAAAAAAGTGTGTTTTTCCCCCAAAAAATGCGTTTGAAAAATCGCTGCGCAAATACTGTGTGGAAAAAAAAAATGCAACACCCACTATTTTAATCTGTAGGGCCTTTGCTTTAAAAAAATATATAATGTTTGGGGGTTCAACATAATTTTCTTGCAAAAAAAAATTTTCTTTCATGTAAACAAAAAGTGTCAGAAAGGGCTTTGTCTTCAAGTGGTTAGAAGAGTGGATGATGTGTGACATAAGCTTCCTAATGTTGTGCATAAAATGCCAGGACAGTTCAAAACCCCCCCAAATGACCCCATTTTGGAAAGTAGACACCCCAAGCTATTTGCTGAGAGGCATGTTGAGCCCATTGAATATTTTTTTTTTTTGTCCCAAGTGATTGAATAATGACCACAAAAAAAAAAAAAAAAAAAAATGTACAAAAAGTTGTCACTAAATTATATATTGCTCAAACATGCCATGGGCATATGTGGAATTACACCCCAAAATACATTCTGTTGCTTCTCCTGAGTACGGGGATACCACATGTGTGGGACTTTTTGGGAGCCTAGTCGCGTACGGGACCCCAAAAACCAAGCACCGCCTTCAGGATTTCTATGGGTGTAAATTTTTGATTTCACTCCTCACTGCCTATCACAGTTTCGGAGGCCATGGAATGCCCAGATGGCACAAAACCCCCCCAAATGACCCCATTTTGGAAAGTAGACACCCCAAGCTATTTGCTGAGAGGTATGTTGAGTATTTTGCAGATCTCGCTTTTTGTCACAAAGTTTTGAAAATGTAAAAAAAGAAAAAAAAAAAGAAAAAAAAATGTCTTTCTTAATTTTCAAAAACAAATGAGAGCTGTAAAATACTCACCATGCCTCTCAGCAAATAGCTTGGGGTGTCTACTTTCCAAAATGGGGTCATTTGTGGGGGTTTTGGGCTATTTTGACATTTTATGGCCTTCAAAACTGTGATAGGTAGTGAGGAGTGAAATCAAAAATTTATGCCCTTAGAAACCGTGAAGGCGGTGCTTGGTTTTTGGGGTCCCGTACGCGGCTAGGCTCCCAAAAAGTCCCACACATGTGGTATCCCCGTACTCAGGAGAAGCAGCAGAATGTATTTTGGGGTGTAATTTCACATATAACCATGGCATGTGTGAGCAATATATCATTTAGTGACAACTTTTTGTACATTTTTTTTTCTTTTTGTCATTATTCAATCATTTGGGACAAAAAAAAAAAATATTCAATGGGCTCAACATGCCTCTCAGCAAATAGCTTGGGGTGTCTACTTTCCAAAATGGGGTCATTTGGGGGGGTTTTGTGCCATCTTGGCATTTTATGGCCTTCAAAACTGTGATAGGTAGTGAGGAGTGAAATCAAAAATTTATGCCCTTAGAAACCTTGAAGGCGGTGCTTGGTTTTTGGGGTCCCGTACGCGGCTAGGCTCCCAAAAAGTCCCACACATGTGGTATCCCCGTACTCAGGAGAAGCAGCAGAATGTATTTTGGGGTGTCATTTCACATATGCCCATGGCATGTGTGAGCAATATATCATTTAGTGACAACTTTGTGCAAAAAAAAAAAAGTTTGTCATATTCCCGCAACTTGTGGCAAAATATAAAATATTCCATGGACTGAACATGCCTCTCAGTAAATAGCTTGGGGTGTCTACTTTCCAAAATGGGGTCATTTGGGGGGGTTTTGTGCTATTTTGGCATTTTATGGCCTTCGAAACTGTGATAGGTAGTGAGGAGTGAAATCAAAAATTTGCGCCCTTAGAAATCCTGAAGGCGGTGCTTGGTTTCCGGGGTCCCGTACGTGGCTAGGCTCCTAAAAAGTCCCACACATGTGGTATCCCCGTACTCAGGAGAAGCAGCAGAATGTATTTTGGGGTGCAATTCCACATATAACCATGGCATGTGTGAGCAATATATCATTTAGTGACAACTTTTTGTAATTTTTTTTTTTTTTTTTTTTTGTCATTATTCAATCACTTGGGACGAAAAAAAAAAATATTCAATGGGCTCAACATGCCTCTCAGCAATTTCCTTGGGGTGTCTACTTTCCAAAATGGGGTCATTTGGGGGGGTTTTGTACTGCCCTGCCATTTTAGCACCTCAAGAAATGAGATAGGCAGTCATAAATTTAAAGCTGTGTAAATTTCAGAAAATGTACCCTAGTTTGTAAACGCTATAACTTTTGCGCAAACCAATAAATATACGCTTATTGACATTTTTTTTACTAAAGACATGTGGCTGAATACATTTTGGCCTAAATGTATGACTAAAATTGAGTTTATTCGATTTTTCTTATAACAAAAATTAGAAAATATCATTTTTTTTCAAAATTTTCGGTCTTTTTCTGTTTATATCGCAAAAAATAAAAATCGCAGAGGCAATCAAATACCATTAAAAGAAAGCTCTATTTGTGGGAAGAAAAGGACGCAAATTTCATTTGGGTACAACATTGCATGTCCGCACAATTTACAGTTAAAGCAGCGCAGTGCCGAATCCCAAAAACAGGCTTGGTCCTAATGGCCCGAAATGGTCCGGGGCTTAAGTGGTTAAAAAAACATTTTTTCTAGGGACAGAAAACTATAGGTAGGAAGAGTGTCAGTTTCTTTCACTGTGATAATCCTTGTTTCTAGGGACAGGGAAGGACAGTGAGGGAAATTCTACTTGTGCTATAGTGTGCTAAAGCATTGATCATCAATCAGCTTTAAACAAACATTTTTTCTAGGGACAGAAAACTATAGGTAGGAAGAGTGTCAGTTTCTTTCACTGTGATAATCCTTGTTTCTAGGGACAGGGAAGGACAGTGAGGGAAATTCTCCTTGTGCTATAATGTGCTAAAGCATTGATCATCAACCATCTTTAAAAAAACATTTTTTCTAGGGACAGAAAACTATAGGTAGGAAGAGTGTCAGTTTCTTTCACTGTGATAATCCTTGTTTCTAGGGACAGGGAAGGACAGTGAGGGAAATTCTCCTTGTGCTATAGTGTGCTAAAGCATTGATCATCAACCATCTTTAAAAAAACATTTTTTCTAGGGACAGAAAACTATAGGTAGGAAGAGTGTCAGTTTCTTTCACTGTGATAATCCTTGTTTCTAGGGACAGGGAAGGACAGTGAGGGAAATTCTACTTGTGCTATAGTGTGCTAAAGCATTGATCATCAATCAGCTTTAAAAAAACATTTTTTCTAGGGACAGAAAACTATAGGTAGGAAGAGTGTCAGTTTCTTTTACTGTGATAATCCTTGTTTCTAGGGACAGGGAAGGACAGTGAGGGAAATTCTCCTTGTGCTATAGTGTGCTAAAGCATTGATCATCAACCGTCTTTAAAAAAACATTTTTTCTAGGGACAGAAAACTATAGGTAGGAAGAGTGTCAGTTTCTTTCACTGTGATAATCCTTGTTTCTAGGGACAGGGAAGGACAGTGAGGGAAATTCTCCTTGTGCTATAGTGTGCTAAAGCATTGATCATCAACCGTCTTTAAAAAAACATTTTTTCTAGGGACAGAAAACTATAGGTAGGAAGAGTGTCAGTTTCTTTCACTGTGATAATCCTTGTTTCTAGGGACAGGGAAGGACAGTGAGGGAAATTCTCCTTGTGCTATAGTGTGCTAAAGCATTGATCATCAACCGTCTTTAAAAAAACATTTTTTCTAGGGACAGAAAACTATAGGTAGGAAGAGTGTCAGTTTCTTTCACTGTGATAATCCTTGTTTCTAGGGACAGGGAAGGACAGTGAGGGAAATTCTCCTTGTGCTATAGTGTGCTAAAGCATTGATCATCAACCATCTTTAAAAAAACATTTTTTCTAGGGACAGAAAACTATAGGTAGGAAGAGTGTCAGTTTCTTTCACTGTGATAATCCTTGTTTCTAGGGACAGGGAAGGACAGTGAGGGAAATTCTCCTTGTGCTATAGTGTGCTAAAGCATTGATCATCAACCGTCTTTAAAAAAACATTTTTTCTAGGGACAGAAAACTATAGGTAGGAAGAGTGTCAGTTTCTTTCACTGTGATAATCCTTGTTTCTAGGGACAGGGAAGGACAGTGAGGGAAATTCTCCTTGTGCTATAGTGTGCTAAAGCATTGATCATCAACCGTCTTTAAAAAAACATTTTTTCTAGGGACAGAAAACTATAGGTAGGAAGAGTGTCAGTTTCTTTCACTGTGATAATCCTTGTTTCTAGGGACAGGGAAGGACAGTGAGGGAAATTCTCCTTGTGCTATAGTGTGCTAAAGCATTGATCATCAACCATCTTTAAAAAAACATTTTTTCTAGGGACAGAAAACTATAGGTAGGAAGAGTGTCAGTTTCTTTCACTGTGATAATCCTTGTTTCTAGGGACAGGGAAGGACAGTGAGGGAAATTCTACTTGTGCTATAGTGTGCTAAAGCATTGATCATCAATCAGCTTTAAAAAAACATTTTTTCTAGGGACAGAAAACTATAGGTAGGAAGAGTGTCAGTTTCTTTCACTGTGATAATCCTTGTTTCTAGGGACAGGGAAGGACAGTGAGGGAAATTCTCCTTGTGCTATACTGTGCTAAAGCATTCCTCATCAACCATCTTTGAAATCCTTGTTTTTTGGACAGTCAGGGAAATTGTCGTTGTGCTATTCTGTGCGAAAGCAATCATCCTCAACCATATTTAGAAATCCTTAAGTAAAGGGACAGAGAAGGACACCTGAAGGTAGCCCTTATTGCTTTTTTCCCATCTCCCTGCAGGCCATCTATTAGAATGTCTGGAAGGCAAACAAGGAGAGGCAGACAGTCAGGAGGCAATAAAAGAGGGCAAGCAGGCTCTGTGTCTGGGGGCAACAGTGCTGGTCGTGGACGCGGTGCATTGTCATCAGCACATGGCCATGGGACACGCTTGTCCTTCTTTTCGGCAGCTGGACATGTTGAGCCACATCATGCCGAAGACTTGGTAGAGTGGATGACCAAGCCCTCCTCCTCCTCCTCATCCTCTCTCACCCAGGCTCAGGGTACTGGCAAAGCAGCTGCCAAAGCGTCCTCTTCCCTGGTATCAATGTCAGACTCATCATCAGTCACTCCTTCCCTAGACCCACCATGTCCTCCTCCTGAGGAGTCCCCCGAACTGTTTGAGCACAGTGTTGGGTACATGCTCCAGGAGGATGCCCAGCGTTTCGAAGGGTCTGATGATGAAACCCAGCTACAGGAAGGCAGTAGCGTGAGAGCAGACAGAGGGGATGCTCAAGAAGGACACCAATCTGGCAGTCATGTTCCAGCAGCTGCAGCATACTGCCAGATTGGCTCCAGTGATGAGGAGGGAGGGGATGATGAGGTCACTGACTCCACGTGGGTGCCTAATAGGAGAGAGGAGGAGGAGGAGGATGAGGAGGAGGCACATCTCCAACGAGGCAGGATGCCCTTTGGTGGCCAGCGTAAAGGCAGTACACCGACGGAATCACACCGCAGAGCTCCGCCTGTGCAGGGCGCTGCCTCTGCCCGTCATTCAAAAAGTTCTTTGGTGTGGGCCTTTTTTGAGGCTAGTGCATCAGATCGCACAGCTGCTGTTTGCAACATATGTCTCAAGCGTATATCGCGTGGCCAAAACATCAGCCGCTTGGGTACCACATGCCTGACCAGACATATGTTGACCTGCCATGCAGCTCTTTGGCAAGCCTACCTCAAAGACCCACACCAAAGAACAAAGCGGACCTCTCCTTGCACCGCATCAGCTGGGATCTCCAACCCCACTATAACTTCAGTCCTGTCTGAAACATGCACTGAGAGGAATGAAGGTGTAGAATTAGGTGTGTCACAGCCAAGTAGTTGCGGCCACTCTGCTAGCAGTACACCGACGTCCGATTCTAGCAGGCAAATTTCCCTGCCCCAGCTGCTGGACCGTCGAAAGAAGTTCACTCCCAGCCATCCACATGCCCAGCGGTTGAATGCTAGCTTGGCTAAATTGCTAGCGCTTCAACTGCTGCCTTTTCAGTTGGTAGACTCGGCCCCCTTCCGTGAGTTTGTGCAATGTGCGGTTCCTCAGTGGCAGGTTCCCAAACGCCACTTTTTCTCACGGAAGGCTATTCCGGCTCTCTACCGGCATGTGGAAGGCAATGTCTTGGCCTCGCTGGACAGGGCGGTCAGCGGTAAGGTGCATATTACCGCTGACTCATGGTCCAGCAGGCATGGACAGGGACGTTACCTTTCTTTCACGGCCCATTGGGTCACTCTTTTGGCAGCTGGGAAGGATGCAGGACAAGGTGCAGTAGTGTTGGAGGTTGTTCCACCGCCACGCCTCCAAAATGCTACTACTGGTTGTGACACACCTCTCTCCTCCACCCCCTCCTCTTCTTCTTCCTCCATGGCCTCTTCCTGTGGTTTGTCCTCTGAACCAGTGGTGCTCCGTAGCCGTTCAAGGGGCTACGCAAGTACGCAGGCAAAAAGATGCCATGCCGTGCTTGCGCTGGTGTGTTTGGGGGACAGAAGCCACACTGGGGCAGAGGTCCTGTCTGCTCTGCAGGGCCAGGCCGAGAGGTGGTTGACGCCACGCCAGCTTAAGCCAGGAATGGTGGTTTGCGACAATGGCACCAACCTCCTCTCCGCCCTCCGACAGGGACAACTGACCCATGTGCCCTGTGTGGCTCACGTCCTTAACCTGGTGGTGCAGCGGTTCTTGGGCAGGTACCCGGGCTTACAGGATGTCCTGAGGCAGGCCAGGAAAGTCTGTGTGCATTTCCGCAGATCGTATAATGCCAGTGCTCGCCTGGCTGAGTTGCAAAAGGAGTTGAACCTGCCCAAGAACCGCCTTATATGTGACATGCCCACCAGGTGGAACTCAACGTTGGCCATGCTGCAGCGGCTGCACACGCAGCAGAGGGCCATCAATGAGTACCTGTGCGACTACGGCACCAGGACAGGGTCAGGGGAGCTTGGTTTTTTTTCTCCACGCCAGTGGGGCATGATCAGGGATGCATGCACTGTCCTGGCACCATTTGAGGAGGCCACGAGGATGGTGAGCAGTAACAGTGCATGCATCAGTGACACTGTACCTCTTGTCCACCTGTTGGAGCACACGCTGCGTGGAATAATGGACAGGGCACTTGAGGCAGAACAGAGGCAGGAAGAGGAGGACTTCCTTGCCTCTCAAGGCCCCCTTTACCCAGACAGTGTTCCTTCTGTCCCACCCATCGCACAGGAAGAGGAGGAGGAGGAGGAGGATTGTGTCAGCATGGAGGTGGAGGCTGGCACTCAGCATCATCAGCAGCAGTCTTTTAGGGATGATTTACAGTCCCAAGAAACCAGTGGACTTGTACGTGGCTGGGAGGAGGTGGCTGCGGATCATGTCGTCCTTAGTGACCCAGAGGACTCCGGACCGAATGCCTCAGCAAACCTACGCTGCATGGCCTCCCTGATCCTGCAAAGTCTGCGGAAGGATCCTCGTATTCTTCGGATCAAGGAGAGGGACCATTACTGGCTGGCCACTCTCCTTGATCCACGGTACAAGGGTAAGGTTGCGGACCTTATGTTACCGTCGCAGAGGGAGCAGAGGATGAGACAACTCCGGGAGGCCTTGCAGAAAGGTCTGTGCAACGCGTTCCCAGAGACTGGGAGGTTACAAACTCCTGGTCCTGGACAACGAGTTGCTGAGGCTTCGGCCAGTCAAAGAAGGAGCGGTGGGGAAGGTGGCCGTCTGACCGATGCGTTCAGACAATTCTTTAGTCCGCAGCCCCAAAGTATGATCGGTTCCAGCAACCATCGCCAGCGTCTGATAAACATGGTGCAGGAATATCTAGGGGCAAGGTCAGACTTGGACACCTTCCCCACCGAAAATCCTCTGGCTTACTGGGTCTTGAGGATGGATCACTGGCCAGAGCTTGCACAGTATGCAATTGAGCTACTGGCCTGTCCTGCATCCAGCGTTCTTTCGGAACGCACATTCAGTGCTGCTGGAGGATTTGTCACAGATCACAGGGTGGGCCTGTCCACCGACTCGGTTGATCGACTGACTTTCATCAAGATGAACCAGTCTTGGATCACCACCAGCTACCACACACCTGATGCTGATATAACAGACTAATTGATTTTAACATGTCACATCCCTTCAAGACTGATGCTGATGCTGAGTGCCTGTGCTGTTATGTTGACTGGCTATCCTCCTCCTCCGAGTCCTCAATGATACGATTGATGATGATAGCTTGGAAGATCATTTTTGTTTATGGGTGCCGCCACCAGTGGCTAAGGCCCAATTTTTCAGCCCCTGTTTAACAGGGGCGTGTAATTACAATTTTTGAAGCAATACTTTGCAACAGGGCTCATTGCTGTGCTCCAAGTACAGTATCTGTGAGGGGTTGGAGTGTTGTGCCACCAGTGCCTAAGGCCCAATTTTTCAGCCCCTGTTTAACAGGGGCGTTTCATTACAATTTTTGAAGCAATACTTTGCAACAGGGCTCATTGCTGTGCTCCAAGTACAGTATCTGTGAGGGGTTGGAGTGTTGTGCCACCAGTGCCTAAGGCCCAATTTTTCAGCCCCTGTTTAACAGGAGCGTGTCATTACAATTTTTGAAGCAATACTTTGCAACAGGGCTCATTGCTGTGCTCCAAGTACAGTATCTGTGAGGGGTTGTAGTGTTGTGCCACCAGTGCCTAAGGCCCAATTTTTCAGCCCCTGTTCAACAGGGGCATGTAATTACAATTCTTGATCTAATAATTCACAGCAGGGCCCATTGCTGCACCCACCAAGAGTAACTCTGAGGGCTTACAGTGTTGTGGCAATGCCACCACCACCACCACCACGAAAGGCCCAATTTTTCAGCCCCTGTTCAAAAGGGGCATGTAATTACAATTCTTGATCTAATAATTCACAGCAGGGCCCATTCCTGCACCCACCAAGAGTAACTCTGAGGGCTTACAGTGTTGTGGCAACACCACCACCACCACCACCACCACGAAAGGCCCAATTTTTCAGCCCCTGTTCAACAGGGGCATGCAATTACAATTCTTGATCTAATAATTCACAGCAGGGCCCATTGCTGCACCCACCAAGAGTAACTGTCAGGGCTTACAGTGTTGTGGCACCAGCACCACCATCAAAGGCCCAATTTTTACTACCACTGTTCAACAATTATATGTAATTAAAATTCCTGATATAATAGTTGACAGCAGGGCGTTCCAGCACCAACCAAGAGTAACTGTGAGTGCTTACAGTGTTGTGCCAACACCAACAACTAAGGGGCCTATTTCTGCAGAGTATATACGGCAGGTCCCTACTTTCAAACATCCAACTTACAAACGACTCCTACTTGCAAAAGCAAGAAGACAACAGGAAGTGAGAGGAAATCTACCCCTTGGAAGGAAAATTCTCTCCTGTAAGAATTAATATGGGAGAAAGGTGTCTCCTCTGTACTGATGCTTTATCACCAATCCTTGTTTCAAGAAAAACACCACATTTCAAAAACAGTTGTCATTGGGACGGAAAGTGAGGTGAAATGTTCTGAACAGGGGCACAGACAGCAAAACAAATGTTACAGGGGTGATAACCCTTACCTATGTTTTCCAAAAAGTTTAAAAATAGATTTTTGGGCTGGAGCTACACTTAAACAATGTACCTGTTCAAAATTACAAACAGATTCTACATAAGAACAAACCTACAGTCCCTGTCTTGTATGCACCGCCTGTATACGGCTGTTCAGAGTATATAGGGCCTTTTTTATTTTATGTGCGGGGTTCCCCTTAATATCCATACAAGACCCAAAGGGGCTGGTAATGGGCTGGGGTGGGGGGGGGGGGGGTCATGGGGTAGCTATGCCATTTTTCTTAAAGATTTTCATCCATATTACCGGGACCAGACATTACATTAAAGCCGCAAGCAGTTTTAAATGGCTTTTTTTTCCTTTAGAAGTGTCATTTTGTGCAGGGACAGTTCTAAACACGGGAAACACGTGGCACTTCACAGGCATACTTTAGACACCCCCCAGGTACGATATTTAAAGGAATATTTGACTTTTTTTTTTCACTTTATGCATCATTAAAATGACTGCTCCCGAAAAACGACCGTTTTTAAAACTTCTTTTTGCATTGATACATGTCCCCTGGTGCAGAACCCGGGTTCCCAAACCCTTTTTAGGACAATAACATGCATAATAGTCGTTATAATTAGCACTTTAGAATTCGAACGTTCGCATCCATTGTATTTAATAGGGTTCTAATGTTCGTACGAACTTTCGGTCCGTTCGCGGGTTCTGGTGCGAACCGAACCCGGGGGTGTTCGGCTCATCACTAGTTAGGATTACCCCAGAGGGGGAGGAGAGGTGATAGTGTCTCGAGGGAGCTAAAACGGGTCCTGGCCCTGTGCCATATCGTGATAGTTGTACGCATCAAGTCCGTGATGCCAGGGTGGGATCTCGTCCCCCTGAACACCACGTTACTAAGGGAGGAATATGACCCCCATTATGGCCGCTTCCAGAGTCACTGCCGGGTTATCGCGGGGTTGGAAGTTATACAAGTCCTTACTTGATCCAGTGCTGTGCCCGCCTCATGCAGTCAAATCCTGTAATGGGGAGGAGAGGGATGAGCTGCACTGTCTGTGTCTATGGACGCAGCAGCGTGGCTCGGGAGCCAGCATGCAGGTGTGCCCCCATAGTAAGCTGCTTGCTTACTAGAGGAAGAGGAGGAGCCAGGAGTGTCGGCAGGGGACCCAAGAAGAGGTTTGGATTCGCTCTGTGCAGTTCCATTGCACATAGCAGGGAAGTATATAAACCGTTATTTAAAAAAAATATATAGTGTTCATAATTGCTTTAACCACCGCGGCCTCTGGAAGATTTTTACCCCCAGGCCATTTTTTGCTATTTGGCACTGCACTACTATAACTACCAATTTCATGGGCATGCAAATAGAGCTTTCTTTTGGTGGTATTTTTTTTTTTTTACTTTCTGCTATAAAACCTATCCAATAAAAAAAAAATCTAATTTCTTCATACATTTTGGCAAAAATATATTCTGCTACATGTCTTGGATAAAAAAAAAAAAAAATCCAGATAAGTGTATATTCTTTGTTTTGCGTAATGGTTATAGCGCCATCAACCACTTATAGTGGGACTGTGATAATGCGGCGGACAAGCTGACACTGACGCATGGAGCGGAACTTTTTAATCCTGCAGAAGGAATAAAGTGGACCTCCACAATCGCATGTACATTTGTCAATCAGCGGAGCACAGGTCAGATCAGTCACAAGATGGTGCTTCAATAGCATGCATGTATCCCATGACCCAAAGTACAAATGGAGATCACTCAACTCATCCCACGACCCAGTCACCAGCATCCCTCGCTATTGGGGGAAATCCCTAATAAAGAAGCTCAGGGCAGCTGCCATTTTAATTCAGTTGGGCCAAGAGTGGGATTGACACTAAAGCCCCCATACACGGTCGGACTTCCATCGGACTTTTCCCTGGATTTTTGTCCGAACGGAGTTTGCCGGGCACATCCATAGCATACAGGACTTTTCTGCAAACTTTCCCAAAACTTTTTGCAACATCATGTGGTTTTTCTACTCTTTTCTGCCACCCTTTGGTCAACTTCTGCAATTGTTAGTTGATTTTAACATTAGTTGTTTTGTCCATCGGACAAAAGTCCGATGGTTTTCTGTACACACGGTAGGACTTTGCTCCATCTGACTTTTGTTGGGCAAAAGTTTGTCCGTTTGCAGACCCAACTTTTGTCCGATGAAAAGACAAAAAAAAACAAAAAAGTTTGTCCGATGGCGCGTACACACGGTCGGATTGTTGGTCCAACTTGCTCAAAATGAAGTTTGTTGGCCAAAAGTCCTACCGTGTGTACGGGGCTTTAGGCTGGCAGCCCAGGAGTCTCAATCCACTTGCCCCGTATCCTAAAACATTTATCAGGTATACTAGATGGGTATAAATATCTTTCCATCCAGACAGTACTATTTGTTGCTTCCACATGCAAGTGTTTCGAAGGTTCAGAGTAGTCTACTGCATAAAGATTCGTTTCAGAGGCTTCAAAACTGCTTCCTAGATTTAAGGCTCATCTCCTCCTATAATACAAGTATGATGGGCTCTAGGGATGTCCATTTGGAACCCTGTATTAATTGCTGGTGGCAGCGCCATAGTGCTGTACTATCTTCTGGTACTTCTACAGCATGTGATGGAGATAAGCTTTTTATTTTTATTTTTTTGGGTAAGGCTGTAAAGGAGTTACAACTTTTAGCTAGTGATTAGCACAATGTGTCCCCCTAGGAAGATGTACTCTTAAGCGGTCACTAGGACAAGGCAGCAAGGAAATATCCCACCAGTGACCGTTATCACCAGGAGTAGAAGGGTAATCTCCCAAAGGGAACATTTAAGGGTGGGTCATGTCACCAAGGCAGGAAGGTATGGAGAAATATCTGCAATGACTACACAAAAATGAAAGTCTGGCAGTAGTTAAAACCTGTTCCTACTCTAACTGAACAAAAAAATCTCTCCCAAGTTTTATCCACGAGTCACAGTGGGGCAGCTACTGTATACCAAACTGTTTCAGAACCCACATTGGCTACAGGAAACACATTTGTGTCATACTAGCTTCATGTACAGCGGGTAAAATAAGTATTGAACATGTCACCATTTTTCTAGGTAAATTTCTAAATGTGCTATTGATATGAATTTTTCACCATGTCGGTAACAACCCATGCAATCAATACATACAAAGAAACCAAACCAGTTCAGACATTAAGTTATATGTAATAAAATGGAATGACACAGGGAAAATGTATTTAATGCCTGAAGAATGTCAAGACACCAGCTGAAATCTATCAGTAATTGGAAAGCACTCCTGCCCCTTGTTAGTGCAAATTATTATCAGCTGGTTCAGTCTTCAACTGATGGCCTATAAAAAGGTGTCTCATTACCAAGGTGTCACACAAAAAACATCTCATGATGGGTAAAAGCAAAGAGCTCTCAAGACTTTTGCAGCCTTATTGTTGCAAAACATACTGATGGCATTGGTTACAGAAAGATTTCTAAACTTCTGAATGTTCCAGTGAGCACTGTTGGGGCCATAATTCGGAAGTGCAAAGAACATAATTTGACCATTATCCGGCCATGACCAGGTGTTCCACGCAAGATTTCTGACAGAATTGCTGAAGAAAAAGCATGTTGAAGTTTGTTTAAAGTTTGCTGCACAATATTTAGTCAAGCCTGTGAAATACTGGGAGAATATAGTCTGGTCAGATGAGACCAAAATTGAACACTTTGGATGCCATAATACACACCATGTTTGGAGGTCAAATGGCACTGCACATCGCCTTAAAAACACCATACCAATGGTGAAGTTTGGCAGCTGGAACATCATGGTGTGGTGCTGTTTTTCAGCATACGGTACTGGCGATTGTCATGTCATTGAAGGAAGGATGAATGCAAAAATGTACCAAGACATTCTTGATAAAAATCTGCTGCTAACTACCAGGATGATGAAGATGAAACGAGAGTGGACATTTCAGCAAGACAATAACTTCAAATGCAAAGCCAAGGAAATTCTCAATTGGTTTCAAAGAAAATAAAGCTGCTAGAATGGCCCAGCCAATCACCTGACTTGAATCCAATAGAAAATCCTATGGAAAGAACTAAAGTTCATAGAAGAGGCCCACAGAAACCTTCAAGATTTGAAGACTGTGTGGAAGAATCAGAACTGAGCAAGGCATGCGACTAGTTTCTCCATACAGGAGGTCTTGAAGCTGTCGTTACCAACAAAGGATTTTGTACGAAGTATTAAATACAATTCACTTAGCATGTTAAATACTTTTTCCCAGTGTCATTCCATTTTATTACACATAACTTAATTTCTGAACTTATTTGCTATGGTTTCTTTGTATGTATGGATTGCATGGGTTGTTACCGACGTGGTGAAAATGTAATTTCAATATAACCTTTAGAAATATATTTACCTAGAAAAATGGTGACGTTTTTAATACTTATTTTACCCGCTGTATAAAGAAAAAATTTACTGGGGTGGGAGATAATGGTGTACAGGTTGCTTAGGATGCACAAACTTAAAAGAAATTCTACAAAAAAAGTAAAAAAAAAATTCACTGCCCCTACCTATAACTGGTCTTCACAGCAAGGAGCACTGGAAGGGCGGACGCATGTAAAAAAAAAAAAAAAGAATTTCCAAGCTCAACTTACCAACCAGTCAGCAACCAACCAAATTCACCTGTCTAATAGTGGGTTAAAAACAGGGGTTTAGTTGCACGCATTTGGTGACTTCTTCAATACTTATTTTACCCGCTGTATAAAGAAAAAATGTGGGGTGGGAGACAATGGTGTACAGGTTGCTTAGGATGCACAAACTTAAAAGAAATACTACTTTAAATGCCCAGGCCAAGTGATCTTAGGGTCACGAAGTGTGTGTGTGTGTGTGTGTGTGTGTGTGTGTGTGGGGGGGGGGGGGTGGTAGGGTAAAGCTTGCTAGAAAATTTAGTTTTAAAGACTGTCATGGAAAATGACATTGCCTGTATTACTCAAGCTACATTGGACATGGAGAACTCTTAGACCCCTTTCACACTGAGGGCGTTTTGCAGGCGCTATAGCGTTAAAAATAGCGCCTGCAAACCGCCCTAAAACAGATGCTCCTTTCACTCTAGTGTGAAAGCCCTAGGGCTTTCACACTGGAGCGGTGCGCTGGCAAGGCGTCAGAAAAAGTCTTGCCAGCAGCTTCTCACCGGTCCTCAATGGGCAGCGCCACCGTACTGCCGGCAAAGCGCCGCTGCAGCGGCGCATTGCGGGCAGTTTTAACCCTTTTTCGGCCGCTAGCAGGGAGTAAAAGCGCCCCACTAGCGGCTGAAATGCGCCACAAATCCGACGGTAAAGCGCCGCTAAAAATGGCGGCGTTTTACCGCCGACGCTCGGGCACAAGCACAGTGTGAAAGGGGTCTTGGCATCTTCTCTTACTAGAATGTTTTTTTTAGAATGTGTTGGATACAGGTAAGCTTGTAAATTTATGTGCCTTACAAGATTTCCTCCTATGAGCAATACGTTTTCTACTAATAAAGTAGACGTGGTGTCCCACACCACATAAGAACTAAACTGCACTTTCCAGGAACAGGAGATGGGTGCATTGTATATAACTTTTTGGATGTCTTTCGAATATTGGCTAAAGGATTCCAATGTTCCAGATTGATAGATATATTTTTATTTTGATGCTTGAGCTATGGAAATGTTTCATGTGAACAGACTGACATTTTACATATGGGGTTCAGCTTGTACAAGAAGAGTGTATATGAGACACCTTTTACACAGCATTTTCAAAGCTGTTGCCAAGTTTCTGAAAGTCCTTTAACCACTTCAATACCATGCACTTATACAGCTTCCTGCCCAAGCCAATTTTGAGCTTTCAGCGCTGTCGCAATTTGAATGACAATTGCGCGGTCATGCTACACTGTACCCAAACAAATTTTTTATCATTTTGTTCCCACCAAGTAAGCTCTCTTTCGGTGGTATTTGATCGCCTCTGCGATTTTTATTTTTTGCACAACAAATAAAAAAAGAGCGAACATTTTGAAAAAAAATATGTTTTTCTTTGTTTCTGTTAATTTTTTTGTAAATAAGTACCTTTTCTACTTCAATGACGGGCACTGATAAGGCGACACTGATGGGCACCGATGAGGTGGCACCAATGAGGTGGCACTGATGAGGTGGCACTGATGATGGGCACTGATGGGCACTGATATGTGGCACTGGTATGCAGCACTGATGGGCACTCATAGGTGGCAATGATTGGCACTCATAGGCGGCACTGATTGGCACTCATAGGTGGCACTGATGGGCACTTATAGGCGGTACTGATAGTCACTTATGGGTGGCACTGATAGGTGGCACAGACGGGCACTGATAGGTGGGCACTTATGGGCACGGATGGGCACTGATAGGTGGCACTGATGGACACTAGTAGGTGGCACTGGTGACACTGATGCCCAGCAATGCCAGCCACCACACATTGTGGTCGTGCCATGATAGTGCCAGTCAGTGCCCATTTGTGGGCACTGATTGGCATTTTTTAATGTTTTTTTATATATTTTTTATGGTTTACTACATGTGGATTGCCATGGGGGCCATCCACATGCTTGGGGCTTCCCTGGTGGTCCGGTGGGGCTTCCCTGGTGGTCTAGTGTGGGTATCCGAGGGGGGGCTGCGCTGATAATCAGCGCGAACCCCCCCTGTCAGGAGAGCCGCCGATCGGCTCTCCTCTACTCGCGTCTTTCAGACGCGAGTGAGGAAGAGCCGATCAACGGCTCTTCCTGTTTACATCCTGATCAGCCGTGATTCGACACGGCTGATCACGTGGTAAAAAGCCTCCGCCGGAGGCTTTTTACTGAGATCAGTGTAGCGGTATGTCAGACTGACACACCGCTCCACCAATCGCCGCGATGCGCGCCCCCCCGGGCGCGCGGCGGCTGTTATCCTGCAGGACGTCATATGACGTCCAGTGTGGATAACAGAACCACTTCCCGGATGTCAATTTGCTATTGACTGGGCGGGAAGTGGTTAAAGCACGGTTAAACTTCAGTTTGGGAGGGTTAAATCCAGATCACACTGAAAGTACTGACTGGCACTTAAAGAAGATGCCAGCAGGCTTTCAATGAGTATTAACTAACAGCCATCATTGTTCGTATTACAGTGGAACCTTGGATTACAAGCTAATCCATTCCAGGAGAATGTTTGTAATTCAAAGCACTCGCATATCAAAACGAGTTTCACCATAGAAGTCAATGAAAACAAAGATAATTTGTTCCGCATTGACTTCTATTGCATGCAATACCGCATGTGGCCAGAGGTGGGGGGTGCCGGAGAGACTTGGAAATACTCGGTGACCGTTCGGAATCAGTCGGAAACCCTCGGGAACTGAGTATTTCCAAACGGCTCCGAGTGTCACCGGCGCTTCCGCACCTCTGGCCAAATGCGGTACTGCACACCTCAGAAGCTTGAGTCCTTCTAGTTTTGCGAGACAACACGCGCAAACCAAGTCAGGATTTTGAAGAAAAAAAAAAAAGCTTGTATTGTGAAACGCTTGTTAACCGCGTTACTCGCAATCTGAGGTTCCACTGTATCTGCCTTTAACATTGCCAAACTGAAGCCTAAGCCTGGGTTCATGCTAGTACTGCTACATAATCATCGATTTTTCAGTACGTTTCTGTAGCGTGTTTTACTTTTTTTTTTTGGAGTAGACTGGATATTTTTTATACAAAACTCAAAATAATGCACTAAAAGGGCACGTACATGTGTTTTACTTGCATTTTCCGTGCATTTCCATTAAAGTTTAAAAGGCCAAAAGTGCACTGTGCTACACCAAAAAAAGACTCCCTACGTATACAAAAAAAAATCAAGCCACCTATTTGAAACTCTCGCATAATGAATACCATTGGATTTCTCTTGACCTAACATCACTATATACCTGTATCCCCCACGCAGAAGGATTAACGGGCATACAATACTTTTTGTCTAAAGAGGACCATCTCCATCCCTCAAGAGCAAGTTTTCTTCTCCAAGCAATTTAGTTCATACTCCATCATAACTACTTTAAGTTTGATGGTGAATACTTTCTTCAAACATGTGGGACAGCCATGGGCGCCAGTGTCGCTCCCAGCTACACAAATCTCTTCATGGCATACTGGGAAGACATGCAGATATGGGCTCAAAATCAATACTCACGTCATCTAGTTTATTATAGCAGGTACATTGATGATATAATCATCATTTGGCAAGGAGACAACATCACCATACAATAATTTTTTAGGTACTGCAATAACAATCATCTTGGGATCTAGTTCACTTTGGCATCAGATCCCCACACGCTCATTTTCTTGGACCTAGAACATTTCCATGATCAGGAGTGGAATACCTACTCCAGGACACATTTCAAACCCAGTGCCGGCAACTCATATGTACACAAGTCCAACTGCCACCACAAGAAATGGATTCAGAATATCCCCTATGGTCTGTTCTGCAGTTTGAAATGTAATTGCAGTACCATGGAGGACTACAAGTCCCAAAGTTTGATCCTCAAATAGAAGTAATTTGAAAAAGGTCATCATGAGGAGGACATAGATCAGGCGATTTAAAAATATCTTGATCAATACACAATGACTGCTTCGTCTGACACTGATAACAGACAACTTCCTAGAAAAGGCCCATTTTTCATTACTCAATATAACACCAAACATCGGGCCATCAAAAGATCTTTAAACAAATATTGGGGCATCATACTTACCGATCCTAAACTACGTGACCACATCTCTTCCAAACCAAATGTCGTGTTCAAGAGGGCAAGAAGTATGTGAAATTACATTGCTCTAATTAAAATCCAGACTAATAATAATAATGATCACCATTCCCAAGATGTTATCCCTTATTGGCATGTACTGATGTTGCAAAAAGCCCTGCCTTACATGTGCTCATGTCACACATGGTCAAAAGACATTCAACGATCGAAGAGGAACATAGTATACCATCCAGGAATTTCTTGTTCCTCTAGTTACGTCATTTACCTCATTACTTGCCCTTGCAAGAAGTGTTATGTAGGACATACTATCAGGACTCTTCAAACTAGATTTGGAGAACATAGGAGGAGCCTTAAGGATGACCCTCCGAGATTCAGTATAGCACAGCACTTCGAAATTTACCATAGTAAAGATTCCTCATTACTCAAGGCTACAGCTATCCAATCAATCCCAGGTACCTTACTGGAAGGCGAAAGGCTTAGAAAACTTTGCGCACAAGAGACATATTGGATATATAAATTAAGTAGCTTAACACCGGAAGGCCTGAATGAAAAATTGGAAGTGAACACAATCATATAGTCCCATCAGGCCTACCCCTTGGGGTTCTTTCACTTGCTCTCCATTCTATTTCAAATTTTTTCATTTTTTTTTATTCTTACATTTATTTATAATTTCATACTTTATCTTCATTTTCACCACTTACTCTCCGTTTTTTTTATTATTATTTTTATTCTTATTTTTATTGTTTTTATTTTCATATTGATTTTTATTCTCATTTTTATTTTTCATCATTATATATACATTTATACAATTTTGACATCCCCACAACATTGCCTATTGAACAACTTTTTTGTTTTTCTGTATTTCCATCCCTTTGGATCTTAACAGCTCATTATTCAATACATCCTATGCACACCATATGTTTCTATTTTTATATTGTCTTCTTTAGCCATATATACAGGGTTTTCCCTGTCATTTCCACCTCAATGTTTTTACATGAACTTGATATATAATCTTACTATGTTATATTCCATGGGATCATTTTAATCATTCCTGGAGGTACTTTAAAGCAGTTATGCTGATGGAAGCGTGGCTAGCTTCTCAAAATGCGTTCCTATTGGGCCTCACAGTGGACACACCACCGCGGCTATATACAGGGTAGCCCGACGCCAGTCCCTCTGCACGGATTCCAGGCTCATCTCGCTCCCTGCAATGGCCTGCTTTTCTTCAGACCACGGACAATCACACAGCTCCAAGTTTACACTTGTATTACATATCCATTGTGACCTGTCATGCTTTCTCCCCCCCACTGGCTTTTGAGTGCCATCTGTTTTAATATTGATTTTTATCCTAATAAATTGTGCTACACTATGCCAGTTTTGCGATTACTTCCCCTCCCTTTTACACCAAAAAAAGCACCTGCACCTTTTCAAACATGCTCTGCACTGTGCTGCGTTTATGTGAGCAGGCACCACAGAGAATAATGTGATTTCCGTTGTGCATGCCAGTACGTCTGCAAACAGAGAAAATGCGGTAGTGTAAACGGGGGCTAAGGGTGTTTTAAAACATTCAACAAAGTTACATGAAGTTTCCTAAAAGCTTTAAAGTGGATGTAAACCCACCACACACCCAGTATAAACTAATGACACAGTATTTAATGTATATATACATGCAAGCCTCTTGCATGTATCCCTACCTTGCAAATGTCACCCCCTTGAGCAGTAGGAGCCCGCAATACTCTGGAATCAGTGGGTGAGTCTCTTTGCCGGAGCTTAGTGGGCGGAGTCGTCATGTCCCAAAACTCCCAGCCCACCTCTACACTCTCCTACTGTCCTATTCCTGAGTTTTGAGTAACATCCAGTCAAAACTCAAGAAAGGCACCAGATGACTTCAACATGCCCAATCATGCTGAGGTGTGGAACAGCCAATCGTGGGAGAGCTGGAGCAGAAAGGAGGAGGGATGTGAAGTTGGAATTGTAACACAGACTCTGCTCTTTTGCTCCTTCATGAGATAAAGAAATCAGTTGTCAGCCACAGCAGTGGGGGATGTGGTTTACATCCACTTTAAAGTGCAATATACAGTATTGCAGCTTACCAATTCTTACATGTGGCAACTGCAATTGTTTTTCTCTTTTTAGGATTTTTTTTTTTTCATTTTAAGCTGGTGGTCCAACTTCCTGTGTTAGGCCCCTTTCACATGGATGGTACAGGTCCACCTATCAGTTATCAAACCAGATGTAAACAGATGGGTGGAGGGTGTTTGTGTGGGTTCTGTCTGAGTGTGCTTTAAAAAGGTAAAAGCTAGCAATGAATTGCCTCTTCTCTTTTCTTCTTTCTCTCATTGAGCTAAGCTAAGACACAGAACACGAAGGACGGATTTACGTAAAGTGTCATCTATGTTCTTTTATTTCGATATGCTCTGTAACATTCTAAGATTTCTATGTTAGTGTTCTATTTTCTCTGTAAATAAGTAAGATATTTGCTTCTTTGAGCAGTCTGTTAATTTTTATAGCTAAATATTGTTATTATATCAGCACCATCAATGTTATCAGAGCTTTGGTAGACTAGCTAATTATAGGAACATACAAGATAATAAATATTTATACAACCAGTTTTAACTGTTTCACAGGTTCAGTGGACTGTCCATCTGTCCAGTTATTTTGGGGATTCAAAGCTGGTTGCAAATTGAATGATAGAACTGTTGCAATCGGCATTCATCTCTGTGATCTTCCATCTGCTCTGCTGGGTAAATCTGTGTGTTCTCTGATTATAGCAGTGTTCCGTTTTATTGTATTTACTGGAATGGTAAAAAATCAATACGCCCTTTAAACTGTATCTTTAATTAAACTTTAGTTTTTATTGATTGACTATGCAAAATGTTCTTTAAAAATAATCATTTGAAAAGTTTTATTCCCCGTTAATACTCTGTATTGTAATAGACTTCAATTTCTGATTATTATTTATCATATACTATTTATTTACATACAGCAAGTTTTCATATAAGCTTCAATGTGTTACAATTTTTTCAGTTATAAGCACATAAATAGATACCATAGATCTAAGAGTTCTTTATTTTGAAAAAGCCTACACTAGTTATTGACAGAGAGTGAAGGTTCTGAGCGCACATTATGTGAGCAGCAGTTACAAGACATAATACACCACCACAAGTTATCACATTGCTTTTCATCAGATATTGATATTACTGCACATTTGACTAAGATGTATAGATAGCCAAAATATAACCTAACTCGTAGAGAGAAATTTTTATTTATAGCCTTTTAATTTTATAGTCACTAAAGTTAAACCCGTGCAAAAAAATATACAGTCTACCTTTGCTGATCTCCTAAAATATTAGTTGCCTGGCATTAATCATGTCCATACTTTGACTGTAACCTGGATCAAGTCTGAAAATTAGATGTCATACTTACATCAGAACTTCGCTCTCTCAATCAACATTGACTATTTTTAAAACTTTTTGCTGCTAACACTACACTTGATGGACTTGTGTCTTTTTTCAACCTCACCTACTATGTAACTAGTAAATAGATAACTTGTTTTAAACTTTTTTATATTTCTTCAGTTACTTCCTGGTATCCAGGCTTAGGCAAATGATGTCATACAGCCAAAGGGTCTTCAGGAAGGTAGGAGGGGTTCTCAGTTAACTACACCTTCATGCCTGAGCTAGGGGCAGATGAATTCCAGGAAGTCAATGCTACATGAAACATCTGCTCTCGCTCAAGATGGCCAAGGCTAGACATTCTAGGGGTGATTTTCTAAGTGATTTCTCTGCAAAATAAAGTATGGAAACATGGATGGATGGGGGTTTGCTTTGAATATTAAAAATGATTTAAATCTAGTTTTTAGCTTGTGGTACTCAGATACAGTGAAGTTCCACTTTAATAGGCTAAATGCTTACTCAAAAAAATATTGCAACCAAAACAGCAACTCGCATTGGAAAAGGATGAGCAGTTGGTAGTCCACATGTCTCACTACTAGTTGTCGCTAAAAGAGTTAAGAGAAATATGGCAGCTTCCATCGCTGACCTCTTCCACTAACAATGTTCACTAGTCAGGAGCCACTGACCCAGAGGAAGTTTGCAGAAAAGAACCTCTTACCTTCCTGAATTACATACTTGGTTTAAGTCCCTGACCTTTTGAAGCTAAAAGACCAATATTTTTTACAAGGAGGTCAGCAATAGTAACCCTTTAAACTTTAAGAATGGTTTGCTCTAAAGAACACAACTCATCATGCAAGCTCTAGTGCCGAATGTATGTAGGCAGATGGGCTTTTAGTTCTCAAAGGAATATGGGCGTGCTGATCAGCACGCACTTATGCCGCGTACAGATGATCGGAAATTCCGACAACAGAACCATGGATTATTTTCCGATGGATGTTGGCTCAAACTTGTCTTGCATACTCACGGTCGCACAAATGTTGTCAGAAATTCTGAACACCAAGAACGCGGTGACGTACAAGACGTACAACGGCACTATTAAAGGGAAGTTCAATACCAGTTGTGTTAGTAGAAGTTTGGTGAGAGACAATTCGCACTTTTCAGCCTCGTGCTTTTCAGTCCGTTACAGCGTGACGAATGTGCTATCTCCATTACGAACGCTAGTTTTACCAGACCGAGCGCTTCCGTCTCGTACTTGATTCAGAGCATGCGTGGAATTTTGTACGTCGGAATTGTCCACACGCAATCCTAATTTACGAGAACGGATTTTGTTGTCGGAAAATTTGAGAACCAGCTCTCAAATTTTTGTTGTCGGAAATTCCGACAGCAAATGTCCGATGGAGCCTACACACGGTTGGAATTTCCGACAAAAAGCTCCCATCGAACATTTGTTGTAGGAAATTACGACTGTGTGTACGCGGCATAAGTCTATTCACTCTTCCTCTAGGTTTGTAACAGAAATACCTGTACTGTTCAGAGGCACAGGCACCAAGCTGGAGGGAGAGTGTGCAGGGGCCTGACAATCCACTGATCCTGGGTGCAATGCTTTGCATGATCCAGTAGATTTTTTTCTGCAAACATTTTCCATTCAATTTTTTTTTCTAAAAGATTAACTTAGCCTTTAATAGGGCCTTTTCCCAATAATCTTCAATATAAGATTGGCCGCCTTCTCCCACTGACTGCCAATCTAATGGGGCCCTTTTAAACTGGCCACCAATGTAAGGAGAATTTTTGCTAATTGAAATTAATTGTCGTATAGAATGGGTGTCAAATTCTCAAACTAAGCCACATTATTTATTCAACTTGCTGTTTAAGCTAATGTCCTGCAAGCGATAAATAAATTATTAGCAGGGGCTCGCTGAGACCTGAAAGTTTTTTTTTTTTTCAGGGGTTCCTTCATGTTAAAAAACTTCCAAAGAATCACCCATGTAGCTCTAGTCTAAATGTCATCTTTACTGGGGTAATATGTGGGCTGTTATTGCTGAGTGCTCCTTTTAAAAATGCTTGTTGCCCAACTATTATGCTGATCCAAAATACCTTCATTATTTTCAGAGTAACTGACCTGGAACAAGCGTGCAGTTCTAAATTCACTTGTTGCATGCTTGTTCAGTAAGTACCTCCAAGGTATTAAACCAGAGACACCCAGGCCACTACTATATTCAGAAATTCAGCACTATCTGCTTCCATATTCCTTCCAGTAGAGGTTTGCTTACGTCAGCACTTTTCTTGCAGTGTTCTATGGATGATGCTGTTAACACCTCCATTCTGCTTCTGAGCATTGGGGAACATGGGCACAGATCCACCTCCTGATTTCACCACTGGAATGAATGTGGTAGTGACTCCTAGGCTTTGCGGCATTCAAAACATGGGCAACATAGAGACCTACAGCAGAGAACACTGCATGAGGAGCTACCAATCATGCCAAAGTACTTTTACTCTCCAAATGACAACTGCACATAATATTTTAATGTCATGTGAAATCTTTAAATAGACATATCACACATCCTTCTTTAGAATGGACTAGTCCTATGATTAGTTCATTCATAATTCATAAAGCCTGCATAAAAGCTTAACACTACCAGTGTTGTATAGCATGTCCCTGCTTGGTGCTGTGGTTCCTCCGCCAGCCACTACATCACTGCAGGACATAGTAATGTAGCAGGTTGCAGGAGAAGTCACAGATCCCTGAAGGGCCCAGGAAAGTACAGATATCGGCAGCGCCCATAGCTCTGATGAGCAAAGATTGGAGTTATCTTTCATTTACAGCAGTGATATGCAATTAGCGGACCTCCAGCTGTTGCAAAACTACAAGTCCCATCATGCCTCTGCCTCTGGGTGTCATGCTTGTGGCTGTAAAAGTCTTGCTATGCCTCATGGGACTTGCAGTTCTGCAACATCTGGAGGTCCGCTAATTGCATATCCCTGATTTACAGAGTAGCTCTATTTTTATTATTTTAAAAGTAGTGAAGGAATCACTTTAATTATTTTATAACCACTTTGGCAAAAATTATGTATTTTTGAAACCTAAATTAAGTTAATTTTTTCTAAGTCAAAGCATTCAGAGATATACAGACAGTCCCAGAGTTACAAACAACTCATACTCAGCCACCGTTCACACTGTCCGTGACTTGTCATGCGATTTGACAGTTCCAAATTGCATGACAAGCAGCACCCTATTGCCGGCAATAGAATAATTTATATAGCCACGACTCATGTCGCTGCGTTTATGGAAAAGGTTCCTGCACTACTTTTTACCGATTTCATCACGACTTGCATATACTTCTGTTCAATAAGGCCGCAATGAAATCAGCAGTGCAAATCACACTGATGTGTGGCTTTGAAATCATGCTGAAGTAGTGCGCTTTCAAAGCCACACCGGTGATAACCAGGGCTTACAAATGGAGAGAGACAACAGGAAGAGGAAATCTGCCCCTTGGAAGGGAAAATTCACTCCTGTAAGAGTTATCATGGGGAAAAAAGTGTCCCCACTGATGCTTTAACATCAATCCTTGTTTCCACAACCACCCAAAAATTTTAAAATCCAATTGTCACAGGGACAGAAAGTGAGGTGAAATCTTCTGAACAGGGGCACCGACAGAAAAACAAACATTACAGAGGTGTTAACCCTTCCTATGCTATCCAAAAAAAACGTAAAAATTATTTTCTTGGCTGGATTTACATTTAAAAAAATTTACCTGTTCCAACTTGCAAACAAATTCAACTTAAGAACAAACCTACAGAACCGATCTTGTTTGTAACCCGGGGACTGCCTGTAGTGGGCATTACCTGTACCAGTAAAAGGGCATGATTCCTCACTTACAGGACTGCTCCAAAATGCTTGTCTTCATCTATGATAAATTGAGGCAGTATGTAACAAGGTGCAACTAACTGTATTGTGCAGTCAGTTTTTTGTGGTTCTTAGTGATATGTTTAGCATAACCAGACATTTACTGTACATTTAATCAGTCTACATTTGTGCGTTTTTAAGTCCTGAGGTATCAGGACTGTAATTCATACATTCAGAATCCACACTACCTCAATTTAAGGGTAGTTCAAGGAGTTCTGTGAGCCGTTAATATTTGGATACATCGCATTACTGTTTCTGTATGATGGTTCCATGATGTTCCTGGGTTTGTATTCAGACTCCCAGCCTTCCTTGTGTGGTAAAACTTCTTCCTGGCTAAGATGTTTCTCCTTTTTAAGAAAAAGTAAATGATTAAATATCCTTATATAGATTACAGTAATGGACTGAAATCAAGAAAGCTGGCTAGATTTACTAATGGTATTTTTCAGGAAATTCAGAAGGGGACTAGATTTACTAAAGGTATTTGTCAGGACTTATACTGTTACATTTGTAGGTTGCATTTTATTTTCTTTGATAACAGCAGAGCAGTTACACAGGTCAGAGGAAACATTTTCTAATAACTGTAGATTTTTCTTGGTGACTCCTGTATTCATCTTTTGTTGCTGAATACTGCCACTGGCCATAATCACATGCATAAATATCTAAAAGGCTGGTTGTACCTAAGTCGTTTGATGAATCGGCTTAAATACAATCAGTCTGCCATTATATGGATTGAAATTTGTCCGGCCCCAGCTAAATCTTCAAGTCCCATTGATGAGATTTTCCTTCACTTCCTGTCCCTTACCCAAAACAGGAAGTGAGTCATCAGAATGTCCCCATTAGAAGATTTTCCATCTATCACTGTTCTGCGGACAACTCAGAATTTTAGATTTTCTTTTACTTTCACTATTAATCCTAATCGGGACAAATAGAGAGGTTGAATCACCCTAACGGGGACACAGACAGCATTAAAACCTGACAGTGGTTCCAATTCATCTCCACTCTGTCCAAAACAAAGAAAAGGCTTTGCCTTTAGGTATACTAAGTCATTCCTCTATGAGGACTGGAAGCACACTGTAGGATCCTGGGATCCTCCTGTATGAGAAACCCGGGTAACAAGCACGCAGTAGTGCGCAGGCGTGGACCGTCTAAGAAATGCACAAGAAAAGACATGTACTGGCGCATGCTTAGGACATTTTTTTGGTTCCCAGAACAGACACTTTCCAACTTGTTGTGGGTATTTCAGTGGGTCCATATCCTAAAATGGTCCATAATATCCCCTGGTTGGACATCACCTGGGCACTGGGCACTGCAGATTCTCTGAGAAGGTTTGGGAACTCTCCTGTGACAGAGTGACCTGATATCTACGTCAAATTCCAAAGGAGTGTGTCTTTCCTGACATCACCTATCCTAGAGACAAGGTATGTCTTCTGGATCCATTAGTTACCCTACATTAAAGGGTAAGAGTTCAGCACCTAAGTGACCCCCCATTCCTGTTTGAAAGGAAGTGTCCATCCTTAGATTGCCCTGTTCAGGCAGAACATGCTGGGACCTGCTGCAGGTCTTTCCTATGTGGGATGGTATAAATCCAAAGACCTAAGAGATCAACTCTGGGGAAGAGGTTTCTCTTCTGCAGCTGAACTAAGTCCTCTTAGATTCCTACTCTTTCCTGTCCCCGAAGAGATGAATGTTCTTAGTAGTGTGATTAAGATTCTGCACTGATCCAGGGTAGGTTTAATAATTTTTAGAATCATGGAATTTGTACTTGGTAGCGCAGGTTTGCAACCCAAGGAACACCACAAGGTGGTTGGAAGGAGTCCTGCTCATCCTGGTGTTTTTGTGCACCCGTCCAGTGTTCGGTATACCTCACCCCTGCTTGCTCACCTTACTCTCTCCTTTAAGTGGACTTCAGTGTTCGTACCCTTAGTTTTTTCCACCAGCCTTGGAGATACATTTTTCTATCTTTTGGGTTAGTATTCTGTGAGCACTCTAACAACCATTGCTGTCTTGTTGCAACAATGGTTGTCTGTTTTAGACAAACACTTCTTTCTTCCTTGCAGATCCTCCATTCCCTTATTTTCAGGGTTAGGAATGCTAGGCTTGAGCCCTCTACTGATGACTTTCTGGTTTTCTCTTTTGAACTTATTTTGTTTGTCCAAACTTCCGCCTAGGGATCTGGGGCTGGGTCAAGTGAATTTTTTCTTGCTTGCCACATCTCATTCTTAGGCCATGTCTTCCTGTTCAGGTACTAGGTACTGTTTTCCCACCTCTTTTTAGTGGACTGTTGGGGCCTTCCAATCTCTCACTGATCGGAGCCCATTGTTCCTTGATGTAGAAGCTCCACTTGGTGGTGACTGTCCTGATCTGGAGCACCAGGTTGATCCTCTGTGCCCTCCCTGGGTCATGACAGTTCCCCTGTCTTACAAGGGCTTTACCTGATTTAGCCCTGAAATGCAGATGGTTCCCAAATTTGATTATGTCAGAGGCTGTTGCCCACTTTATCAGTTAGACTTCTCTTGAACGGTTTCTTCAAAATTCCTGTGCCCCTCAATAGACGATGGAGTTTGTCCCAACCTCCTGTAGAAGGCAGTATAACCTGACTGTTTCTGAATTCTTTTATCCCCAATGGACGAGATTTTAAGTTAAGAGAAAACATTTTTTGTAGCTTTTCTACATTATTGTACTTTTCAACAATTTCTGCATACAGCCTGAACACTGTGAGTTATGACTGTTGGTAGTTACTAATGTTGGCTTCATGCTGTAAATCGTTAAACTGTCCCCTTTGCTTCTGACTGCTAAGCAGGGATACCTTCCCATTTATGGTTTCTATTGGGGAGAGACAGGAGCATTTCACTGTAATTCTCTGCCTTTGGTGACCTAGCATTGTTTTTGTTTGTCCACCATTTTAAATGTTGTGCCAGCAAGTTTTGGGGCGAATTTGGGGGGAGGCTTTTTTCCTTTTATTACAGCAGTTCATGCTCTTTAGCATGTCTGCCACTGTGGGCAAACCAGGGCCCTATTTGTACTCTGCAAGGCCTAAACTAAGCACAGGAAAGGATTATGCTTTATGCACCTGCTACAGACCCTATTCAAATCCACCTGCATTGGTGTCAGCCGGAGCCCCTCTTTTAACTTCAGCTGCTCATTCCTCTCCCTGCCTCATGGCAGAGTTTTTTTCTCTTACTATGCAAGGATTTATGGTTCAGTTGGTGCTTATCATAGCTCTTCCTGTTCACAGGGACTTAAACCATCTGCCACCACCTTCCCCAGTGGGCTCAAACATATAGATGCCTGATAGGCAGCAGCACAGTGGCTAAGTGGTTATCACTTGTGCCTGGCAGCACTAGGGTTGTCAATTGAAATCCCAACCACGACACTACCTGCCTGGAGTCTGCATGTTCTCCCTGTGCCTGCGTGGGTTTCCTCCGGGTACTCCTTTCCTCCCACACTCCAAAAGCACGCTGGTAGGTTGATTGGCTCCTGTCTAAATTGTCCCTAGTATGTGTATGTATGAATGTGAGTTAGGGACCTTAGACTGTAATTTCCTTGAGGGGAGGGACTGATGTGAATGTACAACATACTGTAAATGTAAAGCACATAAATTGACAGCGCTATACAAGTACCTGTAATAAATAATAATTTATGATTCTTTTAGGGATCCCCCCCCCCGAAGATTCATTGTCATACAAGTACGTTCAGCTAGTTCCAGTCGACAGATGCGTTTTTCTAAATAGAGGAAAACTGCATCCTTTCTAATTGTGGTTGGTGTTCCTCTTAAAGTTGCAGGAAGCCTCCATTCCTCCACCTAGGACAATGTTGGACCTTGGTTTCCATAGACCTAAATGCTCCCTCATCATCTTTTTTGATGATTTTATCTCTAAAGATTGAGAACACCCATACAACAATACCTTGCCTCTATACGCTTCCAAGTGATTTATCCAAATAGAAGACACTCCTTCTCAAAGGATCATACCTGCAAGAATCTGGATGCAATTTCTGACCCTCATTTACTCCTTGGTGGGCTCTCCATTAATTCAGTTAAAATTCAATCAGAAAATGCACTATCTGTGGCTTACACAATCATCCGGGGGGCACAAGAAACTGCTGTAGCGGTAACAGAGGAAATGTCTATCCTGTCCTGGGTGGAGTGTGGAATTCTAGCGATCTCTGCATTTCACATTCCTGGGGTGGGGAATTGGAAGACAGACTTTCTTAGCAGACAATATCTGAACCCAGGAGAATAGTCCCTTCATCAGGAGATGTTCTGGGATATATGTCAGCATTGGGGAACGCCGGATGTGGGCTTTCTAGATTATTGGTTTAACAAGAAGCTGGGTTGATTTGTCTCCAGAATACACCCTTGACAGTGGATGCAGCAGATGCACTGGTGGCATTGTGGGATCAGTAAACCCTAACCTAATCTATGCCTTTGCTATATAAAATCTACTGCTTTGTCTATATCAAAAGGAATAAGGCTGAGGGAATTTCCGATAACTCTCACAGCTTCAGATTTGCTCAGAGAGTGTGAAACAGTAGGTCGCCCTTGTTCTGCTGTTAACTGATGCTCTGTGGCCTCTGGCATATTGTCCAGATCTGTTCACTCAAGGTCTGATCCTCCACACTGCTTCTCATTTTTCTGGTTTTGATGGCCTGGCTGTTAAAACAACGCTCTAAGAGACAGCGGCATTTCAGATTTAGTAATTCTGACACATGCTAAATCTACTTCCCGCAATTTTTATCATCAAACATGATTTTTTTTTCCATTGGTAGTTTCTGGGACTTTCCCTAGGTGTTTTTAAGGTGGGCTGTGCTCCTTTGTTCCTCCAGTTAAGTGTATAAAAATATTTTGGCCCTCTAGCACCATCAAAGTTCAGGTGTCTATTTTTTCCAACGCCTTCTTGCTAATCATTTGCTGGTTCATACATTTATACTAGGCAATACACGTGTTGCTCCACCTGTTACCAGCAGTAGGATTTAAGCTTAGTAATGTCGGTGCTACAAAGATCTCCTTTCAAACCTATTCCAGATGTTTGCTTGGCGTTACTATTCTGTTAGGTAGCTTTTTTTTGTCTACATCACTTTGGGCAGAAGGGTTGTAGCCAGGGGAGGGCTGGCGGCCTTAGGCCTGGGGGGCAAGTCCAGTCAAGTGGCCCATTGAACCACTGAATCAACTCACCATCCATGGCCCACCTGGTTTTTCAATGCAGCCTCACCAGTGCCCACCAGTGCAGCCAACTCCAGTGCTCATCAATGCAGCCTGATCACTGGAGCAGGTTACAAGGGGTGTATGGCAGGGAGATGGGGGATCAGCTAGGGGTGTCAGGGTCTCTCACCTCAGCGATCTCAGCTCAGCAGGTCCTTGCATGCCACGGTCTCCTGGGGGGGTAACGCTCCTGATCCTGGGGTCAAGTTGCAGCCAGCGCCCAGCCCTGCAGCCCTGCGTCCCGACTCCCTGGCACGCCCTGCCTCTGCCTGCTTCCAAGAATCCGGTCCCAGGGAGCTGTAGCTGTAGTTTCCTCTGCACTGCTGTGTTTTCCACCCACCAGAAGCTTGAGTGCAGACTACAACTCCCGGAATGCAACAGCTAGTTGTCGGCCGCCATGGCCATGCCCCCGGCCCAATTTCCTAGACCAGAATAAAAAAGAAAATGGTAGCGGGCAGCGACTGCCGGCCATTTTGAACATAAGTTAGGGCGGCCTGGGGGGCAAATGCCACCCTGGCCCAGCCCTCCCCTGGTTGTAGCATTGTTCTGTAGAAAACCTCATCTGATTTTACATAGGGACAAGGTTGTTTTAAAAGCACAAACTTTTTGCCCAAAGTGGGTTCTGCCTTTCACCTTAATAAATCTATTGTGTTTCCATCGCCGTGTCTGGTACCGGTTCACTCCAAGATTTTTTTCTCATTGCCTGGATGTTGTGAGGGCCATCAGGGTTTAACATTCAACCACTTCTTCTTTTAGGCACATGGATTCCTGGTTTGTTATTCCAATTGTTCTAAAGGAGTTTCTAAGTGGACAGGTTGTTGTGTAGGCCTTGATGATAGGTCAGTGAGTGCTTTCTGGGCATTTTGCCATCAGGTTTTTGTTTTTCAGATCTGTAAGGCTGTGACGTGGACTTTTGTATGTTTTTTAAGCTCTATAAGGTCAATGTGTCTGCCTCAGCAGATGGTAGCTTCGGCCGTAAGGTCCTGCAAGTGGCTCTTTGATGCCCATGGTTCCCTTTTGTGTTGTTTCTTTCCTGTTGAGCTGGTTCCCCTGTGTTTGTTTTGGTGTGCCTGTCTGTCTGCTTGGACTGCTTTTGGATGGCCCAAGGTTGCTAGTTGTATCCCTCAATGAATGATAGAGAAATTAGCATGTTTTTATTCCCTGTAGATTTCTTTTCTCAGTCCATTGAGGGACACAGCTCTCTCATATGCTATTGTTCTCTTTTGGACTGTTTGCTACAATTGAGCAGATGTAAGGTCTGAGGGCTTATGGTCCTAGGGGGACTGGTCTTTAGTTTTCTATGTGTTTAGAGTCCTTTACTACTGTAGGTAACAGTATACCCTGGGTTATTTATTTTTTTTGATAGTGGGGAGAGATTAGAATCGGTCAGGTTTTCAAATACGGTCTTTATCCCCAATGAGATTCCCCCTTCACATCCTGTCATCTGCCAATGAAGAATTTAAACTGTCTGCATCCACCCTAAACTGTTCTGGATAAATTAACTTTGTCCTTTTTATAGAACAAAGTAAAACTGAAATTCTCAACATTAAAGTGATTCTAAAGGTTTTTTACCTAATGCATTCTCAATTAAGAAACTGGTCTGTAGTAAAGCACAGTTTCAGGTTGTATGGTGATGTCTATCTAGCCCAAAGCTCTGGTTACACAATTCTCTGAGCAGCTGTGTTTGTAGAAGCTCAGCATTCATAAACTCACCTTCACGATATTGTTCTGTAGATTATCTACTAGGTTTGTCTGTTTCATCTTGTTTGTTTCCATCGTCTCCAGTTTCATCTCTACCGTTTCAACTTTTCTCATTATTCCACCGATGGACATTTCAAGTTGCTGAAGCCGTCTCAGAATTCTGGAATACAGGTTATATACAGACAATTATATTCCAAACTACAACTTTAATAAATATATTTATATATCTTTAGGAGATATTCAAGTTGGTAATATAGTCAACTATGCTTTTAGAAATCTCTTTTGTGGTGATCAGTTCCACTTACACATGTATATGTTGTGATAAATGATACATCAAGGGGCCTGGTGGTACTAGATAAATCTTGCATGTCCCCTGCTTAGCTGCATGAGGGTTGTACTTTGATCAGCTATGTAGTGCGAGTGCCTGTCTGATTTGATAAAACATAAATTAATTGTTCAGGTGGGTCCTCCAATTCCATAATTTTGGTAAATCTAAAAGAAATGTATGGCCATCTTTATATAAGTACATAGGAGGGAGTGGATGGAGACACTCGGCTGTCAGGCCCTGTTCACATCTCTCCATAGCGGGAACTTGAATTCCTGCACGCATTTTTTTTTTGTAGGCGTTTTAGAGTGTTTTTCCGCTCATCACACATAGAGCAGCCCACTTCACTTTCTTGGGGCGGAGCATTTTTTACCATGTTTTTTTGTTACCGAATAGCATTTAATGGCAACGCAAGTGCAATGCACATTTGCAACACGTTTCCAGAGTTTTCTTTGCTGTTTGCCATGTGTTTACGAAATTGTGCAAATGTAAATGGGGCCCCATTGTTCTTGTCTAATCACACCAACTTCAGTTTCAGGCCCCATTCACACCTAGTATAGTGGAAGCAAACTTTTTTTTTGTATAGTTTTTCCTGTGACATGCATAGGGCAGCCCATTGATTTCAATAGACTGCGCTACATGTGGCAAAGTAGCTCATAAGACATTTTAGCGTGTTGCGGTTTGCATACTTTTTATTCTAGTTTTGCTGCATTTGTCGCTCGTTGTGTTACTATTTTAGGGGGCTCAGGGCAGTAAGGGCTCTTTACATTTGTGGTTCAAGGGTGGTAAAACCCCATAGCTGAGCCTTTTTTTTACCACCCCTCCCAGCCGCACCCCCTTTAGCTGCAATGGCCAGGGGTGTACACATGCCTGCAGCAGGAATTATATGCCTTGTCACGTTTATCAGGTGTAGTGTCTGCCAACCATTACCCATTCAAGTGAATGAGGCTGCTCTGCAATCTTGTGCAGTACAGTGATCAAGGGGTTAAAGCAGGCAGTGAAGGAGGCGCTGTATCGCCTCCTCACCAACTACAATAACCCTTTAGACCTCACACAGGTACGCAGTTGCGGGTCACTTGCAGAGTGTCCCTATTTACTTGAATGGGTCATGATTGGTGGGTGGTAGTGCCCACTGAAAGCAACAGGGATATAATTCCTGCTGCGGCATGTGTACACCCTTAGCTGCTACCCTACCAACACCATCCACTGCCGTACCGAGACGGTCCACTGCCCTACTGATCGACTGACACCTTCCACTGTCCTACTGACTCCACTGACACTGTCAACACACCGTCCACTGCTCTACTGATACCACCAACTGCTTTACTGACATTACCTGTGCCCTACTGACACGGCCCACTGCTCTACTGACAGTGCCCACTGCCCTACTGACTCTGCCGACACACAAAGTGCCGAACCAGGGTGATATTTGAGCTCTTTCATGTAGTTCAAGTAGATCTCCACTTCTGAATGGTTGCCTAACCCTGGGAGAAGCTCACTTACAATGTATGCATTGAAAAAGCATGTAAGTGCAGAGGTGGGTGGGAGCAATCACCTGGAGGGGGAGGGAAAGTGCAGGGTGTGTGTGTAAGATGAAGTCAGCTTGTGAAGCACTTCCTTGTAAGGGTTTTTCTGTCCCAAATACCAAATTTCAGGCCATGTAATGGAGGAGTTTTCTATAGGAGGCTAAGATAAGGCCTAACAGACAGAGAAAGCTTTTTTGTTTCTGCAACAGAGGTACATTAATGGTATACTGGTACATAGGGAAGCTGGAATTTAGGGGGGGGGGAGGTGAACGTACCCTTAAATTTCAACTCTACCCAGTTTGGTTATGTGAATCATGATTGCACAAGAACAACCATGTGTCCCAGTGGAGAGATCTCCTGTTTCTTATTTAGAGTTTCTGGATCCTTCAGTGTACATTTAGAAAAAACATTGCTGGCAGGTAAGACATACAAAGTCTCTTCGGCACTCTTACCTGCTCAGCAATGGTTTTTTTTTTTTCCACCGAACATTTGTTCTGCTTTAATACCGCATCTCTTTCCTTGGTTTAGGTCAGTTGCTCAGAAAGCATTTCAAGAAGGCAATAATAATCGACAACCTATTTCATTTCTCATGACTAATCTAATTGGTACAATATAATCCGATTTATACATTAAAATTCTGAAGTCAATAAAAATGCAATTGAAACCATGCTTTAACCTGCACATTCATTATTTTGTTTAGAAATGGAAGTGTAAGTGGCATACGTGTTGACTTCTTCCTGTGACACCCAGTTGGTTTTGGTCGAAAGGTTGTTCTTTATGTCCGCTAAGTTGAGCCCTTCAGCCAGAGCCTTGTTGCTATAAGATCTTCCCAGATTTTCAATTTCAGCATTCAGAGCCAGCTAAAACAATACAATAATAAAAAAGTAAAGCTCGCCATACCCAGCAAATTTCCAAGCACTGTGTTCTTGCCATACAGGGCAAGTATATACATAGAGATATATCTACTTGCCTTGGTAAAAATCACCCTACTCCCGAGGCCACTGCAAGTTTGTAACTGCTTTCACCCACAAGAGTTCATATGTAAAAAGCAGAACTTTGTGCCTGTTTTTCTTTTTGTATAACATTTGCCTTTTCATGTTACAGTGAAGTTTTTAATCACATTTTTTATAGTAGCAGTTTCCTGGTGCTTGTATTGCTTCCACAAACAGGCCCACTACACAAAGAGGAGCCCAATGCACCCCTGAACCTGTTTTGTTTTTACACGAGCGTCAGCTGCATGCCTGCATCCAGTGCTCCTGGACAATTTAGACAGGCAGCAATAGATTGGAGCTAACATTTAAACAGGTTTTCATGGTGTTAAAGAAGCTGTTAATTTTAAAGTTAAACCCTAACCTGATATAAAAGACGTAAATCAATGCAGCTCTTTGATCATTTGCAAGATTGGAAGTTTTTGAAGAGAGCACAGGTTCCCCGGAGTATCACAACCTGCGCTCAGCTCTGTATAACAGTGGCCAATATTTTGTGGGGAGGTGATTTTAAAAAGGTCAATTGACTTTGTTAAATGCTATTAGGGTAAATCACCAGAGTATTGCACTTCTCAGGTACCCTGGACATTTCTGTTCTGATCTTTCCAGGACTACCCACCTTCTGTGGTCCCTATGAAAGTATCTCACTCCATTTGATACTGATGTTACAGAGAATGTAGTGGGAGGAATGAGCTTGCCACAGTTTAAGGGAGAGAACCCAGAAATCCTCTGACAATTTTTGCTGGAGAATGGAGATTCTAGTTAATACAAGCTAATAGAGAATATTGCTCAACCCGTACATGCTACATATCTGTTTTGTGTTGGCTCGCCTTAAAACTAGCATACCCTGTTTATATGGACATTGAGATACACTTGGACAGTGTGTACTGTACCATCTTTTGTTTGCTTACCCTCTTTTCCTCCAGAATGCTTCTCATTTGTTTCTGTTCTTCTTCATCAAGAACCCGGTTACCATCCTGGTCAAATCTGGAAAAGGCTATTGTAATTTCATGATCATCATGACCCATCCTGCAAATGTATATGCGATTGTTAGGTCACAAAATCATCCACACTGTACCCAAATGGAACTTTCTTAAAGTGGATCTTCATCTTTTTTTATAAGGTTTTCTCACCTGCCTCTTCCCCCCTCCTTCCTCTCTCTTACACATTGCAAAAAAATTAAATGTTTTAAGAAAGTAAGCACCTTTGCGCGAGATCCAACAAACTGCCTTCTAGGATGTCTGTCACACAGACAGACCCTGCAGCATTTGATGCATGCAGTGTGGTCTCTGCCAGTTAGGTAGCAAAGTCCATGGTGTTGATCCACATGCGCAGGGGGATACGGCACATATACAGACATGCTGCAGGGCTCTGTCAGGCATAATAGACCTGGAAAAGACTGCTACGGTGTGAACACCAGATCTTGATTCAAGATGGCGTCCCTGTAGAAGAGCAGTGTAGGAAGGAAAATGCTGGATTCCGTAAACTAGTAAGTATGATATACAGTGTCTTGCAAAAGTATTCACCCCCCTTGGCATTTTTCGTGTTTTGTTGCCTCACAACCTGGAATTAACATGGATTGTTTGAGGTTTTGCATCATTTAATTTATAGAACATGCCCACAACTTTGAAGATTTTTTTTTTTTATTGTGAAGCAAACAACAAATAGGACAAAATAACAGAAAAAGTCAATGTGTATAACTATTCACCCCCCTAAAGTCAATACTTTGTAGAGCCACCATTTGCGGATATCACAGCTCTAAGTCACTTTGAATAAGTCTCTATGAGCTTGCCACATCTTACCACTGGAATTTTTTGCCCATTCCTCCTTGCAAAACTGCTCTAGCTCCTTCAAGTTGGATGGTTTGTGCTTGTGAATAGCAATCTTTAAGTCTGACCACAGATTTTCTATTGGATTGAGGTCTGGGCTTTGACTAGGCCATTCCAACATATTTACATGTTAAACCACTCAAGTGTTGCTTTAGCAGTGTGTTTGGGGTCAGTGTCCTGCTGGAAGGTAAACCTCAGTTCTCGCCTCAAATCACACACAGATTGGTACAGGTTTTGCTCAAGAATATCCCTGTATTTAGCACCATCCATCTTTCCCTCAACTCTGACCAGTTTCCCAGTCCCGTCTGCTGAAAGACATCCCCACAGCATGATGCTGCCACCACCATGTTTCACTGTGGGGGTGGTGTTCTTTGGGTGATGTGTTGGGTTTGTGCCAGACATAGCATTTTCTTTGATGGCCAAAAAGTTCAATTTTAGTCTCATCAGACCAGAGCACCTTCCTCCATACATTTTGGGAGTCTCCCACGTGCCTTTTCGCAAACTCAAACCGTGCCATTTTGTTTCCTGCTGAAAGTAATGGCTTTCTTCTGGCCACTCTGCCATGAAGCCCAACTCTATGGAGCGTACGGCTTATTGTCGTCCTATGTACAGATACTCCAGTCTCTGCTGTGGAACTCTGAAGCTCCTCCAGGGTTACCTTAGGTCTTTGTGCTGCCTCTCTGATTAATGCCCTCCTTGCCCGGTCCGTGGGTTTTCGTGTGCGGCCGTCTCTTGGCAGGTTTCCTGACGAGATTCCTGGCAAGCTTTCCTTGCTTTGCTGAGTGTACCGCCATTCTTTTGAATGGCAAGAACCCGGTGACGTCATCGCTCGTCACATTCGATGCCGTCGCCGCCATCTTGCTTCACCCTACACTACCCTTGTATGTTACTGCGCATGCGTCAAAGTCTTTTCGAGCATGCGCGGGTTTACCTGGAGACAGGTAAGCATACACACGCACGGTTTTTTCGTCGGGAAACAGGCCGACGAGAATCCCGACGAGAAAATAGAGAGCAGGTTCTCTATTTTTCTTGTCGAGTTTCCCGGCAGTTTTCCCGCCAAGAAACCATACACACGATCAGTTTTCTCGGCAAAAAGCTCTCCCAGCAGTTTTCTTGCCGAGAAAACTGGCCGTGTGTACGAGGCTTTACTTATACTTCTCAACAACATTGTCCCTTACTTGTTTGGGGAGTTCCTTGGTCTTCATGGCAGTGTTTGGTTAGTGGTGCCTCTTGCTTAGATGTTACAGCCTCTGGGGCCTTTCAAAAAGGTGTGTATATGTAATGACAGATCATGTGACACTTAGATTGCACACAGGTGGACATCATTTCACTAATTATGTGACTTCTGAAGGTAATTGGTTGCACTAGAGCTTTTTATGGGCTTCATAACAAAAGGGGTGAATACATACGCACATGCCAATTATAATTTTTTTATTTCTGAAAAATAGTTTTATGTAATATATTTTTCTAATTTTACCTCACCAACTTAGACTATTGTGTTCTGATCCATCACATATAATTCAGATTAAAAAAACATTGAACTAAAGGCTGTAATGTAACAAAATAGGTAAAACGCCAAGGGGAGTGAATACTTTTGCAAGGCACTGTATATATTACAGTGAAAAAATCTTACACAGGTATGAAAAAATGCTGTAAATTAAGAATGCTTTCAGAAATAGACATGTTAAGGCCTGGTTTACAATGGTGCGACATGGGATCTAACCTGCAAGGGCACAAGTCGCATGACATGTCAAATTCAAAGTTTCCCTATGAGAGCCATATTAAATGATCCGACACAAGTCACTCCAACTTTAGAAAGGGTTCCTGCACTACTTTGGTCTGACTTTGATACGACTTCAATGCCATAAGCCCCGTACACACGGTTGGACTTTTGCCCAACAAGCTTAGTTTAAAGCAAGTTGGACCAACAATCCGACCGTGTGTACGCTCCATCGGACAAACTTTTTTTCGTTTGGTTTTGTTTTCATCGGACAAAAGTTGGGTCTGCAAACGGACCATTTTTTGCCCAACAAAAGTCCGATGGAGCAAAGTCCTACCGTGTGTACAGAAAACCATAGGACTTTTGTCCGATGGACAAAACAACTAATGTTAAAATCAACCAACAATAGCAGAAGTTGACCAAAGGGTGGCGGTAAAGAGCAGAAAAGAGCAGAAAAACCATGTGATGTTGCAAAAAGTTTTAGGAAAGTTTGCAGAAAAGTCCTGTGGTGTGTATGCTATGGGTGTGCCCGGCCAACTCCGTTCAGACAAAAATCCACGGAAAAGTCTGATGGAAGTCCGACCGTGTGTACGAGGCTATAGAGTGTAAAAAGCCACATTAAGTTGGATCAAAGTCAGATTGAAGTTGCAGGGCAAAGTGGGATCGGAAGTCATGTGACTTTCATGTCAGAGCAGTGTAAACCTGGGCTAATAGTTTCTTTTTTATCAATTAACAAAATTTTAAGTAAATGAACAGAAGAGAAATCCAAGTCAAATCAATATTTGGTGTGACCACCCTTTGCCTTCAAAACAGCATAAATTCTTCTAGGCACATCTCCACACAGTTTTTGAAGGAACTTTGCAGGTAGGTTGTTCCAAACATCTTGGAGAACTAACCTTGAATCTTCTGTGGATGTAGGCTGCCTCAAATCCTTTTGTCTCTTCGTGTAATCCCAGACAGACTCAATGATGTTGAGATCAAGGCTCCGTGGGAGCCAAACCATCACTTCCTGGACTCTTTTGTTTTTTAAACCGAATTGGCTGCATGTTTGGGGTTGTTGTCCTGCTGCAGATTAAATTTGGGAACAATCACATGCCTCCCTGATGGCATGGCATGTTGGATTATTATCTGCGAAGATCTATGGTTAGCTCTCAAGATGTTTGGAACAACCTACCTGCCAATTTCTTTCAAAAACTGTGTGCAAGTGTACCTAGAAGTTTTGATGCTGATTTGAAGGCAAAGGGTGGTCACACCAAATATTGATTTGATTTGGATTACTCTTCTGTTCATTTACTTTCCATTTTGTTAATTGATAACAATAAACTGTTAACTCTGCTATTTTTTTAAGCATTCTTTATTTACAGCATTTTTTCCCACCTGTCAAAAGCCCTTGCACAGTACTGTGTATATATATATAGCGCCCCCCCCCCGATTTAGGGGGCGCTATGTTCAAATTTAGGAGTTAGTCTGAGCCAATAGTTGGGCTCAGACTGTTAATTTCCTAAAACTTGCTTCTGCTCTGGTGTGATATTGCCTGGCTGCAGTGTTCCCTGTTGCCTGTGGGTGGCGCTGTCATCTCCATCTCAGGTTGAACCACAGGGGGTATCGCAACACCATTGGGTGTCCTCTCTCGGCAGCTGTGCAGTGGGCGTGGTCTACCCGCTGTGCATGCTGGGAGAAGGTACTTAAGGGGCAGACACCGTGAGGCGTTGGAGAGGACCCCTTGGTCCGAGAAGAACAGACACATACCCCACCTTCGGTGGCCCTCATGGCCAGGGGTACGTGTGTGTTAGGCCCCGGGCACCTTTATCTCAAAGCTGCATCGTTCCAGGTGGGCCCAGCACCTTTAGCTGAGGTCTACACTAGAAGAGGAGTCCAAGGGTGCCCAAGTGAGGGTGACCCGCTCTGAAGGAGAGGAAACCAGGGAATCGGTGAAGGAGGTCACTGTCTCGGGAGAGACCTGGTTACCTATCAGAGGGAAGGATTCCACAACCCGCCACAAGCCTAGTAATGTGCCCTATTGGTACCTAAGGACTTAAAATATTACTAGGTTGGGAAGTTTAGATTATTTGCTAATCGTATCCCTAGGAAACTACAAGTAAACGATTCGTGCTCCACACCAGCTGCTAGGACCGCTCTTGGAGGGACTATCCTGGTGAGCAAAACCCACTCAGGCCTGAGTGGCGACGATTGATGAGTGAGTGCTGCGTGCCTGAACCTACCTCCTAGTTCATTTCTTTCTATCTCCAACTTTCTTATCCAGTTCCTAAGCAACCAAAATAAACCTTTTATTGGGTTTCAATACTGTCTGGACAATGGCCTTCTTGAAGTAAAGAGAGAGAATAGACTTCTTCCTATACTCTAGGGTTAAGAATCCAACGGAAGGAGGTAACTCGCTGCAGGACCCAAATCAGATAACACCTTCTGCAATAAGGAGGATACTGGGCATGTGGCATGGTGTGCCCCACCTGCTAGCGGAGGTAAGCAAGGAAGGGATCTGTGTGCTACATATATATATATATATATATATATATATATATATATGTGTATATATATATATATATATATATATATATAGCACCTGTGAAACAGTGACAAACTTTGGTACTCTAAATTTTCCATATGCGGCATTTTAAAAGCCTGTGCATGTCATCAGTTTAGAGTTAACCGTGAATAATGGGCCAAGATTTATTGCTCTCACTCTGGCATGCATGGCGATATGCAACATGTAATGCACTCAATGCTTTCGTGCATAGGCACCCCTCAACGCATGTGTTTATGTTCGTGTGTATGGGGGAGGTTGTGGTTTAGGTGCCTGGGTGTAACTTTTTTTTTTTCACATCCCATAGGGAACAGTTAGGTTGCTCTCCTATATTATTTGAGATTCGTATATGTCATGGATATGCAGTAGTGTTTGTCTGCCATCTTACCTTCCTCCTCATGTGTTCATCTAGAGACCAGACCTCCTTCACCTGGCTTCCTTTATAATCTCCTCCCAGCCTGACTCCACCCCAGGCCCTATCACTGAACACTATATTAACCTGTGCACTGCAAGCCTGCTTTGCTGATCAACGTGTTTGTTAGGCATTGTGTGTTTGGGTTCCTGCCTGCCGTGTGCTACGTCTGTCTCTCTGTTACGTTATTGGCTTGTCCCCGACCATCCCTGTCTGCTTGTGGCCCCTGACCTTCGGCTTGTTATTCGGTTCTCTCTATCGTGTGCCGCTGCTTCCCCTTATCCTACGGGGCGTGAGCTAGGAAACTCCAGGGGCCGCGACCTGGTCCCAGCCTGCAGCGTAACATCCTCACCACTAGAGGCCCTGGAGAAGACCAGCTGGGTCTTAGACTCCGCGCCCTGGGGAATCTTGGCTCTCGCTTCCGTTGGGATCCCGGTTGTGCTCCTCTGGTCCCGCTTTCCACAACCACCCAGTTTCCTACCCACAGAAGCCAGCCATAGGGTTCACTACCTCGCGGTGCACTCCTGTCCCCCTACGGTGTGCATCTGTCACCTGGCCACAGGTGACCCTGACAGTTTGATCAGCCATGGACCCGGCTGACATCCCGATCCCCGCGGATGATCCATTGCAGGGCATAGTCCACAGACTTGAAACCCAGGAATCGAATCAGACTCAGGTGATGCGATTCCTCCAGGATCTGGCTTCTCGATTCGAGCAGCTTCAGGCCTCCTTGGGAACCCCGAATCCGCAACCTCAAGTACAACCAGCGGTGGTACCTATCGCACCAGTCGCAGCCACACACTCACTAATACTGCCAGCTCCGTTCCGTTTCTCTGGGGACTCCAAGGCCTGCAGAGGGTTTCTTAGCCAATGCACGATTCATTTTGAGCTTCAGCCTCAAAACTTTCTGTCTGATAGGGCAAAGGTAGCCTATATCATTTCCCTCCTCTCCGGTGAAGCTTTAGCCTGGGCAGCCCCTCTGTGGGAACTGAATGATCCAGTGGTTTCTAGCCTGTCTGGCTTCTTGAAACTTTTTCGGAATATCTTTGAAGAACCGGCTCGTGTCTCTTCAGCGGCCAGCGCCCTTCTACATCTCCGCCAAGAGTCTGCTTCAGTGGGACAGTACGCCCTTAATTTCCGCATACTGTCGGCTGAGTTGAGCTGGAACAATGAGGCCTTAGTCGCAACCTTTTTGCATGGCCTTTCTGATAGAGTGAAGGATGAATTAGCAGGAAGAACCATCCCCACTGATCTGGACGGAGTTATCTCCTTGTGTAACCAGATCGATATTCGCTTTCAGGAAAGGACCCTAGAAAAGCGGCGCCAGCACTCCTTGGTCCTTAGTCAGCCTGAGCTCCCCTCTCCTCGACCCGTGGAGCATCTCCTGCCAGCTGAGGAACCCATGCAGCTGGGCAGGACCAGGCTATCCCCAGAGGAACGTGCTAGGCGCAGAAATCTAGGCCTGTGTCTCTACTGTGGGGGCAAAGGTCATTTTCGTGACACTTGCTCTCTTTGTCCAGAAAAACGTTTGGGTCCACTTCATCTGGAAAGTGGAGTATTGGACCCAGAAATATCACCTTCCCCTTCTCGTCTTCTGCTTTCTGTGTTCCTTCATGTTGGTGCTTCTTCTCATTCGGTCTCAGCATATCTGGATTCCGGAGCCGCTGGTAATTTCATGGACTGGGAAATCGCATCGTCCATGAGACTTACTCTTTTGCCCCTCACCACGCCATTGGTGGTCTTGGCGATTGATGGTACTGTTCTCCCAGGGGGACCTATCCGCTTCCAGACCCTCCCTGTTAAGATGTCGGTGGGTACACTCCACCAGGAGTGGATATCCTTCCTTATCTTACCCAAGGCCTCAACGCCTATAATTTTGGGTCTCCCATGGTTACAGCTCCATTCTCCTCATGTGGACTGGACTACTGGACAGATCCTGGCTTGGGGTCCCTCCTGTTCCTCGTCCTGCCTACCCAAGGTTGCCCCCTGTGAATCTGAGCCGGTCATTCATTCCAGGTTGCATAACCATTTACATTTCTCTGTCCCTAACCACCCTTGGACGCACAGCCAGGCTAGCTTGTCTACAAGTCCTGCAGTCGCTACGTCTTGCGATGCGATTCAGGTAGTCGCTACACCTGACTCAGCTATTCACTCTGCCTCTGTACTAGTTATGCCAGTCCAGCCCATGCCCAGTGAGCCTCTCACTTTTTCTTGTTCGGGACATTCTGCTTGTCCTTCAGCTATTCAGCTTGACTCCGGCGACATGTCACCTTCTAACCAACCTGACTTCAGGGTTCCACTGACATCTGCCCAGTCTGATGGTCCTGTGCAAGATGACCAGTTCCCCTTTAAGGGTCTAGGGGACCCTCCTCAGATTCCTGTTGATCGTCTCATGCCCTTGCTTATTCCTAGAGAGCCTTTGGTCCTCAATAGATCTTCTTGTCATCTCCCTACCTCGTTTTCAGTCTCTGAGGATAATCTTAAGTACGAGGTTAGACAAGTTCTGGATTCTCGGCTCTGCAGAGGCATTCTTCAGTACCTTGTGCATTGGAGAGGTTTTGGTCCTGAGGAGGCGTCTTGGATCGCTGCATCTGATGTCGCTGCACCTCATCTGTTGAGAAGGTTTCATCAGAGATTTCCCTTTAAGCCTGGGTCCAGGCGGGGGAGGGCCCATAAGAGGGAGGGTACTGTCATGGATATGCAGTAGTGTTTGTCTGCCATCTTACCTTCCTCCTCATGTGTTCATCTAGAGACCAGACCTCCTTCACCTGGCTTCCTTTATAATCTCCTCCCAGCCTGACTCCACCCCAGGCCCTATCACTGAACACTATATTAACCTGTGCACTGCAAGCCTGCTTTGCTGATCAACGTGTTTGTTAGGCATTGTGTGTTTGGGTTCCTGCCTGCCGTGTGCTACGTCTGTCTCTCTGTTACGTTATTGGCTTGTCCCCGACCATCCCTGTCTGCTTGTGGCCCCTGACCTTCGGCTTGTTATTCGGTTCTCTCTATCGTGTGCCGCTGCTTCCCCTTATCCTACGGGGCGTGAGCTAGGAAACTCCAGGGGCCGCGACCTGGTCCCAGCCTGCAGCGTAACATCCTCACCACTAGAGGCCCTGGAGAAGACCAGCTGGGTCTTAGACTCCGCGCCCTGGGGAATCTTGGCTCTCGCTTCCGTTGGGATCCCGGTTGTGCTCCTCTGGTCCCGCTTTCCACAACCACCCAGTTTCCTACCCACAGAAGCCAGCCATAGGGTTCACTACCTCGCGGTGCACTCCTGTCCCCCTACGGTGTGCATCTGTCACCTGGCCACAGGTGACCCTGACAGTATAGCTTTGCTTATGTAGCGACTAGCCTTGTAACGAACACCTTTTTATTTGTTTAGAGACAGTGGTACACTAGAACACCTGTTGATGTATGTGTTGTGACAAAGGTCCTTATCTAATTTTTTTTACCACTCACTCTTTTAGACTGTTCTTGAACTCTTCAAAAGTCACTTCTTTAGAAGCATTCTGTAATGCTTTCTGCACATCTGAAATTCGTTCTTTCTTTAGCTTAAGCTTCATCAGAGTCTTCTTGTAACCCTAAACATAGGAAGTAAGATGCACATATCTTTTATAGTGATAATGCTATTGATAACACATTTATAAATATTGAAAAACATAAAAATATTTTTACTTATCACTATATTATTACTAAATTTTATTTACTAGCAATTACTAGTGAAAGGTTGCTATTAGAAATGTTGGAAGTCAGATATTACACATACACATGCCTGGCGGCTTATGTAGAAGGAAATAATGCTTTTGAGTGTATTCAAAGCAATTGGGGATGCCACAGAGTTTCTTCTGAGCTGACTCTGGCCTTGTTCATTCTCCTTTCCTTAAGACATGTATATGAAAACAATTCTGACACTAACAAATGGACATGTGCATGGGCGTCCACTGAACTTTTTTCAGGGGGGGGGGGCATCATTTTAAGGTCATCCATGCTTCTTTGGGGAAGTGGAGCAGCGCTGTATACACCACTCCTCCACCGCCCCTGCCCATTGAAATAAATGGGCACCGCTGCCGAATCGCCTACAAAGCGCTTCAGCAGCGGCGATACACAGTTGCATTTAACCCTGTCTTTGACCGCTAGCTGGGGGTTATTGCAACACAGGGGGCAAGTGTCTTCACTCTGACTTCAACACTCTTACGATTCCAGGGGGGGGCAATTGACCCCCCTTGCCCTATGGAGCGGACGCCCATGGACATGTGCACAATTTACATTGTAAAATTTGCTGTTGATTTAAGGTTTAGTAATTACAGTCACCTGCTTTAAAATGTCAGAAAACTGTAGCTCATTCTTCTGCTTTGAAAGTTCCTCTTTGACCTCCGAGTAGGTGTCGTTGATGATGGCCAAAAACATGTTCTACGGAAAAAAAACACAATACAGTAAATTTGCAAAATTAATGTCAAGCACTTGTTTTGGCTTTACTTTCAATGCATACCGAATCCCAGGGTTGAAAGAAATATTACACCCCTTATTATTATTATTATACAGGATTTATATAGCGCTAACAGTTTACGCAGCACTTTACAACATATAGGCAGACAGTGCAATTACAATACAATTTAATACGGTAGGAATCAAAGGGCCCTGCTTGTTAGAGCTTACAGTCTAGTACTTTATTGGAGTAAATCGGTAACTAATCTGTCATTTCCAGTGCAGTAATCTATTTTAATGACTTTGGCCACATAAAGTAGCCATGCCAAAGTTAGCAAAGTTTTAAATAGTAGAAGCTTCATTTATTAGTAAAATGTAAGTGTTACTAAACCCAGGACACAGCATTCACTATATCTGGTCTCCCACAGTACACTCAACATGGAAATGCAATTATTTTAGTAAATAAAAACTGATAAATACCTTTTCTCCTCAGCAGTATATAGCAGTCTTGTGACTTCTATCAGTGTTTGGTTAAAGCTTGTAGGTGGAGTTTTCATTCTACTCTGACTGTCCTATGAGGCTGGGTGACCCCATGACCCCCTGTCTGGACAGTGCTGATTGGCCCTGCGCTGATCACGTGCACCCTCCAAAGAAAAAAAACCTCTCTTAAACTACACACCAAACTGAGCATATGCAGAGTGACTCCAAAGGTCCTGTCTTATCAGGAGATAAATTGGGGACAGTGGAAGAAGGGGAGGATCAGAGAAGACAGGATCAATCAGCCTTTTTACACAATGCGGAGGATTAACCCCTTAGGCTCCACAGTAAGTATAATAAGCATGCTTTAGTGCATTTACAGACTGATTTTACTGTTGTGGGTTTAGTAACACTTTAAGTGTACTAGGACCTTCATATCTATTTACAGTATATTCAAGAAGATACCAGTCATGACAAATGTAAAACAAATGGCTGAATGTAATTTTACCCATGGTTTAATGTAACTGATGTGAGGAACATCAGTTCATACATAACCCAGAAATAGGTTTAATGGACATTGCTAAATCAACCAGCACAGAATGCAGCATTCAGACATTTGTTTTGGTGACACACACACCATGTTCTGTGCTTTTCTACCCTGCCATGATCACCTTCCACTTTCCCCACACATGCTATTCTTACTCTCAAGCCTCGTAGACACGATCGGTTTTACAGATGAAAACAGTCCGATGGACTTTTTTCATCGGACAAACCGATCGTGAATGGGACCCATCGGTCTTTTTTCCATTGGTTTTAAAAAATAGAACATGTTTTAAATTTTTCCGATGGATCAAAAACCGATAGCAAATTCCGATCGTCTATGGGCAAGTCCATCGGATAAAAAACCCACGCATGCTCAGAATCAAGTCAATGCATGCTCAGAAGCATTGAACTTCATTTTTCTCGGCTCATCGGAGTGTTTTACGTCACCGCGTTTGGAACGGTCGGTTTTTTGACTGATGGTGTGTAGGCAAGACTGATGGAAGTCAGCTTCATCGGATTTTCAATAGACAAAACCATCGGATTAGAATTCATAGGATATCCGATCGTGTGTACGAGGCTTCAGTGTACAATGATCAGGTGCTGCTTCTGTTTCCATCTACCCCTTAGTATTAATTGCCCCCTAAATTTCCTCTATTCTCCTCTGTCCACAATCAGATCCTAATCTGTCTTCCTCTCCCTCGAACCACAATCTTCTTGCTATGCTGCTTAGCTGGGGCAATGGAATATTTATTCAATTATTAGTTAGCAAAATCTTACCAACAGCACAAAGAAGACAAAGAATACGTAGGTTACAAAATAAATTGGTCCCAAAATTCTGTTAGCGTTGTCAATAGCGTCATAGTCAAAATCTCCTAAAATGATTCGGAACTGGGTAAATCTGGAACATAGAAAGTTTGCAAACTGTGTTTATTCCTGAGCAGACTGTATCCAAAGATGACATTTGAAACATTAATAAAGCTTAAACTTACATGCATTTAACAAACGTGCTGAAAGTTTCCACTTGTGTGCCAAAGAGAAGATATCCAAGCTGGGCATAGGCAAAAAACACTATGAAGAACATAATCGCAAATCCAAGAATATCCTTGGCACAGCGGGCAAGAGTAGATGAAAGTTGTGTCATTGTCTTATTGAAGCTAATGTATTTAAAGATCTGAAAGAAAATAATGTAAATTCTAATAAGAAAGTATGTGGCTCCACTGAAAGTGCATAAAGCCTTATAGCATTCATTAACTCTTTTTAATCCAGGGCAGGGACAAAGGGTGGGTGGAAGGGGCGGCTGCCCTGGGCGCAATGTGTATTGTAGGGATGGGGGAGCCACATGTTCCTTCTACTATAAGGCTGACAGGAGTAGTGACAGTGGCATTACTACTTTTGTCAGCCCAGCACTGGAAGTGGCAAGGAGAGTAGGAGAGAGCCGGGAGGAGGAATGGGCTGTGCTCTCTCTCTCTCCCCATCCTCCTCATAAACTCACACATAATGAAGGGGGATGCAATTTTGCATCTTTGTCCTGGGCACTGGATGATCTTGTCCCAGCACTATTGGAACCACAAGGTAAATGGCATTAACAACTTTCAGCATACATAGAGCGTGATTGAATGGGGATTTGTAAATAATATATATATTTTTTAAATTAAGAAATACATGTTAAATCAGCTTAATACTAATTATCATGCTGAAGTTTGGGAGTAGGCAGGCGTGGAGCGCCACATCCCTATCCCCCTTTTCACTTCCTTTTTCCTTCCCCCTCCCCCCTTTTTTTTTCTCTATTTCTCTACCATCTTTCTTTCTTTTTCCCTTTCCTTCCTCCACTTCTGAGTATCTTAGTTGCCCACATTTCTCCAACTCATGGTACCGAGTACCCCCACGTAAATGTCCTCCTTACTACCAGCCTTATGATCAGAGCCCTCCCTCATAGGCTAATTTACCAAGAGGATTCAGTTAGACTAGGCGTCCAAAATGTGTGGCTCCTTGCAAACGTGCTATCTACTAGCCCATTTTTTTACACGTTTTGATGGATTTACTCAAAGTACTCGCTGCATCTGAACTTGCCCATTCTACATACATGACGTGAAAATGCTCTCTTATTTCTCATGTCTATATTAAACATATTGTCCCTTTGGACATTACTAAAGCTGTAAACAAGTCCTATTTTCTTGTATCTTGTTAAAACTTAATAAAGTTTTTATGGAATTTTGTTTTATATCTTATTATATTTAAAGGCCCAACCTCCAAAATATTATTGCCCAAGTAATTTACTTAAAAATAAAATAAAAAATTAGCTTTCGCTGCAATACTCCTCTCCATCCTGAACTTGGTCCCTCTTCTGGGTTTGACGGCCAGCATAAGTCAACCTGCTTCCTGTGAGCCCAAGGCATCAAAGACATGCCCCTGGGAGTGTATTATCTCATCCAGCCTCAGCTATTAGGAGAATGCTGAAGAGAATGGCACTGACGTGATAGCATGAGGAGCATTATCTGCAGCATTCAGTATTCACCTCTGAAGACAAGAGGAAGAATAGGACATGTGATTTCACATAACCATGTCAAGGAGCAGAGAGGAATCTTGGAGTTGGCATTAAATATTTACAATCTCATGTTTAGTTTTTAATATATATATATTTTTTATATATGTACATGGGGTCAGACATATTGGGCCACAATGTATCATATGTTGTATTTCATTATTTGGTAAACCTATGAGGCTTAGTGAATGCAGTGACATCCAGATTTAGGTCTAGTAGCTAATCTACAAGTCTCCATATTTAATACAATGGCATGTAAAAGTCAAGTAAATAATGTAATAGCTTATTAGTTATATGCCATACCACCACTTCTGTCTGCATTATTTAGAAATCTTCTGCTATGTATTGAGTTTCTGCCATTTTTATTTTTATCATTGCAGAATTGAACTTTCATAACTCAACTAAATTCAAAGTGTAGTCGATCACCTGTCTGCCACCATAAATATTGGATACTCACTTTAATCCATGCAAAGAACAGATTAACTGCATTCATGTTGTTATACTGTGTCTGCCAAAAGGCCAGGAATTCAAAGTCTGCGTACATGGTGGGTTGATCCAAAAGGGACCCCATAAGCCGGTTGACCTCCAGAGTTCGGAAGATGTGGAATGCAATGGCTACAAGAGAAAGCTTGACAAAGCTGTGACAATTACTTATACTTCCACAGTTCATATATTAAGTCATGATATCAACAATAAAAAAGCACAACAGAAATGATTCTGTAATGATGAAGGTACCATAGACACAAGCTAACAGTTTGTTCTGTTGAATCCTTAAAGTGGTTGTAAACCCACTTTGACAACTTGCACCTACAGGTAAGCCTAGATTAAGGCTTACCTGTAGGTGCATGAAATATCTCCTTAACCTACACGGTTAAGGAGATATTTGCAGAAAACACTGCACCGATGTCTACGGCGCATGCGCGCCGTAGACAACGGCGCAGGCGCACTGAGCGTTCCTGCATAATAAATGGGACATGACAGTTTTCTGAATGGGAGAACGCCGGCCCCGCGCGCATGCATTTGACGTCATCGCTGCTCCAGCCAATCACAGCGCCGGAGCGGCGATACCAGGAAGAAGCTCCGAGGGGACATGGCGGCGGTGGGTTGCTTTATTTGAATATGACCAAACATGGCGATAGATGGTTCAGATCTTCAGAGATTCCAACCATGTATGGCTAGGCTGAATGTACCCAAGTTGATCGATCGATCCACTCGGGTACAACCAGCCTGTTGGATTTTACATGCGATTATTGCTAGCGGCTATTATACATGACATGCATAATATGACATGAAATATGAACAAAGCATATCCCTCTATAGTGTGTCTCAATCCAAAGCACTAACTGTCATTTCTGTCTGCTGCCTCATTCCTCTGCTATCTGCATAAGTCACTTCTGACATGTTTTCCTGATACCAAGAGCTAAAAAGGTGACAAGGGAGGGAGCTCCAGCACACAGCCTGTGAATGAAATCCTCAGCTCCGTTTCTGTGTTCTGTGTGAAGCCTAGTACACACGGCCGAGAATCTCGTCGCAAAAAAAATGTTGTTTTTCTCGACGGGTTTCAAGCTTTCCTTGCATACACACTGTCAATCCAAAATCTCGTCGGCCTAAAGCGCGGTGACGTACAACACGTAGGACGGCAGCATAAAGGGGAAGTTCCATTCTCATGGCGCCACCACTTGGGCTGCTTTTGCTAATCTCGTGTTACTGCGTGTTAGTAAAAGTTTAGTGAGAGACGATTCGAGCTTTTCAGTCTTCGTGCTTTCAGTTCGTTACAGCGTGACGAATGTGCTATCTCCATTACAAACGCTAGTTTTACCAGAACGAGCGCTCCCGTCTCATACTTGATTCTGACCATACGCGGTTTTTGAAGACTCGGAAAAGTGTACACACGAACGGTTTTCTCGTCCAAAAACAGTCTGACGAGAATCACGACGAGAAAAATTAGACTCCCGACGAGAAAAAAGAAAGCAGGTTTTCTTTTTTTCTCGTCGAGATTCACAACAGTTTTCTCGACGAGAAACCATACACACAAACGGTTTTCTCGGCAAGAAAGCTCTTCCAACAGTTTTCTTGTTGTTTCTTGCCGAGAAAACCGGTCGTGTGTACAAGACCTCAAGGGGAGGGTGTCCCTTCCCTCCAATCACCTCTAAATGAGCTCTGCAGAGTGTAACCTCAGTACTCCGCCTCCTGCTTTCTGAAAGCTCAGACAAGCTGTATAAATGTTGGACTTTGATTTGATGTAGATAGACAGGTACAGCTTACGGAGGAGGATTTGTTTCATCTTTGTGTATCATCTGAGGCTAGTTACTTCAACGGGTACAGGCAAGGGTTTACAACCACTTTAAGTCATCTTCCTTTATAGGAAATAAAAAATCTTACAACAGCAACCACATATTTCTTTGGAATGTGGACTCACCATTATAACGACAACATCCAAAATGTTCCAGATGCTAGTGAAGTATTTGAACCTGTGTATCCTTAGCTCCAGACACTCTTCCACCACATAGTAAAATATGAACACACAAAATATAATTTCACAGGCAATAATAAAAAAGTCCCACTTGTTGACATAGCGAATGAGCTTGACGGTACGGATCTGCCATGACGATATTGCACCACCAGTTGCTGGAAATTCCACAACAAGCCTACAAAATACATGTTTGTTCTGTTAGTGTATTTATCCAGTGAGCAGTTTTATAGTAGTGTAGCTACAATCATTGTAAAAGTGACCATATACTATACAATCTGATTCCACAATATCTTTTAGTTCTACCAACAACTGTTTAATGTAAGGATCTGTGTGCATGAATACAGATTGAATGAACTGTTTAGGTGTGTCCTGTTATAATTTATCATTCATATAAGTGTAAATCAGATGCACTCACCTTAATACACAGAATAGATTGATGTTGGCATTGTATACTGAAAAATCAATAAAGACGGCCCGAGTTCCTCTATCCATCCACAGATTATTTTTCAGCATTTGCAGACTCCTTAATGTGTCCTGTTTGGTCGTGTTAAAATCTAGATAATAACCTCCACCACTATAGGTTGCTAATATACCCCAATGGGATGAGCCTTTCAAATGATCTTCTGTAAAATATGTCCACCTGGAAATTTCATAGGTAAACAAAATATAAGTACTGATGCATTTAGAAAAATTCAGTGTTGTCCGCTATACATTTATTTTATTTTATGCAATATTTTAAAAGGGAAATCCATGGGGTAAGCTTGTGGCTGAATACCCCAAAAACGGGTTTACCCCCCTTCATGACCAGGCCATTTTTTACGATACCGTACTGCATTAATTTAACTAACAATTGCACGGTCATGCAACGCTGCACCCAAATAAAATGTATGTCCTTTTTTTCCCCACAAATAGAGCTTTCTTTTGGTGGTATTTTATCACCTTTGCAGTTTTTATTTTTTGTGCTATAAAAAAAAAAAAGACAGACAATTTTAAAAATAAAACAATATTTTTTGGTTTTGCACAGAGCAGCCCCAATCCTCCTCTTCTGGAGTCCCCCCCGTCGGTGCTCCTGGACCTTCCCTCTTGCCCAGTGCCCCCAGCTTGCAATGGGGGCCCCCAGGCAGGCTCACTCCCGACCTGCGGCTCTGCGTGTCCATTCACACAGAGAGCCACTGCTCAGCCCCATACCCTCTCTCCTCATTGGCTGCGATTGACAGCAGCAGGAGCCATTGGCAATAAGTCAATGAGGAGGACGAGTCCCCAGAGAGCCCAGGTTCTTGTGCACATCGCTGGATCAGGATGGGGCTCAGGTAAGTATTAGGGGGGCTGCTGCACAGAGAAGGTTTTTTACCTTCATGTATAGAATGCACGAAGGTAAAAACCCCAAGCCTTTAGAACCACTTTAATTGTACAGTAAGTGGAGTAGGGAGAATAACAGTATTTTTGCACTTACTGTAAGATTGGCTTGAATTTCGTGAAGGGACACAGGATTAATTTCTGAAGGTAAGGGACACAGGATTCATTTATTCCTATATAAATTAGGTAAATGCAGCAGCCCACAGGAGAATTTGGACAATGGCAAACAAGAAAGCAATTGGCCAGCCAGATATAATCCCTCGTACTCCCAGCAGTACTTAGGTGTAGATCACAAACACAGAGGAAACTTGTCCCTTAATGAACTTCTTACACCAAAGCTGGCATCAGCTGGAGCCTGAACATTCACCTTGGAAAAAGGTGTGAACAGAGGGCCAGGTGGCAGTCTTGGGAAACAGTTGTCTGATGCCTAAAAGCTCAAAGGGCACTCACAGATCTAATAGAGTTGTAGCGGGCATTTGAATTTAGGGGAAGCATCTGGGTGGTAGTGTAACCCAGATGCACTGATTGCTAGGGAATCAGAGACCCTTTTATGGTTCTTGGAGGACTCTGGTGGTGTGAGGTTCCCTGCGGCCTGCAGGTGGCATTGTCGCCCTGGCCGGAGTTTAACTCACACCGCAAGACTGCTTCCTTTTTGTCCTTTCCTGGCGCTGGTACAGCGGGGCAGGGAACCTGCTGTGACGTAAAAGGCGAGGGGATAAAAGGGGCGGACGCCCTGACCTTGGGGTTCAGAGTCGGAGGACGCGGCCGCACCCAGGCACCTTCAGCTTGGGTGCTGGCCCAGGTGCCCTTGACCTGGCCGGAGCGAGAGATGGAGTCCATCTCAGGCACCTTTAGCCTGGGGTGAGGTACTATGGCGGATGCCTGGGGCTTAGTACCTTCGACTGAGTTCCGCGAGGGTGGAGGAATCCGAGGGGGCCCTAACTCCTTGGGTGCCCGTGTCTGAGGTCGAGGAGACTGGTGAGCGGAACTTCTCTGGAGAGTCCGGCGCAGCATTTGCTGGTGACAGAGAGGCCTCCGGTGACTCCCTTGGACGGATATCCTTCCCCTGACAGGGGCTGTGCTAGCGAAGGTAATTCATGTTCTACCTCCTATAGTCAGTGGCAGTGACTATTCGCCACTGGTGACACCACAGTGGTTAGCGATACTTTAAAGGATTGTGCCTCGACCTACTCCCATTAATACTGAACTGTTGCAAAGGTCCCAACTTGACTGTGCTGTATGTTTATTCACTGAGAAGAATAAAACTGTGTTGGACCTATTCAGTGTGTGGAACTCTGGTTACTAGGAGCAAAGGGGAGTGGATCCGAGGAAAGGATTTGACCCTAGGACACCTACACAAAGCCTGATCTTTCTGGCCTTCACCTCTTCACTATGGAGGACATGGGCCTTGGTGTATCTCATCCCTCCCCCCGGTACTAACACCCCTAGACAGAGACAGACAAGCCGAGAATGAGAAGGGGTGAGAGGGGTGAGGTCGCTACGCGGTGTACCTTGACAGAAAAAGGAGGAACTTTATCCTTAAAGTGGTTGTAAAGTCAGAAGGTTTTTTATCTGAATGCATTCTATGTATTCAGATAAAAAGCCTTCTGTGTGCAGAAGCCCCGTAATATTTATGAGAGCCCCCCCCCCTCTCTATCCAGCGATGTCCACCAGTGCCTCGGCTGTCCGGGACTCTCCCTCGTGACTGGCTGAGACACAGCAGCGGAGCCATTGGCTCCCACTGCTGCCAATCAAACTCAGTTAGCCAGTCAGGAGAGAGAGGGGGCGGGGCCAAATCGCAGCTCCGTGTTTAAATGGACACAGGAAACTGTGGCTTGGCTCAGATGCCCCTATAGCAAGCTGCTTGCTGTGGGGGCACTCAACAGGGAGGGACCAGGAGCTTCAGCCAAGGACCCAAGAAGAGGAGGATCTGGGTTGCCCTGTGCAAAACCACTGCACAGAGCAGGTAAGTATAACATAAAACTTTAAAAAACAAAACAAAAAAAAAACGAGACTTTACAATCACTTTAAGTCCATAAGCTTGAACAATAATCTTTTTAAGCCACTGAGAAATGGTGGAATGAGAAGCTGGTTCTGCTTTACAGTGACTGTCAGGAATGGCAACATGAGAGTCAGTCTTTCTAACTGAAACAATGGGGTTGATGTACTAAAGGCAAAGAGACTGTGCACTTTGCACTTTAGTTGCACTCTGCAAGAGCAGTTGCTCCAGAGCTTAGTAAATGAGCAGAAGCTCTGCTGGCTTCTATCATCCAATCATGTGCAAGCAAAAATGCATATTTTTTTAAAATTTCCTTGCACATGATTGGGTATTCTTTGCAAAATAAAGCTTTATCTCATTTACTAAGCTCTTGAGCAACTGCACATGTAAAGTGCACAGTCTACTTGCCTTTAGTAAATCAACCCCAAGGGCTAAGAGGTACAGTAAACCCATACAGCATGAACTACATCCAGGCAGTAAAGTGATATTTTCCCTTCTAATGTACTGGAGCCGGACAGGGAGGTAAAAGGACACTGTTCCAGTGGAGGTGAAAGACTGAAACTGCCTTAGGAAGGAAGGAGGCTGTAGGTGTCAATACTAGATTAAAGCCTAGTACACACGGGCTCAATGTTAGGCGACATCGGCCAGTTCAATAAAAACCGTCTGACATTCGGCCCATGTGAATGGCAGCCGGTCCGAAAGAAGCCAGACGTTTGGCTGGCTTCCATCGAAAGAGCATGCTGTAAACCCAGCAGCCGACCGGCTCCCAATCAGCATTCTTGGCCAATGGCAGAGAGAGCTGAACGGAGTGTTCTGGCGGGGGACCATCCCCCTGTCAGAACACAACAGTGCAGCGGGAGAGATCGCTGTACTAACGTTGGATCGTTAGTACAGGGGCTCCAACTGGAGCTTTCCGTTTTTTTGGTTCAACCAGCTGGGTTGAACCCAAAAAAAATATTAGCGTGTACCAGGCTTTAGGCAGCCTTTAAAGAGCCAACTGAACCACTGAACCAAATTTAGATAAAAAAGAGTCACAGGAGGTTATACAGAAGGGTTGCAGGTGAGATGAGCCATTTGTGATGGTGCACCTTACAAGAGTTATGCCACGTACACACGATCGGAAATTCCGACAAGAAATGTCCGATGTGAGCTTTTGGTCGGGAATTCCGACCGTGTGTAGGCTCCTTCGGACATTTCCTGTCGGAATTTCCGCCAACAAAAGATTGTAATCAGGTTCTCTATTTTCTCTATTCCGATTGTCCGTATGCAATTCTGACGGGAAAAAAAACACACATGCTCAGAATCAAGCAGAAGAGCCGAACTGCTTATTGAACTTCATTGATCTCGGCTCGTCATGTGTCTTGTACGTCACCGCGTTCTTGACGATCGGAATTTCCGAAAAGATTTGTGTGACCGTGCGTATGCAACACAAGTTTAAGCCAACATTCCGTCGGAAAAATATCCACGGTTTTCTTGTCGGAATTTCCGATCGTGTGTACGCGGCATAAGATTCTCCTTGTGATCTCTACTGTGTTAACAGGAACAACCATAAAAAAAAACACAGAGTGGGGTTAGTGGGTTGAGGTGGCCAATGTTGGGTTACTTCCCTTTAGTTCTACTGTGGACTGTTTTGTACTTGTCTGTTTTTTATAAAAAAAAAAAAAAAAACACTATGTAAAAAACTGTGTTTACTCACAACCAACTGCAGAAGAGGTTAATGGCCAGAGAGGACCAGGTCAACATGGAGAGCAGCAAGAACTAATCAAGGTAAGAACTGCGTGTCACATATATATAAGTGCTATGTTAGGTAGAAGCTACCTCATGCCAAAGGAAAAAAAAGGGTAGGAAAAGAACAGGGAGGGTGTGCACATGACACTCAAGCTATTGATGCAGAATGTAACTTCTGAGCATGGTAAACTTTTCTTTTGAAACCGATGGAGTAGGGGAGCAATGGTGTAGCTACTGATGCTCTGATGCTACTGATGAATTAACTACTGATTGAAAGTCCTCAGAGACTGGGTCACACCAGAAGCTGTGCTATGTCTCTGGTCCTGGAAAGCACTCTGTGGCTAACTAACACAGTACCCGAAGGTCTGGGAAGCACCACTGTTGGAGCCCAGAAGGATACATTTTAGGCAGGACCAGTGATTTTCCAGTGGGGTATGGGTATGTGTATGGCCTCCAGGGCATCACCAATGATAAGCTAATCCAAATAGCTAAATAGAAGTCCCAGGTCAGAATCATGTAGCTGTATTGACTGAAGAAAAAAATAAATACATTTCTAGTATAAAAGGTGGTAAACTCTTCTGAAATAGAAAAAGTGCCCATCCTCCTGGGACACAAGCAAAAAACTGAAGCTTGCTGGGAGTGGGAGGTGTTATAACTGGCTGGTCAATTTATTTTTGTTTGCCATTACCCAAATCTTCCTGCAGGGAGCTGCATATAACCCAATTGTATCAGAATAACTGAATCCTTTGTCCCTCAAAGTTCAGTTTTTTTTTTAGGATCATACTTACCTAGGTGGATGCAGCATCAGTCTGATGCTGCACCTGTCCCCCACCTGCTCTAAGACTGAGAACCAGAGCGATCAAACTCCGCTGATCGCACGGTTCTCAGATCTCTGTGAGCCGAGAGCTGGTGACTGCCAGTTACCGCTGTCTGCTCTGCCGCCCCCCCCCCCCACGTGCCTCCTGAAGCGCTGGGCTATGGAGGCTGAGAGGCTGAATAAGGTGCTGGTCCAGGATTGTGGGCAGATCCCGACCAGATTGTTGTGATCTTTTCGCAGTCTGGACCGGCTCTGTGAAGTCAGCAAACAGCGGGCTTCAGCCCGCTGTCTGCTGAAATTGGGTCACAGGAGTGTAGAACAAACTGCACTCCTGTGATCCACAGAAGTACAGCCAAACGAGCTTTGGCTGTACTTCTCGTTTAATAAGCAATAAAGAACTAATAATTCCAGCCTATTGGGAAAAGAGAGGTAATGTCACAGTATCTAGGAAGACTAAAAACAGAGACTAAATCAGACTTTTGAAGATAAAGTTGATTTTTACACAGAGTTTAGTTGCTATGTGTAAATCGCTAGAAAACTGAGACATGACAGAAGGTGCAGTAGTGTGTGCACAGCCTCTGTGCACAAAAACTGTCAGATAGTAGTTGCTTTACCCCATGCAGGGTAAAGCAATAGATTCATTTTGATGGTGCCCCTAGCAGCTCATACTAGCCTTCTCACCACGACTCCCATCTGCCCTTTGGAAACAAAGTCAGGGTGTGCTGTTTAAGCTGCACATCACAACATCAACACAGTTAGTTGCTTGGCCTAAAAAGATCTGAAGAAAAACATTTACTTACGATGTTCCATTCATCAATCCAAATGGATTCCTGTCTTCTTCAGCCTCTGAATACACATCATAGCACCCATAAATGTCATCTCTAAAGTCTTTATGTACTATGCAAGAGTTATTTTCCACCTTCAGCTGACGCATCCGCGGTACTCCAAGAAGCAAATTCTCATAATAAATGAATGAATGTTGGTTGTTATCTAGCGTTTCATTATTGTACCATTTGGTCCAGTAAAGGCCATCTAGTAATGGCCCTTGTGTATACTAGAGGGAAATAAATAGTATATTGTGGTTAGCATTATATATCACCATTTACTTAGTCCAATTACAACATGTATTACAGGGTGTGGGAACTCATTGGCTTATCACGAACTGGCTTCTTTTATCTTAGGAGCTTCTGTAGTGAGAGCTAGATTTCATAGCTCAAGGCTCAAAGCTCTATGCCTTCATTAGCCATGGTCAGCTAAACGAATCCAGTTTCCCACTCACTTTTCTATATAGCAATGGGCTAGGAATGTGGATGCAGACATATGGTCACTAGCATCTCCACAGATGTAGTCACCAGTGTCTCTAATATGTGGTGGTCAACAGGGTCCCTGGTCACCAGCATTCCTGGTCACAAGTGCTCCAAAGATGTGGTCACCAGCATCTATGTGGTCACCAGCATCTATGTTCACCAGCCATAGATTTCTTAACCAACATCCGTAAGGATGTCCCAGCAACTACTCAGAACTGAAATATGAGTTGGGTGGGCTGACCATTTAGTTAAACTATAGATGTTATTTTTGAGTACTTATTTATTTCTAAACCTAGAACAGTTTAATACTGATTGAGAATTCCTACTCACCGACCAAAAATCATTCATGTCCTTAATACTCTGGAATGTGACTCCACTATCAGAAGCAGTTTGCAGGAAAAGGTTGGACATCACGTTGGTGTAATAATAAGTGCTGGAGCTTGTCATCCCGTAAGTCACTAGAAAAAGATCATGTGTTTAAAGTTACAAAAATTACAATCAACGTATTTAAAATGAGAGACAGAAGAAAAAGGGGTGTTACAAACAAAACATGTTTTAACCCAGGGAAAAGTTAACAATATGGTCAATGGTGCTGGGCCCAGCTCTTTTTAGTAATTTTATTAATAACCTGGAGGAATAGAAAGTAGTGTGACTTTGTGCAGATTACCCAAATTTATGTAAAATGATTATGACTCAGAAGGATGGTAATACGTTACAAAATAATATTGTCAACATGGTAACATAGGCAGTTAATTTTCAGTTGAAATTTATACAGTACATACATCCACAATAATGTAGTTGTGGAAAACTGCTGAAGGACTTAACCCCTTCCTGCCACTGCCTTCTTGCCCTTTAAGAGCTTCTAAATTCTGAGAGGTGGGCATTTGAGTCTCGTGGCTATCACATCGGTCACATGATTGGAAAGCTCACAATCGCAAGTATGCATCGGGAGCTTTCCTGGTCCCCGCCGTTAACTGTGCCGGGAGCGTACAGGGCGTGCGCTCTCTGCACAGAAAAGTGTTTACATAGGGCCGCATATATGCAGCCTCTCTGCATTGAAGCCTAACCACTGAGAGGCCGCATCTATGTGCCATGTGGACGGGAAGAGGTTAAAGTGATAATAAACCCAAAAAACAAAAATGTTATATATTGCAGATTACTAATCCTTAAATGTGGTGGCTGTATTCGTTTTCAGTTTATTTTTTCCCTTTAATCCTGTGATGCAGCCAGTAACACACTTGAATAAAATCTGACCATTGTAAGTACCCTTGCCAACTATAAATAGTTTGTCTCAACTCTCTACATGCCACTTTTGCTTGGCAACTTGGCCATTTGTGTAGTTCTCACTCCTGTAGCAGCCACTGGATTTCCAGGTCTTTCCCAAACGCAGTGAGGCAACAGGAATTTTCCACACTTTCTTCACAGGCTCAAAAAATAGTCTAGGGGTTTTGTTTTTGTTTATTTAGGATAAATTGAAGAGGGATGCATGTAATGTCCAGAATTGAAGAACTGGATAAACTCTTGAGGACTTACTAATGTCTCAGACTACTGGGAACTGACTTCAAAAGTGCTGTCCACCCATGGGATTGATGGTGCAGCAAACTAGCAACAAGTAAAAGTTCCAAAAATGAGAATGAAGGTGCTGCTCCTTGCAGGAATACCAAAGCACCTGGCTACGGATTTTCCAAGCTAGAGAAATGGGGTTGCTTCTGGCTGCTTTGCACTGGCACTAAGCTATCCCCTGGACCTAGAGTCATACTGTGTTGCAACCTTACAGTCCTCTCTATACAGGCTTGGGGTAGATAGAAGTGGAAGTTACTCCCTCACTCCCTATAAGTGAATCTTCCAAGAGGCTGCTGTAGAGGCACACTGCTGTACAGGCCTGGACTTGATTTTAGGGTATCTTCAGCTAAGCTTAGCTGAGGCTGGGGTGTGAGGCTTTCAGCTACTGATTCTCTCTCTCTCCTCTCTTTCTCCTAGCCTCCCCTCTGCCCGAGGGTAGAGCCCCCTCCCCAGCACAGGAGCCCCCTCCAGGTGACTGGACCCTGAACTCTGCTCCCCGACTGTCAGACTTCTGACTATTTATGGGACGGCTTCCCCACCTACTGAGCCTTGCCTTTTTAGCTATTGGTTGGAACTCCATAATCATTCAGGCTGCAGCATCTGTCCCTCCACCCTCTAAGTTCTAGAACTAGCCAGTGAATTCTAGCAGCCAGGGGGAGGTAACAGAGCCCCAGCCTCGAAGCATTGCACAGTCAAAAACAACAATTAACCCCTGCTCCTCTGCCTACAGAGGAGCCAACTAATTTTTCCTACAATTAGCAACTCTGAGGATGCTACATTTGAAATATAACAGAATTTCTGGCCAGATCACCCCAACTGCCCCATTTCCCTGCGACAATTAAAATCAGTGTGGCTGACGGACAGCAGCTTCCTTCATTCACAGCAATCTGTGAATGAATAGACTAAAGGTCTCGTTTGCCACTGCAGCAAAAAGACTTTTAATTCTCAATGAAATACAAGTGCACTGATCAGCGCCCTCATAGTCCAGTGACACTTTTGCAGCTAAGTAACTGTCTGCCTGTACAGAGGTATGGGCAGAGAGCTGTAGGCAGTGTATACAGAAGCCCACATTGTACCCATGATTTACTGATATACTTATTCCATGTGCACCTTACTGCAAAGTCTAGTTATAAATTGGGGTGGTTGGTTGCCATCTTTTTGTATAGTTTGCTTGCTGATTTGGTGTGGAAACACATTGGATGCCTTTGCTGCCATTGTGCTCTTGCTGGGCAACCAGTCTGTCCCTGTGCCTTTAAGGAGGTGTGGGCTTCTCCAGGCAAAACTGCCCTTAATTTATCCACTGCTATACAGTATATGCTCCAACTTGGAGACTCTCAAAAATATAGAGTTAGGACTGCAGTATACAGAGAAGCCTTGACATGGGCACTGCGGCTTCCACTTAAATGTGCAAATGTGTGCAACAAAACCCTCTGTTTTTAATGTGAGTTGTTAGACAGAGTAAATTTTGTTTGTAGGCTAGTTGGTAAGTGTGTTGGTAAATTTTTGTTTGTGTAGTACATACTAGACTCAGAGATAGTACATAGGTGGGCAACTAATAAACAGATCTCATCTATGATAAAAAATAGAAAAAAATGGTGTAAATTGACAAACAGGATTGTAGCTGGGTGCTGCCAGCTGTGTGTTTATGTGTTCTCTGTCCCCCACCAGGTTGCTGTCTGTAGCAGTGTTGGTGCGGCTCTGTGTACTTCATCCCCTGCTCGTCCCACCCCGCCCCTGTGTTGCCAGCGAGAGACTAAGGAGCGGGCAGCAGGTGTGATCAGGGAACCATAAACAGAGTAGCCTTGTGTGCGAGTTCAATCCCCTGCTTATCCCTCCAGCAGTTGCTGCAGGTTAGAAAAGAGCGACTCTGTGTCAGTGAGGAATTTCCCGCTCACTCTTTTTTCCCCCCTCCACTACTGGCAGTAAGATCAGATTCAAACATAAGGCGAGAGAACACAAACCAATAGGAATCTCAACTAGGACTTGCTGTGAAGACACCAAGGGTCCTGGGAGATATAGTCTTTAAAGGAATGCTGCGCCATACATGTCTATAGAGTCTAGTGGCTACTGGACTTTAATTCCCACAAATCCTTGCACCCAGAAGAGGAGGTTTTTATAATTTTTCTGGGCATTCTGATAAAGATCAGGGCTGGTCCATAGGGTACAGACCTACTGTTAGGGTCTGGGCTCTACTTCATAGGGATCAGAGCCAAGGAGAAGTGCTAAGCAGACCTGCTGCTGTGGCTGTCCACCCATATCAGAGCTACCCCAGAGACTGAGCTTGAGAGTAAGAGAGAGAGAGAGAGAGAGAGAGACACTGCGTCAGAGCCAAGAGACTGCACTCTGTGTAAGGATTGGAGCAGGGGAGCTGCACCCTGTGTGCTGGGACCTGTTAATCGCCAAGCCATTGGGACCAGACTAGTCACTTGCCAGGAGTGTTGAGCTTAACTACGCGTTTTAATGCCCGCTACAGATTGCTAACATAACATAATACATAGAGACTGCTCGTACTTAGAAGCTCACTTTCTCTACCCACACATTTAAAGGGATAGTTCACGTGCACCACCTAAAGAAGGGCCCCGCCGAAAGCCAGCAAATGTTGACTACTATGTGCCAGGTGATTTTAAGCCACCTTCAGAAGTACCCCTTACACTAAAGGAAAAAAAATTATTCGCCCAACCGCTATTGGGGTTGTATGCATAATATGCACCTAAGGACCCTTTTTTTCCCCTTAAATTATTTATTTTCATTTTTCAAAAGTACCCACAGGTGGTACAATCAATAGGTGAGTGCAAGCCAATCTACACAGAAAACAAATTCTTATATACCAGCACAGAACATCCTGGCCAGGCGACTACTCCAAAGCCATTGTAAAACAGTACTTAGTAACATTCATTCAATAACATTTGCCACAGGCTGTGTGGAATATAAGACATAAGTACTAAGTTCCCCGCGAGCTCTCCATGCCTGATTGAGAACACTTCTGCATGCATAAACATGGAACGCAATAAGCCCAAAACCAGGGCAAGGATCTTGAGGGTGGGAAAAGAAAAGAAGAAAGAAGGAAAAATAAAATATATGCGGAATCCAATGGGCCGCATTAATATGAGTCTAGCTTGCACATTCCAAGAGGCTCAGGTCAGGTCAGTCCTAAAATATGTCTTATGCCTGGGAGCCCATGATATCTCGATGTTCGGGTTAGCATGTGAAATCCATCCAGTAGAACCAAGTTTTAGTACAGCATTCTTCCCACAGGTTGGCAGAGGCCTTCAAATTCTCCATCTGGTGGGTCTTGTTTACCCTGACGAACCATATGCGAACCATAATGGAAAATCTCATCAGTGGAACACAGATGTCAGAAGTCTCTGACAGGAGTTTTAACTGGTCCCCACTTTATTTAAAGTGGAAAAAATGTTTACATAACTATTAGACCTGTGCACAACGGAAAAATTTGTTTAGTTTCGGTTCGTTTCTTTTCGGTCCTGTTGATTCGTAATCATTCGTAATTTTGCTAGACGGGATTTTTCGTGTTCGGACTAATTCGTATTTTCGCAAGCGACATTTTTAGTTGAATTTTTAGTTGATTTATAATTCGTACTTTCGGTAGGGTACATTGTTTTTAGTTGATTCTGGACACAACTCCTACTTTCGTAACTTTTTTTTGGATTCGTTGATTCGGAATTTTCCGTGTCTCTCCCACAACGACGCTGTCTATTATGCCTAATGTGCTTCGAATGGATTTGTACTTTTCTAAATACATAGCGGTTATTTGTAACGATTCGAAATCTCGTATTTTACTTTCGTTTTTTACATGCGGCTATAGCCTCCGCCCTGTACACCATTTTGAGAGGGTTCAGCACGGTGAGGGAGAAGCAGAGAGCAGAGCAGAGTGTTATTGTGCTTCGAATGGATTAGAAATCTCGTATTTTACTTTCGTTTTTTACATGCGGCTATAGCCTCCGCCCCTGTACACCATTTTCAGAGGGAGTTCAGCACGGTGAGGGAGAAGCAGAGAGCAGAGCAGAGTGAGTGTTATTGTGCTTCGTATGGATTCGTACATTCGTAACTTTTTTCATAACAAATTATGCCGAAGACATTCGGACATTCGCTATTTGCGGTATAATTTATTTCGGATTCGGTTTTATTCGTAATTGCTTTGTTCGGAAATTCGAATGCTTCCGAATGTCCGAAAGTTGCTAAATTTGGACGAATTTCGATTCGTTACGAAACGAATTGCACAAGCCTAATAACTATACTTTAACAGTAGTTGACCGTGGAATGGCCTATTACCACAAATGATCCACTAGCCTTGTGTCTGTGAAATTCATTTTCTTAATGTCTTTCACCAATTTAAAAATAAGAGTTTTTCTTATGGTACACTTGACCCGAGTAATAATAATAATTCTATCACTGTCCTCAGTAGAGGGGCTGCCAAATTTTTGCTTTTGTTTGTTGGATTCATTTTTTGCCTCTCACGTATTTCACCTAATTACACTATTTTCCATAATTGCTTATATAAACAGAAGTAAAACAGACTTTCAAAATCACTCAAACCAGCCACAAAGAATTTCAAAATTTAAAGGCGTTTTTATAGAGTTTTTACAGCGGTACTCATTCATTTCAATGGGGATAGGCTTTTTTACAGCGCTATTTTATGCGCCCCAAAGATGCTCCAAAAAAGCTGTTTGCAGGATTTTTTCCAACGCACAGCCAGCAAAACGCCTCAGTGTGAAAGCCCTCAGGGCTTTCACATTGAGAATGATGGGGCAGGATTATTTCAGGCATTTTTACAGCGCTGTTTTTACCGCGAAAACGCGATAAAAACGCCTCAGTGTGAAAGGGGCCTAAGTTTACTTTAAAATAAATAATTGCACATTTTTTTGTGCAGGTAAAAAATTTGCGTTTATTTTTTTCTCTTATGAGTCAGCAAAGCATTGCACCTGATTGCGATTGCAATCAAGAGATTGTGGGTGCAACGTCAGTCTCCTGCAGACACTCAATACCGCTGTCTGCCCATACCTTGTGTACAGGCAGACAGTTACTGAAGTACAGGAAGTGTAATGAACTACAAGGGATCAGCACCTTCACAGTTCATCGAGAAATAAAGAATCCGCCACAGTGGTAGACAAGATTTGTAGTTCATTCATTCACAGATCTCTCTGAATGAATGACACGGCTTTACGGGTGGAGCCCCAAACAGCCAAGCTGTTCTTAAATTGTAACAGTGGGTTCAGGGAGAGGAACCCCTGCCCATTGTCATGAGGGGAGGGTGGAGAGGTACACAGTAACATGTTACATGTTACACCCTACATATTAACATGTTATTAAAGGTGAACTTAGCCTTTAAAGGAATTCATGTTCATGAAGTTCTTATAAATAGAACCCAAAAAGCTTAGTCACTCACAAATACTTCTTTAACTGATGATGGGAGGGATGGTGGTGGTCAGGTACAGAGCGACGGTGTGATGATGGCAGGGGGGAGGGGCAGGCACAGTGTTTCAGGGGGCCACAGGTGGGTTAAAGCTGGGGATATTGGTATGGGGTGTGTACAGACATGATGGTGAGAGCATGTGTAGGGTAGGGTTTGTTAGAGCAGGAGGGGAAGGGGTAAAGTACTGTGGGGGGTAGGGTGATAAAATGTAGTGAGAGAGGCTGCAGGCATGGTGCTGAAACTGGTGATGTTGGAGGTTAGGATGGTGTTGTGAGGCACTGTGGGGAGATTAGAAGGGCACCAGTATGTGGAAAATGTGTAGTGGTGAGAGCAAGGGTGGGGTAGTACCATATATCAATGCTTTTATTTACTAAATCCCTTTGTTAGGTTTTAATATAGATTTATCCACTCTGGTAAAAAAAAAATATAAAAATAACCAGAAAATAAACATTAAATTATCATAAAATCATAATTATGCATAATCTCTAAACAGTAAATGCGTTGCTACTATTTGTGCCATCATTTTAACCATCTATCTGATATGAATAAAAACACATTTGTGAGAAGTTGTTGATAGAAGTAGTTATTTTAAGATTTCCCGACAGCAAACAAGCGCCAATGCTAAGGTTATTCAGGCTAAATACCTGGGAATTAGAGAGGGCTGCTTCTTTAGGAGGCTTCTAGGCATTTATTTTATTACTTAAATGTAGCGACCTCACCCCTCTCACCCCTTCTCATTCTCGGTTTGTCTGTCTCTGTCTAGGGGTGTCAGTACTGGGGGGAAGGATGAGATACACCATGGCCCATGTCCTCCATAGTGAAGAGGTGAAGGCCAGAAAGATCGGGCTTTGTGTAGGTGTCCTAGGGTCAAATCCTTTCCTCGGATCCACTCCCCTTTGCTCCTAGTAACCAGAGTTCCACACACACTGAATAGGTCCAACACAGTTTTATTCTTCTCAGCGAATAAACATACAGCACAGTCAAGTTGGGACCTTTGCAACAGTTCAGTATTAATGGGAGTAGGTCGAGGCACAATCCTTTAAAGTATCGCTAACCACTGTGGTGTCACCAGTGGCGAATAGTCACTGCCACTGACTATATGAGGTAGAACATGAATTACCTTCGCTAGCACAGCCCCTGACAGGGGAAGGATATCCGTCCAAGGGAGTCACCGGAGGCCTCTCTTTCACCAGCAAATGCTGCACCGGACTCTCCAGAGAAGTTCCGCTCACCAGTCTCCTCGACCTCAGACATGGGCACCCAAGGAGTTAGGGCCCCCTCGGATTCCTCCACCCTCGCGGAACTCAGTCGAAGGTACTAAGCCCCAGGCATCCGCCATAGTACCTCACCCCAGGCTAAAGGTGCCTGAGATGGACTCCATCTCTCGCTCCGGCCAGGTCAAGGGCACCTGGGCCCGGAACTCCGGAACGCCAGCACCCAGGCTGAAGGTGCCTGGGTGCGGCCGCGTCCTCCGACTCTGAACCCCAATGTCAGGGCGTCCACTCCTTTTATCTCCTCTCCTTTTGCGTCACAGCAGGTTCCCCGCCCCGCTGTACCAGCGCCAGGAAAGGACAAAAAGGCACAGTCTTGCGGTGTGAGTTCAACTCCGGCCCAGGGCAACAACGCCACCTGTAGGCCGCAGGGAACCTCACACCACCAGAGTCCTCCAAGAACCATAAAAGGGTCTCAGATTCCCTAGCAATCAGTGCATCTGGGTTACACTACCACCCAGATGCTTCCCCTAAATTCAAATACCCGCTACATAAACAACTGAGATATATACAATTCACAAGGATATTTAGGCTGTAAAAAACGAACTTGTGGGTTTGTGCAAAATACTGTACTTGAATTGATACTGTGTATATCTATATATCTATATAGATATACAGTTATCATGATTATTAATTAAATAATACTCTTAATTTGAGATAAAACCTAGCAATAAGAAATAATAAAAAAAAAAAAGAAAGTAGGGTTTTTTGGAACTAAAAAGCGGGAACAAATCTTAATGTCACAAATCTTAATGTCACAAATCTGTCCTTGTAAACGAAGGACAGTTAGAAGCTTTGCCATTACATAAATATAAGGCACATTTACCCTTTCCTGCCCACCTTGTGTCTCTTTAAAAATATCTGAATGCCAGGGGGTGGAAAGCATGACCACGTGACCACTGTGATTTGCTATCACAGTGGTCATATGATCGGAAGCCGGTCCCACCAGCTACAGATCATTAGCAGGGATCAAGAGTTGTCTTTCAAAGCTCAGTCACTGCACTGGAAGCATGCACTGTGCACGCCTTTATCACAGAAACATTGGGCGCCCAGCGATGCATATGTAGCGGGCATTTACTTTTGAGGGGTGTTATGTGCCTAAATTTAGGGGTTGGTCTGAGCTGGTAGCCAGGCTCGGATCATTTTGATTGCTAGGTATTTGCTTCTGCCTATGTGATGCTGCCTGGTGTACGGTTCCCTGTGGCCTGTAGGTGGCGCTGCCATATCATGTCAGGGTTGAGCCAGGGGTGGCATTGCTGGCCTTAGGGTGTCCTCTCTCTGCGGCGGTACAGTGGGCGTGGTCAGCCTGCTGTGCATGCCGGGAGAGAGTACATAAGGGGCAGACACCATTTAGTTGGGGGTTGGGAGTTGGAGGTTGGAGTGGAGTGGAGTGGAGGAGCCGGAGGGGTGTGCCCCTCGGGGGTGCGGTGACTGTCCGAAAGGGTCTCGGGCACCTTTGGCCCGAGGCTGCAATGTTCCAGGTAGGCCCAGTACCTTTAACTGGGTCTACAATTCGCCCATTGGAGTCCCAGGGTGCCCGGGTGAGGGTACCCGATCTGACCGAGAGGAAGCCAGGGGAGGATCGGTCCCACTGAGGAGATGAGTAATGGAAGATTGATGTCTCGGGAGAGGCCTGGTGACCTGTCAGAGGGAAGGATTCCATGTTTGGGAGGACTAACCTGTAGAGTGCCCATTGGCATTATCCTGTTCTTAAAAGTCTACAAAGGTTAGAGGATTTCCTGTGCCTGTCCCTGGAGGGGATAGGGTGACAGAACAGTCCGAGCTCCACACCGGCTGCTAGGACTGTGAGAGAGGACTATCTGGGTGTGCTAAACCCACTCGGGATCGAGTGGCGATGAGGTTACTGATTGTGCCTGGATCTAATCTCACACTATTCCTTCTTTCATCTGTCTCTATCTACTACGCAGCAAAAATAGAAAATCAACTCTCTGTTGCAGTTAAAGTGTTCTGGACATTGTTTCTTTGGGGAAGAAATAGAGACTTGACCCCATACTCTGGGGAAGAGAACCTGTGGAGGAAGGTAACTCGCTGCAGGACCCAAAATTGTGAACACCGCTTAACCTCTTCAAACAGGAGGGTACGGGCATATAGCATGGTGTGCCTTGACTTGCAAGTGAGCCGGGCGAGAAAAAGGTTTGTGTGCTACACATATGTGTGACTTGTGAGCATTAAAGGCTAAGCTCACCTTTAAATAAAAAGAAAAAAATGCATTCGCAGAAAGAAAATATTTGAAGTTATAATTTTTTTTATGCAGGAGCATTGCAAGCATTGCACCCACTATCCGTAGATCATGGGCACAATGTGGGCTCTTGCAGACACGTCCTCCAGCTTTCAGCCTTGACCTCTGTATGGGATTTCTGTTTCAAAGAAGGAGGACTATGAGAGCACTCGTCAACGCCCCGGCAGCCCATTGAAACTTTAAGTCCCTCTGCTGCTGTGGAAGATGGTACTTTAGGTTCATTCACAGGAATCTGCAAATAGAGATGCAGCTGTGTGGGCGGAGCCCCACACAGCTGCGCTGTTTTTATAAAGTGACAGCCTCCTGTCATGGGGGGGGGGGGGGTGATCAAGGGGCGAAGAGGGGAACGGGCTGGAACATGTTACAACTTATCCTTTAAAGCCCACCCTTTTTCTGCTGCACATGTGTTAGGCGGTCATAAATGGGTTAACTTTCTAAACTAAATTGTGTTCTTCATTACAATAAAACTATTATACCTTCTTAACATTAAAGCGGAGTTCCGCCAAAAAAATTAAAAGTCAGCAGCTACAAATAGTGCAGCTGCTGACTTTTAATATTAGGACACTTACTTGTCCTGGGCGCCCGCGATGTCGGCACCCGAAGCTGATCTGTCCCTCGGGTGGAGGTGCCGCCATCTTCAGTAAGGGAATCAGGAAGTGAAGTCTTGCGGCTTCACTTCCTGGTTCTCTACTGCGCATGCACGAGTCACGCTGCGTGATCCCACTGGTCCATGCTGTCTTCTGGGACCTGTGTGTCTTCCAGAAGACAGTGGGGGGGGGGGCGAAGTAGGGTGGAACTCCGCTTTTATCTTTTATCCACAGATTCGGTTTAACTTTACTAGCTTAGATGCCACAAGCACGGAAACAGATGTTTACACCAAACAATAGATTTTACAATGAAACTACATAAGTACCATTTGTTGTTCAGTGTTTGTACACTGTATTGTGATTTTAGAGAGTGCACTTAGAGATATGTAATTTAATCTCCAGTTGTCACAACACTTTAATTTAAACAGAAGGTTTTCTTACTTATATAGCAGCCACTGGACCCTTGTGTGCTTGTGTATACAAAAGATCCTTTGCAGCTTTAAGCTTGGTACACATGAACCAAATATTGGCCAGTTCGACAGAAACCACCGACATTAGGCCTGTGTGTATGACAGCCTGTCCGACAGAAGCCGGCCAATCGTCCGGCTTCTATAGAACGGGCATGCGAGAAAACCATCTGCCAATCGGCAACCTATCAGAGCTCACAGCCAAGGGCTGCGAGCGCCGACCGGTGTGTTCTGAGGGAGTGCAGTCTCCCTGTCAGAACACAATAGCTTAGCGGGGAGAAAACTGTACCAAGATCGTGTAGTTAGGGCAGAGATCTCCCCGAGAACTCCTCGCTAGTGTGGCAGATGCCACCAGGCATTAGAGCACTTAGACATATTTTTGTTTTCTCTGCAGACTTCTGAAGAGTGGGCTATGCAAACAGTAACTCTACACACTGATAGAGTGGCATAGGTGTGAACAAAGGCAGCCAGTAGTTATTATTATTGGTATCTGACTTGGACAGACGGAACCTTTGTAGCCAAGTGCTGGGCTACAACAACATAGAGAAGGAGACATTGCTCTCGATTTTCCTCTCTCCCTCTACTGTGATATTAATGTTATGCTGCACTATCCTCCTCCGGCTAGCAGGCGAAGAGCTAAAACCAAGCAAGCCCATAAACTTCTATACAGAGCACTGAGGATCCTGAGATTGGTAGTTTGAGACAGTAGCCATATAATGGAACAAATTAACTCCTTTACAATACAAATCCCAATATGCACCTAGAAAAGCTCTTCCTCTTGGCACCGAGAGAGCTAGAGTGCACCAGTGTCTGGATATTCACATGCCAGCTGACCATACTAGTGGAGATTGGAGCCTAAGACAAGGAGTGAAGAATCCCGGGGGCAGCACATCACTGTCCACATCACAGCAGTGGCACTGCTGCAGCAGCAAGACTGGAGCATCCACTCACCCTCTGCTTCCAAACAATGGATACCAGAGACGTTCAGGGAGGGAATACAGCAAGAGGTTACCGCAGCATCCTGGGGACTGGTGAGAGGGCTATTCGCCCATTGCTGATACTGCTAGCAGGGATTGAACCATTGAGAGCAGGACAACAAGTGTACCCTAATCCATACTGTACTCTATACCACACTTATTCCAAACCTAGACTGCACCTATACCAACCCTATACCAAATTATACTGAAATTTTATACCTGAACCACATCAACCTTGCACCTGTGCCGAGACTATACTGTATCTATACTGCATGCATTTTAACTGGGACTGTTGTTAAAGTGGTTGTAAACCCTTATAACATTTTTTTTTTTAAACTACCTGTAAGAGAAAGGCATAATGAGCTAATATGACTAGCATAATAGCTCATTATGCATCACTTACCTTAGATCGGCCCCCGAAGCTGTCCTCGTCTCACTCTTCAGCCGCAGTCATCTCTGCGGCGATAGCCAGAAGGTTACTTCCAGGTATCGCCGCTCCCGCCAATCACAGCGCCGCTCCGGCGCTGTGATTGGCGGGGAGCGGCGGCGACGTCACTCTGCGCATGCGCGCGGGAGCCGTCACATTCGGCTACGCCCAGCGATTGCTGGGAAGTAGCCAAATTTGTGAATGGGATTAACCCCATGAATGCGCCGTTGTCTACGGCGCGCATGCGCCGTAGACAGCGGCGCCTGTCATTTAACTAAATATCCCCTAAACCGTGTAGGTTTAGGAGATATTTCTTGCACCTACAGGTAAGCCTTAATCTAGGCTTACCTGTAGGTGCAAGTTGAAAAGTGGGTTTACAACCACTTTAAGCGCAAAGATGCTCTTAACCACCCTGGCGGTATTCCCGAGTCAGGTTAGGGGTGAAATTTCAGTACCAAAAGCGGTAACCCCGTGCCAGACTCGGGATTGCATCGCAGTAATCCAGGCAGAGTTACTTACCTTGTCCCCCGGATCCTGCGATGCCTCCCCGCTGTGTGATCGAGCTGTCTCCTCGCTCAATTCACACAGTGCCAAGTGCCACCGAGCTCAGTTCCCTGCGACGCACGGGGACGGGGATCGGCGCCAAATTCAAAAAAGTTAAAAGATTACAGATTTATACAGATTACAATACTGTATAAAATAATTACACACCCCCTTTGTCCCTAGTGGTCTGTCCAGTGTCCTGCATGCACTTTTATATAATAAAAACTGTTCTTTCTGCCTGGAATTTGGAGATTGTCCATAGCAACCTTAAAGTGTCCTTTTATGTCAAAAGTGGTTTTAGACCAGCTAGAAAACAGCGATAATAAATTAGAATCACTCGCAGAATTGAGCGATAGTGATTTGTGGGGAAATTCGTCATCAAACACTAAATATAATGACAGCGACAATTCTGCAACTGAGCAAATTTCAGTGTTTTTGATTTGATTACATTAGTGAATAATTTTTATTATTATTATAGTATTATTTGTTATAATTATTTATAGTTATTTATTATAATATAATTTTGGATTTTGTGTTTCAAACTTTATCATACCCGGGATGTCTACTAGACTCTTGTTTGGACAGATTTAAGTGAGTTATTCCTAAGAACTGCAGGTCTACAATATAATACGCCAAATTTCCATGCAAAATAATTGTACCGCTTTCAGCACCTACAATCTGAAAGAATCATACCGCCAGGGAGGTTAAAGGACCCCCAACGATAGCCGGTAGAAGAACATCTCAAAGGACCGCCCCTCCCATAATAATTATTCTGCAAGCCCCCATATGTTCCTCTGCCCTCTCCACTACCATCCTCCTTTTCTTTTGGACAGTGCATACCTAGTCAGTATTGGAATAGCATCACCACCATAAATGGGCCCTGGCAGTATAGTTCCAGCACTCTGTAGATTACGCTTTACTACCACTCACTGCTGCTCTTGAGGTGGTCTTGCTACTGTTTATGCTGATCTGGATACCATATGTCATCTTAAAACTAGTCCTTACTATTAATCACTTTGTATGCCAAATTGTGTTATTACCATTGTTAATCCATTTTGTGCTTGCCTAGTTATCAACCATGAAGGGTGGAAATATATTAAGCTTGCTTTTTCTACCTGGTTTGGTGGCTGTTTTCTTTGACATAGCACTACTATTTAGTACTAAGTATTACTTTCAATGATTTTCTGTGATATTGAACGTTTGTACACTTAACCTAGTGTGTCAAGGGGCTGAGGTTCTTAAGAAGAAGAAGAAGAAGAAGAAGAGGGCCCACCGTATCCAGTGGCTCCTACAGGAGTAGCGCTACACATTAAAGTGGTTGGGAGCCCTGGTTCACACTGGTGCATTTTGACATGCGATTTGACATGTCAAATTGCATGTCAAATCGGCAGGAATGGCACCGTCCTAATCGGTGCGACACCGCATCTGCGGCACTGCACCAATTTCAAAAAGTAGTTTCTGTACTACTTTTTGCGATTTCGGGCCGCGATTTACATTGACATCTGTGCAGAAACCTGCACAGATTTCTCTGTAATCGCGGCTGAAATTGGGACTGACAAGCGGGAGTGAAATTGTGCGAGTTCAGCTGAACTCGCACGGCTTCATTTTCGCAGCCCAGTGTGAACCTGGACTAAAGGCTAAATGTTTTTTTACCTTAATGCATTTTCTGCATTAAGGTAAAACACCTTCTATGCTCATGTTCAGCTTCTGCTAAATACCTATAATTACTGAGCATGATCTTGATCCAGCACTTTGCCCAAGAGCAGCAACGCTGCTCTCTCTTTCCTCACTGGACTCAATGAGAGCAACGGGAACCATTGGCTTCTCTTGCTGTCAATCAAATCCTTTTAGGAAGGAATGTGGGCCAGAGTCAAGCCACATTGTGTGTATCAATAATTGCACACAGCCCAGCTTAGGATCGAGCCTGCACAAGTATCCCAATAGCAAGCAGCTTGACATATATGCTTACATATCTGCCTACAGTATTGCTAACAAGCCCTCTGTATCCCTGCAGATTTGTTGTGATTCTCTAAAAGCCTATATAAGAGGCTTATTGATATTTCAAATTTCAAAGATCAAAAAGAAATCTAGGTTAAACTATCATGCAGATTGAAATTCAATATATAGCGAACCCCACTGTAGAAAATCAGCAGAAGTGGATACAATGTCAACAGTCCTTTGCGGAAATATCCCATAAAAAAGCAGAGCAAAAGTGTTTTTTCCTCCAGCAACCTTATTTTTAGGAAGGGGAAAATACGGGTCATCTCTTAGCTACAATGTGGTAGAATTGCAAGAATCTTCAACCAAATGGGCACGTACTACAATGGAGATGTCATCTGTGTTTTCTGATTTCCTTAAAGATCTATATAGCTGCAAAGTATCTTATGACAAGGCTGAACTGCTACTTTTTCTTGATTCTATTATGCTACCAGAATTAATTCAAATAAATTAATGTAGCGCTATGTATATAAACCAAAATTAAATTACATAAAGGTGCAAATATCTAATATCAATAAATCATATACATCAGTGATAAAAAGTCCATTAAATTAAAAAACTCTTCTTATAGTCAGTGTTTCCACACTATTCCACCACAGTGATAATTCGTCCTCAAAAGGAGTGCACACCACCACCAGTAAAAATGAGCGCTCACCTCCCAGATGAGTTTAAGCCCAGGTTCACACTGGGGCTGCGGGAGTGAAGCCGTGCGAGTTCAGCTGAACTCGCACGATTTCACTCCTGCCTGTCAGTCCCGATTTAAGCCGCAATTACAGGGACATCTGTGCAGGTTTCTGCACAGATGTCAATGTAAATCGAGGCCCGAAATCGCAAAAAGTAGTACAGAAACTAAGTTTTGAAATCGGTGCAGCGCCACAGATGCGGCGTCGCACCGATTATTACGGTGCCATTGCCCGAAATTTGCGGCAAATATCGCCGATTTGACATGTCAAATCGCATGTCAAATCGCACCAGTGTGAACCTGGGCTAAAACTCATAAAATGGATCTCTCCACGAGTCCTCACGATCTCCTCCTCGTTAACAATCAATGGCAGGCAATCAGGATTGTTCCTTTCTGTTGGTAACTCGGCACACTTGCATCCAGGGAAACAAATCACCTTCCAGCTTTGCTCAAGATTCCATGGGTTCAGGACATGTAAATAATAAGTATAGGGACCATAGTGTTCTCCGTATACAAATTTATTCCAAGCCCCCAAAAACAAGTTACACTTACAAGATAAAACTTTTTAAAATCACATGTAAAACCTTCACAGTAGCGCCGCCGTGTACACACTCACAGTGCCTGGCTAGACGTCACACTATCGGCTCCTCCCCTCTAGACGCATATCAGCCAATCACAGGCCTTCCTCAGTAGAACACTATGGTCTCTATACTTATTATTTACGTGTCCTGAACCCATGGAATCTTGAGCAAAGCTGGAAGGTGATTTGTTTCCCTGGATGCAAGTGTGCCAAGTTACCAACAGAAAGGAACAATCCTGATTACCTGCCATTGATTGTTAAAGAGGAGGAGATCGTGAGGACTAGTGGGGAGATCCATTTTATGAGTTTTAAACTCATCTGGGAGGTGAGCGCGCATTTTTACTGGTGGTGGTGTGCCCTCTTTTGAGGACGAATTATCACTGTGGTGGAATAGTGTGGAAACACTGAAAATAAGAAGAGTTTTTTCATTTAACGGACTTTTTATCAGTGATGTATATGATTTAATGATATTAGATATTTGCACCTTTATGTAATTTAATTTTGGTTTATATACATAGCGCTACATTAATATATTTGAACTTATTTTGCTACCAGTGTGGTGTATCACTAAGAATGTTTAGCAGCTGTGCACATTTATAATAGGGCATTTGTACAACATATAGTAGTACGGTATTCCACTGTATATTTAACCACTTAACGACCGCCCACTGTAGTTATACGTCGGCAGAATGGCACGGACAGGCACAATCACGTGCCCGTACGTGACTGCCTTCATATGGGTGGGGGGTCCTCCGGTACAGTGGGCGGCCGGGATCGCTTCGGGAGCGATCCGTGATGAGGGGGCCGCCATTCGATTTTGGCCACCCCCTCGCGATCGCTCCCAGCGAATTAAATGCTTCCTCTGCCTGTGTGATGTTTACACAGGCAGGAGGAAGTGATGTCATCCCTCATGCGGCGCACACATATACCGAGCGCCGCATGAGAGAAGATGTCAGGTTAGTGCACAAACACTACACTGACACCAGGACACATAGGTACATAAATCGCCCCCCCAGACACCCCCAGATCACCCCCAGCCCCCCAGTCACAGTGTCACTGATTGCAGTGACCATTTATTTACTGATCACTGCAATCAGTGACATTTGTGACTGTAAAAATGTCAGGGCAGTTAGTTTTAGGTCCAGTGTAGCCCCCTAACCCCCCCTAATAAAGGTTTAACCCCTTGATCGCCCCCAGGTAACCCTTTCACCCCCTAGCACCGCCGTCACTAAGCGATCGTTTTTCTGATTGCTGTTTTAGTGTCGGTGATGCCGATAGGTAGCCAGTTATTTTTTTTAGGTTCGCCGCAGGTTTTTATAGCATCGGGTACCCCCATATATTACCTAAAATAAAGGTTTAACCCCTTGATCGCCCCCCAGGTAACCCTTTCACCCCCTAGCACCGCTGTCACTAAGCGATCGTTTTTCTGATCGCTGTTTTAGTGTCGGTGATGCCGATAGGTAGCCAGTTATTTTTTTTAGGTTCGCTGCAGGTTTTTATAGCGTCGGGTACCCCCATATATTACCTAATAAAGGTTTAACCCCTTGATCGCCCCCCCAGGTAACCCTTTCACCCCCTAGCACCGCTGTCACTAAGCGATCGTTTTTCTGATCGCTGTTTTAGTGTCGTGATGCCGATAGGTAGCCAGTTATTTTTTTTGGGTTCGCCGCAGGTTTTTATAGCGTCAGGTACCCCCATATATTACCTAATAAAGGTTTAACCCCTTGATTGCCCACCATGGTAACCCTTTCACCCCCTAGCACCGCTGTCTCACTAAGCGATCGTTTTTCTGATCGCTGTTTTAGTGTCGGTGATGCCGATAGGTAGCCAGTTATTTTTTTTAGGTTCGCCACAGGTTTTTATAGCATCGGGTACCCCCATATATTACCTAATAAAGGTTTAACCCCCTGATTGCCCCTAGTTAACCCTTTCACCAGTGATCACCTGCGTTTTGCCCCTCCGTCCAGCCCAGGCCACCCAAGTGCAGTATCGATCGATCACTGTCACTTACAAAACACAACACACATAACTGCAGCGTTCACAGAGACAGGCCTGATCCCTGCGACTCCAGTGCTGTAGGAGGTGATTTCACCACCACAGTTAAAAAAAAAAGCATATATGCCGAAGCATTGGGGCAGCAGGGGCGGAGGAGCGGAGGAGCGATTTTGCTCCTAATGCCACGTACATACGGTCGAAATTCCGACGGAGGCTTACCCGTGGAAAAGTCTGACCATGTGTGTGCGGCATAACTTTTGCGGGAGGATGCCCCCATGCTTCGGCATATATAAATGGTGCATGTATGTAAAAGAAGATTACAATACATGTCCAACAAGGACCAGCATGTTGCTGGACTTTGAATGGTTATACCAGATTGATACCTGTGGGTTTAGGTATCATCTTGGTATCATTCTTTTCAGCCAGCGGCCGGCTTTCATGTAAAAGCAATCCTAGTGGCTAATTAGCCTCTGGACTGCTTTTACAAGCAGTGGGAGGGAATGCCCCCCCCCCCGGATATAAAAAGCGCCATTGGGAAATTGGGAAAGCATTTTATCACACCGATCTGGGTGTGGTCAGATGCTTTGAGGGCAGGGGAAAGATCTAGGGTCTAATAGACCCCAGTTTTTTCAAAATAAGAGTACCTGTTACTACCTATTGCTAGTATAGGGGATATTTACATTCCCTGAGATAACAATAAAAATGATAAAAATTAAAAATTTATGGAAGGAACAGTTTAAAAATAAAATAAAAAAGCAAAATTAATAATAAAAAAATAAATAAAAAAGCACCCTTGTCCTGCCCTGCTCTTGCGCAATGGCGAACGCAAGCGTCGGTCTGGCGTCATATGTAAACAGCAATTGCACCATGCATGTGAGGTATCACGGCGAAGGTCAGATCGAGGGCAGTAAGTTTAGCAGTAGACCTCCTCTGTACATCTAACGTGGTAACCTTTTAAAGGCTTTTAAAGGCTTTTAAAAATGTATGTAGTTTGTCGCCAATGCGCATTTGTGCGAAATTTTAAAGCATGTCGTGTTTGGTATCTATGTACTCGGCCTAAGATTATCTTTTTTATTTCATCAAACATATGGGCAATATAGTGTGTTTTAGTGCATTAAAATGAAAAAAAGTGCATTTTTCCCCCAAAAAATGCGTTTGAAAAATCGCTGCGCAAATACTGTGTGGAAAAAAAAAAGCAGCACCCACCATTTTAATCTGTAGGGCCTTTTCTTTAAAAAAATATATAATGTTTGGGGGTTCAACATAGTTTTCTTGCAAAAAAAATATATGTTTTCATGTAAACAAAAAGTGTCAGAAAGGGCTTTGTCTTCAAGTGGTTAGAAGAGTGGATGTAAGCTTCATAATGTTGTGTATAAAATGCCAGAACAGTTCAAAACCCCCCCAAATGACCCCATTTTGGAAAGTAGACACCCCAAGCTATATACTGAGAGGCATGTCGAGTCTATTGAATATTTTATATGTTGACACAAGTTGCGGAAAAAAAACAATTTATTTTTTATTTTAATTTTGTTTTGCACAAAGTTGTCACTAAATGATATATTGCTCAAACATGCCATGGTTATATGTGGAATTGCACCCCAAAATACATTCTGTTGCTTCTCCTGAGTACGGGGATACCACATGTGTGAGACTTTTTGGGAGCCTAGCCGCGTACGGGACCCCAAAAACCAAGCACCGCCTTCAGGCTTTCTAAGGGTGTAAATTTTTGATTTCACTCCTCACTGCCTATCACAATTTCGGAGGCCATGGAATGCCCAGATGGCACAAAACCCCCCCAAATGACCCCATTTTGGAAAGTAGACACCCCAAGCTATTTTCTGAGAGGTATGGTGAGTATTTTGCAGATCTCGCTTTTTGTCACAAAGTTTTGAAAATTGAAAAAAAAAAAAATGTACTTTCTTCATTTTCAAAAACAAATGAGAGCTGTAAAGTACTCACCATGCCTCTCAGCAAATAGCTTGGGGTGTCTACTTTCCAATATGGGGTCATTTGGGGGGGTTTTGTGCTATTTTGGCATTTTATGGCCTTCGAAACTGTGATAGGTAGTGAGGAGTGAAATCAAAAATTTGTGCCCTTAGAAATCCTGAAGGCGGTGCTTGGTTTTCGGGGTCCCGTACGCGGCTAGGTTCCTAAAAAGTCCCACACATGTGGTATCCCCGTACTCAGGAGAAGCAGCAAAATGTATTTTGGGGTGCAATTTCACATATAACCATGGCATGTGTGAGCAATATATCATTTAGTGACAACTTTTTGTAATTTATTTATTTTTTGTCATTATTCAATCACTTGGGACAAAAGAAAAATATTCAATGGGCTCAACATGCCTCAGCAATTTCCTTGGGGTGTCTACTTTCCAAAATGGGGTCATTTGGGGGGGTTTGTACTGCCCTGCCATTTTAGCACCTCAAGAAATGAGATAGGCAGTCATAAATTAAAAGCTGTGTAAATTCCAGAAAATGTACCCTAGTTTGTAGACGCTATAACTTTTGCGCAAACCAATAAATATACGCTTATTGACATTTTTTTTACTAAAGACATGTGGCTGAATACATTTTGGCCTAAATGTATGACTAAAATTGAGTTTATTCAATTTCTCTTATAACAAAAAATTAGAAAATATCATTTTTTTCCAAAATTTTCAGTCTTTTTCCGTTTATATCGCAAAAAATAAAAATCGCAGAGGCAATCAAATACCATTAAAAGAAAGCTCTATTTGTGGGAAGAAAAGGACGCAAATTTCGTTTCGGTACAACATTGCATGTCCGCACAATTTCCAGTTAAAGCAGCACAGTGCAAAATTCTGAAAACACCTCTGGCCCTTTAGCTACAAAATGGTCCGGGGCTTAAGTGGTTAAGGAATTTTTTGGCGCTGATTGTTTCACTTCACAAATGCTACCAGAATTGTCCGTAGCTGACAGGGAGGTGTTGGATAAACCTTTGACTTTAGAGGAACTTAGGGTCGTTGTTGCCAGTATACCGAATAATAAAGTTCCAGGTGCTGACGGGTTACCAGGGGAGGTCTATAAAATGTATGGAGCCAAATTGTTGTCTGAGTTATTAGAGGTATTCAATGCAGCATTGAAGTGTGGCCAACTTCCTCCCTCTACAAATGAGGCGATTATCATAGTCCTATTAAAACCTGGTAAGGTCCCTAATAATCCAGAATCATATCATTCAATATTATTACTCACATCAGATTTGAAAATATTGGCGAACGTATTAGCTAATAGACTGGCGAATGTAATTTCTATGATTGTGCTCCTAGATCAGCCTGGTTTTATTTCAAACAGATCTACTGCAATAAACATTCGACGACTATTCCTTAACTTGCAGGTTCCATCTGATTATCTAGGTAACAGAGCTATATAGTCGCTTGATGCAGCAAAAGCTTTTAATATTATAGAGTGGAATTTTTTTGTGGCATTGTCTACAGAAATTTTGATTTTGATCTCAGTTTATACGCTGGATACAGCTTCTATATGCTGCACCGGTGGCACGGGTTCAGGTGAACGGACATATATTGGCCCCCTTTTTTTACAACGAGGAACAAGACAGGGGTGTCCATTATCACCCCTCCTTTTTGATCTGGCCCTTCAACCTTTGGCTGCTGCTATTCGTTAGTCGTCAAACATAATTGGGTTTCGCAGATCTCTAGGAGAGGATAAGATTGCTCTATATGCCGATGATGCGCTTCTATTTTTCGGGAGATACTTCACACTCGCTAGTAGCAGCGATGTTCCTAATTACTACATATGGTTCTTCTTCAGGTTTCACAATAAATTGGGACAAGTCGGTTCTTTTACCGATCGATCCCCTTGTGGGAAATTTGCCCAGCTCCGCGTCTCAAATAGCTATAGTCTCTACATTTAAGTATCTAGGTATCCAAGTTATATCATACATGTCTGAGTATGTAGAAAGAAATTTAGAGTAAGCTGCCTTTAACGGTAGTTGGTAGAGCCAACTTGATAAAAATCATTTGGATGCCAAAATTGTTGTATCTATTACATAATTGTCCTGTATGGTTGCCACAGAAATTTTTCCGACAGGTGGACACCCTTTTTAGAGATCTTATCTGGAGGTATGAACACCCCTGGATTAGATTGGGAGTTTTGCAGCTGCCCAAGGATGGAGGTGGTCTAGCTGTCCCTAATACTAGATTATACTACTTGGCATCAAAACGCCAACATTTATATAGTTGGAATGTTGTAGACTTAGTACACCCTATACAGCAAACTATACTCTCTGAACTTCCGGTGGAGCCTCCGGTGCATTTAATGGTAGCTCATTATTTTTATAGTAAACGGTGCTTCCCTACATTCTACCTAATTCATAAAGTTTGGACTTACTTCTCATAAGTGATATATTCAATATATGCCCATATGGAACAATTTACGATTGCCAGAGGTAGAGAAACTTAAAACCTTTTTTTTAACAGAAAAAGTTTTTTTATTTTTTAAAGACAGACACACATACACCGCAATGACAGTACAGTAAGGGTAACATTTGCATTTTAACACCGATTCACCTCAGCAGGCAGCATAGCACATAGAAATAACAACGAGGGGGTACAAAACTAATGAGAGCAAAACCAGTGAGAGAAAATATTCAAGCAAAGGAGAACATCAGTGAGCATTCATACTAATGATCGTCCCCCCCCCCCCAACCGAAGCATAGGGAAGAAGCAAGGGAAATCCAGTGGATAGTGGGCGGTGGAAGGGGAGGGGGGCACCGGGGCCCCGGGGGGAGGGGGGGAGGATATAAAATAGGGAGGGGAGCAGGGGCGGGAGGCCAGGCAGCCCCCACCAGGCGAACAAGGGTCTCCACCCCTGAGTGGGAGGGAGTCTCAACCAGACGTGTCGGCCCAGCCTGACCAGACCTTTCCAAATTTGGCAGGACAGTTTCTACTCTCATAAGTTAACCTGTATAGAGGGAGTACCCTAGCAATAGCGAAACTTAAAACCTTTGGCTCATGGAAAAGGGCTGGCATTGTTCATCTTCATCTGCCTTTTGATAATGAGGCTCTACAACCATTTAATAAATGGGCAGAAAAATACCATCTAACTAATAAACTATTAATTCAGTACTTGCAGTTGTGGCATGCTCTACAGAGTCAGGCCGTGACTTTCCCATTGAAATTCACGGAATTCCAAACAGGGACTTATTGGTGAGGTGACCTATATTTTTCCCTACCAACAGCAACAAGCGTTAGTACACAGGGTGATAGTCTTAGATGGCGGCGTAAGGATTTAAAAATTATTAATGACGTGGAGTGGGAACAAGCTTTGGAAAATTTAACCAGAGTTTCCTTATCCTCTTCACAGTGCTTGACCAAGTTATTTATCATTCATAGGTCTCACTATACTCCTCAAAAATTACATACTTGGTGTAAATCAGCTACACCAAACTGTCCAAGATGTACTACCGAAATGGGTACACTGATACATATGTTGTGGTGTTGCCCTAAATTACATTGGTATTGGGAGAAGATATTTGATACTTTAAATACTCTATGCCAGGGGTGCCCAACCAGTGGCCCTTCTCTATTTGTCTGAAAGGTATAGAAAATCCAAAGTTTCAGGCTGCATTTACACCTAAGCATATTTTCTGAATGCATGTTGCGCTTGGGGTGCCATTCATTGTTAATGGTACCCCATATGCGGCAAGCAGATGTGTGTTTTTGCTGCCCTATATGTGTTTTTGCTGCCCTATGTGTGCGAAAACGCGTGCAAAAACACATGGCTCACAAAAGGCTAGACTTGAGTTGGAGTTGACATCAGAACAGGAGTTGAGGGGAAATCTTGCAATGGGAACACCTGTTCAAGTGACAACTGTCTAAGGCTGGCTATACATTATACAATTCTCTTGTGCAATTTTCCTTTATAGTCACCAAAACCATATAAGGTCAAACCTAAACACTTTCAATTTGTATGCAGTCAGGCAGGCCCTTGCACAACATAGTTTAAGGTAAATCTAAAGGAAATTGAACAACAAAAATGGTATAATGCATGGCCAGCCTAATGTCCCGTACACATGATCCAAATATTGTATGAAAACTGTCGTCCGATAATCGGATCGCTAGTACAGAGCTTTCGAGAGCCGATCATGACAATTCATCCGATTGTATTAGATCGGACAAGCATGAAAATTTTCCTTGTACGATACCAGATCGTACGATTTTCGTTTAGTCAGTACAGTTGTCGTCCGAAAATACAATACAAATACATTACAACACATGACATCACTTTCGATTTTTCTTTCTGTTGTACGAGAATTTTCGTGACTTTATTAACCTATTCAATTTCTACTTGCGACTATTAAGTGAAAAAAGTCGGACGACCTGTCGTCTGATTTTCGGATCGTGTGTATTAGATTAGATTTTCTGCCGATTTTTATCTTCATATTTACCAAAACCATGTAGTGCAAGGGCTTGCCTGATTGCACATAACTTGAAACTCTTAAGGTTTGACCTCATATTATATGGTTTTGGTAAATTTGAAGCCAAAAATCTGCAGAAAATCTAATAGTGTGTATGGGGTCTTAAGCCTGGTACACAAGATCAGATTGTTGGCCAACCGAGCGTCTGATTTTTGTCCAAAGGGAGTCTTGCGTACTAACAGTACACAATTGTCGGCCAACAAACACGAACGTAGTGACATACTATGAGGAATTTCAGCTCTTGAGCACCACCCTTTGGACCCCTTCTGCTAATTTCGTGTTTGGTGAGCATTGATTCCGAGCATGCGTGTTTGTACTTTTGACTTTTGTGTGACAGACTTCTGTACTGACCATCAGAAAATCTGCTGAAAAATGTACTAGCATGTCATCCAACATTTGTTGCCAGAAAGTTGGACAACAATTGTCTGAAGGAGAGTACTATTGATCAGATTTTAGGCCAACAGTCTGTCAACAGACAATCCCCTGCCAACAATCTGATCGTGTGTACAAGGCTTAAATTAGTGGACGAATTTTTTTGTTGCATGCCAATCTCAAATCGAAAGTGAAGAGGGTACTCACCATCAGAAAATTTTCTGTTGACAGAATTCAACGTCAGAAGTGGCATAATGGGGGTTATTTACGAAAGGCAAATCCACTTTGCACTACAAGTGCAAACTACAAGTGCAAAGTGCACTTGAAATTGCATTGAAAGTGCACTTGGAAGTGCAGTCACTGTAAATCTGAGCGGTAGATCTGAAATGAGGGGAAGCTCTGCTGATTTTATCATCCAATCATTTGTAAGCTAAAATGCTGTTTTTTATTTTCCTTGCATGTCCCCCTGGGATGTACAGCGACTAAACTTTCAAGTGCACTTTCAGTGCAATTTCAAGTGCACTTTGCACTTGTAGTGCAAAGTGGATTTGCCTTTAGTAAATAACCCCGATGTGTTGAATTGTTTTGTTCGTGTTCGTTCATTTTTGAGCATGCCTAGTGTGGTGGATATTTTGAACATTTCATATTCATATCCTGGACTCTAAATAAAGCACCATGCCCCCAATGGATGTATATGTAGGGGGATGGGTATAACCGTATATGATGTTACAGGAATATATATATTTTGTGATATAATGCCAAGTCATATTCTAAAAGGACAGTTTTACAGTCTACTGAGAATATAAATTAGGTTTCAGGTGATACTTAAATATCCTTTGTCTTGAAAGGGCCAGTACAGATAGCAAGACTCCATCACCACAGGGGCCCTTAGCATGCTAATGTGGGCTGAAGGTAGATCTGAATTTGCTAGGCGAAAATGGCTTGAGATTTCAACCAATCAGGTGGTCAGCTTTAAACCAATGAGACCACGGGATTTTGGATCCTGGTTGATGGGGGGGTAGGCATAGAGGGGGTGCCAGAGCCATGATTAACCACTTCAATACCATGCACTTAAACACCTTCCTGCCCAAGCCAATTTTGAGCTTTCAGCGCTGTCGCAATTTGAATGACAATTGCGCGGTCATGCAACACTGTACCCAAACAATTTTTTTATCATTTTGTTCCCACAAATAGAGCTCTCTTTCGGTGGTATTTGATCACCTCTGCGATTTTTATTTTTTGCATAACAAATAAAAAAGAGCGAAAATTTTGAAAAAAATAGGATTTTTTACTCACCGTAAAATCCTTTTCTCTGAGTCCATGGACCGACACAGCTTCTCTATTGACAAAGTGGGTATTATCCGTTAATTAGGAGTGACTAGGCAGAAAAACTTGTAAAAAGTGTTGCATCACACCTTCTACAGTACCGCCCAGGGGGCGGACCCTCTGGGTATACCCTCTCAGTCTGCATCTTCGCAGATCAGTTCGTCAAAAAGCAGTACAAACTTAAAAGGAGGGGTGGGTGCTGTGTCGGTCCATGGACTCAGAGAAAAGGATTTTACGGTGAGTAAAAAATCCTATTTACTCTTTCGTCCATGGACCGACACAGCTTCTCTATTGACAAAGTGGGACGTCCCAAAGCAGTGTCAGAGAAAAAACGAGGGGTGGTAACAGCATAAAAATAAACTTCACCCCAAACACAAAACAGCACTCCTCCAACGGAGGAGTTGCAACTCTAAACAGCCGCTTGCAAACCTTGCGGCCAAAAGAGGCATCCGAAGATGCACCTACATCAATTTTGTAGAATTTTGTGAAAGTGTGAGCGGACGACCAAGTCGCCGCTTTACCTAATTGGGAAACAGACGCTTGATGTCGGAAAGCCCAAGAGGCACCTATTGCCCTGGTCGAATGTGCCGTGACAGGAAGGGGGGGCGCCTGACCCTTTAAGGCGTAAGCCTGGATTACTATCTGTCGGATCCACCTAGAGATGGTGGCCGATGAGACTGCTTGGCCCTTCTTGGGACCAGCCACCGAAACAAACAGTGAGTCTGACTTCCGGAACAGGGAAGTAGCAGATAGGTATACTCTCAAAGCTCGGACAACGTCCAAGGAATGCAACGCCGACTCCTTAGGATTCGACGGCTGAGGACACAAGGATGGAAGTACAATGTCTTCATTGAGATGAAAAGCCGAAATGACTTTTGGAAGAAAGGAAGGCTGTGGCCGCAGCACCACCTTATCCTTGTGGAAAATCAAATAGGGAGCCTTGCAGGACAAGGCTGCCAGCTCAGAGACTCGTCTAACTGACGTAACAGCCACCAAAAAGACCACCTTCTGAGAAAGTGTCAACAGGGGAATATCTCTAATATTCTCAAACGGTGCCTTCTGAAGCACCGAGAGGACCAGGTTCAAGTCCCACGGAGGTAACGGGGGACGGACCGGAGGGGCCACCTGTCGGACCCCCTGCACAAATGTACTCACGAGAGAGTGAGTCGCCAGGGGTCGCTGAAAAAAGACAGCCAGGGCAGATATCTGTCCCTTAAATCGTACTTAGGGCAAGCCCTTGGTCCACCCCATGCTGTAAAAACAGCAGGATTCTGGAAACCAAATAGGTACGCGGATGCCATTTCATTTCCTCACACCTGGAGATGTAGGCCCTCCAAGTGCGGTGATAGACCTTCCTAGAGGACGGTTTTCGAGCACTTCTCATAGTAGAGATTACTGAGTCTGACAGGCCCCGGTCTCTCAGTACCCGGTTCTCAACAGCCATGCTGTTAAAGCCAATGACTGTAAAGCAGGATGGAATATGGGACCTTGCGATAGCAGGTCCTTCCGTAGTGGTAGGCGCCAGGGGACGTCTGCTACCAGACGTACTAGATCGTCGTACCAAGAACGCTGAGGCCAATCTGGAGCGATTAGGATCATTGGAATTCCCTCTGCCTCCACTCTGCAGAGCAGAAGAGGAAGAAGCCTTAAGGGAGGGAAGGCATAGATTAGCCGATACTGACCCCACGATGCTACCAACGCGTCCGTTGCGTCTGCCCATGGGTCTCTTGACCGGGCCACAAATCTCAATACCTTCCGATTGAGTCGGGAAGCCAGAAGATCTACGTCTGGTGTGCCCCATCTTTGGCAGAGGAGTTGGAACACCTCCGGGTGTAAGGACCATTCTCCTTGGTCCAGCATCTGGCGGCTCAGGTAGTCCGCCTGCCAGTTTTCCACACCCGGAATGTACACGGCTGACAGTGCCGGTACGCTCCTCTCTGCCCACTTCAGGATGCGAGCGATCTCCGATGCTGCAGCTGAGCTTCTTGTTCCTCCTAGATGATTGACATATGCCACTGCTGTGGCGTTGTCTGACTGGATCCTGACTGGACGCCCTTGCAGTCTCTGAGACCATTTGAAGAGGCACAGCTTGATCGCCCGGATCTCCAGGACATTGATCGGCAGGAGGGCTTCCTCTGGGGTCCAGCGACCCTGCGCCGACTGGACACCCCAGACTCCCCCCCAACCTGTAAGGCTGGCGTCCGTCGTGATCACTATCCAGTAAACCGGAAGAAATGACTTCCCGGCCATTACAGCTGGTGCTGTCAGCCACCATACCAGGGATCTCCTGACTAGGTGGCTCACTCGGATTTGATAATCCAGAGATGAAGGGCATCTGTTCCATCTGGACAGAACTTCCTTCTGTAACACTCGAGTGTGGTATTGAACATATGGGACCGCCTCGAAGGAGGCTACCATGAGGCCCAACACTCGCATGCAAAAACGGAGTGACGACCAATTCCTGGAAGTCAGCTGCCGTACTGCAGCCCGGAGGGTCTGCAACTTCTCCACAGGGAGGAATACCTTTGCCTCTGAGGAATCCAGAATCAACCCCAGGTACACTAGGCGTTGAGTGGGCACCAATACTGACTTTTGCGTGTTTAGTATCCAACCACAGTCTCGAAGAGTCTGACAGGTAATGGACACGCTTACCTCTAATTCTGAGCTTGAAGGGGCCTTCAGCAGAAGGTCGTATAAGTAGCCTGTGATAGTGATACCCCGCTGTCTTAGAAGTGCCAGAATCGGAGCGAGCACCTTGGTGAACGTCCTGGGTGCTGAGGCAAGGCCCAACGGGAGGGCCACAAACTGGTAGTGGTCCTTCCCGATAGCAAATCGCAGAAACCTCTGGTGTCTGGAGTATATGGGGACATGCAGGTATGCGTACTTGATGTCCAAGGAGGCCAGAAAGTCCCCCGGATGGAGAGCCGTGACTACAGATCGAACCGACTCCATCCGAAAACTTTGTACCTTCACAAAGCAATTGAGGGCTCTGAGATCCAAGCTTGGACGAACCCCCTCCTTCTTCGGCACAATGAACAGATTTGAGTAAAAACCCCATTCCAGTTCTGGAACTGGAATAACTACCCCGCGTTCCAGTAGACCCTGGACCGCTCCATACAGGGCCTCCCGGCGGGTCGGTAGTAGCTGGAGATTGGAGGTGTTGAATCTGTCCGGTGGACAAGAGAGAAACTCTATCTTGTAGCCTGAGGAGATTACTTTGCAAACCCACCTGTCGGAGATTAGTGCTGTCCACTGAGTCGCGAATTTGCGAAGACGTCTCCCCACCCAAGAGCTGGGTGGGGGTGGACCTTCATGCGGACGCAAATTTGTCCGCAGGCTTATTGGGTATGCGGGACCAGGGACGCTTTTGTCCTTGGGCAGGCGCTTTATCGGCCTGGGGTCTTTTCCCTGTCGCCCTAGGGGGACGAAAAAAACACTTGCGTGCAGTAAAGGAGGGCCCTTGCCCTTGGCGTGGCCCCTTACCCTTGCTAATTTGGGGAAGCAAAGTGCTTTTACTTCCTGTGGCATCCTTGATGATGTCATCCAGAGAAGCCCCAAAAAGTCTGTCGCCCTTATAAGGCAGATCCAACAGGGCTTTCTTGGAAGTCTGGTCCGCAGACCAGCCTTTTAGCCAGATCAGGCAGCGTATTGCTACTGCATAAACCGAAGTTTTAGACAGCAGGGGAATAGTATTCATGTCTGACTCGCAGACAAACCTAAGGCCCTGGACCAACAGGTCGGCCAATGTTATCTCATCAGGAGGAGCATCTCGCTCCTTAACCCCTGGAGTAGCAATCTTGCCCATTCAGTAAGTGTGTGAGACACTAGGGCCCCCGCCAATGCCGGGCGTACTGCCGAGCCTACCACTGAGTATAGGTAGCAAGCGAGTGCTTCAGCCTTCTTATCCACAGGGTCCTTGAAAACAGGAGCTCTTCTACAGGAATTGTGGTGGCTCTATCAAGTCTGGACACCGGAGGGTCCACTATAGGGGGGAGAGGTCCATTTCTTCAGAAAACTCTCCTCAAAAGGGGTACCGTACCGCAAACCTCTTTGGGGCTGTAAAGACCCTCAGTGGGTTCTCCCATTCCTTGTATAAGAGTTTATCAAAAGACACACAAGGGAACACCTTAGCAGTGCGGGCAGGTCTATGAAACCCAAGTGGACCGGAGTCTCTGCTGCTTCTGCAGTATTTTCCAATTTTAGCATATCCCGCACTGCAGTAATAAGGTCAGATACCAAAGCCGTCTCGCGTACTGACCTGGACTTTGAGTCATCCTCACTGTCCGGTCACGGTCTGCAGTCTCTGATGCGTCAGAATCTGGGCCCCGAGCCGTAGCTGGACCTGGTTCTGCACCAGAATTATCCCCAGAAGCTTGCAGGGGATGGGGCGTTTACTACCCCCTGTATTCCCGTGTGCTGCTTCCACCCTGGCAGCAAACGCCTCTAGGATTGCAGTCTTAGCGTTCATAGACACCTCAGGGGCACCAGCTGCTAAATCTGGTGTTTCAGGGGAGAAGACATCTGGCTCAGATGCCATGCTGACCACACGCTGACACTCACAGGGCTCCAGGCAAGATATCAATAGGCCACCCTCCTGTGCTGCAGAGAGGCCGGGTCACCCAGAGGACTCACCACCCTGGATAGGTACTGCTATGCTGCGCCTGTGATGCTGTCCCCACTGCTGCTGTGTCAGTCTGCTTCTTTTATCAGCACTTCCTGTGTGAATTTTCGCGCCAGTGTAATGCACCCTAGAGGCCGGAGGCTCTCGAAAAATGGTTGCCAAAAACATCTGTATGGAAGATAATGTGGGCTCTAAGAAAATGGCCGCCGACAGAAGATAGAGGTCAAGCAGCCATAGCCCACAAAAAGATGGCCGCCGAACGGCAATATCTGCATACAGGGTGGACAAACATGGCCGCCGATCAGCTGATAGGGGCCAGTGGGTGTGGCCGAACCACAGGAAGATGGCCGCCGGGCAGTCACAAGAGGCCAAACTTGGCATGGACCACCTCAAAATGGCCGCCGACAGCATGGAGGAGGAAGGACACAAACACAGGTAAGAAAAAATGACATTTCTTTTAAATGTTAGTTACAGCCAGCCCCGCTCCAGTGGGACCCCCTAGGTGACCCCCAGCACCCAGCAACCTTTAGCTAGAAGCCCAGGGAGGAGGGAAAGGCAGGGAGAGAGGGAAGAAAGGGGCCACAACCACTTACTTGATCTCTCCAGGAATGTCCAGCTAAATCACCCAGCCGAGGCAGGGGAGTTTTACTTACCTATCCTGCATGTATTCTGCTGGAAGACATTCCAAACAGATCATCGTCCGCGCACGGAAAGTGACTGTTGGCCAGGCATGCTGTGATTGGACCCAGAAGGGACGATCATATGTATGCCCTGGAGCATGACGCTCACCGGACAGGCTGCTGCGACTCGGCCGTAAGGTCAGCCGAAGCTGAGCGGTCCGATGCAAGCCTTGGAGCGTAAGCTCACCGGCCAGGCTGCTGCGACTCGGCCGTAAGGTCAGCCGAAGCTGAGCGGTCCGATGCAGGCCCTGGAGCGTAAGCTCACCGGCCACCCGTGGAGCGACGGGCATGTCGTGGAAAACCCAGCGCGTAGCTAGGGTCGGCACACGCTCGATGGCCGAAACTGGGGAGACTACAAGGATCGAGGATCCAGCCTGTCACCCAGTCGGCAGTTGATCGAAGATCGCAGGAAACAACAAATGTAGCAAAAAAAATAAAAATATATATATCTTTTTTCCCCGGACCAATGGGCCCGAAGGGAGCCATGTCCTACTCCTTGCTAGACAGAAAAAAACTGATCTGCGAAGATGCAGACTGAGAGGGTATACCCAGAGGGTCCGCCCCCTGGGCGGTACTGTAGAAGGTGTGATGCAACACTTTTTACAATTTTTTCTGCCTAGTCACTCCTAATTAACGGATAATACCCACTTTGTCAATAGAGAAGCTGTGTCGGTCCATGGACGAAAGACTAACTACGTTTTTCTTTGTTTCTGTTAATTTTTTTTTGTAAATAACTACCTTTTCTACTTCAATGACGGGCACTGATAAGGCAGGACTAACGGGCACTGATAAGGCGACACTGATGGGCACCGATGAGGTGGCACCAATGAGGTGGCACCGATGAGGTGGCACTGATGATGGGCACTGATAGGCGGCACTGATGGGCACTGATAGGCGGCACTGATGGGCACTGATATGTGGCACTGGTATGCGGCACTGATGGGCACTCATAGTGCCGCATACCAGTGCCAGTGCCCCTGATGGGCACTCATAGGCGGCACTGATGGGCACTTATATGCAGCACTGATGGATACTTATGGGTGGCACTGATAGGTGGCACAGACGGGCACTGATAGGTGGGCACTTATGGGCACAGATGGGCACGGATGGGCACTGATAGGTGGCACTGATGGACACTGGTAGGTGGCACTGATGACACTGGTGGCTGGCATTGCTGGGCATCATGCATTTTGGTTGTGCCATGATGGTGCCAGTCAGTGCCCAATTGTGGGCACTGATTGGCATATATTTTTTATGTATTTGTGCATGTGGATGGCCATGGGGGACTTACCTGGCCATCCACATGCTTGGGGCTTCCCTGGTGGTCCTGGGGGGCTTCCCTGGTGGTCCAGTGTGGGTATCCGAGGGGAGCTGCGCTGATAAACAATCAGCGTGAACCCCCCGTGTCAGGAGAGCCGCCGATCGGCTCTCCTCTACTCGCGTCTGTCAGACGCGAGTGAGGAAGAGCCGATCAATGGCTCTTCCTGTTTACATCGTGATCAGCAGTGATTGGACACGGCTGATCACGTGGTAAAAAGCCTCCGCCGGAGGCTCTTTACCGAGATCAGTGCAGCGGTGTGTCAGACTGACACACCGCTCCACCGATCGCCGCGATGCGCGCCCCCCCGGGCGCGCGGCGGCTGTTATCCTGCAGGACATCATATGACGTCCAGTGTGGATAACAGAACCACTTCCCGGACGTCAATCTGCTATTGACTGGGCGGGAAGTGGTTAAGGGCTGGAGAATGAAGACCTGACCTGAACAAGACATGGCGACGTAGTATCTCTCTCCCCCTCTCCCCCCTCTCTGCCTCCCCCTCTCTCTCTCTCTCTCTCTGCCTCTCTGCCTCTCTCTCTCTCTGCCTCCCTCTCTCTCTCTCTCTCTCTCTCCCTCTCTGCCTCTCTCTCTCTCCCATTTTTAAGAAGATTAATCTTACTTCTCTTTTGCTCTCTTGTTCCTATTGGTATTATCATGTAAAATTGGTATCATCGTTGTCATAGGTGATATAATTTTAGGTTATAGCAATGTTCCCATTTTGTATTGTGTAACATTGGTATCATCTTGATATGAGGTGGTATCATTCCTGTATAAATAAATGTAATGGTTTTCTCTTTTTGCACCGCTATCGTTTGATTTTATTTTATATAGACAAAATGTTTTAAACACTTATTGTAATCATTTAAGCGAGACGCATAGGTCCCTAACACTAGTCTTGCTCTTCAGATTTGTTTTTGGCAGAAAACCATACTGATAAAAAGAAAATCTGACTTTGTGGTCACATCAGACAAACATTTTCGAGCCTGCACATCCAGTTTTTGTCTGACGAAAATTCGTAATTGGCTGTCAAAAGCAGCATACTAACGATCAGAAAATCGGGAGATCGTTCATCGGACAAAATTTAACTTCAGATTTTCTGACCATGTGTACGGGCCTTTAGAGTGCTATTGTCCTCACTTTCTAGAGATTTCCTTTCACTTGCTGTTGCGTCCTTGGGACAAGAAGTGACGGGAAATCTTCCCAACGGGACACAAATAGCAAAAAAAAACAAAAAACAATACATTGACAGATGATTTATTCCTTTTTTTACTCTGTCCTTACTCTTTTAAAATTAAAAACAAGTTTGGGCTCTGCATAAACTTTGAGATAGATGTTTATGGAAAAATAGGGCTGATTTGTGTTAGCAATCTGGTCGCTAATACCCACCTGCCAACCAACAGAAATGCTAGAGAGAGCGTTAAAGTGATTCTATGGTGTCGTCCTCTCACTCGAAATGCTGCAGAATCTCACTTACGAATGAGGGAGCGGCAAAGGAGCGACACACTGCATCTTCAGTCAGTGACAGCGAGTGACATCATTGACTTGAGAGAGAAACCTCCAAAACAATACAAATAGTATAAATGTAAAGAGACTTACAGAGACAAATGTCCACCAAGAAGATAATATAGACAAGCAGTTCCCTTAATGTGGTTTTCACGAACAGCTCCCGGTTTTCTGCAGTATCTTCAGTCAAAGTTGTTCCCCAAAGTCCTATGAAAACAATACAACAAATTAACTAGTTCTTATTATTTATTGCATCTAAGGGCCTGATTGGGAGAAAAAAAAAACTGCCAACTAAATAATCCTTTGAATAATCATTATTTTCTAAAAATAATTCATACGCATTCACTACTTAATGGTCCTGTAACCGTTTTTTAAATGAAATCATTAATCTTTTTTTAAATAATAAAGTTTGTTATCTTTTGTGGCTCAGTAGTACAACAATACAATTTACCAATTGTCTGTTACAAAGAACAGGTGAGTAACAAACATCCATGTATATAATATTATAGAGGAACTATAATCCTCAGAAGGCACACTTGTGAATGTGTTAAAATTAGTGCCATAGCTCCCAACTACAATAGAAGGTCCCTGTATCACATGTATGAGGGCAGCTACCCATTCCAGGCATTGCTATGTCCATAGCTCTCAACTGTCCTTTGGTTTGGAACAAAGTCCCTCTGTCCCTCTTTCCTCCTCATTTTTCCCTCATTTTGGTCTGATCTATATAGTTGTAAATAAAATGCACTATTTAGCATTCAAAAAGTGTTTCCCAGCCCTAAACCTTTCATCCAATTTCTAAATTGATGCATTTGTAAATTTCAAAAGCCAGTATAAAGGAGAAGTAGTGGTAAAAAAAAAAAGCAATTTTGGGTTTAACTAATCTTCTTTTTTTGTATAATTCTCCTTTAAGTAAATAGTGAGCTGACCACCAGGGTGGCACCAGATCCTGAACACAGCCAATGCTCTCTCTTGCACATGGTTGAAGAGTATAAAATAAAGGCGAAAAGCCATTTATGAAAGGAAGATGACCAGGAAAGGAGAGGGGTAGAAAAGCAAGGAAAATAAAAAAAGTAAGAAGTGGGGAAAGGTGGTCAAAGTGGTTAAATAGAAGACCTTCTAATTGTTAGAGAAAGAGTAGGAGTATTGCTGAGTCTGAAAAGTCAATCCAGTGTATACCACAGTTCCAGGAATGTTGGGTAGCTCTCATTAAGGCAGGCTATTAGCTCCTCCATCCTAATACTCTTAAGCCTAGTACACATGGGCCATATGTCAGGTGGCATCAGCCGGTTCAATAGAAACCAGTCGACATTCGGCCCGCGTGTACTGCAACTGGTCCGACAGCCAGAACGACCGGTTTCTGTCAAAAGGGCATGACTGAAAAGAGCCAAACTGGTGTTCTGGCGGGGGGGCCACCCCTCTGTCAGAACATAATAGAACAGAAGAGGAGATCGCTGTACTAACATCACATTGTCAGTACAGCGGCTTTGACCTAAACTGTCAGTTTTTTTTTCATTTAGCCCACTAGGTTGAAAGAAAAAAGACTGATAGTGTGGACTGGTAGTGTGTACGAGGCTTTAGGTTCTGCCACCAATTCCCTAATTGTAGGGATGGTGGTTGTTTTCAAGTGTCTGGGGATCAGGGCATGACCTGCTGCTATTAGAAAATAAATAAACCCCTCTTTATTTTCTTAATTGACCTTAATTGAACTGACAAAGAGCTATTTCTGGGGTTTCTGGCCAGGTTCTCCCAATGATTAGATGACAAAAGCTTAAATACAGGTTTCCAAAAAGGTCTGATCTGGGAGCAAGAACACCATAAAAGCAGGTGTGTGCCCCCCTTGCTCCCCACATCCCCAGCATCGGTCTGGAATCGACAGTATGATCTTGTGTAACATGGCTGGGCTTCTATACCACCTGGTTAAGTTTGAAGTTTCTCTCTTGGGCTTATGAAGCTATGGTTACAGGTAAACAGGAAGGATTTGGGGGATATTTACTAAAACTGGTGCACATAGAATCTGGTGCAGCTGTGCATAGTAGCCAATCAGCTTCTAGATTTTATTGTCAAAGCTTTGAATCTCCTCTTTTGTTTTCATCCCTTTGGAGAGAGGATGCCCCAGTCCCTGCTCCCAGTCTAGGACACAAAGAGGGCGATTAGGAAAAGCTCTTGATAGAAGGATGCTGTATAGCTTATAGATGGCATGTGGACAGTCTGCTTCATCAAGCATAAGGCTTCCAATGAGGTCAGGTCTGTATGTGGCTGTCCAGCTCCTGCAAGCTTGGCATGGATATGTCAAAGCTGTAAATAGCCACTGTCTCTGCATGAAAAATTTTCTTAGTGTTTTTCTTGCCCCCTTGTAATGTCATCTGTGAGTTTCTGAACCTCTCCTTATTGCCCCACTTCCATTTGTTTAGAAATTTTAGAAGGCCAGCAATGGCAGCCCTCTTTCAAAACAATATTTCCCAGTACAGGTTTGCTTGATAACCTTCTTTTAGGTCCAAAGTGTCACTTGTGCTGGTGTCAGCTGTCCTCTGCCCCCTTCCCATACTCCGCAGAAGTAATCTTCCATGCCGAGATCTGAGTTCTCAACTGTAGTACATATAGAAATATGCTCATTGGACAATATTTGTTACACCCTCAATCTGGCAAACACATTTTTATTAAACATGTGTAGTGCCCTGCTCCCAAAGAGTGGGCGCTATGTGTTAAAATTATAATTGTCTGAGCAATAGTTTGGCTCAGAAGGATTGTGTTTCAATGTATACAATGTTTCAGTTCAGCTGGTTGCATGATTTCCCTCCTGACAGTGGGTGTCGCTGTCACCACTGGTCAGGATTGGAAAGGCAAAAGGCTGAATGCATTGGGTATCTCTTTCTCATAAGCAGCTCAGGGGGCGTGGTCAACCACTGTGCATTCTGGGAGAGGGTACTTAAGAAACAGACACCATTTTGTGGGGTCGTCGTTCGTTGGTGGTGGACACCGCCCGCCCGATCCTGACCTGAGGGCCCTCATAGCTTCAGGGATGTACTGGCAGTTTCCGTCTCGGGGCCATGTTGGCCTGAGGCTCTGTTACTGAGATGTAGGCCCAGGAGTTACTGGGGCCTATTGATCCAGGGATAATCCTGTGTCGCCTTGCCTGTGGGAAGGGACCACGCAATTGAGGACTCAATTGGAGGATGTATCCGGATCGCAATCTACCTCACAGTGCTGCCGAAACGGCTAGAAGATCCTGGCACTGAGAGCTGTGTTCTTTTATTCAGAAGGTAACCCAGGGAAGGGTTTCAACAAGTCTGTGGCAGAGACTGTTATATTTTCACAAGTCTGTGGCAGAGACTATATGTGATCGAGCTGCACATCGGTTGCTAGGCCCGAGAGAGTGGGCCTATCCGGTGGTTGCTGAGTCCAGCGTGGAGACAGTTGTTCCTCTGGACCTAGGGAAAATTCCTGTGATCTGCAATTAAGGTACCTGAGTCCCCCCCATCCCTTCAACCCCCTCTGTTGGAAACTTTAACTACTTCAATACCATGCACTTACGCCCCTTCCTGCCCAAGCCAATTTTCAACTTTCTGCGCTGTTGCTGTTTAAATGACAATTACACGGTCATGCTACACTGCACCCAAACAGAATTTTTATCATTTTGTTCCCACAAATAGAGCTTTCTTTTGGTGGTATTAGATCGCCTCTGCGTTTTTTTTTTTTTGCTATACAAATAAAAAAAGACCGAAAACTTTGAAAAAAATAAAAGCTTTTCTTTTTTTCTGTTATAAAATTTTGTAAATAAGTAAGTTTTCTCCTTCACTGATGGGCACTGATAAGGCGGCACTGACGGGCACTCATAAGGCAGCACCGATGAGGCGGCGCCAATGAGGTGGCACTTTTGGGCACTGACGATGGGCACTGATATGCGGCACTGATGGGCACTGGTAGGCGGCACTGTTGGGTGGCACTGATATGCAGCACTGATGGGCATTGATAGGCGGCACTGATGGGCATTAATGGGTGGCACTGCTGGGCACTGATTGGCACTGATAGGCGACACTGATGGGCACTGAAAGGCTGCAATGGTGGGTACTTATGGGTGGCATTGATAGGTGGCACTGCTGGGCACTGATGGGCACAGATAGGCGGCACTGATGGGCATTGATACATGGCACTGATGGGCACTAATGGGCACTGACATGCAGCACTGATATGCAGCACTGATGGGTATCCCTGGTGGCACTGGCAGGGATTTTGAGTGGGCACTGGTTGGCAGCTGCCTGGGCATTGATTGGCAGCTGTCTTGGCACAGATTGGCATTCTTTGGTGGTCTAGGGGGCATACCTGGTGGTCCAGTGTGGATGCCCATCCCTGGTGGTCCTGGGCGGCATGCTGGTGGTCCTGTGCGGTGATCCGAGGGGGGGGGCTGCGCTGATAAACTATCAGCACATACCCCCCTGTCAGGAGAGCAGCCGATCGGCTCTCCTCTACTCGCGTCTGTCAGACACGAGTGAGGAAAAGCCGATCAGTGGCTCTTCCTGTTTACATTGTGATCAGCCGTGATTGTACACAACTGATCACGTGGTAAAGAGCCTCCGCCGGTGGCTCTTTACCAAGATCGGTGTAGCGGTGTTTCAGACTGACACACCGCACCACTGATCGCCGCGATGCGCGCCCCCACGGGCGCGCGGCGGCTGTTATACTGCTAGACGTCATATGACACCCAGTCAGGATAACGAAACCACCTCCCGGCCGTCATTCTGCTATAGGCCGGGCGGGAAGTGGTTAATCAATAAAACCCTTGAAAGAGACTTTGTGTTGGTGCAAACTTTCTTCTGCACAACTCTTCAAGGAAAACCCCTGAGACAGGCATACAGAACAGTAAGGTAACGCTAGGCCCAAATCTGGACCAGCAGCTTCTGCGGGGGTGGTGCTACACATGTTATTAAACATAGACATACAAGCACCCCAGAATATGTGAGCTATCTAATCTGTTGCCTGTGCAGATTGTATCATGTGGTCAAAACCATTGTTTTATTCAGCGATCACTTTAATGATCAGCAATCAGCTATATGACATGCCATGTCTTCCTGCTCCTCCACACAGCCCGTTTCACACCATTTTCTTGAATGAAATCACCCACTGCCCACCTTCAAATGCATGGTGATTGGCTGCTTTCAACCACTGACCAGGGGTGCATATCGTCACTGCCTATTATTACATCTTGAAAGTTGCTGGATCTATGCTTTACAAATTGCAGCACAGAAAGACAATAAATAATTGAGCCTCAACTGCTTCCTGTGACCTGACTCTTTCCATCAAAATTACATGACAATTCTGGCTGATACAACTTACTGCCTCTTCATTTTGTAGCTTTTCAGGGAGACGATTGGCGGTCTTAATGAGTGTCGTTCTCTTGGTCCTAGTGTCCTAAACACTTTGTGATCAGGATGACCTTGATCCTGGCTTAGAAGGCTCCCCCATTTTACCAGTGGATCAACTTTTCCCTTGATGGTCTTTTTTTAGTCCTCCTTATAGCTCCGCTCATGGATTTTGACCAACTTCACCATTATTCATGGTTTATAGATTTTGAAAGACTTCACCATAACACTTGTTTTTCTGATATCAGTTCCTTGTGGAGATGATTGGCAACAGCAATCATGCTGTGTGTGGTCCTTCTTTTTAGATGCTGATTGCTCCATTGCCCCATACATATTGCAATGTGCCTGACTTTGATCCTATGTATTTATTTTTATTTAATGAGGTCTCATTCACAGGGGTGTAATTAAGTGTACGTCCATGCAAGGGCTGTGTCTGCCCGCTAGGGGATACATAGGACGTTGCCTGTGAATTCCCAAATGCAGATAGTGTGCGTTCAGAGACCCACATCCACACATACAGTATATGTGGGTGATAATGATGGGAATGCTTTTTAACCACTTGCCGACCAGCGCACGCACTTTTACGTCGGCAGAAGGGCATGGACAGGCAAATGGGCGTACAGGTACATCCCTTTAAATCTGCTGCGTTGTGGGCGCGCGCCCCTGCTGCGAGTTCCGTGACCGTGCCCACGGGACCCGCGGACTCGATGTCCACCGGTGTCCCGCGATCGTGTCACGGAGCGGCAGAACGGGGGGATGCCTGTGTAAAAAAGGCATCTCCCTGTTCTGCCTTGTGACAGGACACTGATCGTCTGCTCCCTCTCATCGGGAGCAGTGATCAGTGTCGTGTCACAGTAAGCCCTGCCCCCACACAGTTAGAATCACTCTCTTTTATAGCACTGATCGCTGTATAAATGTGAATGGTCCCAAAATAGCATCAAAAGTGTCCGATGTGTCCCCCATAATGTCGCAGTCATGATAAAAATTGCAGATCGCCCCCGTTACTAATAAAAAAAAAATATTATTAAAAATGCCATAAAACGATCCCCTATTTGTGAAGACTATAACTTTTGCGCAAACCAATCAATAAACGCTTATTGCGATTTTTTTTACCAAAAATATGTAGAAGAATACGTATCGGCCTAAACTGGGGAAAAAAAAAATCGTTTTTTTTTAATATATTTTTTGGGGATATTTTTTATAGCAAAAAGTAAAAATATTGCTTTTTTTTCAAAATTGTCGCTTTATTTTTGTTTATAGGGCAAAAAATAAAAACCACAGAGGTGATCAAATACCACTAAAAGAAAGCTCTATTTGGGGGGAAAAAAGGACGTCAATTTTGTTTGGGAGCCACGTCGCACGACCGCGCAATTGTCAGTTAAAACGACGCAGTGCTGAATCACAAAAAGTGGCCCGGTCATTTGGCAGCCAAATCCTCCGGGGCTGAAGTGGTTAAAGTATATATGTTGTTCTGTTTCACTTTATATCTGAGTTTGTATGGCCACAATAACAATATTGTGAGTGAGAAGAAAAGTAGTTTAGATACGTGAAACATACAGCTGATGGATATTATGAAGGTGTGCTGAACTGGGCTGTCTTAATAAAAGGATGCAATGGAATTACTATTATTATTATTATAATACAGGATTTATATAAATTAATTTACTAAAGACAAATACACTGTTCACTCTGCAAGGGAACTATCCCCAGAGCTTGATGAATGTGGTAAAGCTTTAGTGACTTCCATTATCCAATCATGTGGGAGAAAAAATGCATTTTTTTTCCTTGCATGTAAATGGGTATTCTTTGCAAAATGAAAATTCACCACATTCGCTAAACTATGAGGACAATTCTAATTGTCTTTAGTAAATCAAACCCAATGACTTCATATAGACAACATGTACCTGAAAGAATGGTATAGATAGAATAATCTTTCTTTTCCCAAGAAAGTGCTCTTTCCTAACTCTTTGCAGTGTTCAGAGCTTTATATATGACATTGGATCACTGCATGTTCCATCTTATTAGCTTTTTCTCAAAATTGGGACCCAATTTGAAACAGCCCTTTGTCATTGCAAGATCTTTTTTCAAGTATTTAATCTACTGTTTGATATTTCCAGTACTCATTAATCTGCTTGACCCTAAACAACTATCCAACAGTATTGTTTCATATACCTCATCCATAGTTTAAGCAACTTAGAGTCAACTACAATACTCATTCTCCCACATTTCTGCTCATTTCCAGTACATTTGGAAAGTGTTGGCTAGATATCTACATGAAGATCTTTTTGCTCCAACCCTTTTATTGTATCCCAGATATGAGCTATTGATTTTTTACCCTTCTGTAGATCACCCAGTCACCGTCTAGAACTCAAAAATACCATGTGCATAAAGCATGAAAATAAAGGTGGCAATTGGTCTGTAGACATGTAGTATTGCATTATAAAAAAACAAATCTCAAATCTATGACTACTCCTTCATAGGTGGGCTGAAAACCTAGAGTCGAATAGGAAGCCACCAGGTAATTTTCTCCTCTATTTTTTTTTGTTATTCAGTACATTTAAAAGACAGGTCTATTAGATGGCATTTGCATAAGGCACACAGGAGTAAAAAAGGCCACGTTTTTTACAGATTTTAAACTAAATGCATTGTTGTCTAAGAAGCGATGCACACAGCTCAGAAAAGATCAGTAATACAGCGATGAGTACAGAGCCGTAAAACAAAAATAGAAAATTTTATGTAGCGGCCTCACCCCTCTCTCTCTCTTTATCGGTTATATGGCTGTTGTCTAGGGGTACCTGGGAGAGAGAGATGATACACACCACGGCCCATGTCCTCCATAACTAAGAGGTGAAGGCCAGAAGATTGGGCTTTTGTGTAGGTGTCCTAGAGTCAAGTCCAGTCCTTCGTCCCTGACTCCTTTGCTTTAGTAACCCAAGTTCCACACAGTGAATAGGTACAACTCAGTTTTATTCTTCTTGCTAAGCAATAAAACAATCTTTCTCCTTTGGAAAATGGGGACAGATCGAGGCACAATCCTTTCCCTTCTTACTGCTGCCCACTGTGCTGTCACCAGTGGTGAATAGTCACTGCCACTGACTAGGTAATATAGAACATGAATTACCTTCGCTCACTTTGCCCCTGTCAGAGGAAGAAATCCGTCCAAGGGAGAAATGGAGGCCTCTCCGTCACCAGCGATGCCGCGCCGGGCTCTTCGGAGAAGTTACTGCGCACCAGTCCTCACAAACTCAGACATGGGCACCCAAGGAGCTAGGGCCCCCTCGGATTCCTCCACCCTCGCGGAACTCAGTCGAAGGTACTGAGCCCCAGGCATCCGCCATAGTACCTCACCCCAGGCTAAAGGTGCCTGAGATGGACTCCATCTCCGCTCCGGCTAGGCCAAGGGCGCCTAGGCCCGGAACACCGGAACGCCAGCACCCAAGCTAAAGGTGCCTGGGTGCGGCCGCGTCCTCCAACTCTCTGCCCCTAAGGTCAGGGCGTCCGCCCCTTTTATGACCTCTCCCTTTGCGTCACAGCGGGTTCCCCGCCCCGCTGTACCAGCTCCAGGGGAGGACAAAAAGGCACAGTTTGCGGTGTGAGTTCAGCTCCGGCCCAAGGCAACAACGCCACCTGTAGGCCCCAAGGAACACCACACCACCAGAGTCCTCACATAAATTCAAACACCCGCTACACTCTCCCCCTGGTGATTTGACACTGGTCCCCAGTGTCTGGTACAAACTCATATCCCACAAGGGTGGTGACATAATTTCAGCCCAGAAACCAAACTACACAATTTAGCCCTGAATTGTGCCAAGACCTGAATGGGAAAGGGAAAACTTAAAACAATATAACTATAAAACTTTCCAATAAAACACTTTAAATATCTCACACATTTACATTCTTCCCTCCCTCTGGCTATCTAAGGACCACCCATTCTCAGTTAGTCTTGACAGACGAGTCTCCTGCAGAGGGAAAGAAGAGAAACATACATCCTACCAACATGTGTGTTTGCTTGGAATGAATGAGTCTATCCTAGAAGAAACCCATTCACTCCAATAAGTGCTGCATAATGTAAAAAAAAAACAACAATCGTTGCGCAACACTGCCACCTGGTGACAGCGCCGCGGTCAAGAAACTCATCACTTCCAGATGAACTTTCCTCTTGATCATTTTCTCTGTGACCCTACACTATCTAAAACCCAAAGTCACTGATTTCTTTTGAGTGCCAGGAGAAGGAGGGAGAACAAACAGAAACAGCTCCCATATCTCCAACGAGTAGAACTGCCCAAATACAAAAAAAAACTAGGGCACAGTCCCTGTGCTCGAGGAAAGGCACTCCGGAAAGTTCAGCCAGGAATAGAAAAGAAAAGCACACGGGAGTCTTTTTCCCTCTCTTCTTTTTTTTTTTCTTACAGGTAAAACCTTGGATGAGGCAATGATATAGGCTTCAGACGATCATCAAAAGACTCCACATGGTACTCAACACTCTTTCCTTCCTTGCGGCAGATCACCACTTTGTCCGCATGAATGTGTCTTCCCAGCATCCATTTAGCTTTACAGTCCTGAAACTTCTTGGTGACCGTTGGTGAACAGGAAAGGTACCGCCGTGCTTGCTGTACTTTCAGTTTGTCCCATACAAAGGTATCATACCATCTTTGCCGAAAGACCTCCACCTCATAGAGCAGTTCCCGAGGCAGATACGGGTATTCCCACCCATATTCCTGAGCAACCTTCTGGCCAAAGAGACGCTGCAGCCTTGACAAAGGTGGCATAGTAGCTCGGTCTCCTTCTCCAGGTGGAACAATCGCTTCTGGGTGGCGAGGTACGTTCACCACCTCGGTAGACCTGGGCCTAGGAGCCCGCAGTGATTGACGTTGCACTCCCGCAACAGGAGCAGGTGAAAGGGATGTTGAATCCAAAAGGGGAACTTCAGACAGAGAACCAGCTTCTTCCCTTGGCACCGAAGCCTCTACCCGAGGTGTACTATCTCCAGTAGACATGGGCAGGTCCCTTGCAACACAGGACGAGGGTAGCTTCATCTTGTCCCATCCCTTCTGGTGGAAGATTTCGTCTATCTCCCCATCATCGCCATTGTCAGACAATGAATCCAGGTCAGATGTGTCGTAGCACTCAGCGGGCAGATAATTCCCAGTCACGGAACTATCCCCCTTGACGACCTCTACCGACTGTGGGCTACCGCCACTTTTAACCATGCAGACAGTCCCAACCCCTGGCTCACCTGGGCCTTTAAAAGAACAGGGATGTCCAGGACTTTTCCTACCGGAGCCATCCAGGCCAGGCAAGCAGTGGGGCGAAGCTCTTCCACGACCACACAAGGCCATCACTAGGCCGACTTTTCTCTTTGGCGGCCGGAGCAGGGAGCTGCTGGTGACCGAGGCAGCATCCTCGGATTTCTCTCTTTTCACTTCCGCTTGGGCAGTCACTTCGCCCGGATGAGTGCGCACGGGGAATGCACCAGCATCGATCTCTCCCTCCGGAGTGGCAGTCCCTGTGAGGTAGTTGAGGTGGAAAGCCCGAGGCTTTTCTGTGGATGGTTCCACCTCGAAGAGAAATTCTTTGCAGACCTCACAGCGCCCGAACGGCTTCAGCTGTACCACCAGTCCCGAACAGCCGGGACAGATCACACCGAGGGCTTCCATGTCTCTACAGGTAAAGAGAGCCAATCGCCCCCGGGGCCTTAGTCTTATCCCCGTATCCATAATCGGAGCAGCCAGAGAAGACATATCCGCAAAGGAAGGAACGGAAATCCATGGAGCACTTGAAGCCATCCTCTCTCTTTGCTGGTCTATTGCGCACTGACCCACCTGCGCCGGAATCTCCACGTGCGTACGTCCACATGGCCAGACTCCTCCCACCTTCTGCACTTGTTCTCACTTACTCGCGGGCTTTTCCCTTGCCCCGCCCACAAACTACACAGTTATGGGTTGCCTCGTGGCGCGTTGGCCAATATGGCTGACCTACTCGGAACTCCTCCGGGCAGAAAAGTTCAATTTCAGACACCATACACATATCCCGGATACAATGCCCCCCACGTGTAGCGGCCTCACCCCTCTCTCTCTCTTTATCGGTTATATGGCTGTTGTCTAGGGGTACCTGGGAGAGAGAGATGATACACACCATGGCCCATGTCCTCCATAACTAAGAGGTGTAGGCCAGAAGATTGGGCTTTTGTGTAGGTGTCCTAGAGTCAAGTCCAGTCCTTCGTTCCTAACTCCTTTGCTTTAGTAACCCAAGTTCCACACAGTGAATAGGTACAACTCAGTTTTATTCTTCTTGCCAAGCAATAAAACAATCTTTCTCCTTTGGAAAATGTGGACAGATCGAGGCATAATCCTTTCCCTTCTTACTGCTGCCCACTGTGCTGTCACCAGTGGTGAATAGTCACTGCCACTGACTAGGTAATATAGAACATGAATTACCTTCCCTCACTTTGCCCCTGTCAGAGGAAGAAATCCGTCCAAGGGAGAAATGGAGGCCTCTCCGTCACCAGCGATGCCGCGCCGGGCTCTTCGGAGAAGTTACTGCGCACCAGTCCTCACAAACTCAGACACGGGCACCCAAGGAGCTAGGGCCCCCTCGGATTCCTCCACCCTCGCGGAACTCAGTCGAAGGTACTGAGCCCCAGGCATCCGCCATAGTACCTCACCCCAGGCTAAAGGTGCCTGAGATGGACTCCATTTCCGCTCCGGCTAGGCTAAGGGCGCCTAGGCCTGGAACACCGGAACGCCAGCACCCAAGCTAAAGGTGCCTGGGTGCGGCCGCGTCCTCCAACTCTCTGCCCCTAAGGTCAGGGCGTCCGCCCCTTTTATGACCTCTCCCTTTGCGTCACAGCGGGTTCCCCGCCCCGCTGTACCAGCTCCAGGGGAGGAAAAAAAGGCCCAGTTTGCGGTGTGAGTTCAGCTCCGGCCCAAGGCAACAACGCCACCTGTAGGCCCCAAGGAACCCCACACCACCAGAGTCCTCACATAAATTCAAACACCCGCTACATTTACATTTGAGTGCAGTAACTTATGAGCACATGTGTGTTTACACCTCTATAAGCATGTTTACGTAAGTATTAATGAGTATATTAAAATACTTTACACCTTTATGCTCTTATACGTATCTTTACCGAACATTTTACCAAACATTTTACAGAGGAGAATCTGGGCTGCTCTGTGAAAATCCACTGCAACAAAGGAGGTAAGTATAAAATGTTTGTTATTTTTATAGAAAAAAAAACAAGACTTTACCATCACTTTAACTTTAAGAGAAATTTTTTTACAAGGATGAGGGCTGCTCTCCAAGACTAATAATGCCGCGTACACACGATCATTTTTCCCGTCGGGAAAAATGACATTTTTTTTTTCGCCGAGAAAAACGATCGTCTGTGGGCTTTATGTCGTTTTTCTCGTTGAGAAAAACGGCAGAAAAAACGACGAGAAAAATTAGAACATGTTCTAAATTTTCTCATCGTTTTTTTCATCATTTTTTTCCGCGGCAGTTTTCCCATAGGGAGACACTGCCGCGGAGCCCACAGACGGTCGTTTTTCTCGTCAAAGAAAAAAATGACGGGAAAAACAGTCGTGTGTGGGGGAACATGCCGTTCCCTCGTTTTTCATTTTTTTCCGCCGTGAATCACGATCGTGTGTACGCGGCATAAGACTGGGAGGGAATATTTTTGCATCCATGATCACAGAACAGAAATGGGAAATTCTTCAAAAAGACTGTATGTGACAGTAAACTCACTGCAAAGTATATTCCCAAGGGCTATACATTTAAAAGACAAAAAAAAAAAACTATGTGGCTCACTGTCAAAGTTAAAAAACTATAAATAATAAGAAAAGAGCTTTTAAAAAATATAAAAATAAAGGAACAAATCATTGTTTAAATGTTATAAAGAATATTACAGGATATGTAAAAAGGAATTAAAGGACGCAAAAATTTGAAACGAACGACAGATTGCGAAAGATAGTAGGACAAACCCCCAAAAATTCTTAAAATATATTAATACCAAAAAGATCAGGTCTGAGCATGTAGGCCCTTTATAAAATAATCTAGAGTTGGTGACTGGGGACAAAGAGAAGGCAAATTTATTAAATACCTTCTTTAGCTCTGTGTATACAAAGGAGCATGCGGGAGCTCATGTCCATAATGGGGATGGTATTGACACAGCCCTAAATGCTCCACAATGGCTCAAAAGTGATATGGTCCAGAAAGATTTAGACAGAATAAAGGTGGATAAAGCACCTGGACCAGATAGCATCCACACACGGATCCTAAAAGAATTGAGCTCTGTAATTTCAAAGCCATTGTTTCTAATTTTTAGGGACCATTTAATGACTGGCATAGTACAGCTGGATTGGCGCAAGGCCAATGTGGTGCCTATATTTAATGGGAGACGGACGGTGGTGATCAGTGGCCTTTCCTTAGGAGGCCGATGCTCCAGCTTGCAGGTCGCAGGCTCCCGGGAAGTGTAGGGCCGTTGCTTCTTCTCCAGGCCGAACAGGAAGTGGGTCCGACTGGTCAGGACTCCTAAGACTCCCTGGCCAATCGGGTGTCAGGATGTCACGAATGTCATATCTACCCCAACGCAGGCGTAAAGACACTATAGCTGGCTACTTTGCGCTTCACCTATAGCAGCCCCTTTTCCCTTAAGACAAGCAGGCCTACCAGTACTTGGTTGCCCCCAGGACTTTATACACAATGCTATAGTGCCTGGCCACCACGCCTGCTCAGACGTGAACTGAGCAAAGAAAACGGGTACTTGCAGTTTGGCAGATAGCGTGGTTCAAAGACAGTTCAGGTAAAAGTAGGCTGATTTCAGGGGATAATCCAATATCCGTTCCAGGTAAAAAGGCAGGCTGAGTTCAGGGGATAATCCAGTCCAATCTGGGTCATACACAGGGGATCCAACAGCAAGCAATGCAAACTAACAGGAGGCTTGGTCTAGTACAATGCAGGTAAGTCTCTCTCCATAACAAGCAAGGAATAGAGTGTTCGGTTTGCTTATATCAGGTGACTGAGCAGATCAATCACCTAACAGGTGAACACAGACAGGGAGGAAAAGCAACAGCCAACATCCGGGTGCTGGAATGAGGAACAGGGGCACTAAGTGATCATGACACAGGACCGGCTTTCTGATTGGCCAGGAGGAAAATCAGGAAGACAATAGCGAATGTTAATTTGCTATTATCACACAACTGGGTGGACTCAGGGCGCAGTGCTCTGTGCCCCAAACCCACACTTTTTTTGAAGCCTATTGGAACCTCTGGCTCTAATCATGGCTTAAAAAAAAAGAAACGTTGGAATCCATGCGCCCGGCGCCCTGCATGTATATATGGGGGCCGAATGCATGGATTAGGGGGGTGGCGCCCTTAACCCCAATGGACGGGCCGCCACTGGTCTACAAGCTTGAAAAACTCAGTTGGTAAATGGATAGAAAACTGGCTAAAAGGCTGAATTTAGAGAGTAGTGGTTAATGATTCGTACTCTGAATGGTCTAAGGTTATCAGTGGTGTACCCCAAGGTTCAGTGTTGGGACCCTTACTTTTTAATATATTTATAAATGATATAGGGTCTGGCATTAAAAGTACCATTTCAGTGTTTGCAGATGACACCAAGCTATGCAGTGGAATAATGTCCTTATAGGATGTCTCCAACTTACAAGCCGACCTCAATGCATTGTTTAACCACTTGCCGACCAGCTAACGCCGATATACGGCGGCAAAGTGGTTTGTTTTCTCGTGAATTGCCATATGGGTACGTCTGTTCTAAGGACTGTGTACAGAAATGAGAGAAAACAGTTCAGGATCTTTTTGCATCGAGGTAGGAGGTTGTCCCCTGTTGTTGTTCTTGATTCAAGTTGGGCATCCCATAAATCCTTTCACCAATCCAAGTTGATACCCCTAATAAAACATAGAGAAAAAAGGACCAAAGATGGACACAGACTTTAATTTGCTACCAATTTAAAGTCAGTGTCCACCTTTGGTCCTTTTTTTCTCTCTGTTCCCATTTAGATGTAGTGCCATGTTCTGAGTATTGTCTCCATCATTTACCCCTAATAAAACATAAAAACAAAGCCAAGGGCCTGACTACTTGTGTCTGGATGCAAGAGGAGAATGCGTGTTGCCTGGCTATGCAGTAGTAGGGTAACCAGTTACCAGCAGCTCCTGCAGGGGTAGTGCTACACAAGGAATACTGTTCATTTCCCTAAACGAGCATTCTCACCCTGCCCATACAGAGCAAAGGAACAGAGCCTCTGCAAAGCACAGACTACAAGCATTTACATGTATCTATGATCAAAATGTAAAATGGTAAATTAATTTCCACATTGGGTTTCAATTATTTCTAGCCCACTTCTATTATTCTAAACAATCTTGAACTTTGTAAACTTACCTTGTGAAGATCCCCACACATTTACTTCTTTGCATTCTGTGACACATATTCACTATGTTCTGTAAGTAGGCACTGCTGTGCAACAGAATTCACAGAGCCTGCCTTCCCAAGGTACCATGGGATATGTAGTTATTAGAAATTGAAAGTAAACAGCAGAGGAGAAGCTGCAAAGCATGCAGGGACTCCAGGAAGTTGCGGTAAGAGATGACCAACAGACAGGCAGCACTCACAACATAAAATTAAAATTTTCAAGTAAACTTATATTGGATTGCCAAATATAATTAATAATTGTATTGCTGTTGCAATGCTTATGTTATAAAATGAAAGTGTCCAAAGATTTCCTTTAATTTGAGGTTATTTACATGCTAATAGGGTGAATAATGTATTCTTTCATTATTTTATTAAGAATTCATATCATCAATTTATATTAGTTCATATCATGTGTGGAGTTTGTATTTGGCAGAGATAGAGAAGAATAAGACAGAGAGATAGCAGAAACGACAGAAGTGGTTAAATCAACAATTTATCATATTTTTAAAAAGAAGGAATGTGCTGTTGAGCATAGCATTTCCAAAGGGCCTGGGTGAACACAAAAAACAACTATGTGGGAAAATTTTCTTTCCATGTTGAAGAAAACTTATTTTGCGGCATTTAGCCCAGTCAAGAACACTCTCCATAAAGTAGCAATATCATTGTCAAAGTCTATGATCAAGAAAAATGTAATTAACTTCAGAGGGTTAATTACAAGGTGCAAACCATTGGAAAGCCCCATGAACAGAAGCACAAGAAGAAGACTTGGATAGATATAACTAAAAAGCCTGCCCAGTTTCGTAAATCATTTTTGGACTGATGAAATGAAAAGCATCATGCATCAGAATGATGGAAAGAGAAGATTGTGGCGAAAGGAAGAAACCGCTCATGATCCAATCATACCATATCATTTGTGAAACACAGGTGAAGGCAGTATGGTATATATGGCTGCCAATAGAGCTGGGTCACCAGTGTTTATTGATGATATGACTGCTGACAGAAGCAGCAGGATAAATTCTGAAGTGCATTGGGATATATTAGCTGCTCAGATTCAGCCAAATTCTCCAAAACATACTACAAAAATAACTGAAGAGCTTTTAAAGGCAAAGAAGTGGAATATTCCTCAAACTACAATAACTCAAATGAACATGCATCTGATTTGCTGAAGACAAAACTGAAAGCAACAGTCAGCCACTGAAGAAGGCTCTACCGAAGACTTGGCAAAACATCACAATGGAGGAAACTCAGAATTTGGTGGTGTCAATGGCTTCCAGCCTTCAGGCAGTCATTGACTGCAAGGGGTATTCAACAACATAAAGAAAATTATCATTATATTTGTGATTACAAGAATTTATCCTATTACCTTTTGAACCCTTGAAAATGTGGGTGGGGGGGGGGGGGGGATATTTATTAAAAAAAATTGCTTTAATTCCTAAATGAAGCAATTTTTTTTTTTTTATTGAACTTAAATTAAAGCTGAAAGTCTACACATCACACATTGATTGCTTTATTTCAAATACACTGTGGATTCACTTAAAAACAATGTCACTGTCCACATTTTTTGGACCTAATTGTATTCACCATCAAAGCTTTACTTAAGTTTCTTCCCTTATAATAGTCACATCTAGAATTATTAATGTCCATTACAGTAATAGTAATCTACCGTACCATATATTATAATGAAATAGCCACTGTTGTATTGTTGGTGCCCTTATTCTGCTTTACAAAAGCTCATATCTTCTAAGCACAAAGACCAGAAACCTGTGTCACCTCTAGAACAGACCTTTCATGCTGCTCTGTGCAAACAATAAACCAGCTCCTCATCAACATTTTGTATCTATTGTTCAGCAACAGCAATTTAAAGGAGATATGGGTTTAGTAATACAATGCGCTTTATCTATTATAAAATGCTTTAAAACACAGAGGTCCTTGTGTATCGTGGGTGAATATATGGGGGGTTTCCTATAGCAAATGCCATAATTAAAATCTAGCCATTATTTTCTAGCATAGATTAGCAAAAAATCATTGATGTCAAATCAGCTAATAGCTAAGCAACCCCAATGGTGACCTAGGCAGCATCTAAAACAATCCAGGAGGGTGGGGTTGTTAAGTGAAAATTCTATTTATTTTACATGGTTTACATGGTGTATTCCTTTGGCCCTGCCTGTCCTTGATCTATTCATTGGGTAGAGTTTGTGAAGGTTTCAGTTATAAATAGTTCAATAGAATACATCCAAGCACAGTACTATACAGAAGAACCTACCTTTGCAATGACTGCAGCTAGCTAGATGTGTTAGTTTTAGCATTTCAAAACTGCTAACCTCTTGGTATTTTCCAATACAACAGTTCCTCCAATTTCCAGAGGATGTGGTAAAAACGCATCCAGTGAGTGTCAGTTCTGTTGTCAAATACATCTTGTTGAGGGGTTCAAATAACCTCTTTTTGGAACAATTCTGTTCACAGGATATACTGTACTTTCCACATCTCAAACCTTGCTTGCTACAGCACATTTACAATAATCCATGAAAATCTATTCTTAACTAGTTCCAAAAGTATTGTTGGGGAGTTCTTAGACTTGCATCTAAGATTTTGATTTGATCACAATCTTAGATACAAGACAACTAAATGAGATTAGCATTAAGGCAGTGAAGCATAGGTCCCACTCCCTGCCAACTACCTAGGCCTTTTTAATTGGAACTCAAACCCAACAGAGTTATTCCATCTAATCTAGAATTCAACAAGCAGCAAGTTCATTGGAATACCTCCAACAATACTTTTGGTCTGAACCTGTCAGAATATCTCCATTGTTTTCAATACAGACGTGGTCACTATTATACTGGGACCACTTACAAAACAGTAGCCCAGATCATACAACCATAAGGCTTTATTGACCAGCAAGGACCAAGGCAAACCATGCACAAACCAGAACTCTTTAGCACAATGTCCATCCAAAAAAACATAATATAGGACATAATAAACAATTGCAGAGAAAATGTTGGACAAAGGAAAAATGAAATAACTAACACCAGGAAACAAAGTACTTATTGGTCACACAGAGAGACTACAAACTGGCCCCATACCTGAAGACAGACAGAATCTAAACCTGTACAGATTGAGTACCCACAGTCTGGAAATCCAATCTGGGTGACACCGACCTACAAGCTGAGAGTAGACTATGCCAATGGTGTAATCAGTGGGCCCTGGATGAGGCCAAATACCTGCTCCAATGCCCTAAGTACGCAGCAGTGAGAAGCACTCACTTTCATAGACTTTCAGTTCTTCTCCAAAACTTCACTTCTATAGAAGAGGAGTAGAAACTCCACATCCTACTGGGAGAAGAGGCGCCAGTGTTGCAAATAAACTGCACAAAATGTTGCAGCATATCACAGACTAAGTGGGACATGCTAAAAATCGTGGACTTATAAATCCCCTACATGGACTTCCCCTATCCCCCTTTATGTTATCCTTTAACCTGTTAACATACCTGGACTCACCTCCTGTTCCCTTTATATTATCCTTTACCCCTAAAAATGTCTTAAAACATATTCTTTCCACAACCCTCCACCCCCAAATCTAACCCGTAACCATTCATCAATTGCTGTGACAATGCCAAAATGTATTTGATCCTGCCAAAAAAGTTAATTTGAATTTGAGAGAAAAAGAATGAGAGAACAGAGAGAGAAGAGAAAGAGAGAAAGAGAAGGATTCAATCATGTTTACCCCTTGTCAAGATACAGCTGTATTTTAAGACTAAATATCTTTACAGTACCTGTACAGAACATATAGACTAAAAATGCTTAAAAACAACCAAAAACAAATATATTCATAGCAGTACTGAAACCGATGACTAATACAAATTACACATGGAAAGAACAAGCCTAAAAAGCCCAAATATGTCATTTAGTGGAACACTAAGGAGAGCTATGATTAATCATATAAATGTGTCTAGTTGGCCTGGTCTGGTCCACTGGGCATGAAGACGAAATTTTTTCCTCTGTCCCAAGTGAGTCTCTAAGTACCTGAACACACTCATTATTAATAACGTGTATCAAGCAAAAATGTCTCAGTTATTGCTGTACCAGGGAATAGACACCTAAAGCTGCAGTCATAATAGTCTTTTACACAGCTTAGGTCTCTGTCTGCATATCCCATCTATCCCTCCCTTCTATTTACTTAAGATCTATGTAAACCTACCGTAAAAAAAAAATCTGTATAGTTTTATCAACATTTTGTCACGTTGTTTGCCATTGTTGACCTTCTGATAATGCTATCTACCTGGCTGTGTCTGGCATTAATACTCTCTGGGGCACTGACCTGGAAGAAACATTCAGATCTGGAAGGCCAAAGGTCATGATCTCCATCTCTAAGTCAGTGGGGTCCATTTACTAAAGACAAAAAAACTGTTCAATTTGCAAGGGAAGTTGCACTTTGCATTGAAATTTTACCCAGAGCCTAGCAAATGAGCATTGCTGAATTTCAAAAATCCAGTTTTTTTTTTTACATTTTCCTTGCACGTGATTGCTATTCTTCGCAAAAGTAAAATCTAACCACAATCACTAAGTTCCTGGGGGAAATTCACATGCCAAGTGAAACTTCCCTTGCAAGGTGAAGAGCCTATTTGCCTTTAATAAATCCACTCCAGTAATTCAAAGTAATAAAGCACTGCATTAAAAAAGAGCCAGAGAACAATATTTTCAGAAGAGAAATCCTGCAGCGGAAGCTTCTATTCTTTCTTTCATTTGACAAAAATGGACACATTTCAAATGCATTCATTTTGGTGGTAATTTAAATAGTGTATCAGATTGACACAATTTGCAAAGTAGTAATGCTTCTCTTTTGTCATTAAATAAACATCCATATAAAACATCTACCTGAACCAAAAATACTCTCTAAATGTTGATGCACTACATGTCCCAGCATTACTAGCAGCAGACAAAGCCTCCTTGAACTTGCAGTTTCCTATAATTGTGGTGCTCCAACTTGCACAAGTTTAGTCCAGAGAATATGGGTAGATAAACTGGGCTGAAGATCAGTGAATTTACCTCTGATTCCTCGGCCAATGTTGCAACAGAATTGTGAACATAGGTTGCCCCTTTTAGTTCTCCTTTCTTCCTGATAAGGTGGAGGGTCCCCCAGGTGGTCCATACTGTCATATGGATTTTCCAGAATAGTTTTGGGATTGTATATGGCTTTGATCTTCAGAGAGGGGGAACCATCATAGGCTGGATTATCCCAAGCTCTTTTTCCCAAATTATCCATTTCTTGCTCTTCCTTGAACTGATTTTCTGTCCGGCTCCTGAGCTTGGCAGGGTTCATGCTGTCTGATGTAGTATTGGTTCTTGTACACAGGTCAGCTCTGATATAGATTACACTCTGCTCCGCCACTAGACACTAATAGATCCGGCAGTGCACAGGTCTTTATATAGTGTCATTCAAGCTGTCTATTGTCTATGGGACATAACAATACATTACCACAGAAGGTTGTCCCAGACTGTTGTAATAAAAGTGATTTCAGTTCATCCTTTTTCACACTTACAGGGCAGCAAGCAGATGAAGAATAATGATCAATTATGCTTTTGTAGATTATTTTACATAATTGAAAACTAATTTATACATTGTACCTATGCAGGCATGCATCACTATGCAAAAAAATGCTGCATTATTTTGATAATATATGGATACCAATCTGAAACCACAGCTGGAGGTATTGAAGTAAAAATTAAAGCACATGTGTGGAAAATAAAAAGTTTTCTGCATACATACTTTAAAAATGTTTTTGCTAAACCTTGAAAGGAAAAGTGTAAGTTTTACACACATAGTAAAAGCATTCAGCATTTCTGCATTTCTGTTCTAACCTGCCGGCTGACGTAGGCTACATTCACACATTTGTGGTCTGTTGCTGTGCAAAGACATGCACCATGTTATGGCAGCCCATTGACACAGCGGCACAAAGCGAAGTGTGTTAGAGTAAGAAATGGTGCAATGCACCTTTTTCAGTTCATAAGTCTGAATAAACCCTACAGAAACAGAAGAGATTTTCATCAAGTTCAACCTCTCACAATGTCTGCAGTTTTAGGCTAGAGAAAGTATCACAAACTCCCCTGGGCAACCACTGCTAATTCTTGGTATGGTGGAGGTCGTAAAAATATTCTTCAACTGCAAAAACTTAAACCACATTGAACTGGTATACACAGCATTGGCAAGAACAACATCAACCATGAAATGCATGAATGGCAAAAGAAAAATTTCACTGTAACTACACACTGCCCATGCATCATTAACAGTGGATGAGTGTACACGTTCCTAAAAAGAGAACCCTGGGGAAGGCTGTAAAGTACCCGGCGCCCTAATTAGCAAATTTAAGCTAATGTTGGGGCCCGTCTGTATGGTGGTGCACGTGTTATTGTCTCTTTAAACTGTATGCAGTGGAGGACCTAAGTAAGGGACAGTCTCTAGTGGTATTAACTTTGGTCAGTAACGTGATAGGCAGAATTGGTTCTGCTCACCACTCCTGGTACACAACAGATCTGGTCCTGAACAATTGGTGGTCTGTTGTCCCTTGTTGCTCAGTCCTCATGATCAGGTCCCCACAAGGCTCTATTTCATAAGTGTAGGCATTCCCATGGCAACAGGTCTCCCCAGCTCTGGTACCAGCACAGCGAAAGACCTTTCAGTGGCTCAGTCCTCAGACTCTCTCAGGTTCAGTCTCTCTGAATATGGGCACAGAGATGTAGGAAGAGCAGGTCTGTACTCCACAGTCCGCAGCACAAGAGGCTCTCAGTGGCTCAGTCCTTAGCACTCCAGCCCTCACCAGGCTCTCTCCCAGGCAGACCCACACAGCAATAGGTCTGTACTCTGGCTCGCCACACTGCTCTGCCCAGACCGCCACACATTTGCTAGGGAAAACTCCACTGCTCTTCTCCTCCTTCTATAACCAGGAATCCTGAGTGATGAAGTCCATTCTCTCTATAGTTCAGCTCTCCTCCAGAACTACAAGTTCCATGATCCTTTGCGGCACATCATCCAAGGGAGGGGGGAGAGAAGCCCTACACTCTGTATTCCCCTGTATATCACTGTCATTGATAGGAAGGAGCAGACACACACACAGTTCGTTGTGTCTTCTGTGCAGCAGCAGGAGTGAGAAAGAGCAGGCACAGCAACACAGTTCCTGAGCCTGAGCGCTCTTCACATTAGCGGCACTTGGCTACTCATAGTACCTTGCTGCCCGCAAACAGTGTTTTCTGTACTGACTCCACTTCCTGAAACTCCTTCTCCCAGTCCCCCCAGAACATGGTGGTAGAGTGTCACAGAATTCAAGGAAGAAAATGTGTGAGGATCAAAGTTCACAAGTTTAAGATCATTCAGATTAATAGGGGAAGGCTGGAAATAATTGAAATACAATGTGGAAATGAATATATGATTTTACATTTTGACCAGAAATATACTTTAAGTAATGTTTATGTATTGTTTAGTACAAAAATAATATATTAAAGGTAGATCAGACAGGAGAAGCTGTAGAAACATCTCAATATCTTACTAAAAATGTAAGACTAGAACTCTCAAATGTCAACTACCAGAATGGTGTAGTTAGGGCTATGTTTAGACATGTCTCTGTTGCGTCAGTTTATATTACCAGATTTTTTTAAATATCATTACTAATTTAACTATCTTAATTACCATCTTAAACAATAAAGGGATTGTTCCTTATTTAACAGCTGGCTCAGCCCTACATGTTTGGTCATATTTGATGTCCTCTGGGGCACAGACGCCATGCTGAGGGTCATTTACAATCTTATTGCACTCCCTATAGAAAGAGCTGAAAAGCGTCTCACAGTATCAATGGTAGACCAGTGTATGTGGATACAGTGCATGATATACGCTATATCTATCGTGGGGCCCTCTAGTGGCCATAAAGGATATCACCATAAAAATAACACCTGAAAAAAGGTTTCCAAGTGTTGTAACTTTGTCTTAAAAGGAAAAATGAACCCCTCTATTGTATGCACAATGTAAATATAGTCTCTATTCCGTGATATATATATATTGTATGCCAAATTATTTCTTAATCGGGAAAGAAAAACAATATAATAAAGACAAACTCGTGGTAGTCCAAGAAAATCCACAAAGATTACATATAAAGTTTACTTTATGTTAATTAAATATTAAGGTTATTCCAGACAGCATAACATCAGTTCAAACCCAATATATTGTATATTCAGATGAAATCCTAATAATCTTGGCCTCATATCTAAAATTGAAATTCATGGCATGAGTGTCGACTGGGGAAGGTCCCGCATTATTTTATAAATGCATTCACATCCCAATTGACAATCATGTCGTACAGAGTGTAGGACCTCAAATTAAAGATCCACTTTGTTTCTAGTCTGGATATTTCCCTAACAATGTTGGTTCCTCTCCAGTGGGGGGATTTTAATCTATGGCCAAAAAGATGGTACATAATAAGTCTTTGTTGTGTATCCTGGCAAAATGGCGGGAAACACTATGGTTTTTGAATGCCCTTCTGATGTTCCCTACGTGTTCCCATAAGCGGGTACTGAACGTCGGGGTCATTCTGCCCACGTACTGAAGGCCAAAGCTGCATTGAAGAAGGTATACTACATTGACGGAAGAGCAGGTGATGAAAGGCTTGATCATATGTGTTTTATGAATGACAGTTGAGACAAAGGAATCAACCTTTTTCTCTTTGCACTGGTTAATTTGACAAATAGAACATCTTCTACAGGGAAAATATCCAGACATATTATGGAAAAAGAGAGGAGTTTTGGAGGATCCAAAATACTAGGGGCTATTAGGACTTTTAGAGAGGGCACACCTCTGTATACAATCTGCGGGCATGGGGGGGGGCAAATGGGGACCTATCACTCTATTGTTTAATAGAATGTGCCAATGCTTTGAGATCATCTTTTTAACTGCTTGTAAAGTTTTGTAAAGTGTTGTAAAGAAAAAGCTGTAGTTAAGGGCCAAGTGAAATTATGCCTTTCTCTTAGTGGGGGGATGTTCTGTCAAATGGGGATCTCTATCCAGGTCTCTCACCTGCTGGGGGTGTGACCTGGGTGGAGTCTAGGCCTGAGGCTGCATCCAATATTTACATGAACGTTTTGTGTGATGTGTGGCTCCTGGGACTTATTCTGTTTTCATTGACTTCCTATTGGGTCTATCAGACAGGCAACACAACAGCCAACTTAAAGGGGTCTACTTATAAAAAAAAGTGTGAATTTTATGAAATGCCTCACAGCCGTTACAAATAGTCACTGAATTGTATCTAATATGTTTATTTTCTATTATTGTCAGCTACAACTAGTGGCCATAATGCAACATTTGACTGAGGTGATCTGCATGCACATATCAGGTTAATACCTCGAAGCATTGAAATCTTTGGATCAGCATAAGACCCACAGGTAAGATTTTGCTAGGAGTCTGCTTGCTCAGTGAGGGATCTGTCTGCTGATCCCTGCTGAGCAGGCAGATGGCTGGTCCATGTCCACTCCGCTTAGGCAGAGCGGACACAGACACAGCTCGCTCTCCTCTATGTGCAGTCGGATGTAAACGGACTGCCATCCAATCCGCTAGACCAGGGGTCTTCAAACTTTCTAAATAAAGGGCCAGTTTATTGTCATTCAGACTTTAGGGTGGCCAGTCTGTAGCCAGCAGGAACAGAAATTTTCCTGGAATCAATGGGAGAAAACATCACCACATTTGGTATTATGGGGAGGCATAGTGCCCCATCGTTGGTATCATTGGGAGGAATAGTGCCCCATTGTTGATGTCAGTGGGCAGAATAGTGTCTCGAATAAGTGAGAGGATTAGTGCCCCAAGGTCTGAATAAAGGCAAGCAAAGGGCCACATTAAGCTCCCGGGCTGCAGTTTGGAGACCACTGCGAAGGGATCCCCATCTGTCTGTTTTTAGCGGATTGGATCGAATTGGATGTAGGCAAGTGTAAATTGCCACATGCAAACTTACAGGTGGACCCAATTGAACCGCTAGTGTGAAAGGGGCCTAACAGTCACCCAAATAGCAATAATAAAAATTAAAAGTTTATGTTGCCCATAGTAATTTAATCAGGTTCTAGCTGATATATTTCTAGAGCAGGGTAGACACACTTATGTGTATATTTTGTTTCCTGTTAGACATCTGTCCTGTAGGTTGTTAGAAGGTCAGCATTGTGAACAGAGGCAGAGGTTATAAGTAAACAAAATGTAATAATCAGGATTCACTACATAAGCCAACCACTAATTGAATGCTCATTGGTTTAGAAATACAAGCCTACAAAATGTCAACATTAGTCTGCTGTGCTGTGTTTTCAATACTGCTAAATGTAATTTTAAAAATAACGCTGGAAACATTGAGGCTTCTTCTGGGTGACCTTGAATTTGTCTCTCCATTATTTCCGATACTTAGGCAAGTAAACGACCTCATCTCTTCCCTGAATTCAGTAGCTCTTGTGGCAGCCTGGCTACATATATTTCATCTGAGGTTTTCCTGTTATTGCTTTGGTGCTCTAATGTTTGTACAAGTTCCCTTCGCCTCCTGCAATAAATTTTTATATCTTTGTCTGTTGTGAGCTTTGGAGTTATGAAAGCCTTTTTTTCATTCCATTCTATATGCAGGCTGCCTGTAAAAAATATCCATTTGTTAGTAGTATAAATTTAGTGTAATAAAAATATGCATAGAGAAACGTGAGTTCCATATTGGCTTCAATTCCAAACTTCAGCCAAAACTGGGAAGAGAGGGGAAGGGTTTTAGAAACTCTGTGGAGTTCTTACTGACAGCAGTGTATCTAGCATACTTTACACCCCAGCCCACGCAGATTATTTTTAAATATCCCCTCCACTATATGTCAAAATTATTGTTAGTAAGTATCATTAATAAAAGGATTGGAGACAGAAAACATAACTGAAGAGACATATATAAATATATATATATATATATATATATATATATATATATATATTTTAAAGCCCACACCCACACCTACAAAAAATGTATGCGCTGGGGCACCTACGTATGAAAATGGTGACTGTCCTACACATGCTATATATTAGCGCACACACCAGAGTGAGAGCAATAATTTTAGCACCAGTGCTCCTGCGTAACTAATGCCCTGTAGGGGGTTTTAAAACGTCATGGGCTCAGGGAATTTTACAGTTTGACATGGGTATCCATTTACTCGGCACAACCTCATCTTTTATATTTTACCAAAATAAATTGGTAATAAAAACGCACCTTCGCCCAAGTAGGCAAAAATCAGCTTAGCATCGGCCCTGCTAAGCTTATGCAGCAACCTCCTGTCTATATGCATTCACTCCAGCAACTGCTGCACATTATTTCTCTGGACAAGTTTCCTTATGGATATAACAGTGGACCATGCCTGTGCAATGTGTATCAGCAAAGCCGCTTGTAGCCTCCATTGGAAGAGCATGTGACAAGGTGACAGCTCAGGAGAACATTTTGGACAAGGGACAGAGCATTGTGACCATATACCAGGAAGTACTTAACCAAGGACCTCCTTGGCAGGATCACTAGGTATTATTCTAAAGAAAGCTTCAGATTTTAAAATAATAAATATTACTTTGGAAAACACTTTAACATGTTAAAGGCATAGGTGTGCGCAGCCCATTGCATTAGGGTGTGCACCCCAAAGATCAAACACATGTTCTTGTGTATGTGTATATATACTGACGGTGTCATTAGATCAGTAGACGGTGTCAGTAGTTTTTATTTTTATTATTTTATTTTGTATTCTTTTTTACAATTTTATTTGTTTCATTTTATTATTTTTTTTAAAAGGGGGAAATGTGTGGCACATGTAGTGATTAGGGTGTGCCCAGGCACACCTGGCACACCCTGTGTGCATGCCTATGGTTAAAGGATAAGTTCACTTTTCGAAACATGTTACACCCATATTCAGGATGTAACATGTAACATGCTATGAACAAACCGGCCCCCACACCTCCCCTTTTCTCACTGTGACATCTAGCAGGGTCCTTCTGTCTCCCCACTAGCTGTTACAATTTTGAAAACAAAAACGTAGCCGAGCGGGGCTCCTTTCACCCAGCTACATCATTGATTGACAGGGCTCTGTGCATGGAAAACTACAAGGTCCGTCAGCCTTTGTGGCTGTTGGCTTGTAGTTTTTAATGAACTACCATGGCGCTGTGGAGCGCCGGAGTAGTTCATTCGTGCTTCCTGTCAGATTGTATCTGCTTACCTATGCAGGATGTGCATAAAATGTGCATTTATTATTTTTTCCCAAAAAGTAAACTCATCCTTTAAAGCTTATATGAAATGTTAGTTATTTTGCTTTAAGTTGCAAGCAATGTGTACAGAATATGGTAAAATGCCATCTTGAGTCAGGTTCTAGCTGGAATTTTTTCAGTGTCAGGTACAAGGCACCATTTTTCCCACATGTTGTTTCCTACACTTTTATAATTCTGTCTAGCAGGTTGTTTAAAGATTATCAGTATTATCAGTTGGATAAGTTTTATCAAAAAATGATCAAGTCTAATTTCAACACCCCCAAATACAAACCTAATATTAAAGTAATTACATAAGATGCTAGTAGGAAATTCATCACTCCAGAACTAAGGAGTTCTGGTTTGAGTCTTCCTTCAAAGAAAGCTTTCATGAAAGACACAGACGTTGCCATCACTAGTATGAAAATGTGTCACTCTCAAGCCACATCCGTATAAATCATTTGAACACAAAAGAAAAAAAAACTAGGTTGGACTTTAAAGGCAGATTGGGCCAACGATATTGGTTTAAAAAAATTGTCATTTTTTTTAATACATAAAGTAAAAAAGGACATATAAAGATACATAGTACAGGTATTAACATTAAAAAGGCATATATCCACAGTCAGTCAAAAACACGGCCAAAAAGGGGGTCACATATATCCAAATGACATTCAAAAGTATGACAACAACAAAATGTGTGAGCCCCTGTGTGCGTCTACCATTTTTCTGGATCACTTCTTCAGGACACACATAAGGGTGGGTATAGAAACAGGTATTACTGCATTGGACAGAAATACAGATCATTTAACATTAAATACACACATACATGAAAATATATATACAGGCATGTATAAATGCATCAATACTATTATTTTGACCATATATAGCCATGCACTCATATTTACCTGGTCTGGGTGCGTGAAAATGCCTACATTGAAGTCTCCCTGGGCGGGATCTCCTTCTAAAAATGTTTCCTAGTTCTTTTGATGATGCACTAGCTTCAGCTTTGGACCACTGATATGGAACAAGCGTGACCTGAAGCTACTACTTTGAAGGAAGTGTCAGAGTTCTTCTTGCTTCGTCAAGGGGCGCATACTTGCAAAGGCAGAAACTGTCATTCTGCAAATCAGCAACATACCTTGTGTGACATACAGCTTCTAGCATTGGAAGGAAAGTGTATGCCAAGCTTCCTATGTGGTACCAATTAGTAGGCAGATAACAGATGAGATCTATGTGTGCCACCCAGCCCCTATCATAGGACAAAAGTACACCCAATGCTTCCATCCGGAAGCATTATGGGTGGAATATATAAAAAACTGCGCTTAGAAAAAAACAATAAGCAGCAACACAGTGTTGGATAAAAACAAACAGTATTGGTAAAGGGAAGGTTGTACTCTAACTAATAATGTGAAAAACCACCAATAATGATAATAGGATAATGCAAAAGCATAAATTGTGAAATAAAGGATCAATAAAAATCATATATAACATGTGAAGCATATATGCGTGTTATTAACTGTGCAAAAATTGATATGTCAAATATCCACTCAAAGATTAATTAAGATCAGCATAAAGTGAAGATATAAATCCTGTGAAGGACAAATCCTATGCTGAAAATTCTTAGTCAAAAATTCATAAGCATGTGCCTTTCTATTCCAGAGGACCCCACAGCTTTAGATGTGACTGTCAGCGCAAAAGGAGGCGGCTCATCTTGCACTGTCAGTGCCTCCTCTTGCACTGACAGTCACATCTAAAGCTGCGGGGTCCTCTGGAATAGAAAGGCACATCGTCAGACACATTGGTGGAGAGACATCATCTTTAGTGACCCCACACACACAACTTTTCTGGAGGAGCGGTGAGGATCTTCCCTAAGACCATCGTGAGGAAAAGGCCCGGCTGGGTTTAAAGTCACAGTCTAGCTTGGTCTGTGCAGCGGATAAGCGCACACTTCTTCTGGTGGCGGATCTATGGTGTTTAAAGTCACAAGCATTTGGATGTATGCACACCTTGATGTTTTCTCTTTGAATCCTCCCTGGAATGTTTATATGCAAATTATCCCAGACACCATTGTGATTTCTCTTTCATTAAGACTATATGGGTCGACGATTTATGCTACAGATATCATCCTCAGTACAGGACTCACTTTTTTTTCACAGGATCTTTATTTACTGAATGTTTTCTTCACAGGATTTTTATTTCACTGAAAGATTTTTTGCTGATAATTTTTTGGACTATTCGTGCTTATGAATTTTTGACTAAGAATTTTCAGCATAGGATTTGTCCTTCACAGAATTTATATCTTCACTTTATGGTGATCTTAATTAATCTTTGAGTGGATATTTGACATATCAATTCTTGCACGGTTAATAACACGCATATATGCTTCACATGTTATATATGATTTTTATTGATCCTTTATTTCACAATTTATGGTTTTGCATTATCCTATTATCATTATCAGCATTATGGGTGGAACTGCATACAGATGTGCGTAGTTCAAGTTAATCATTGGAGTTTGTTATAGACCACCCCGAAGGTAATGAGGAGTTGGAAAGTCAGCTCCTTGCATAGATGGAAAGGGCTGCAAGGGCTGGGACGGTGATAATATGGGGGGATTTTAACTACCCAGAAATTGACTGGAGTAATGGCACTGCTGGGACAGTTAAAGGGCAAAAATGTATAAACCTATTACAGGTCCAGTTTATTGAGGCCCCAACTAGGAATGATGCTCTGTTGGACCTGGTAATCTCAAACCACGCAGAGCGTATAACTAATGTTCAGATAAAGGAACACCTGGGTAGCAGTGACCATAATATGATTTCATTTGATGTTAGCTGTAAGTAAAAATCACGTACGGGAAAGATAAAAACACTTAACTTCAAGAGTGCAAATTTTCCAAGGATGCTCTCCAGGACTAATGCCGCGTACACACGATCGATTTTCTCGACGGTGAAAACACCGCCAAGAAATTCGACATGAAAACGAGGACCGGCTTGGTCCCCTACACACGGCCGGTTTTCATGACATTTTTTCTCTTGGTCGAGAAAACCGACCGTGTGTAGGCTCCCTGGCAGTGTTTCCCTATTGGAAAACTGCGACGGAAAAAAATGCAGTGAATCACGACGAGAAAAATTAGAGCATGTTCTAATTTTTCTCGTTGTGATTCTTGCCGTTTTTCTCATCGGGAAAAATGCTGGAAAGCCCACACACGGGCGTTTTTCTCGTCAAAGAGAAAAAATGAGATTTTTCCCGACGAGAAAAATGGTCGTGTGTACGCGGCATTAGACTGGGTAAGAATATTGGCATCAATGGGCACAGAACAGAAATGGGAATTCTTCAAAAAGACTGTTTCTGAACTCACTGCAAAGTATATTCCCATGGGCAATAAGTTTAAAAGGCTAAAAATAAAACCTATGTGGCTCATGGCCAAAGTTAAAAAAGCTATAAACTATAAGAAAAGAGCTTTTAAAAAATATAGGAACACTAGTGTCATTTAAATGTTACAACGAATATAACAGAATATGTAAAAAGGAAATCAAGGATGCAAAAATTCAAAACGAATGACAGATTGCAAAAGATAGGACAAACCCCCAAAAATTCTTCAAATATATTAATAGTAAAAAGGTCAAGTCTGAGCATGTAGGCCCTTTACAAAGTAATCTAGAGTGCATGACTGGGGACAAAGAGAAGGCTAATTTATTAAATACTTTCTTCAGCTCTGTATATACAAAGGAGAATGGGGGAGCTCATGTCCATAATGGGGGTGGTAGTGACACAGCCCCAAATCCACAATGGCTCAAAAGTGATATGGTCCAGAAATATTTAGACAGAATAAAGGTGGATAAAGCACCTGGACCAGATGGCATCCACCCACGGATCCTAAAAGAATTCAGCTCTGTAATTTCGAAGCCATTGTATCTAATTTTTAGGGACTCATTAATGACAGGAATAGTACCACTGGATTGGTGCAGGGCCAATGTGGTGCCTATATTTAAAAAGGGAACAAAGTCTTTACCAAGTAACTATAGACCTGTTAGTTTAAATTCTATAGTTGGGAAGATACTGGAGAGATTAATAAAAGACCACATAGATGAGTTCTTGCTGTAAAAAAATATTTTGAGCAACAGACAGCATGGATTCATGAAAGACAGAAGTTGTCAGACAAACCTGATTTATTTTTTATGAATAGGTAAGTAATACATACTAGGGGGAGTACAACTGGGGGAATCCATAGTGGAGAAGGATCTGGGGGTTTTGGTAGATCATAAGCTCAATAATGGCATGCAATGCCAAGCTGCGGTTTCCAAAGCAAGCAAAGTCCTTTCTTGTATTAAGAGAGGTATGGACTCCAGAGAGAGATATATAATTTTGCCCCTGTTCAAATCATTAGTAAGACCTCATCTGGAATATGCAGTTCAGTTGTAGGCACCAGTTCTCAAAAAGGATATTGGGGAACTGGAGAAAGTGCAGAGAAGGGCAACCAAACTGATAAGAGGCATGGAGGAGCTCAGCTATAAGGAAAGATTAGAGGAACTGCATTTATTCACTCTTGAGAAGAGGAGATTAATGGGGGATATGATCAACATGTACAAATTTATAAGGGGTCACATATAGTGAACTTGGTGTTGAGTTATTCACTTTACGGTCAACACAGAGGACACTCTTTACGTCTAGAGGAAAAGAGATTTCATCTCCAAATACGGAAAGGTTTCTTCACAGTAAGAGCTGTGAAAATGTGGAATAGACTCCCTGCAGAGGTGGTTCTGGCCAGCTCAGTAGATTGCTTTAAGAAAGGTCTGGATTCTTTACTAAATGTACATAATATAACTGGGTACTAACATTAATTGGTAAAGTTGATCCGGGGAAAATCCGATTGCCTCTCAGGGGATCAGGAAGGAATTTTTTCCCCTGCTGTAGCAAATTGGATCATTCTCTGCTGGGGTTTTTCGCCTTCCTCTGGATCAACTGTGGGTATAGAATTGGGTATATGGGATTGTACGATATTATTATATATATATATTTTTTTTATGGTTGAACTGGATGGACTTGTGTCTTTTTTCAACCTGACTAACTATAGGTCAATAAGTAGACAGATAACAAATCATGTACATCTTTGCCATCCAGCCTCTATCATAGGTCAGAAAGTACAAACAATTCTTCTGTCTGGTACTACAGGCCAAGCAACAGGCAGTTGATGAATAAAATCCTTGCGTGATATGCAATCTTTACTTTTAGACAGAAAGTGTATTAGAGGTCCGGTTTAGTACTATAGATTAAACAAGCAGCAGAATTAAAAACTACCTAGTGGTAAGCAATAATCATGGTACTAGGGTAGATAAAGGACATTAGTAAAAGGAAAAAAATGGAAGAGCTCAAATGGTGGTAATGTAGAAGAAATTGGGAGAACAGAAAAGGACACAAGGTTTATCCAACTTTTCACCCTTGGAGTTGCTCAAATATGCTCTTTGTTTACCAGGATCCTAGCAACAGTCCTGGCAGCCTAACAGCCAGGCAACTAACATTAATCAATCATAACATTAATATGTTTTGATTGATTATGCTCATTAATCAAAAATTACGAGACCACCACCTGCCAGCATTAGCCTGTAGGCAGGTAGCCTACTGTATGTGTAGTTAGCAAAGGTCAGGGGGTAAAGGGGTTAACGTTTTTGCCGCCTTTCCCTGGCATGTTCATGGACTTTTGCTGGGGTCCAGCCTTCCTCCTGTGTTCTGTAAAAGGGAAGAGGTCCGGATCCAAAGGGGGCTCCAGGGAACACATGGGGAAACGCATCAGAAATTACGCTAAAGACTTTCTGGGACCCGTAAGCCGCTCTGGAATGCCGATTCACTGGAAAAGCCCTGGAACATGAACTTTAGAGCACCGGCAAGTTTGAACTTTCCTCTGAGAGACTTTGCCTGTGCAGGTAACCTGGGGCAGCCATAGTTAGGTTCAGTTAGGAACAGAATGTTATTAAAAGTTATACATGTTTGCCAAATTACAGTAAACATTGATTTAACTGCTAAGAGCCTGGTCTGAAGTTATTTAAAGGTGTGCATGTGAGATCTAGGCATATTATTATAGAACTCAAACACAATATGGGGTATGCGTAACATCACTATGGCAAAGGTTCCTGAGTAACTACAAGGAGAAACAGCAACCAGTCATTGGTGTGGTACCTGATAGATGGCAGGCTCTTGAGGGGGTCGGTGCTTGGACTCCCTGCCAAGCTGTGCATCTCCGTTGGTCACCGGGACTGGATTAGTGTTGCAAAGATCTATGCCTGGACACTTCATACGGAGGGAGAAGCGAGAGCACGCATAAGGTCGGCGCTGTGTGCTAGGTGGAACCTCATTCGGTTACTGGGAGTCAGGTAACAGAGGTATGCTGATCTGTGAAGTGGGCATCAACTCAGCCTGTCCTTCCAAATGCAACATGCACAGTACATCAGAGAAAGTGTGTAGAACATGGAAGGAAGAAGCTCAAAGGGGAGTTCCAGCCTTTTTTTATGTTTATTAAAAGTCAGCAGCTACAAAAAGTGTAGCTGCTGGCTTTTAATAAACATACACTTACCTGTTCCATTGTCCAGCGCCGCTCCTCTCCCCCCTTCTCCGCCAGCGCCTCCATTCACAGTGTGGGCACCCGGCTGTGACAGCTTTCGGCTTCACGGCCGGGCACTCACTGCGCATGCACGAATAGCGCAGTGCTCTCTGATTGAACAGGCGATCGCCTGGGACCTGTCACGTTCCAGGTGATCGCCTACAGGGAGGGGCCGCCAAAAGCCGATATGACAAATCGCCTAGGCGACCCCAGGGCGGAAAGAGGAAGTGGGACAGGAAGTCCCACTCCTACTGAAGCCCCCACTCCCCCCCAAATGTGGCATGTAAGGGGGCGAGGAGTGGATTAAGCGGAAGTTCCAAATTTGGGTGGAACTCCGCTTTAAGGAGGAACTCCATTTCATGGATACTGCACACATGTGGTTCATCATGAAGTTAGGAGTCCGCCTTAATGTTTGACTTTTCACATGACTGCAGCTCATGACTGGTCCCCGGGCATTGGTGATCACTCCCTGGGGCAAAGTTTTACCCCGTGGAAGGGTTAGTGACCACGTTTAATGCCTGGTGTAGTCCAAAGAACCCAGCTTGAGGGGGGGGGCCTTTCATGTGACCCTTGCTTGGCGCCCAATGAGAGAGGGAAGCAGGGAGAACTTGACAGACTACCAGTCTACCCCCCTTACAAGCCTGTTTAGATCGGTTATATTCTGTTTCTAATGCAGAAAATAGGCAAATCTATTCTAAAATGCAGCTGATGTAGCATGAATCTGCAAACTGTTCTCTCAATGGTGTAATGAAAGAAAAAACTGTAAATGAAAGAGAAAACTTAATGTAAATACAGCTGTTACACTTTTTAATTTGACCACATAGTAGAATTTTGTGCTATAAAAATTGAGTATGTACTGACTGCATCTGCCACTGCTTCTTACTTACATCAAAAAATGTACAAGAAAAATGACCCAATCCCTTGCATATTTCATCTGTGGGTCTTGAGTTTGATTCTTACTGGGGATGCTAACTGCATGAAGTTTTACAGTTTAGCCTGCATTTGAAAGAGTTTCTTCTGGATGTTCCTTGATGTAAAAATTCAACACAATTACAAAAACATGCCGTTTGGATCAGTGGATAACTGGATATACATCTTCAACATCACAAAACAAGTTTAGTTGTTCCTGGTAAGGCGTGTCAATGCTATGTAAATGAGTTGCCTAAATAAAACATTCATGAGCCATTACCTATAATAATACTTAGATTTAGAGGGGCCGCATTTAAACTCAGAACTCTTTGGATTCATTGTTTTTCCTCTGTTTGGATTCACTTAAGCCTCGTACACACAGTCGGACTTCCATCGGACTGTTCCGTGGATTTTTGACCGAACGGAGTTGGCCGGGCACACCCATAGCATACACACCACAGGACTTTTCTGCAAACTTTCCCAAAACTTTTTCCAACATCACGTGGTTTTTCTGCTCTCTTCTGCTCTTTACTGCCACCCTTTGGTCAACGTCTGCTATTGTTGGTTGATTTTAACATTATTTGTTTTGTCCATCGGACAAAAGTCTGATGGTTTTCTGTACACACGGTCGGACTTTGCTCCATCGGACATTTGTTGGCCAAAAGTTTGTCCGTTTGCAGACCGAACTTTTGTCCGATAAAAACTAAAAAAAAAAAAAAAAAAGTTTGTCCGTTTGTTGGCCAAAAGTTCGACCGTGTGTACGGGGCTTAAGACACTTGTTGGCAAACCAGCAACACAATTACTGGAGCAGCAGTAAGAAATCCTAAGACTTCAGGTTGAGGGATACACAGCTATTGTCCCATGCTTCTGTAGGCTTCTACTTGATTGTGTTTTATCCAGTGGAGGCTATGAGCTTGATCTGCTGTGTTTAATACTACATACTGTTTTATTGCTTGTAATAACAATATTTTAGCATCAAGAACCTAAAAATATTAAATACTTTAGTTGACCAAAATGCAGTGAAACAAAATTGCAACCAGAGACACAATGGACTGTAATTCTGTAGATTCATAATGATATAATTGTAATGAAAACCACTAATCCTAAAGCTGGTTACACACCACATTTTTTTTTCGTGCAACCCAGCCAACCCAGCGGGTTACATGAAAAAATACTGACAGCTCCGGTCGGAGCTGCTGTACTTACCATCCAAGGTTAGTCCATGCACTGGAAGAATCTGAGTGGGAAGTGCACATTAGAGATGCTATCCACAGAGTCTTATTTCAAGCTAGGAAACTAATTATGACACATTTGAAATCTGAGGATCCCCCGACCATAAAGTAATGGATTGCTAACATTGGCACGGTGTTAAGAATGGAGAAGCTCATTTATCAGCACAGGGCAAGTACAACCAAATTTGAGAAAATATGGGCATTGTGGCTAGATGTGCCAGCACTAGCCCCGGTGGATCTGGTAGCGGACAGACTATTGGGAATCAATGTTGGGTGAGCGAGGGGTTATGAGGAACAATGAGGGAAAACGTAAAATACTAAAGATGCTATGGTGATGTTTATTACTGTAGTTGTGTGGCATGACATTTCCTGCATTGCAAGGATGACAATGTATGTATACCAATTCTGCAAAATAAAAACCTTTTGTTAGATAAAAAAAAAAAAAGGTTAGTCCAGCGATCTCACCCACTAAGCTGTTGTGTTCTGACAGGGGGACTCCGTTGGCTGGGAGTGCTGTTTGGAAGTTGGTCGACTGCGGGTTTTCCAGCATGCACGTCCGACAGAAGTGGACAGACCGACATACACATGGGCAGAATGTCGGACGATTTTGTTTGAACCAGGAAATGTCTCCCGACATTCTGCCTGTGTGTACGAGGCTTAAGGGTTAAGTGTTGAGGGAAATTAAGAGCTAAACCATTATATTAAGGCTTGGGTTAAGTGTTAAAGGGACTGTATAAAGATTTTATACACAACTGCATTCTTTTGCTCAGGACTCAAAAAATACACAGTCGTGTGAGTAAAGCTGATTTCCCCCATCCACACATTCAAGGAGAATGGGGAAATCATCCCGCTGTGTCTTTGTATTCTGACAGACGGATTTCTGCTCCATCAGAATACACTGTTCAGCCCTGCAGCACACTGACTGCATGTGCTGGTCGAATGCTGGTTTTCCAGCAGGACCGTTCGATGGAAGCAGGTCATTAGACCAGCGTCTGTTGAACAGAGAGGGCTACACACAGATCAAAATTTGTCCAGTTCCTGCTGAACTAGACACATTTCCATCCAGCTTAAAGTTATTCTAAATCTTAATTTTTTTAAATAATAAACATGTCATACTTACCTTGTGCAATGGAACCTTCTCTTTTCCGGTCCCTCGCCGATGCCCTGTCTCCTCCTCTTTGGCGAGCTGCCTTGTCTGAATCCATAGACATGGATAGTGTGGCTTGGCCCCCTCGCCCTCTCGCCATACGTTTTGATTGACCACAGCGGGAGAGCCGCTTTTCCTCGGGCACAGCGCTGAAACGAGATCGGGCTCAGGTAAGTGTGGGGGGGGGGGGGGGTAAGGGGAAATCCTGATTACTGAAGGTTTTTACCTTTAGAACCACTTTAAGTATACCTCGTGGACATTGCTGACTTCTTCAACATACATGGGCAGGCAGACAGTAGATCTTCATTCAAATAGTACCTACAGTTAAAAGTTGATATTATTAATAAAAACACAAGGAGAATTGGCCATTCTGATAATTTTTTCATTAAAATATCCATAGATGTAATGGTGTACTGAAGAAAAGAAGCTGGTATTGTCTCTTATAGCAGAAAATACTTCTAGTGGGGCTTTTGTATAACTGCCCACCAAAAACAAACAAACATTCCCAGCTCACTTACCAGCTAACCTACAACAAAATCAAACTGACCCTGTCTAACAGTCCACATTAAAAGCAAAGGGTTTAGCTGCACACATTTGCAAACATACATGTAAGCCACAGTGGCCATGTCAAGGCACTCCAGTGTACTGCGGTCCTAACTAATTTGAGAGTCTCCCAAATTAGAGCACATATATAGCAGTGGTTAGATTACGGGCAGGTTTGCCTGGAGGGAGCCCACCTATCCTTAAAAGTATAGGGATGCAGGGGACTTTTGACCACTTCTCCATTCAATAATAATTCAGTTGCAACATGTTTGTGGGTTTTCCTACACTAACTAGCCCCTTTTCATATCTCTCCACAGCCTTTCAATGGGGATCACATCAGGGCTCTGACTAGGCCTTAACCCTCCATTTATCCTTAATTGAGGCATTTTTGGTGGATTTACTCATGTGCTTTGGATCATCATTGTGTTAAAAGATCCATTTCCAGTCTGACTTCGGAAAGATTGCTTTACTTTCTCCTCAAGCACACCTTGATATAATGCAGAATTCACGGTTGTCTCAATCATACTAGCTTCCCAGGCCCTCAAGCAGCAAAGCAGTGCTAAACCATCATATTTCCACCACCATGCTTCACAATTGATATGAAGATCTTCTTCTGAAATACAGTCTACTGCTACCGATTAGTTTACAGCACATTGCTCTAGAAAACCTGGTCTTTTTTATATGTTTAATCGCAAACTGTAGTCCTGCACTAAAGTTAGGATAGGTGTACTTACTAGGGATGCAGCGATACCATTTTACGAGTACGAGTACCGATACTGTTTTTTTTGTACTCGCCGATTTAAAAATTACTGATAAGTACCGCAACTCTTTTGTTTACACTTCAGCTGTCAGCAATGGTACAAAGCATTAAAAAGTTATTTACAAACATTTTTTTATTTTGCACTTTTTTCAATGGGAAATATGTAAATATATGTTAAAGGTATAAAAATATTAACGAACAAAGCAAACAAAAAAAAAGCTTTATATATTAATAGTTTATACAATAGAAGTGTACTAAAAATAAATAAAAAATCAGCAGGAAAATAATAATTAAATGGAGAAGGAGAATAAGGAGTTAATTATGGCTTATTCAAGTAAATTAGGGGCTAATAAGGGGTTAAAACAGAGGAAGATTTCATAACAAACAGAATTTTTTTTTTTTTACTTGACAGGTTGCTTTAAACTGACTTCATCTTCAGATCGAAGTTCATCCCTTTGATCTGTAGATGAAGAAACAGAGAGAAGCAAAAATAAACAATGTTTTACCCTTCTGTTTCAGCTGCTGAGCAATGTTGTTGATAAACATTACTGGCTGTGTTTTTTTTTTTTACAGCTTTAATTCCCGGGACTACAACTGTCAACGGGGGAACCCCACTGATTGCTGAACTGCCAGGAGATCCCCTAACCTTAAAGACAGCCTGGTTCACTCTGAATACCAAAAAACACATAAACCAAACTGGCTGACCGACCTCCCGCCGTTTAAGGGCATGTTTGCCTGTGGCAGATGTAACATCTGTAAATTTGTGGATAGGACGGATGTGTTCACCAACTCTGATGGCACCAAACAATTTAAAATAACTTTATTAATTATTCAACCACTCCCGTGGTCTACATGCTGTCATGCCCATGTGGCAAAATATACGTTGTAAGACCAAGAGACAACTCAAAATCAGAGTTGGTGAACATATTCAAAGCATCGTTAAAAAGGACGATGAACGCCCACTCTCCCTACACATTCTCAAGTGTCATGGAGGCGAACCGGACGGTCTGACTTGTAAAGGGATTTATAGACTTAACCTTCCCCTGAGAAGAGGAGACTTTGACAAAATCCTCTATCAAAAGGAAAAGATGTGGATTTTTGATTTAAATAACATGCAGCCATTGGGACTCAACAACGAGTGCAACTTGTTTGTGTTCTTGGAATCCTAAAAGTCTCTATGAAAGTCTCTAATTGGCAGGCTCCTGACTGCATTCCATAAACTCTATGTGGTGACCTGACCCTTATTGATACATCAAGTATTTGCTAGAACTAAATAATCTATATGAAGCGGAACATGCATCTAATCTTGGTAATTAATTACCAGATAAGCTCTAGCTGATAATAGGGTCTAGATGTCGTGGGGGTGCCCTTGCGTGGAATAGGAATGTACTAGTCATTATTTGTCTAATTGGAGTATACTAGTAAGTCAGGCATCCACACGGATGCAAACGGCTAGTTCTACTATACCGCTGACTAAAACATTACTCCTTACCCTTGGCCACTATATCTAAATTGGAACCTTCAGACTATGTCTAGCCTGCCTAAGTGGAGAATGATATAATTTGAGGTTACTTTGAATAACCTCAATGCACGCTGCACTCTCGCACTTTGGATCATCTTTTTGTTATGTCTGTTTGTACTACATTTTAAAACTACATGTAATTCATTATAATTGACCTTATGAGCCCACAGGTGTCGTTAATTGACCACTAAACAAGTAGGGTATTTAAGGACTCATATCGGTAGACTGCGCATGCTCTGAAGAAGCTTGGGATCAAGCGAAACGCGTAAGTTTTATGCTATCACACCCGATGTGGTAAGGACATGGATGTCCCACTTACCTAGCCGACCATCGCATCATTCATACTATGCTCTGAGCTCCATGGCCGGATAGCACCGGGGAAACGGCGTAGACTACGCTGACTCACGCTGCATCACTCTGCGCAGTTCACCAGGAAAGGCTGCGTACACAGACGCTGTCTTGCTGGATAGACCGTGAACAAACACACGCTAAACCCTTGACATCGGATACTCACCTCTGACTGTGTCGCATGGCCGTGTGCCTGGCGGTGCTCTAGACGAGCACTTGTGTTTGCCGATGCGGATCTGGGGGGACGCGGCCTGAGGGGACGTCGAGCGGTGGGCTGTGTTTGCCCCCACCAGCAGTGTGGGGATGTATACCTAATTGTAGCTGCTCCGTCCTCTTATATGTTACTTCGATCTCCCACTGCTTTGGGATAAGCACTACATTAGACCTATTAATGTGTATCCTGTTTGGCTAAACAGTGCAAGCAGCGTGTTAAACTGTTTCCCCGTTCCTATAGTAAGGATCTTTTTGCATCCATCTGAACTATGTCCATCTGGAGCTTTAATATGTACTTTTATTCCCGTGACTAGACCAATTCATTGAACTAATGAGAAATTCTCTATCTATAACCTTGAGGTCTGTGATCAAATCCGGAAAAGTACTCGCATAGGAAGGATTGTGGTGTGTATGGCTGTTGTGGTGGCCACCTGTGTCCATATTTAGACTAGTGTCTAATTTTAATTGAACATGGTGATGGTGGGTGTTTTTTCTAAAATTATCTAATTTTGTAAACTGGCATTAAATGTGGACATCTAATAAATATTTTTAGTCCCACCAACTGTTCCTCTGTGAAGAATCCTTTTTTGGAAGCTCTGCCTTCCTCTCTTTGTTTATGCCTATATTCAATTCAGAGGAACACATCGGGGGGTTAATTGGTTAGATCTCTCCCCAGTGATGGTGTGATCAGTATATGAATGGGGAGTTTATCACTACAAATTAGTGTGTTCTTATCCCCGTCTGTCCTTGACTAAAAAAAGATGAGCTTATAATACCTTTTTTGTATTTTTTGTCTGCAATGGTACAAAGCATTACAAAGTTTTTTACAAACATTTTTTTATTTTGCACTTTTTTCAATGTGAAATGTGTAAATATATGTTAAAGGTATAAAAATATTAACGAACAAAGCAAACAAACAAAAAAAGTTTTAATTATTAATAGTTTATAAAATAGAAGTGTACTAAAAAAAAACAATCAGCAGGAAAATAATAATAAATGGAGAAGGAGAATAAGGAGTTAATTTTGGGTTATTCTAGTAAATTAGGGGTTAATAAGGGGTTAAAACAGAGGAACATTTCATAAAAAAATGATTTTTATGTTTTTACTTGACAGGTTGCTTTAAACTGACTTCATCTTCAGATTGAAGTTCATCCCTTTGATCTGTAGAAACACAGAGAAGCAAAAAGAAACAATGTTTTACCTTTCTGTTTCAGCTGCTGAGCAATGTTGTTGATATACATTACCGGCTGTGTTTTTTTTTTTTTTTACAGCTTTAATAATAAAACCCAATCCTTACCGCTATAAGTTTGAACAAGGATCTGTCTGAGCCATAGAGAAATGGTGGAACAAGAAGCTGGTTCCCCATCAATATTAGGAAAAATAGAGTAAATCTTTCTGTAGCACTACCCTCTGTAGGAGTTGCTGAAGTCAGGGTTCCCCACTGCTGCACAGCCAGTCACACAGCATGTAAATATGTTGCAGAAAAAGGGGGGGGGGGTTTATGAACAGGATGGGACTTTAATTGTGCCTCTGAGGAGTGTAAAAAATGGAATCCAAATACATACATTTATAGAAAAATAGATACATTTTTATTTTTCTGCCACAGGGCAGTACAAGATGAAAAGTCAGATAAAAGTACTTTACAGTCTTGAACATTGATTTGCGAGTCCCAAACAGTGGAAGCAATATGGCCAACGCGTTTTGCGGACAATTCTGCTTCGTCGGGGCCTTGTGAGTTGCACAGTAGAATACCGAATTAATTCTATGAATAAGATTTTAATGAACAAAACATAAATAACGTAATTTACTTATACAAACTTTCAGATATATGACAGATACATAGATTAATACATTTATTTAATATGGATTTTAAATATCTTTCCTACACCATTATGCAAAAGATATTTAAAATCCATATTAAATAACTATGTGTCAGAAAAATAAAAATGTATCTATTTTTCTATAAATTTATGTATTTGGATTCCATTTTTTACACTCCTCAGAGGCACAATTAAAGTCCCACACTGTTCATAACCCCCCCCCTTTTTCTGCAACATATTTACATATTCTCAAGGGATGGTGCCTCTGTAGGAGTTTATGTCATTCCACGTTCACCCCAACCTCTACAAAGTCACACATCATTTTCTTTTTTCATCTGGACACAGAAATCAGTCTTTGGCTTGTCTTTGTAGTTTTATTAGGGGATGATAACTTGGATGGGGTATGGGATTATGGGATGCGCAGTGTGACAACAACAATTCAGGGACACTTCCTCCCTATTTACAGACTCCTTTTCTTCCTTCCACCGGCACAAACTTGGTTCCTGAGGGAACTAACAGTCTACCATTAGTTCAGCAACAGCCCATTACAGGCAGGAATTATCATTCCGTCTGCAAAGCAACACGTAAAGAGTGAACAGCATATCACATCACCTTCTGCTTTCCTGTGGCCACTGATCCCAGTTCCACTGCTTGCAGAAATTGTTAGCCCACCTGGCTGCTTTCTTCTTCCCAGTCCCCCTGACTGACATGAACATGGAGATTCCCAAGGGCAAGGTTAGATGAAGACTTGGCACAATGTTGTCTTCAAGAGAGCACTTCTACAGATGGCAGTCTCTTTCCTTGTCTGTCCCTGCACCGTGTTGATCTACTCACTGTCTCTCTTTGCTCTCTTCTCTTGAATCCCTCCAACTGCCTCCTGTGGTGGGATCCTTCCAGGCTAGCCCCCCCGAGGTCCAGACTGAGGTAAACCCCCCCAACGGTAAAGGTTTCCTGACAGCCTCCCTCAGCACTGCTTCTCCATCTTCCACCCGACTCTCTTGCTAGCATGGCTCATATTTATTTAAGGGCTCTTTGAGCTTGCTGCCAGGCCCACTCCTGGGGATTGCCTAAAAGCCCCTAAATTTTCAAGACAACCCCTCCTGGCTTCCGCCATCTATGTGCCAGAATGTTCTCCAACATTCTAGAAACAGGGGGAAGCAGCAGAGAAGTGCTAGAATGAGTCATCCAGCCCTGGCCTCTAAAGACCCTGACCCAGATTCAGTGACTCAGGTTTATCCCTAGGCCAGACTAGAATTTACCTACTCTCACTTCTAGTAGCACACACTAGAGGGTGTGACACCTCTAATGGAAGCCGTGGCTGCAAGGTTGACACTCACAACTGGAACTACATTCAGACACTGAAGAGATATTTCCTGAGTTAGCGGAGAGACAAAGGAACACTGCTCTGGTTGAGGTGAAAGGCTGAAACCACTTTAGGAAGTAAGGAGGCTCTGGGCCTCAATGCCATGGTTCTTTACAAGACAGGGCTGCCAGCTCAAACACAGGGAAATCAATCTTGTGAGTAAGGCTGCCCATACAAGGAGTGAATTTCTTTAGCTCGATTCCCCATTAACACAGACAGTGCTGACAGGGGAATCCCGCCTGCTGGACTATTGTCTTCTCCCGGCGGGGGAAGTCGTCCCTGCCAGGAAAAGACAGTGATTATTGCTAGCGGCTATAGCAGCTGCTTGTGATAATCGTAAGAGAATCTGGCAGGCTGGTTGTACCCAAGTTAATGATCGATCCACTTGGTACATTCATCCTGCCCATTAACAGTTAGAATCTCAGCCAGTTCAGCAGGAACCATGTATATCTGGCCTTTGGCTGGAAAGGACAATATCCCAGAGAGGATCAAAAAGAAGTATTTGAAGTGCAGAGAGGATCAAACTCCCATAAAGAAAAGGGTGGTTGCATAGAAGGAGCAACATTAGGGAGACTTCCTATAGAAAAGTCCTAACCAAACAATGGGAGGCTATTAGAATAAGATCACATGGGCTAAGATTTGATCCATGATGGTGCCCAGAGCTAAATGTTGATCCAGGCCTGATTGTTAAAAGGTCAGAACTCGTCACATGGGGTATTTCTTGAGGTGAGAACTTTGTTTCTCGCTCCATGCCTTCTGTGTGTGGTTGTTAACCTTATTACTGAATCAGATAGGCTCCAACCGCCTAAAACCTGTCAACCACCCTCCCTAACCGTAGAATGTCGGTTGACACTGCTTCTCCATGGGACATGCCACACCAGCAAAGCACTTGAACATAAATTGGGCATAATATATTCCTCCTTTTGTGTCCCTGCTTCTTTTGGTAATGTTCCATTAACTGGTCTCGCTGGTTCTTGAGGTTCTTGAATGCTGTAGGCGGTCTCGGCTTCAGGGACCCCCGAATGGATTTGGTTGGTTGGTTTTATAGTTTCTGTTGCTGTCATTCTGTCTCTATAAACTATTGTCAACATTGATATATACTCAGCTACAATACACCCCTGAAGAAAGAAGGGATTCTGAAACGCGTTGGTGGTGGTCCCTTGACTCCGCCATGTCATCTATCACGGCAGTCTAGGACTGTTTGAGTATAACATAGTCATTGCCATGCCATGTTGACTTGTATGTTGTTTAGCCACTTCTCTTGTACACATGTACAGATTTAGTTTTTAGAATATAATATATGTTTTTAATAAAATTATATATTTTTACAACTTTTTCCATTATACCTTGTTCATTACCTTTGTGATTGATTTCTCAATCACAAGGGCCATTAAAATCTTATTAAGGGGAAAAAACTCTCCATTTGACCTCTTAAAACCTAGACTTCAACAGCCATACCCTTAAAGGGGTATTGAAACCAAAAATGTAATATATTGCAGCTTACCAATCATTAGATGTAGTGGCTTCATTAGTTTATTTTTTAGCCTTGTTTTCCCTCTGTTTTCACCTGGTGATCTGACCAGTAACACATCTCCTGTATTAGAGTGCCCCAACTGTGGATGAATGAGCACAGGGGGCACCTTTGGACAGCAGCATTGTCAATCTTGGGGGGGGGTGTTAGATGTACGAGCAGATATAAACACAGTGACAAATTGAAGCCCACCTAAAGCTACACTTTCTAGGCAATTATAGCAAAATGTTTTTCTTTTTGCGATAAAGGTTTTACACAAATAAAAGCTAATAATTTCAAGCACCCCTGGTTGTGTTGAATGATTTATTTCAACCCTGTAACTGATACATTCTGCGGGAGAGCTTGTTCTGTTGAAAAACCAGGTCAAGACCACCAGATGAAAATAACAGAAAAAAAAGGAATACAGCCATCACACCTAAGAAATGGTAAGCTGCAATATAATAAATGTTTGCTTTTGGTTTAATACCACTTTAGGGTTGAAAATATATTTATTGGTAGTTTAACAGACAATACAAGGAACAACGTCTAAAGTTACAGTCTGGTGACAATCGCAAGCGAACATGTGTGGTGAGTCAGCCCAATGGCTATCGCCCATAGCTTAACTCCTATCGTCATACAGTAAATTATTAACATCGACGACTGTCACTTGGAGTAAAGAGTAATTCCGGATAGGGGAACCCCGTTGTTCATAATGAAATTGTATCCAAAAAATTTGAGAAATTTAAAAATAAAAAGGGAAGAAAAAAAGGGGGGAGCGACCCAAAGATGGGCATGAATGGAAAAAGAAAGGGAAAGAGGAAGGAAGAAGAAACAGGGGAGGAATAGAAGAAAGATAGTCGAAGAAGAGCGTAAAGCCCTGTACACACGATCGGATATCCTATGGATTTTCGTCCGATAGATTCTTTTCATCAGACAAACCGATCGTGTATGGGACCCATCAGTCTTTTTTCCATCGGTTTTAAAAAATAGAACATGTTTTAAATTTTTCTGATGGATAAAAAACTGATCGAAAACTGCGATCGTCTATGGGCAAGTCCATCGGATCTAAAACCCACGCATGCTCAGAATCAAGTGGATGCATGCTCAGAGGCATTAAACTTCATTTTTCTCGGCTCATCGGAGTGTTTTACGTCACCGCGTTCGGAACGGTCGGTTTTTTGACTGATGGTGTGTGGGCAAGACTGATGGAAAACAGTTTCATCGGATATCCGATGGACAAATCCATCGGACGAAAATCCATAGGATATCCGATCGTGTGTACAGGGCTTAAGAGCTTCTGTGGAAACATTTGTAGGAAGGAGTTACCAGAGGACAGCTGGGGGGGGACCCATAGGTACATGCCCTGCCCTTCCCACTGTCAGGTTGTATGTTAGGGTGATCGTGTCAGGGTCGACAGCATGTTGGCGAGAGTATCAGAGGCAGAGAAGCGGAGCCAGATGAACCACAGTACCTTGTATTTATCAAAGGTGTCGTTGTCAAGGGCCAGCATACCCTCCACTCTCATGGTGTCGTTCATAATCGAGACCCATTGTGACAAGGGAGGAGTGGTGGTTGTCTTCCAAAATGAGGGGGTGAGCTGTCTCACTGAGGACATAAAAAAATGGAGGAGATTCAGTTTCTGCAATGTTATCGACCCAGGGAGTATGGAAAAAAGGGCAATCTTAGGGGAAGGTGTCAGCGCTTCATCGTAAATCTTATTATAACATTCAAATACCTGAATCCAAAAGGTTGGATCCTCTCGCATTCCCACCAGACATGTAGATAGGTCCCTGTAGAGGAAATACATTGCCAACAAGTGGCTGGAGCAGACGGGAACATTTTGTGTAATGTGGAGGGGTCCCTGTACCATCTTGACAGAATCTTGTAGTTCTTTTCCTGGAAGAAGCAGGATATTGTTGATTTGTGAGTAAAATTAAACATGGTCTGCCGGTCCGGTCGAGGGATGTCCTCTCCCAAGTCTGCAGACCACATCCTGGAGTAAGGTGGTAAGTCTAATGCCACTTTAAAGCCAGTGACTGTAAAGCAGGGTGGTAAACAGGTCCTTGAGATATTATTATTATTATACAGGATTTATATAGCGCCAACATTTTGTGCAGTGCTTTACAACATGCAAGCAGACAGTAGTTACAATACAATTCAATACAGGAGGAATCAGAGGGCCCTGCTAAAAGGGAGGGTCAGGGTATACAAAAGGTAATTACTGTGGGGGATGAGCTGATGGAGAAAATAAAAGTACAAAAAGAGAATAAAAAACAGTCAATCTGGAAGAGCCTACGGTGTTTCTGACAGCAGTTTGTTTAGGTTGGTGTACCCACCAACTCAAAACACACACCTTTCTCTGCAGCCTCAGCTGCACTGGACAGTGAATAAACGAAGTAATGCTCTGTGCTCAGCGGCTTCCTGTTCATTCACAAACTGAAGCATGGTAAACACAGTTTACCATGCTTCAGTTATGAATGAACACAGTGAGTGAGAGTATTCACTGTTTATTACAAAGGGTCCAGTAAATGAAATATTTACTAGCCCCTTCCCCCACTCTCCATTCTGAAACATCCCCCACAGCAGCCAGGGAGGGGGGAAGCAATACGGGGGGAAGTCCAGACAATAGGGGAAATTGCCACGCCTGGCACACCCCCTGCACACGCCTATGGGTGTACCACATCTGCCTGGGCCACATTGGAGCTATACTTATTACCAATATGCCTGGCATAAATCAAGTTGTACTGGTCCCAATGAGCCACCAAAGCATCCACTGCTTCTGTCAGAAGATCTCTGCACATGTATACGTACCTGTCAAGTTTGTTGTTGAACCTGAAGACCAAGCAGTCCACCAATTGTGACACAGGTCCTGAAATACCTCTGGGTGTAGGGACCATTCCTCCAAGTCCAGGTGCTGCTGGCTGAGGTAGTGTGCTTGCCAATTGCCCATATCTGGGATGTAAACAGCTGACAAGTCTTAAACAAAGTCCTGTCAAGGACAGAACCATTTCTATCTTGCCATGACAAGACTTCTGTTTCCTCTCTAATGGTTGCTGTATGCCTTTGCTGTGCTGTTGTCTGAATTGAAATTGCATGACCTTCCATTTGGGAGGTCCAGTGTGAGGTCCAGTGTAGCACTACCCCCGTAGGAGCTGCTGGTTATATTTTTGGGTCTGCACTCTGCATGTCAAGCCCTTAAGTTGGCTCGATCCCCTCCTTGGCACAACTGGGCAATAATATGATTGTGGAACCCAATGCCAATATGGAATCACAATAATACCACACAGATATATAAATATATTTGAAAATTGTTACCATGGTGCTGGTCACCTGCCCACAGCTGCAATAGACAGACACACAATATGTAACTTAACCAGTGGTAAGGTGTTTACTTGGCAAAAGAATAAAACAATGGTTACACAGACAAAATTGACTACACACAGCTCCCTGTAAAAGTCAATGTGACACCATTGGTACAGAAGGTCTCTGCTCCCAGACACAAATAGGATGACCTAGGGTCAGACCTGAGTGGGTGTATGGTGGAGGAATCTCTCAATGCAATGGCACCAGCACTGGGACACCTCTCCACCAAGTCCCAGACAACTCACCCAAACAGCGAAATAATCAATTGATAAAACAGTTATACGGAACATATAATATCATAAGCTATATGGCTCCCTCTAGTGGACAGTTCAACTGATGAGTGTCCCATTTTAGAACTCCCAAGGTTAAATTAAAGGGATGACTGTTCCTTTAAATGTCAGTTAGTCTTCTGCTAGCTTCGTTGGTGCACTTATCTATTTGTATTCCAGAAAAACAGGGTGAAGAGGAATAACAATCTCTTGATGCATATAGTGTATAGGCAAAGCAAACACTAGTTCTCCCCAGCTTCTGTATCACTCTCAGATGTAACGTATCTCTACTTGCGGCGCTGCAGATGCCAGCAAGTAAACGTGGAACTTTGGAAACCACCTTCCTGCGACCCAGTTAACTATGTTGATAAGCAAGTGCCTTCTCACCAAATGAGGCCGCGCCTCGCCGGTACACACTGTCTGGAACCTCTCCTTGTTCTCAGTCTCTGTAACACGAGGCCCCTGGTCCTCCGCGCAGCCGTTCACAAGGTGCCAGTGGATAGGTGACTCCGGATGCTGTGAAATGTAGACCGGTCCCTCTCTGGCTCGATCAGCGTGGCTGTCCACAAGGATCCCTCGTCAGGTGATCCTTTCTCTCAGTAACTTTAGGCCCAGGCTTCTCCGGCCTAGGCACGCACACAGCAGGCCTCTTGCCTGTTGAAGATGGCATCCCAAGAGAGCAGGCTAAGGCCCTGCCTCTGCTTTAAATCAGTTCTCCCAACATGCTGTGCATGGCGAACAGCATTTTGGTAGAACAGTGGGATTTGTGGGTGTTGTAGTCTCAATCCAATCCACGGCAATAGAGTTTCTGTCTCTTGTTCTACAATGCCCACCACGCTTTGTTCTTATATGACAGAACCAAACAACTTCCAAACTATAACACAAACGAGCACCAGAGGAAGCCAAGTTCCCCATTAGGCATCAATTGAAGTCTGTTAAGATACGGTCTATAACAGGGATCTTCAAAATACGGCCCTCCAGCTGTTGCAGAACTACACTTCCCATGAGGCATTGTAAAACTCTGACATTCACAGACATGACAAGGCATGATGGGAATTGTAGTTCTTGAACAACTGGAGGGTCATAGTTTGAAGACACCTGGTCTATAATAACACCTTGCTACACCAGTATTGTAGGGAAAAACTGCTGACTTTGACAAAAAGTCAAAATGTGCAAATCTGTAAGAGCGCTGTTTAGTCTGCACAGTTTAATTGCTTCCCGCTAACCACTTTTACGGCTGAGCGGGACAACAATCAATCCAGGAGTCATTTGGGGGTATTTGTACTGTCCTGGCATTTTAGGGGCTAAAGAAATTAGATAGTCGGTCAGTAATTAAGGAAATAGTATGTTTGAAAAAACTGATAAGGACAATTATTAAGGAACTACTATGTTTAGATATTTGGAGAATGTAAAGGATCACTTTAAGATAGGATTGAAGATACAATATTGCATTGATGTCAGCAAGAGCAATTTGGCCACACCCAATGTTAGCTGCGGCACGCTATGCGCACCGCATTACTCCTCTCCTTGGGGCACCCAAAGGTGTCCCAGGCTGCTAAAGTGTTCGGGTTTGGCGGGAAGAAAAGGTGGCAACGCTACCTAAATGTCATATTCTTCAGCAGTTTGTTTAAAATTTGGATTTCTTCTATGAAATGAACACCAGGATGCATTATATATAGTGGTGTTATCAGCAGCATAAGTCCTTCTCTTGTGTAATTTACTGCTGCCTTAAACCCCATTCATGTGTCCTTTATCAAATAGCATACGCACACAATGCGTGTGTACAAGGTGTATCTACAAACAACATATGAGGGGCATGACCAAGAGACAAAACCTGTATTCATAGCTCAGTTCTAAAGACTTCCTTTGTGGAATTGTTATCATTCAGTAGCAGAAGTGCGTCTCTAATAAACATCATAGTACAAGCTGAATAATGGCCTTTATCTCCGTAAAGCAGCACTGGATAAACCACAATAATGTAATGACTCCATCCACATTTATAGATTTGTAGTGAACATTTGATGCAATATACAGATGATGCAATATTTACAGCTGTAAACAATTTTGGCAAGGTAATTTGTTTTACCATTCTGGGGAAAACTAGCAAAGTGGTGCTTTGGGTTCCTTACCTATACACCAAAAATCATAAAAGCATAGACACGTGAGCTGAAGAAAAAGTAATTAGAACATGTCAGCATTTTTTAAGTAAAAAAACGTACTTCCAGGGGATTTTGTTGCTCTCTTACAGTGGATACCCCTTAAAAGAAATAAAAAAAAGAAAATCAAATATCAACTTGGGTATGCAACATTGGCTTTTAAAAGAAGCAAACATAGTTGTGGGGCGGAGCCACTTGCCCTGCACGTGGGAATACCTTTCTACATGCACACGCTCATTAATGCCAGGGACCAGGCGGGGACTGTGGTCATGTGAAAGTCTAAAGCCTCGAAAACACGACTGAGTTTCTCGTCGTTAAAAACACGTTGTTTTTCTCGACGAGATTCTTGTTAACCTTGACGAGTTTCTCGTCAAGCTTTCCATGCGTACACACTGACAATTCCAAATCTCGTTGTTGTTCTGCGCGGTCACGTCCAGCACGTACAACGGCAGTATAAAGGGGAAGATCGATTTCCCTGGCGCCACCCCTTGGGCTGCTTTTGCTGATCTCGTGTTACCGCGTGTGAAGTAAAAGTTTGTGAAGAGACGATTCGCGCTTTTCAGTCTTCGTGCTTTCAGTTCGTTTTCTGTGGTTCAGTTTGTGCTTGTGGGTTCCTATCTTGTCTTTCAGGGCGTGTAGGCAGGTCGTATCTGTTTTACAGTGCGTTCTTGCTCGTTCGTTTCTGAATTTTAGTTCGTTCTTCATAGGCCTTGCTGTTCTAAAGTGAGTTCCGTTTAGTACGTTCTGATAAGACGACCGTTTCCTAGCCATGTCGCGGGTACGTTCTCGTCGTCGAGTTCGTGCTGTGCGGGCGCTTGGTGATGGTCTGCTTGTTTTGGACCAAGACGAGTCCATGAACGGGGTGAGGAGGAGTTCATGGACCAAGAATTGGTTGCTCCAGCGGGACCAATTCTGCCATATGCCTCTGCTGCGGGAGATCGTGGAGAATAATCCTGAGGACTACAGGAATTTTCTGCGGATGTCTGACCCCGTTTTTCAGCATCTTTTGGCTTTGGTGTCCCCCTATATTACCAGGCAGGACACCGTTATACGGGAAGCCATCAGTGCTGAGCAGAGGCTCATCGCCATGTTACGCTACCTGGCGACAGGGAGAAGTCTGCAGGACTTGAAGTTCACGACAGGCATCTCCCCCCAGGCTCTGGGCCTCATAATCCCAGACACCTGTTCTGCCATTATACAAGTCCTGCAGGAGGACTATATTAGGGTAAGTTTTCTCCATTAACATCACATTTTATGTATTTCATGTATGCTAATGTATTGCATTTCTTTCATCCTTCCCTAATTACCATGATTGTAATATGCTGAGAATGTCCCCTTTGTCCTCATGCATGCTGGAAGCTTTTAAATGCCCCTTTTTTCTCCTCCATGCATATTTCCCTTCACTAACCTCTCCATCAGTGGCGGCTGTTGCTCCAAATGTTTGGGGGGCCACCCCCAAATTTTATATATAAACTTCCTCCATTTTTGCGACTGTGCCTATTAAACGCCACCAGTTGCCCCCTCCAATGCAGCCAGTTTGCCCCCTCCTATGCAGCCCAGCCAGTTTGCCCCCTCCAATGCAGCCAGTTCCCCCCCAGCCCTGCACTTACCTTCTTCTGGTCAGCGCCATCCTTCTTCTGTCCTTGATGTCTTCTCCTGCCCTCGATGTTGCATCAGCCAATCAGGTTACCGGTAAACAGACTTGGTGAACATGATTGGCAGAGGAGCCTGTCATTGTTTACCCAAGGAATGCCCCCCCCTGCATCCCCTGGTTAACTTTTATGAAGCCAATTACATCCCTTAGGCTGCAATCGCCAAGGCTATTTGCCCCCCTGGCTCTGATAGGCAATTTTCACCCCAAAAATGCAGCTGTTATTCATATGGCCGTCGCTCAACAGGGGGCCATCCACCTGAATAGTGGGCGGCATTGACAATACATAGGTTAATGCAAGGCATGAACCTATGTATTGTTCTGAGTGACGGGTGCAGGAGAGAGGGGGCAGCGCTCCAGCGCCCACTCTGGACGCACCGCCACTGCAATGCTATCCTGTGGCCAAACACATCTAGCCCCCCCCCCAAATTTGTTTATAATGGACCATCAGAGGGGGTGATGAATATGATACTTGAGCCTTCGATTATACTTTTTAAAAACACATTAATTGGAAATTTAGAATGATGTTGGGCAAGAATGTATTTTATTATAATCTGCTTGCAATGTTATGTGCAAAAGTACTAATATATTTTTATCTTGTTTGACTCCACAGCTTCCTTCCACGCCACAGGAATGGCAGACTGTGGCATCGGAGTTTGCCACGCGGTGGGACTTCCCCAACTGCGGTGGAGCCATTGACGGGAAGCACGTCCGCATCGTGCCGCCACCCCGTTCTGGGTCCTACTACTACAACTACAAGGGGTTTCATAGCATTGTGCTGATGGCGGTGGTGTCAGCACGGTATGAATTCCTCTATGTGGATGTGGGGAAGAATGCCCGGATGTCCGATGGGGGATCCTTCATCCAGACAGAGTTTGCCCTCCGTCTCCAGAGTGACGACCTTGCATTGCCACCGGATGCAGGGAATGTTGAAGGACTCCCCTTTGTTTTTTTGGCTGATGAAGCCTTCGGACTCGGACCGCACCTCATGAGGCCATTTCCCCAGAGGACTCTGACCCCAGAGAAGAGGGTGTTCAACTACCGGCTGGCCAGGGCCCAAAGAGTCGTAGAAAATGCCTTTGGGATAATGGCCAGCCAGTTCCGCCTTTTTATGACTCCTATTCACTTGGCGGAGTACAAGATTAACTATGTGGTTTTATGCTGCTGTGTGCTCCATAACTTTCTGAGCCGAAAATCAACAAATTATATGGCCTCAATATTGCCTGAGGCAGGACTTTCATATGGCAATACCCTGCCGGGCCTAGAATCTGCCCGTCCTGGCTTGCCCCCCCAAAATGCCCGTGAGGTTCGTGAGAAATATCTGGAATATTTCACGGGTAGGGGGCAATTGCCAGGCCATGTCTAAATCTTCTTGGAGAAAGAACTAAATAAAAATCTGATTAAATCTTTTAACTTTTGTTTTTTCCTGTCTCCTAGTTTGTCTTAATGCATTTGTAGTGCCAAGTGTATTTTCCTTTAGTAAATACCAACCATTTCACTATGAACCACAAAAATATACACAAATAAGGTTAGAGCGTATTTGAAAAAGAAGCTACACTTTGTTGTTGTTCAAAAATTTTACTCTGTGCACATTCACACACATGGTAAATAGAACAGTATGTATATATTTTTTTTTGGCTGGCCACAAACCGGCATTTTTTTTTAAAAGAAAATACAAAACCATCAGTAGCATTCAACAAACTACAACATTGGATACCTCTTGGTAATATGAGACATTCAATTACACAAAATTTGTCTCTATCTGGCCGTCTAATATGGGCTATTGGCACCCCTGGCCAAGCCAAAATTTGAATATGCACACAATTGGAAGTCATTACCAATAGGGATTTTAGACTCCTGATCCCTATTGTCAATAGTGATGAGCCGAACACCCCCGGGTTCGGTTCGCACCAGAACCCGCGAACGGACCGAAAGTTCGTACGAACATTAGAACCCTATTAAATACAATGGATGCGAACGTTCGAATTCTAAAGTGCTAATTATAACGACTATTATGCATGTTATTGTCCTAAAAAGAGTTTGGGAACCCGGGTTCTGCACCAGGGGACATGTATCAATGCAAAAAGAAGTTTTAAAAACGGTCGTTTTTCGGGAGCAGTCATTTTAATGATGCATAAAGTGAAAAAAAAAAGTCAAATATTCCTTTAAATATCGTACCTGGGGGGTGTCTAAAGTATGCCTGTGAAGTGCCACGTGTTTCCCGTGTTTAGAACTGTCCCTGCACAAAATGACACTTCTAAAGGAAAAAAAAGCCATTTAAAACTGCTTGCGGCTTTAATGTAATGTCTGGTCCCGGTAATATGGATGAAAATCTTTAAGAAAAATGGCATAGCTACCCCATGACCCCCCCCCCCCCCACCCCAGCCCATTACCAGCCCCTTTGGGTCTTGTATGGATATTAAGGGGAACACCGCACACAAAATAAAAAAGGCCCTATATACTCTGAACAGTCGTATACAGGCGGTGCATACAAGACAGGGACTGTAGGTTTGTTCTTATGTAGAATGTGTTTGTAATTTTGAACAGGTACATTGTTTAAGTGTAGCTCCAGCCCAAAAATCTATTTTTCAACTTTTTGGAAAACATAGGTAAGGGTTATCACCCCTGTAACATTTGTTTTGCTGTCTGTGCCCCTGTTCAGAACATTTCACCTCACTTTCCGTCCCAATGACAACTGTTTTTGAAATGTGGTGTTTTTCTTGAAACAAGGATTGGTGATAAAGCATCAGTACAGAGGAGACACCTTTCTCCCATATTAATTCTTACAGGAGAGAATTTTCCTTCCTAGGGGTAGATTTCCTCTCACTTCCTGTTGTCTTCTTGCGTTTGCAAGTAGGAGTCGTTTGAAAGTTGGATGTTTGAAAGTAGGGACCTGCCGTATATACTCTGCAGAAATAGGCCCCTTAGTTGTTGGTGTTGGCACAACACTGTAAGCACTCACAGTTACTCTTGGTTGGTGCTGGAACGCCCTGCTGTCAACTATTATATCAGGAATTGTAATTACATATAATTGTTGAACAGTGGTAGTAAAAATTGGGCCTTTGATGGTGGTGCTGGTGCCACAACACTGTAAGCCCTGACAGTTACTCTTGGTGGGTGCAGCAATGGGCCCTGCTGTGAATTATTAGATCAAGAATTGTAATTGCATGCCCTTGTTGAACAGGGGCTGAAAAATTGGGCCTTTCGTGGTGGTGGTGGTGGTGTTGCCACAACACTGTAAGCCCTCAGAGTTACTCTTGGTGGGTGCAGGAATGGGCCCTGCTGTGAATTATTAGATCAAGAATTGTAATTACATGCCCCTTTTGAACAGGGGCTGAAAAATTGGGCCTTTCGTGGTGGTGGTGGTGGTGGCGTTGCCACAACACTGTAAGCCCTCAGAGTTACTCTTGGTGGGTGCAGCAATGGGCCCTGCTGTGAATTATTAGATCAAGAATTGTAATTACATGCCCCTGTTGAACAGGGGCTGAAAAATTGGGCCTTAGGCACTGGTGGCACAACACTGCAACCCCTCACAGATATTGTACTTGGAGCACAGCAATGAGCCCTGTTGCAAAGTATTGCTTCAAAAATTTTAATGACACGCCCCTGTTAAACAGGGGCTGAAAAATTGGGCCTTAGGCACTGGTGGCACAACACTCCAACCCCTCACAGATACTGTACTTGGAGCACAGCAATGAGCCCTGTTGCAAAGTATTGCTTCAAAAATTGTAATGACACGCCCCTGTTAAACAGGGGCTGAAAAATTGGGCCTTAGGCACTGGTGGCACAACACTCCAACCCCTCACAGATACTGTACTTGGAGCACAGCAATGAGCCCTGTTGCAAAGTATTGCTTCAAAAATTGTAATTACACGCCCCTGTTAAACAGGGGCTGAAAAATTGGGCCTTAGCCACTGGTGGCGGCACCCATAAACAAAAATGATCTTCCAAGCTATCATCATCAATCGTATCATTGAGGACTCGGAGGAGGAGGATAGCCAGTCAACATAACAGCACAGGCACTCAGCATCAGCATCAGTCTTGAAGGGATGTGACATGTTAAAATCAATTAGTCTGTTATATCAGCATCAGGTGTGTGGTAGCTGGTGGTGATCCAAGACTGGTTCATCTTGATGAAAGTCAGTCGATCAACCGAGTCGGTGGACAGGCGCACCCTGTGATCCGTGACAAATCCTCCAGCAGCACTGAATGTGCGTTCCGAAAGAACGCTGGATGCAGGACAGGCCAGTAGCTCAATTGCATACTGTGCAAGCTCTGGCCAGTGATCCATCCTCAAGACCCAGTAAGCCAGAGGATTTTCGGTGGGGAAGGTGTCCAAGTCTGACCTTGCCCCTAGATATTCCTGCACCATGTTTATCAGACACTGGCGATGGTTGCTGGAACCGATCATACTTTGGGGCTGCGGACTAAAGAATTGTCTGAACGCATCGGTCAGACGGCCACCTTCCCCACCGCTCCTTCTTTGACTGGCCGAAGCCTCAGCAACTCGTTGTCCAGGACCAGGAGTTTGTAACCTCCCAGTCTCTGGGAACGCGTTGCACAGACCTTTCTGCAAGGCCTCCCGGAGTTGTCTCATCCTCTGCTCCCTCTGCGACGGTAACATAAGGTCCGCAACCTTACCCTTGTACCGTGGATCAAGGAGAGTGGCCAGCCAGTAATGGTCCCTCTCCTTGATCCGAAGAATACGAGGATCCTTCCGCAGACTTTGCAGGATCAGGGAGGCCATGCAGCGTAGGTTAGCTGAGGCATTCGGTCCGGAGTCCTCTGGGTCACTAAGGACGACATGATCCGCAGCCACCTCTTCCCAGCCACGTACAAGTCCACTGGTTTCTTGGGACTGTAAATCATCCCTAAAAGACTGCTGCTGATGATGCTGAGTGCCAGCCTCCACCTCCATGCTGACACAATCCTCCTCCTCCTCCTCCTCCTCCTCTTCCTGTGCGATGGGTGGGACAGAAGGAACACTGTCTGGGTAAAGGGGGCCTTGAGAGGCAAGGAAGTTCTCCTCTTCCTGCCTCTGTTCTGCCTCAAGTGCCCTGTCCATTATTCCATGCAGCGTGTGCTCCAACAGGTGGACAAGAGGTACAGTGTCACTGATGCATGCACTGTCACTGCTCACCATCCTCGTGGCCTCCTCAAATGGTGCCAGGACAGTGCATGCATCCCTGATCATGCCCCACTGGCGTGGAGAAAAAAAACCAAGCTCCCCTGACCCTGTCCCGGTGCCGTAGTCGCACAGGTACTCATTGATGGCCCTCTGCTGCATGTGCAGCCGCTGCAGCATGGCCAACGTTGAGTTCCACCTGGTGGGCATGTCACATATAAGGCGGTTCTTGGGCAGGTTCAACTCCTTTTGCAGCTCAGCCAGGCGAGCACTGGCATTATAAGATCTGCGGAAATGCACACAGACTTTCCTGGCCTGCCTCAGGACATCCTGTAAGCCCGGGTACCTGCCCAAGAACCGCTGCACCACGAGGTTAAGGACGTGAGCCACACAGGGCACATGGGTCAGTTGTCCCTGTCGGAGGGCGGAGAGGAGGTTGGTGCCATTGTCGCAAACCACCATTCCTGGCTTAAGCTGGCGTGGCGTCAACCACCTCTCGGCCTGGCCCTGCAGAGCAGACAGGACCTCTGCCCCAGTGTGGCTTCTGTCCCCCAAACACACCAGCGCAAGCACGGCATGGCATCTTTTTGCCTGCGTACTTGCGTAGCCCCTTGAACGGCTACGGAGCACCGCTGGTTCAGAGGACAAAGCACAGGAAGAGGCCATGGAGGAAGAAGAAGAGGAGGGGGTGGAGGAGAGAGGTGTGTCACAACCAGTAGTAGCATTTTGGAGGCGTGGCAGTGGAACAACCTCCAACACTACTGCACCTTGTCCTGCATCCTTCCCAGCTGCCAAAAGAGTGACCCAATGGGCCGTGAAAGAAAGGTAACGTCCCTGTCCATGCCTGCTGGACCATGAGTCAGCGGTAATATGCACCTTACCGCTGACCGCCCTGTCCAGCGAGGCCAAGACATTGCCTTCCACATGCCGGTAGAGAGCCGGAATAGCCTTCCGTGAGAAAAAGTGGCGTTTGGGAACCTGCCACTGAGGAACCGCACATTGCACAAACTCACGGAAGGGGGCCGAGTCTACCAACTGAAAAGGCAGCAGTTGAAGCGCTAGCAATTTAGCCAAGCTAGCATTCAACCGCTGGGCATGTGGATGGCTGGGAGTGAACTTCTTTCGACGGTCCAGCAGCTGGGGCAGGGAAATTTGCCTGCTAGAATCGGACGTCGGTGTACTGCTAGCAGAGTGGCCGCAAGTACTTGGCTGTGACACACCTAATTCTACACCTTCATTCCTCTCAGTGCATGTTTCAGAGAGGACTGAAGTTATAGTGGGGTTGGAGATCCCAGCTGATGCGGTGCAAGGAGAGGTCCGCTTTGTTCTTTGGTGTGGGTCTTTGAGGTAGGCTTGCCAACGAGCTGCATGGCAGGTCAACATATGTCTGGTCAGGCATGTGGTACCCAAGCGGCTGATGTTTTGGCCACGCGATATACGCTTGAGACATATGTTGCAAACAGCAGCTGTGCGATCTGATGCACTAGCCTCAAAAAAGGCCCACACCAAAGAACTTTTTGAATGACGGGCAGAGGCAGCGCCCTGCACAGGCGGAGCTCTGCGGTGTGATTCCGTCGGTGTACTGCCCTTACGCTGGCCACCAAAGGGCATCCTGCCTCGTTGGAGATGTGCCTCCTCCTCATCCTCCTCCTCCTCCTCTCTCCTATTAGGCACCCACGTGGAGTCAGTGACCTCATCATCCCCTCCCTCCTCATCACTGGAGCCAATCTGGCAGTATGCTGCAGCTGCTGGAACATGACTGCCAGATTGGTGTCCTTCTTGAGCATCCCCTCTGTCTGCTCTCACGCTACTGCCTTCCTGTAGCTGGGTTTCATCATCAGACCCTTCGAAACGCTGGGCATCCTCCTGGAGCATGTACCCAACACTGTGCTCAAACAGTTCGGGGGACTCCTCAGGAGGAGGACATGGTGGGTCTAGGGAAGGAGTGACTGATGATGAGTCTGACATTGATACCAGGGAAGAGGACGCTTTGGCAGCTGCTTTGCCAGTACCCTGAGCCTGGGTGAGAGAGGATGAGGAGGAGGAGGAGGGCTTGGTCATCCACTCTACCAAGTCTTCGGCATGATGTGGCTCAACATGTCCAGCTGCCGAAAAGAAGGACAAGCGTGTCCCATGGCCATGTGCTGATGACAATGCACCGCGTCCACGACCAGCACTGTTGCCCCCAGACACAGAGCCTGCTTGCCCTCTTTTATTGCCTCCTGACTGTCTGCCTCTCCTTGTTTGCCTTCCAGACATTCTAATGGATGGCCTGCAGGGAGATGGGAAAAAAGCAATAAGGGCTACCTTCAGGTGTCCTTCTCTGTCCCTTTACTTAAGGATTTCTAAATATGGTTGAGGATGATTGCTTTCGCACAGAATAGCACAATGACAATTTCCCTGACTGTCCAAAAAACAAGGATTTCAAAGATGGTTGATGAGGAATGCTTTAGCACAGTATAGCACAAGGAGAATTTCCCTCACTGTCCTTCCCTGTCCCTACAAACAAGGATTAGAACAGTAAAACACACTGACACTCTCCCTACCTATAGTTTTCTGTCCCTATAAAAAATGTTTTTTTAAAGATGGTTGATGATGAATGCTTTAGCACAGTATAGCACAAGGAGAATTTCCCTCACTGTCCTTCCCTGTCCCTACAAACAAGGATTAGCACAGTAAAACACACTGACACTCTCCCTACCTATAGTTTTCTGTCCCTATAAAAAATTTTTTTTTAAAGATGGTTGATGATGAATGCTTTAGCACAGTATAGCACAAGGAGAATTTCCCTCACTGTCCTTCCCTGTCCCTACAAACAAGGATTAGCACAGTAAAACACACTGACACTCTCCCTACCTATAGTTTTCTGTCCCTATAAAAAATGTTTTTCTAAAGATGGTTGATGATGAATGCTTTAGCACAGTATAGCACAAGGAGAATTTCCCTCACTGTCCTTCCCTGTCCCTACAAACAAGGATTAGCACAGTAAAACACACTGACACTCTCCCTACCTATAGTTTTCTGTCCCTATAAAAAATGTTTTTTTAAAGATGGTTGATGATGAATGCTTTAGCACAGTATAGCACAAGGAGAATTTCCCTCACTGTCCTTCCCTGTCCCTACAAACAAGGATTAGCACAGTAAAACACACTGACACTCTCCCTACCTATAGTTTTCTGTCCCTATAAAAAATGTTTTTCTAAAGATGGTTGATGATGAATGCTTTAGCACAGTATAGCACAAGGAGAATTTCCCTCACTGTCCTTCCCTGTCCCTACAAACAAGGATTAGCACAGTAAAACACACTGACACTCTCCCTACCTATAGTTTTCTGTCCCTATAAAAAATGTTTTTTTAAAGATGGTTGATGATGAATGCTTTAGCACAGTATAACACAAGGAGAATTTCCCTCACTGTCCTTCCCTGTCCCTACAAACAAGGATTAGCACAGTAAAACACACTGACACTCTCCCTACCTATAGTTTTCTGTCCCTATAAAAAATGTTTTTCTAAAGATGGTTGATGATGAATGCTTTAGCACAGTATAGCACAAGGAGAATTTCCCTCACTGTCCTTCCCTGTCCCTACAAACAAGGATTAGCACAGTAAAACACACTGACACTCTCCCTACCTATAGTTTTCTGTCCCTATAAAAAATGTTTTTCTAAAGATGGTTGATGATGAATGCTTTAGCACAGTATAGCACAAGGAGAATTTCCCTCACTGTCCTTCCCTGTCCCTACAAACAAGGATTAGCACAGTAAAACACACTGACACTCTCCCTACCTATAGTTTTCTGTCCCTATAAAAAATGTTTTTTTAAAGATGGTTGATGATGAATGCTTTAGCACAGTATAGCACAAGGAGAATTTCCCTCACTGTCCTTCCCTGTCCCTACAAACAAGGATTAGCACAGTAAAACACACTGACACTCTCCCTACCTATAGTTTTCTGTCCCTATAAAAAATGTTTTTTTAAAGATGGTTGATGATGAATGCTTTAGCACAGTATAGCACAAGGAGAATTTCCCTCACTGTCCTTCCCTGTCCCTACAAACAAGGATTAACACAGTAAAACACACTGACACTCTCCCTACCTATAGTTTTCTGTCCCTATAAAAAATGTTTTTCTAAGGATGGTTGATGATGAATGCTTTAGCACAGTATAGCACAAGGAGAATTTCCCTCACTGTCCTTCCCTGTCCCTACAAACAAGGATTAGCACAGTAAAACACACTGACACTCTCCCTACCTATAGTTTTCTGTCCCTATAAAAAATGTTTTTTTAAAGATGGTTGATGATGAATGCTTTAGCACAGTATAGCACAAGGAGAATTTCCCTCACTGTCCTTCCCTGTCCCTACAAACAAGGATTAGCACAGTAAAACACACTGACACTCTCCCTACCTATAGTTTTCTGTCCCTATAAAAAATGTTTTTTTAAAGATGCTTGATGATGAATGCTTTAGCACAGTATAGCACAAGGAGAATTTCCCTCACTGTCCTTCCCTGTCCCTGCAAACAAGGATTAGCACAGTAAAACACACTGACACTCTCCCTACCTATAGTTTTCTGTCCCTATAAAAAATGTTTTTCTAAAGATGGTTGATGATGAATGCTTTAGCACAGTATAGCACAAGGAGAATTTCCCTCACTGTCCTTCCCTGTCCCTACAAACAAGGATTAGCACAGTAAAACACACTGACACTCTCCCTACCTATAGTTTTCTGTCCCTATAAAAAATGTTTTTTTAAAGATGGTTGATGATGAATGCTTTAGCACAGTATAGCACAAGGAGAATTTCCCTCACTGTCCTTCCCTTTCCCTACAAACAAGGATTAGCACAGTAAAACACACTGACACTCTCCCTACCTATAGTTTTCTGTCCCTATAAAAAATGTTTTTTTAAAGATGGTTGATGATGAATGCTTTAGCACAGTATAGCACAAGGAGAATTTCCCTCACTGTCCTTCCCTGTCCCTACAAACAAGGATTAGCACAGTAAAACACACTGACACTCTCCCTACCTATAGTTTTCTGTCCCTATAAAAAATGTTTTTTTTAAAGATGGTTGATGATGAATGCTTTAGCACAGTATAGCACAAGGAGAATTTTCCTCACTGTCCTTCCCTGTCCCTACAAACAAGGATTAGCACAGTAAAACACACTGACACTCTCCCTACCTATAGTTTTCTGTCCCTATAAAAAATGTTTTTTTAAAGATGGTTGATGATGAATGCTTTAGCACAGTATAGCACAAGGAGAATTTCCCTCACTGTCCTTCCCTGTCCCTACAAACAAGGATTAGCACAGTAAAACACACTGACACTCTCCCTACCTATAGTTTACTGTCCCTATAAAAAATGTTTTTCTAAAGATGGTTGATGATGAATGCTTTAGCACAGTATAGCACAAGGAGAATTTCCCTCACTGTCCTTCCCTGTCCCTACAAACAAGGATTAGCACAGTAAAACACACTGACACTCTCCCTACCTATAGTTTTCTGTCCCTATAAAAAATGTTTTTTTAAAGATGGTTGATGATGAATGCTTTAGCACAGTATAGCACAAAGAGAATTTCCCTCACTGTCCTTCCCTGTCCCTACAAACAAGGATTAGCACAGTAAAACACACTGACACTCTCCCTACCTATAGTTTTCTGTCCCTATAAAAAATGTTTTTTTAAAGATGGTTGATGATGAATGCTTTAGCACAGTATAGCACAAGGAGAATTTCCCTCACTGTCCTTCCCTGTCCCTACAAACAAGGATTAGCACAGTAAAACACACTGACACTCTCCCTACCTATAGTTTTCTGTCCCTATAAAAAATGTTTTTTTAAAGATGGTTGATGATGAATGCTTTAGCACAGTATAGCACAAGGAGAATTTCCCTCACTGTCCTTCCCTGTCCCTACAAACAAGGATTAGCACAGTAAAACACACTGACACTCTCCCTACCTATAGTTTTCTGTCCCTATAAAAAATGTTTTTTTAAAGATGGTTGATGATGAATGCTTTAGCACAGTATAGCACAAGGAGAATTCCCCTCACTGTCCTTCCCTGTCCCTACAAACAAGGATTAGCACAGTAAAACACACTGACACTCTCCCTACCTATAGTTTTCTGTCCCTATAAAAAATGTTTTTCTAAAGATGGTTGATGATGAATGCTTTAGCACAGTATAGCACAAGGAGAATTTCCCTCACTGTCCTTCCCTGTCCCTACAAACAAGGATTAGCACAGTAAAACACACTGACACTCTCCCTACCTATAGTTTTCTGTCCCTATAAAAAAAGTTTTTTTAAAGATGGTTAATGATGAATGCTTTAGCACAGTATAGCACAAGGAGAATTTCCCTCACTGTCCTTCCCTGTCCCTACAAACAAGGATTAGCACAGTAAAACACACTGACACTCTCCCTACCTATCCTTCTCTTTCCCTAAACTAAAGGAATCCAGTTTAAGCAAGAAAAAAAATGTCACTGTCCCTGCCTATGCTTCTCTTTCCCTGCTCCGGAACACACTACACTAGGCCGCCGTGCTGGCGGCCTTTTATAGTGTGGGGCGTGTACTAAACACCCTCAGCAATAATTGGCCACAGGCATCCTTCCTGTGGCCAATCATTGCTCTCCTCGCTGCCGGCGCTGTGATTGGCCAAGCATGCGGGGTCACAGTGCATGCTTGGCCAATCACAGCGCCTGGATGACACTGCAATGGCGTAGTGCATTGTGGGCCGCGAATTAGGCGCGAACGGCCCAAATCATTCGTTGTTCGGCGAACGATCGAACAGCCGATGTTCGAGTCGAACGTATGTTCGACTCGAACACCGAGCTCATCCCTAATTGTCAACATGTGCTATCTGCCATCAGGGGTGCTCAATGGACGTGTTTTGGGGGTGCAACCCCTTCTTCAGTTCACCTACTTGAGATACGAGGAAGGGGTTGCACCCCCAAAACACGTACATGGATATCCCCTGATGGCAGATGGCACATGTTGACACACTGTGTGCATATTCAAATTTTGGCTTGATTGATTGTCTAAAAGCTTAAAAAAGGGGGAAGAACAATCTCAAACAAAAAATGGGGGTTTTGATGCCTTATTCAATTCTCCCCAAAACATCTAGGATGTCTTTAAAGGTTTGATCCATCACATGAATTCTTTGCTTAATTCTGTCCAGTTCTGTGCTACATTCCATCACTTGCTGTATGATTCGTAGGGCACTGTCAGCAGAGAAACGCGTACTTTCGTTCACCCCAACATTTTCATCCCCTATAAAAAATACAAAAGGTATTATAACTCTGCAGGCCTACATCTCTTACCTGAAGCTGTGGTGACAGATACTGACCTGTTGTGGTGACCAGTTCCACCACGTCATCCACCTCTCCTTCCTCCACTTCTCCTTCCTCCACTTCTTCAACTTCCTCAACACCCTCAGGTTGTGGGTCTTGGTGAGGTTGGGGTTGTTTAGAAGGTGTGGGGTTCCTGTGCTCCCTGGAGTGTTCTCTTCCCAGTCTTCTCTCCCCTATGAGAATCAAACAAAAGGTATAGTTATCACACAGAAATTTTGTCTTAAAAATAAAAACATGATACATTGGTTGGAAGTGGGGTACAAGTGTCTGTTTGGGCGGGATTTCAAGATGAAGACATTATTTTTAAAAACTATATTCTTTAATATTCACCTTTGGCTGTCAATTTTTATACATGGAGGCACCACAAAAATTCACTGATGCACCTGTGTGGTACACCCAAAAAAGGCGGTTCTGGTGGCCCACACTATAGTGCTCAAAAGTACAGATGTGGGACCAGCTGCTGAGTGTCCTCTCCTTTACACTGATTAAAGTTTGCATTTCATTCTCTTTACAAACACATCATCTAGCCAACAATGTTATAACAACTATTGAATAAAAACAGGCAGCTGTGTAAATTATTTTAACCCTGTAAAATCTATAAAAATCGTGCATAGTGGCCGAACGATGTGTCTGTAACGAACGATTACTGTGCCAAACCAAGTTCAAACTATGACATTTTGTAAGGTACAATAGAAAAATGCAATAACATGGAGCAACATGCAAGTTGTGAAATACAATATTAGGAAAAATGGGGAAAAAGTACTTACTTTTTTCAAGCATTCTCTTAATGCTCCTTAACTGCTCCGGCTCCCTCAGTTTGAGGTCAGACCACCTCTTTCTGAGCTGTTCATTTGATCGTTTCACCCCGAAATTCTTCTTCAGACTCTTCACGACTTTCTTCATGATTTTGGCCTTCCTTCGATTAGGTTTGCTATACGGCCCATGCTTTGCGTCATAATCCGACTTTAGCAATATGTCCACCATCTCCGCCATCTCTGCGTAAGACATATTAGATGCCTTGAATCTCCTCCCTGATCGTGACGTTTCCTCAGTCTCCGGGCTTGTCTCCTCCTCGTTATTTGAGGAATTAGCAGACACCTGCTGTGAATCCGCCATATCTGTCTGCGCGCCGAAAGAGAAGGGGCGGGGAAAAGATGTTACTTAGAACGTCATGGGCGGGCGACGTGTGAGTAGTTTTACGCATGCGTGGTGTATATATAGCAAACACACATGTGACTAGACTACGTTTGGTGTGCGGAGAGAGGCGTAAAAGTGACGGACGTGCAAACGAAGGTATGTGATTTTGAGACTTGGGGAAATTGGTGGCCTATACTGTCTAGAGAATGTTGGAGGATATATATGGTGAATAAGATGTACAGGAGGTTAGACTGTGTGACTGACATTAATTTTTGGTGTTTTTTTTTGGCTTGCAGACCCAAAATGAATGTCTTTATCAGTGATAAGGAATTCCTTGCGGAATTTATAGACCGGGTAAGGGAGCTGCCCGCTCTGTGGGAAACAAAAAACCCCATACATCGAAAAAAAGGTGTAAGAAAAGCAGCGCTGGAGACCCTGCTCCCATTTGTCCATACCAAGGTGCCCACAGCAACAGCGAAACAGGTGGACACTAAAATTGGGAGCTTGAGAGGCACATACAGGACTGAACGCTCTAAGGTCCTGGCTTCTCAGAGGTCAGGAGCAGCAGCAGATGATGTGTATGTCCCGAATTTGTGGTACTACAGCAGGATGTCCTTTCTGGATGACCACATTGAGGCAAGGCCATCACTGTCCACTCTTCCCCCCAGACTTCCCTGCAGCCAACCTGAGCCTTCTCTGGAGCAAGAGGAGGCAGCCATCCTGGAAGAAGCTGATTTGGACATCTGGAGCCAGGTATAGTAATTAATGAAAAGGTATTCTGAGAAAATTAAAGCAGGAAAAATAAGCCAATATGAAAATCCTAAAATAATTTGGGATACAAAAGTAAAATCAATATCTATAGACATTAGTCTGCCATAAATTGGGTGCAAAAAAGGAAATCTGATGTGTTCCTAAAATTATTTGTCTTTTCTCTTGATTTACATTCAAATTGCTACATTCATGATCTCAAATTTGTGTGAAAATAATAAACCAAAATATTAAACTATGTCCCTTTTTCATACACAGGATGAAATCAGCCAGGAGGAGGGTCTGGAAACTGTCAGGCAGGAGGAGGCAGGGCCCACTGTGAGCCAGGAGGTGGCAGGGCCCACTGTGAGCCAGGAGGTGGCAGGTCCCACTGTCAGCCAGGAGGTGCCTGGGCTCAGTGGCAGACAGGAGGTGGCAGGGCCCAGTGGCAGACAGGAGGTGGCCGGCACGAGTAGCAGCACAAGATCTCAGGTGCCTCCCATCCGCCTTCCTAAAAGAAGCAGGAAGGCCAGGACCACAAGTGAGGCAGCAATGGCCCTTATTAGAGAGGCACATGCCACCCTCCAGGAGCCCACATCCCCTGAAGAGGCCATTGCCGGCCTAGTTGAGGCCAAGTTCAAGGTGATGAGCATGGAGCAACGCCTCCTATGCGAGCCCCTGCTCATCACCTTGCTGAACAAGGGGGAGATGGAGAGAATTACCCCCAATATGGCCATATGTGAGGTCACCCAGCTTTCACAACCTCAAACTCCTCCTCCTCCTCCTCCACCTTCTTCTTCTCCGCCACCCCCCTTCTCCTCCACCTCCTTCTCCTCCTCCTGACAGGAGTACCCCTCCAGTGGCCCAGCCTCCAGCCACACGCAGAAGGAAGGCTGCAGAGAAGGCTTCAGGGAAGGCTGCAGGGAAGGCTGCCAAGAAGACCAGGAAGTGATGGCCTTGCTTCATTGTGGTCGGACAGAAGGCAGCCTGTTATAGTAACACAGACCTCTGGGAGGCCAGCATCAGATTGTGCTCACAACTGTTGTGCTTCTCAAGCTCCCAATTTTAGTGTCCACACAGGGTTGATGTGTGCTCTGGGGTCCCAGGGATGCACAAATGGCAGCAGGTTCTCCAGCGCTGCCTTCTATTTATTTTGTTCTAAACATGAATAAATGTTTTTTTTGTTTAAGTTCATACTTGACTATGTGTTTTTATATTAATTATTTATTTCCCTTTGGAGTAAGCAGATACATTTGAACCCAAAAAATAAAAGGGACAGATAACACAAAAAAAATATCATTAAAGGTGTTCTTTAAAAAAAATAGGGGGTAAACTTGACACAACAAAATTTAAAAAAATAATTTGGAGATCACTATCAAAACATAGACAAATTAAAATTAACATCTGTCTAAAAAATGTAAAACATAAAAATATTCAGAAGATCTTGCATGATATAATACAGCTAAATCTTCTTAAGAGCAGCATGAAAAAGGTTTAAAATAGATAGTCAGAACTCTGTGTGAATATCAGCAGAAAAACAAGTTCATTCGTTTTCATTATTGTAACATTCTAAAGAAGATTTAAATGCACAACATTTAAACGATGCAATAATTTACAGCGGGACGAATGTGCTATCTCCATTACGAAGGCTTGTTTTACCAAAAGATGCGCTCCCGTCTCATACTTGATTCTGAGCATGCACGCTTTTTGAAGAGTCGTAAAAGCATACACACGAACCATTTTCTCGTCGCAAAACAGGCCGACGAGAAACACGACGAGAAAATCTAGAATCCGGACGAGAAAATAGAGAGCAGGTTCTCTATTTTTCTCGTCGAGATTCACGGCAGTTTTCTCGTCGTAAAACCATACACACGAACGGTTTTCTCGACAATAAAGCTCTCTCTGCACTTTTCTTGTCGGTTTTGGACGAGAAACTCGGTCGTGTGTACGAGGCTTAAGATTAAGGCAGTTCCCTGACTTAGAGATGAGTTGTATCGCTCTGTACAGCAATAAAAGTAGAGAGTTCCTCTGAAAAGTGCTGTCCTGTGTCACTACACACTTTAGCTTAATGTATTGTAGCGATACCCTCAGTTAAGAGGGCCGCAGATTTAGTTTGGGCCCTGAAGACAGCTCCGCCAACCCCCCGGCAATTTACTCGACCCCCTTCTGGCACAGTTAGTCTAGGGTAATATTTATATATCTTATGCTCTATGGTTAAACTCACTAGAGATCCGTTTGACTCAGTTCTGCTATGGATCTCCAGTTGGGAAACAGAACTGAAATAGGAACTGGTGGGCCACGGCAGTCTGTAGGCCTAACAATGGTATACAGTATTTATGGATTGAGCATGTGCTCGCTCACCCCTCCGGACGCGATCCCAGTCCGGGAACTTCCACCCGCTGTGTCTCCACACACAGCGTCCGCAGCGGTCGGGTCTCCGGCTCAGCAGCAGTTGAAGAAACCGAGTCAGATGTCACCCAGGCTCGAGATGGGGTGGAAGGCTCTTTGGTAACTGCGCAAGGCCCCAGGCTTCAGGCCTTGCACAGCAGCAGATCCGCACAGGAAGATCTCTCCACTGAAGTCTCGTGTCCCAAAGAGGCTGAGCCTAGCCTCGCCTCCTCCTTATAAAGCTCCACCCATGAGTCTCTGCGGTGACAACATTGCACCCTGGGTGCCAAACAGGGTTCTGGGTAACGTAGTCTCTCTCCTCTGCTTTCACTTCCAGTAAAGTCTCTTCTCTACTCCCTCCCGACTCACCTCTCACCCGGAAAGTCCTGTCTCTCTGTATTAAAGGGGAATACCCCGTTACACACTCCCCCCAATTAAACTCTTTGGTCCCCAAAGATACTTCAAACATACACTGCGTACAACCCTAGACAACGTTGCGTATGATGTCGGCATAGGGAATTCCCACCAACCGAGGGGTTGAATTCCCTTGCCCACAGGTCACACTATCATGAGAGGCCTGCCTAACTGTGCCAGAGAGTGAGTGGGGGTTGCCCTCCACCAAATGAACAGTGGAGGGATCCGGATTCTCTGCACTCATCCTGGCAGTGACCACAGAATCTTCTGAGCTCTTCCCCATTTGTGGGTAGGTCAACTTTTTGGGAGGCCTTATGACTCTTTGAGCCCTTTGCTCTCTTGGGGTTTCTGGCTCTGGCGCCACAGGCTCTTCTTCTGTAGCAGGTTCGGGCAACACGGCGGGCTCTGGAACATCTGCTTCAGGAGCCGAAGGATACATAGAGTCTCTAGGGTCCTCTTCTGAGTAAGTGTCACAGGTATCTTCCCATTAATCTGATGAAGGACTAGATGGGATGAACTCAGTGGCTTCTGCATTCAGTTGTCCATCTATAGTGTCTTCAGTGGTTGGAAGATCTATAGCAGAAGTTCCTGGAGTTGGGGAAGGCCACAGCCAGTCAAGTTCTCTTCCTTCATCTCCACTAAGTTCAGAGGCCCCGCCATCCTCAGCCCGAGAGGTCTGGGACCGAGTGTTTGGCCTGGGGGTATCCAGAATAGAGACTGGTTCAGGGGAGTCCCTCACTGGAGGTATCCTGACTGCTTCAGCAAGTGGGAGCAGGTGATTTCGATGCCACGTCTTCAGTGGTCCTACCTTCCCTTCTGGCTTCAACTTGTAAACAGGCAGGCCCGGTAGCTTACTACAGATGACATAGGGTTCAGATCTCCATCTGTCTGCAAGTTTGTGTTTTCCATGGACCCCCAGATTGCGTAGCAGTACTCAGTCCCCGGGCTGCGGGTCTTGCACCCGGACCTTCAAGTCGAAGTTTCTTTTGCATCGAGCTCCCCTTTGATCTGAGGCTGCTTGAGCTTGTTCATAGGCTACTTTCAGGCTGTGTCTGAGCCTGTCCACATATCCTTTGTGGGATGTGGCTGAAGAATGGTCTAAAGAGGTGCCAAAGGCCAGGTCCACAGGTATCCTTGCTTCTCTCCCAAACATGAGTCGATATGGGGAGTAGCCTGTAGCATCACTGGCGGTGCAGTTGTAAGCGTGTACTATAGCTGCTATGTGTTTGCTCCAATGTTGTTCCTTCTCACTATCCAGAGTTCCCAACATGTTGAGCAGGGTTCGATTAAACCTCTCTGGCTGAGCATCTCCCTGTGGGTGGTAAGGTGTGGTTCGGGTTTTCTTGATTCCTAATGAATCCAGGAGTTTCCAGATCAGCCGACTCTCAAAGTCCCTTCCTTGGTCTGAATGAAGTCGCTGTGGCAGCCCATAATGGACAAAGTACTTCTCCACAAGTACCTTGGCTACGGTTGAAGCCTTCTGGTCTTTGGTTGGGAAAGCTTGGGCATACCTGGTAAAATGATCGGTTATCACCAGAACATTTCCTAGTCCACTCAGGTCGGGTTCGAGGCAGAGAAAATCAATGCATACCAGATCCATTGGGCCTTGACTTTGTAGATGGCCCATTGGGGCAGCTTGATGGGGTAAAGTCTTCCTCTGGATGCAGCGTGCACATGAATGGCAGTAATCTTCTACTTCTGTCCTCATGCAGGGCCAATAGAACCGATTTCTGACGAGTTGAAAGGTCCTTTCCGCCCCTAGGTGGCCATGATGGTCATGTAGGGCAATCAGAACAGTCTCTCGATGTTTTTCCGGAAGGAACAATTGGCATTTATCTTCCAGGTCATCAGAGAATGGCCTCTTCGGTAGACCACTCCCTGATGTACCTGCAACCTGTCCCACTCTTTTCTCAACAGGCGAGCTTCCTTTGAGGAGTGGCACAGGAGTCTATCTGGATCCTGATTCTCCAGGGCTTCCAGAACCAATTTCCCCATGGGGTCTTCTAATTAATCGCATCTCAGCTCCTTTTTGGACAGTTTCGGCAGATTGTCTTCCTCCAGTTGGGTTACTCCACAGTATTGTTTGGGGACGCCTACCATGGTCACTCCTATCTCTTATGCCCTCGAGCCTCCTCTGGCTTGTAATTCAGCCACTTGACAAAGGGCCCGCACCCCGTCAGGTGCCACTTGAGTCCAGCCTTCTGTGTCACTGGTGGGGGCATGAGATCTCCTGGACAGAGCGTCTGCGTCTCGATTTCCAGCCCCTGGCCTGTACTTTAGGCTGAAATTGAATCCAGACAGTGCAGCCAGCCATCTGTGTCCAGTGGCGTCCAGCTTTGCCGTGGTGAAAAGGTAGGTGAGGGGGTTGTTGTTGGTCTTCACAGTGAACTCCGCCCCATACAGGTAGTCTTTGAGCTTGTCTACTACCGCCCACTTAAGGGCCAGGAACTCCAGCTTGTGAGTGGGGTAGTTCTTCTCAGAGGGGGTCAGGCTCCTGCTCACGTAGGCAACAGGCCGCAGTTGTCCTTCGTGTTCTTGGTAAAGTACTCCTCCCAGACCGTCATGACTAGCATCTACATGTAGTTCATAGGGTTTGGTTGGGTCTGCGTAGGCCAAGACTGGTGCAGTGGTTAGGCTCTTCTTCAACGCCTGGAAGGCTTCTTCACACTTTTGGTTCCACTGATCTCTGACTGACTCTCCCAGCTTCCTGGGCCCTGAGTCGTCCTCTTCCCCCTCGGTCTTGAGTAGTTCATTCAATGGTCTGGCAATTCGGGCGAATCCTTCCACAAACCTCCTGTAATAGGAGCAGAACCCCAAGAAGGATCTGAGTTCTGTTACTGTGGTGGGTCTTGGCCAGGAGGTAACTGCCTCCAATTTCTCAGGGTCTGTGGCCACCCCTTTTTCAGACACAATGTGCCCCAGATAGTTCACAGAAGACTGGTAGAACCGACACTTCTCAGGCAAAAGCTTGAGTCCCTCCTCACTGAGTCTTCTCAACACTTTTTCCAGCCCCTCTTCGTGTTCTTCCAAGGTTCTCCCAAAGACAATGACATCGTCCAGGTATACAAGGACTTCAATAAGGTTCATGTCTCCTACAGTCTTCTCCATGAGACGTTGGAAGGTAGCAGGAGCTCCAGACAGTCCCTGAGGCATTCGATCAAACTCGAAGAACCCCACTGGGGTTATGAAGGCTGTCTTTTCCTTGTCTTCCGGATGCATAGGGATCTGGTAGTATCCACTCTTGAGATCCATAACGCTGAACCACTTGGCTCCAGACAGACTCTGTAAAGCGTCCTCTATCCTCAGAGTGGTGTACTGGTCGGGGATGGTTCTCCTGTTGAGAGTCCTGTAGTCAATACATAGCCTCAACGACCCATTCTTCTTCCGGACCACCACTATCGGGGAGGCATAGGGGCTTCTAGACTCCCGGATCACACCAGTCCTCTTGAGTTCTGCGAGTTGCTCCCTTAGATCCTCCAGATCTGCTAGTGGGACTCGTCTGACCCTCTCTCTGAAGGGCTTGTCTTCTTGGAGGCGGATTCGATGGGTGGCACTCCTTGCACACCCCACATCGAACTCATCTTTGGAGAAGATCTTCTCCCATCTGGTCAACTGGGCCTTGGCTCTCTCTTTCCAAGCCCTGGGCAGATTCAGGTTTTCCATGGACAGCTTCTCCCAAACGTCTCCTCCTTCACCCGTCCCCTTGACTTCTGACAGGGTAACCGGGGCAGCAGGGCTCACCTGGCCCAGCAGCATCCTGGCTGGGATTTCCATGGGGTCACCTGTAGTGTTCCTAACACTCACCGGAACTCTACAATGGGCCTTCTTCAGGGCCTTCAGCGGAATCACTTCTGGTATCACTTCCAGGCCTGAGAACTCTCCCCTTGGGTCGGACTCCAGCACGACAAAGGGTCCAGGCTGCTCCCAAGTAAGCTTCACAGTGGCTCTGAGACAGGTTACTTCGCCGGGCTGCAACACTACCCCTTCTCTTCCAAGTCTCCACACCTTCCCTATCCCCTCTGCAGGGGTCTTCTGCTCTAGGACCAGCCGTTGGTAGGCCGTCTTCAGCATGGGGTGGATCTTGGTGGCCGCTTGTCCCCTCTCTCACTAGAGGGGTCAGGAGTCTTCGGACCAGGTCCGTGTTTTGTCCCAAGGGAACTCTTGTTGGCTCCTGGCGGTCGAGGGCACACAATTGCCAGGGTGTCAAACACTTCGGCCTTCCCAGCCACAGATGGGTCAAAGGTCATCTTGATGGGCAGATAGCCATCGTAGGGGAAGCTCTGGGTTCCAATCCCCCATATTTCCAGTTCCTCTATCTTCTGGATGGGCAGGTGACTCAAGTGCTTATCGTAGAAATCCCGGTATAATAGGGTCACCTGTGCCCCAGTGTCCAAGATGGCTCTGGTGTAGACTCCCTCCACTTGAATGGGTACTACAGGAGATGGGCCTACCAGCTTTTCCGGGTATGGCCTGGCAGGGGTCGCCTTCTTCTGGTCCTTTCCCTTCGGACTCTCTCTTGTCCAACTCCCTTTGGACTTTAGTCTTTCTTGAGCCTGGTATGCATTGATTTCCCTCCTTTCTATGGGTGTACAGACCCGCTGAGGGATATTATTGTTTTTCTTAGGTGTGCATCCCCTTTGGGGAATGCTGTGCCTCTTCTGAGGGGTCTTGCCCCCTTTCTCTGGGGTGTATCTCTGTTGAGGAATGTTGTGTTTCCTCTGAGGGGTTTTGTCTCCTCTTTTCTTCTGCTTCACATTCAGCTTGGAGCTCACTGAGGATGATGGGCACCCGGTTGACTCCTTCACCGGGGCCCTCTGGAGTTTCCCGCCGGCTTGCGGTTATCTGTTTTCTTCTTCTTGGGACTGGAACATGTAGCTGCAATGTGGCCAACTCCCCCACAGTTAAAACAGACTATATCTGCCCATTCTTGTGGAGATGCGGGTGCTGAGGCAATTGGGAACAGTTCCTTCCTTGGCACTTCTCTCTTTGGACTCTCCGAATCTTTTGCTATCAGAGAGGTCACCATCTCTAACACCTGAGACATCTGTGATTTTAAAGTGTCTACTTCTGAGTCTCTTTCAGAAGTCATGGCCGACCTGACCATCACCACTGGAGGGTTGGTTGGCTCGACTGGTTGGCTCCTCTTTTTCTCTTCCAGCATGGCCTCTTCCTCTCTGATCGTTCGGATCAAATCAGGATATTCCAGGCTATTCACGTCCCGTCGGGTGCATAGCGTCAATGCGATGGGGTCCAGGGGCTGAGCTCCCCTCAAGACCTGCTGGACACGGGCCTCATCTACCTTCCTTGGGTCAATCCCCTTCTTCAGTATGATCTTGTGCAGGATTTTATCCAAGCCTCTCATGAACTCTGACAGTTTCTCTCCTGTCTTCTGGTAGCAGTGTTCCAACTGGTACGTGAGTTCTGTGATTTTTTCTGCAGAATGTCCAGATAATCCTGCGCATCACAGTCTGTCTTGCTTATCTTAAGGTTGCGTATGGCTTCTAACGCAGGCGCCTTCAAACTCTCAGAGGTCCTCTGTTTCTTTCTATGTTCTGGGACTTCCCATTCCTCTAGGGCCTGAGTGGCGCCATCCAGCCATTCCTCAAATCCCTCTTCCCCCGAAGGTACAGGTTTTCTTCCAGAAAATAGTCAAAGTTTTCTGTATCCCGACATCGGGTAGTCTGTGGGGTCCCTCTTGCACTGGGCTACAATCTCCCCTAGAACCGCGCACAGCTCTGCGCTGAGGGTGGTTGATGGTGACCCGGGACTCTCTCTAGCCTTCTCCTTTCCTGCTTTAGGGGATGGTGTAGGAGATATTTGTGGAGATGACGGTTTTTGTATTTGGAACCGATCTCCCTTATGTGGCAGCGCATGTATCAGATGGTAGGTCTGACCATCCATAGCTTGTATGCTCGGGCTTTTAAAATGCTCTGGAATTTCGTCTTTCCACTCTATTAATGCGTATGTACGCGAAGCATTTGGTCTCACATCCATCACCCTCGATTTCTGGCATGCTGATAGGGACGTTATTAGCTGCTTTATCGCATCTCTTTGCCAGATTCCCGGGAGTTCAATAACTGCCGCCGCGGCCGGATTTGCGCCAGCCACTGTGTACCACTGTCCTACTTCTAGCGGGTCCATGCCGGTACTTTTGGCGTGTTCGCTTGCTGTATCAGGATCCTGGACGAGAATCCCCACGTGTAGCGATACCCTCAGTTAAGAGGGCCGCAGATTTAGTTTGGGCCCTGAAGACAGCTCCGCCAACCCCCCGGCAATTTACTCGACCCCCTTCTGGCACAGTTAGTCTAGGGTAATATTTATATATCTTATGCTCAATGGTTAAACTCAGACACCAATGCAGTGATAGAAGAATAACGAGTTTACTTCTACTGGCAATAAAATCAACAGTTGTAACAGATAACATGAATCTATCTTCAGAGTCCTGCAGCAATAGGCACACTATAACTAGTCAGATATGGCGCACACGCGCCACGTGTAACAGTACTTCACTATGCGCCCTATGGCGCAGCAACTAAATAAACTATCTAGATGGCCAGGCCTGACCATATAACTCAGTCTCTAGGGGGGTAAAATTCTTTGCATGCAAGTCTTTAAACGGTGGTGCACATTTCAGGAACACATTTGTAATCCCAGGGGGGTAAAAATGCCAACACAGTACACTCCACTAGAGATCCGTTTGACTCAGTTCTGCTATGGATCTCCAGTGGGGAAACAGAACTGAAATAGGAACTGGTGGGCCACGGCAGTCTGTAGGCCTAACAATGGTATACAGTATTTATGGATTGAGCATGTGCTCGCTCACCCCTCCGGACGCGATCCCAGTCCGGGAACTTCCACCCGCTGTGTCTCCACACACAGCGTCCGCAGCGGTCGGGTCTCCGGCTCAGCAGCAGTTGAAGAAACCGAGTCAGATGTCACCCAGGCTCGAGATGAGGTGGAAGGCTCTTTGGTAACTGTGCAAGGCCCCAGGCTTCAGGCCTTGCACAGCAGCAGATCCGCACAGGAAGATCTCTCCACTGAAGTCTCGTGTCCCAAAGAGGCCGAGCCTAGCCGCGCCTCCTCCTTATAAAGCTCCACCCATGAGTCTCTGCGGTGACAACATTGCACTCTGGGTGCCAAACGGGGTTCTGGGTAACGTAGTCTCTCTCCTCTGCTTTCACTTCCAGTAAAGTCTCTTCTCTACTCCCTCCCGACTCACCTCTCACCCGGAAAGTCCTGTCTCTCTGTATTAAAGGGGAATACCCCGCTACAGTATGTAGCAATTAAGAGGGATGTTGTGGAGCCCACACCCTCTCCAGCAGTTCACCATACCTTGGTTACCTCACTCCCAGTAACAGAAGGGTGTCATTCTGCGCACCTAGCATGGACCTCATGCGTGCACTTGTTAACTCCTTCACTGTTAACTCCTGTGACCAGGTCATGGATCTCCGTAACTCAGGGTTTGGTTCCGGTTGCTACTGAAAACTGACCACTGGGGAGGAGCCAGCACATCGACCCCTTTGCTACTGTAGGACCCCTCACCTACAGTGACCACCTTAAACGCACCTTGAAGATTCTGAGGCCACATGGAAAAAGGTGTTTTGGTCAGATGAGACTAAAATTTAATTGTTTGGCCTCAACACCAAACGATATTTCTGGCGGAAATCCAATATAGCTCACCATCCAAATCACACTATTCCTACAGTAAAGCATGGAGGTGGTAATATCCTGTTAGGGGGGTGTTTCTCTGCAGCAGGGACTGGAGCACTTGTCAGGGTAGAAGAAAAATGGATGGGGCAAAATACTATCAAATTCTTGAGGAAAATCTGCTGCCCTCTGCTAGAAAGTTGTCAATGGGAGGAAGGTTTACCTTCCAACATGACAATGACCCAAAGCACATAGCAAAAATGACCACACAGCGGTTGAAAGGAGAAAAAGGTGAATGTCCTTGCATAGCCTAGTCAGAACCCAGACTCTAACCCCATTGAAAATCTGTGGAATGACTTGAAGACTGCAGTCCACAAAGAATCACCATCAAATTCAACCTAACTTGTGCAGTTCTGCAAAGAAGAGTGAGCAAATACTGCAAAGTCTAGATGTGCAAAGTTAGTAGAGAGACATATCCCAACAGTCTAAAGGCTGTAATTAAAACAAAATGTGATTCAACAAAATACTGCCACAAGAGGGTGATCCTTTTTTCAACTCAGTGATTCTGTTTTTGAATCTTTTTATTTTTTTCTGATATGTTAGTGTTATATCTTTTACTTGAATGTTATAAGTTGCACTAGTAAATACAGCTGGATAAAATAAAAACTGTGTCTGTCTTTATTTCAGGCTGAAAAGCAACAAAATATGATTATTTTAAAGGGGGGTTATTCTTTTCTATACCCACTGTATATTAGGTACTACGCTTTGTGATTGGTTGCATTGTACCTTGCACTAGTTCTTGGTTGCCCATAACAACTGCATTATTCCTCCTGCTTGACTTGCCGAGTAGACCTTTGTAGCAGCTTTGGGGGGGGGGGGGTTGCTTATGGGTGCACTGTTTGCCACCATCAGCCGTCACTAGTTTGGAAAACTGTTAGTGAACTGAAGAAGTAGTTCACCAGCTGACCTCACACACCCACACACTGCACCTGCCCACCACCTTCAGAAGATTGCTTTAGCCATCCTCTGTAGTGTCATGCTTCTCCAATGCAGGCATTGTCAGTGAGCACCGTTTTACCTCTATACACAGCCATCAATTGTTTTGTACCTTCTTCTTGCATAGATTGTTCATTTGCCAGAGTGTGCAGGAGCTGAGCGATCACATAACAGCCTATATGGAGCAGAGCTGTAGTACTGAAAACAGGAGAAGAGTGTCCCTGAAAGTCTGTAAAATTCCCCATACACTATACAATCTGATTATACAATCTCCTTTAGATCTGCCATCAACTATATAGTGCAAGGGCCTGCCTGATTGCATACAGAGTAATTGGATAGAGAGGTGTGTCCTCCTTTTATATTGTTTTGGTAAATTTAAAGGAGATTGTACAATCAGATTGTATAGTATATGGCCACCTTTATACACATAAAACAAACTAGTTGTGCTTTCGGTGCCATTAATTGTTAATGGCACCCCAAACGTGGAAGCAGCCGGGTATTTTGTCAAGTGCAAAAATGCATGCTAAACTCATAGTAAAAAAATATGCAAACCGCAACGTGACAAAATGCCTCATGAGCTCCTTTGCTGTGAAATCAGTAGACTGCCCTATGCGTGTCTTTGAAAAAAAAACACCAAAAAAAATGGGCTCCCACCAGTGTTAATTTCTTCTACTTTTGGCTTAATTTTCATCAGCGGCATGTTTCCAAATTACCCCAAATTTTCGTCAACTGAAGAAAACGTAGTGAAAATGTGACATTTTACCCACGTGAACTTCCAGTTACCTTGGATCTACCCAGTAAAGCCTGTAATGCCGCGTACACACGATCGGAAAATCCGACAAGAAAACCGTGGATTTGGCTCAAACTTGTCTTGCATACACATGGTCACACCAAATTCCGACCGTCAAGTACGCGGTGACGTACAACACTACGACGAGCCGAGAAAATTGTTCAATGCTTCCGAGCATGCGTTGACTTGATTCCGAATACAGACAATCAGAATTTCCTCCAAGAACTTTTCTTGTCGGAAAATATGAGAACCAGCTCTCAAATTTTTCTTGGCGGAAATTCCGACAGAAAAATTCAGATGGAGCTTACACACGGTTGGACTTTCCGACCAAAAGCTCACATCGGACTTTTCTTGTCGGAATTTCCGATCGTGTGTACGCGGCATAAGTGTTTCCCCTCCCAAGCAATTTAGCGATTGTTCCTTATAGGAAGAAGTAGGAAAGTGGGTGTAAATAAAAAAGAGGTGGTGTAGTAATGAGTAGGGATGAGCTTCGTGTTCGAGTCGAACATACGTTCGACTCGAACATCGGCTGTTCGATCGTTCGACGAAGATCGAACGATTTGGGCCGTTCGCACCAAATTCGAGTGACGCGAACGGCCCACAATGCACTACGCCATCGCAGTGTCATCCAGGCGCTGTGATTGGCCAAGCATGCACTGTGACCCCGCATGCTTGGCCAATCACAGCGCCGGCAGCGAGGAGAGCAATGATTGGCCACAGGCCTGTGGCCAATTATTGCTGAGGGGGTTTAGTACACGCCCCACACTATAAAAGGCCGCCAGCGCGGCGGCCTTGTGTAGTGTGTTCCGGACTGGAGTAGGGAAAGAGAAGCATAGGCAGGGACAGTGTCATTTTTTTTCTTTACTAATCCTGGATTCCTTGTGTTTAGGGACAGAGAAGGATAGGTAGGGAGAGTGTCAGTGTGTCATTCTGTGCTAAACCTTGTTTGTAGAGACAGAGAAGGACAGTGAGGGAAAGTGTCAGTGTGCTATTCTGTGCTAAATCTTGTTTGTAGGGACAGAGAAGGAAAGGAAAAACGTACCGCTCAAAAGCTTGAGAATTCACCAAATAGCTGCTTCCGCCCGGTCACTCACACAGGTGCTGGCTCTGCACTGATGCATGGGAGAAAAAGAAACCCTGGACTGCCGCACTCTGTATAGACAGGGACAGGGTCATTTTTTTCCTTTACTAATCCTGGATTCCTTGTGTTTAGGGACAGAGAAGGACAGTGAGGGAAAGTGTCAGTGTGCTATTCTGTGCTAATCCTTGTTTGTAGGGACAGAGAAGGACAGTGAGGGAAAGTGTCAGTGTGCTATTCTGTGCTAAACCTTGTTTGTAGGGACAGAGAAGGACAGTGAGGGAAAGTGTCAGTGTGCTATTCTGTGCTAATCCTTGTTTGTAGGGACAGAGAAGGACAGTGAGGGAAACTGTCAGTGTGCTATTCTGTTCTAAACCAATCTTGCTGAACCGTATTTGAAATCCTTGAGTTTAGGGACAGAGAAGGACACTCGGGGAAACTATCAGTGTGCTATTCTGTGCTAAATCTTGTTTGTAGGGACAGAGAAGGACAGTGAGGGAAAGTGTCAGTGCGCTATTCTGTCCTAAACCAATCTTGCTGAACCATATTTGAAATCCTTGAGTTTAGGGACAGAGAAGGACACTCGTGGAAACTATCAGTGTGCTATTCTGTGCTAAATCTTGTTTGTAGGGACAGAGAAGGACAGTGAGGGAAAGTGTCAGTGTGCTATTCTGTCCTAAACCAATCTTGCTGAACCATATTTGAAATCCTTGAGTTTAGGGACAGAGAAGGACACTCGTGGAAACTATCAGTGTGCTATTCTGTGCTAAATCTTGTTTGTAGGGACAGAGAAGGACAGTGAGGGAAAGTGTCAGTGTGCTATTCTGTCCTAAACCAATCTTGCTGAACCATATTTGAAATCCTTGAGTTTAGGGTCAGAGAAGGACACTCGGGGAAACTATCAGTGTGCTATTCTGTGCTAAATCTTGTTTGTAGGGACAGAGAAGGACAGTGAGGGAAAGTGTCAGTGTGCTATTCTGTCCTAAACCAATCTTGCTGAACCATATTTGAAATCCTTGAGTTTAGGGACAGAGAAGGACACTCTGGGAAACTGTCAGTGTGCTATTCTGTTCTAAACCAATCTTGCTGAACCATATTTGAAATCCTTGAGTTTAGGGACAGAGAAGGACACTCGGGGAAACTATCAGTGTGCTATTCTGTGCTAAACCAATCTTGCTGAACCATATTTGAAATCCTTGAGTTTAGGGACAGAGAAGGACACTCGTGGAAACTATCAGTGTGCTATTCTGTGCTAAATCTTGTTTGTAGGGACAGAGAAGGACAGTGAGGGAAAGTGTCAGTGTGCTATTCTGTGCTAAACCAATCTTGCTGAACCATATTTGAAATCCTTGAGTTTAGGGACAGAGAAGGACACTCGTGGAAACTATCAGTGTGCTATTCTGTGCTAAATCTTGTTTGTAGGGACAGAGAAGGACAGTGAGGGAAAGTGTCAGTGTGCTATTCTGTCCTAAACCAATCTTGCTGAACCATATTTGAAATCCTTGAGTTTAGGGACAGAGAAGGACACTCGGGGAAACTATCAGTGTGCTATTCTGTGCTAAATCTTGTTTGTAGGGACAGAGAAGGACAGTGAGGGAAAGTGTCAGTGTGCTATTCTGTCCTAACCAATCTTGCTGAACCATATTTGAAATCCTTGAGTTTAGAGACAGAGAAGGACACTCGGGGAAACTGTCAGTGTGCTATTCTGTTCTAAACCAATCTTGCTGAACCATATTTGAAATCCTTGAGTTTAGGGACAGAGAAGGACAGTGAGGGAAACTATCAGTGTGCTATTCTGTGCTAAACCAATCTTGCTGAACCATATTTGAAATCCTTGAGTTTAGGGACAGAGAAGGACACTCGTGGAAACTATCAGTGTGCTATTCTGTGCTAAATCTTGTTTGTAGGGACAGAGAAGGACAGTGAGGGAAAGTGTCAGTGTGCTATTCTGTCCTAAACCAATCTTGCTGAACCATATTTGAAATCCTTGAGTTTAGGGACAGAGAAGGACACTCGGGGAAACTGTCAGTGTGCTATTCTGTTCTAAACCAATCTTGCTGAACCATATTTGAAATCCTTGAGTTTAGGGACAGAGAAGGACACTCAGGGAAACTATCAGTGTGCTATTCTGTGCTAAACCAATCTTGCTGAACCATATTTGAAATCCTTGAGTTTAGGGACAGAGAAGGACACTCGTGGAAACTATCAGTGTGCTATTCTGTGCTAAATCTTGTTTGTAGGGACAGAGAAGGACAGTGAGGGAAAGTGTCAGTGTGCTATTCTGTCCTAAACCAATCTTGCTGAACCATATTTGAAATCCTTGAGTTTAGGGACAGAGAAGGACACTCGGGGAAACTATCAGTGTGCTATTCTGTGCTAAATCTTGTTTGTAGGGACAGACAAGGACAGTGAGGGAAAGTGTCAGTGTGCTATTCTGTCCTAAACCAATCTTGCTGAACCATATTTGAAATCCTTGAGTTTAGGGAGAGAGAAGGACACTCGGGGAAACTGTCAGTGTGCTATTCTGTTCTAAACCAATCTTGCTGAACCATATTTGAAATCCTTGAGTTTAGGGACAGAGAAGGACAGTGAGGGAAACTATCAGTGTGCTATTCTGTGCTAAACCAATCTTGCTGAACCATATTTGAAATCCTTGAGTTTAGGGACAGAGAAGGACACTCATGGAAACTATCAGTGTGCTATTCTGTGCTAAATCTTGTTTGTAGGGACAGAGAAGGACAGTGAGGGAAAGTGTCAGTGTGCTATTCTGTCCTAAACCAATCTTGCTGAACCATATTTGAAATCCTTGAGTTTAGGGACAGAGAAGGACACTCGGGGAAACTGTCAGTGTGCTATTCTGTTCTAAACCAATCTTGCTGAACCATATTTGAAATCCTTGAGTTTAGGGACAGAGAAGGACACTCGGGGAAACTATCAGTGTGCTATTCTGTGCTAAACCAATCTTGCTGAACCATATTTGAAATCCTTGAGTTTAGGGGCAGAGAAGGACACTCGTGGAAACTATCAGTGTGCTATTCTGTGCTAAATCTTGTTTGTAGGGACAGAGAAGGACAGTGAGGGAAAGTGTCAGTGTGCTATTCTGTCCTAAACCAATCTTGCTGAACCATATTTTAAATCCTTGAGTTTAGGGACAGAGAAGGACACTCGGGGAAACTATCAGTGTGCTATTCTGTGCTAAATCTTGTTTGTAGGGACAGAGAAGGACAGTGAGGGAAAGTGTCAGTGTGCTATTCTGTCCTAAACCAATCTTGCTGAACCATATTTGAAATCCTTGAGTTTAGGGACAGAGAAGGACACTCGGGGAAACTGTCAGTGTGCTATTCTGTTCTAAACCAATCTTGCTGAACCATATTTGAAATCCTTGAGTTTAGGGACAGAGAAGGACAGTGAGGGAAACTATCAGTGTGCTATTCTGTGCTAAACCAATCTTGCTGAACCACATTTGAAATCCTTGAGTTTAGGGACAGAGAAGGACACTCATGGAAACTATCAGTGTGCTATTCTGTGCTAAATCTTGTTTGTAGGGACAGAGAAGGACAGTGAGGGAAAGTGTCAGTGTGCTATTCTGTCCTAAACCAATCTTGCTGAACCATATTTGAAATCCTTGAGTTTAGGGACAGAGAAGGACACTCGGGGAAACTGTCAGTGTGCTATTCTGTGCTAAACCAATCTTGCTGAACCATATTTGAAATCCTTGAGTTTAGGGACAGAGAAGGACACTCGGGGAAACTATCAGTGTGCTATTCTGTGCTAAATCTTGTTTGTAGGGACAGAGAAGGACAGTGAGGGAAACTATCAGTGTGCTATTCTGTGCCAAACCATTCTTGCTGAACCATATTTGAAATCCTTGAGTTTAGGGACAGAGAAGGACACTCGGGGAAACTATCAGTGTGCTATTCTGTGCTAAATCTTGTTTGTAGGCCATCCATTAAAATGTCTGGAAGGCAAACAAGGAGAGGCAGACAGTCAGGAGGCAAAAAAAGAGGGCAAGCAGGCTCTGTGTCTGTGGGCAACAGTGCTGGTCAGGGACGCGGTGCATTGTCATCAGCACGTGGCCATGGGACACGCTTGTCCTTCTTTTCGGCAGCTGGACATGTTGAGCCACATCATGCCGAAGACTTGGTAGAGTGGATGACCAAGCCCACCTCATCCTCCTCATCCTCTCTCACCCAGGCTCAGGGTACTGGCAAAGCAGCTGCCAAAGCGTCCTCTTCTCTGGTATCAATGTCATCATTAGTCACTCCTTCCCTAGACCCACCATGTCCTCCTCCTGAGGAGTCCCCCGAACTGTTTGAGCACAGTGTTGGGTACATGCTCTAGGAGGATGCCCAGCGTTTCGAAGGATCTGATGATGATACCCAGCTAGAGGAAGGCAGTAGTGTGAGAGCAGAGAGAGGGGATGCTCAAGAAGGACACCAATCTGGCAGTCATGCTCCAGCAGCTGCAGCATACTGCCAGATTGGCTCCAGTGATGAGGAGGGAGGGGATGATGAGGTCACTGACTCCACGTGGGTGCCTAATAGGAGAGAGGAGGAGGAGGAGGATGAGGAGGAGGCACATCTCCAACGAGGCAGGATGCCCTTGGGTGGCCAGCGTATGGGCAGCACACCGACGGAATCACACCGCAGAGCTCCGCCTGTGCAGGGCGCTGCCTCTGCCCGTCATTCAAAAAGTTCTTTGGTGTGGGCCTTTTTTGAGGCGAGTGCATCAGATTGCACAGCTGCTGTTTGCAACATATGTCTCAAGCGTATATCGCGTGGCCAAACCATCAGCCGCTTGGGCACCACATGCTTGATCAGACATATGTTGACCTGCCATGCAGCTCGTTGGCAAGCCTACCTTAAAGACCCACACCAAAGAACAAAGCGGACCTCTCCTTGCACCGCATCAGCTGGGATCTCCAACCCCACTATACCATCAGTCCTCTCTGAAACCTGCACTGAGAGGAATGAAGGTGTAGAATTAGGTGTGTCACAGCCAAGTAATTGCGGCCACTCTGCTAGCAGTACACCGACGTCCGATTCTAGCAAGCAAATTTCCCTGCCCCAGCTGCTGGACCGTCTAAAGAAGTTCACTCCCAGCCATCCACATGCCCAGCGGTTGAATGCTAGCTTGGCTAAATTGCTAGCGCTTCAACTGCTGCCTTTTCAGTTGGTAGACTCGGCCCCCTTCCGTGAGTTTGTGCAATGTGCGGTTCCTCAGTGGCAGGTTCCCAAACGCCACTTTTTCTCACGGAAGGCGATTCCGGCTCTCTACAGGCATGTGAAAGGCAATGTCTTAGCCTCGCTGGACAGGGCGGTCAGCGGTAAGGTGCATATTACCGCTGACTCATGGTCCAGCAGGCATGGACAGGGACGTTACCTTTCTTTCACGGCCCATTGGGTCACTCTTTTGGCAGCTGGGAAGGATGCAGGACAAGGTGCAGTAGTGTTGGAGGTTGTTCCACCGCCACGCCTCAAAAATGCTACTACTGGTTGTGACACACCTCTCTCCTCCACCCCCTCCTCTTCTTCTTCCTCCATGGCCTCTTCCTGTGGTTTGTCCTCGGAACCAGCGGTGCTCCGTAGGCGTTCAAGGGGCTACGCAAGTACGCAGGCAAAAAGATGGCATGCCGTGCTTGCGCTGGTGTGTTTGGGGGACAGGAGCCACACTGGGGCAGAGGTCCTGTCTGCTCTGCAGGGGCAGGCCGAGAGGTGGTTGACGCCACGCCAGCTTAAGCCAGGAATGGTGGTTTGCGACAATGGCACCAACCTCCTCTCCGCCCTCCGACAGGGACAACTGACCCATGTGCCCTGTATGGCTCACGTCCTTAACCTGGTGGTGCAGCGGTTCTTGGGCAGGTACCCGGGCTTACAGGATGTCCTGAGGCAGGCCAGGAAAGTCTGTGTGCATTTCCGCAGATCTTATAATGCCAGTGCTCGCCTGGCTGAGCTGCAAAAGGAGTTGAACCTGCCCAAGAACCGCCTTATATGTGAATGTGACATGCCCACCAGGTGAAACTCAACGTTGGCCATGCTGCAGCGGCTGCACACGCAGCAGAGGGCCATCAATGAGTACCTGTGCGACTACGGCACCAGGATAGGGTCAGGGGAGCTCAGGTTTTTTTCACCACGCCAGTGGGGCATGATCAGGGATGCATGCACTGTCCTGGCACCATTTGAGGAGGCCACGAGGATGGTGAGCAGTGACAGTGCATGCATCAGTGACACTGTACCTCTTGTCCACCTGTTGGAGCACACGCTGCGTGGAATAATGGACAGGGCACTTGAGGCAGAACAGAGGCAGGAAGAGGAGGACTTCCTTGCCTCTCAAGGCCCCCTTTATCCAGACAGTGTTCCTTCTGTCCCACCCATCGCACAGGAGGAGGAAGAGGAGGAGGAGGAGGAGGAGGATTGTGTCAGCATGGAGGTGGAGGCTGGCACTCAGCATCATCAGCAGCAGTCTTTTAGGGATGATTTACAGTCCCAAGAAACCAGTGGACTTGTACGTGGCTGGGAGGAGGTGGCTGCGGATCATGTCGTCCTTAGTGACCCAGAGGACTCCGGACTGAATGCCTCAGCTAACCTACGCTGCATGGCCTCCCTGATCCTGCAAAGTCTGCGGAAGGATCCTCGTATTCTTCGGATCAAGGAGAGGGACCATTACTGGCTGGCCACTCTCCTTGATCCACGGTACAAGGGTAAGGTTGCGGACCTTATGTTACCGTCGCAGAGGGAGCAGAGGATGAGACAACTCCGGGAGGCCTTGCAGAAAGGTCTGTGCAACGCGTTCCCAGAGACTGGGAGGTTACAAACTCCTGGTCCTGGACAACGAGTTGCTGAGGCTTCGGGCAGTCAAAGAAGGAGCGGTGGGGAAGGTGGCCATCTGACCGATGCGTTCAGACAATTCTTTAGTCTGCAGCCCCAAAGTATGATCGGTTCCAGCAACCATCGCCAGCGTCTGATATACATGGTGCAGGAATACCTAGGGGCAAGGTCAGACTTGGACACCTTCCCCACCGAAAATCCTCTGGCTTACTGGGTCTTGAGGATGGATCACTGGCCAGAGCTTGCACAGTATGCAATTGAGCTACTGGCCTGTCCTGCATCCAGCGTTCTTTCAGAACGCACATTCAGTGCTGCTGGAGGATTTGTCACGGATCACAGGGTGCGCCTGTCCACCGACTCGGTTGATCGACTGACTTTCATCAAGATGAACCAGTCTTGGATCACCACCAGCTACCACACACCTGATGCTGATATAACAGACTAATTGATTTTAAAATGTCACATCCCTTCAAGACTGATGCTGATGCTGAGTGCCTGTGCTGTTATGTTGACTGGCTATCCTCCTCCTCCTCCTCAATGATACGATTAATGATGATAGCTTGGAAGATCATTTTGGTTTATGGGTGACGCCACCAGTGGCTAAGGCCCAATTTTTCAGCCCCTGTTTAACAGGGGCGTGTAATTACAATTTTTGATGCAATACTTTGCAACAGGCCTCATTGCTGTGCTCCAAGTACAGTATGTGTGAGGGGTTGCAGTGTTGTGCCACCAGTGCCTAAGGCCCAATTTTTCAGCCCCTGTTTAACAGGGGCATGCAATTATAATTATTGATCTAATAATTCACAGCAGGGCCCATTGCTGCGCCCACCAAGAGTAACTGTCAGGCCTTACAGTGTTGTGGCACCAGCACCACCATCACCACCACCACCACCACCAAAGGCCCAATTTTTCAGCCCCTGTTCAACAGGGGCATGCAATTATAATTATTGATCTAATAATTCACAGCAGGGCCCATTGCTGCGACCACCAAGTGTAACTGTCAGGCCTTACAGTGTTGTGTCAACACCACCACCACCACCACCACCACCACCAAAGGCCCAATTTTTCAGCCCCTGTTCAACAGGGGCATGCAATTATAATTATTGATCTAATAATTCACAGCAGGGCCCATTGCTGCGCCCACCAAGAGTAACTGTCAGGCCTTACAGTGTTGTGGCACCAGCACCACCATCAAAGGCCCAATTTTTACTACCACTGTTCAACAATTATATGTTATTACAATTCCTGATATAATAGTTGACAGCAGGGCGTTCCAGCACCCACCAAGAGTAACTGTGAGTGCTTACAGTGTTGTGCCAACACCAACACCTAAGGGGCCAATTTCTGCAGAGTATATACGGCAGGTCCCTACTTTCAAACATCCAACTTACAAACGACTACTCCTTGCAAACGGAAGAAGACAACAGGAAGTGAGAGGAATTCTACCCCTTGGAAGGAAAATTCTCTCCTGTAAGAATTAATATGGGAGAAAGGTGTCTCCTCTCTACTGATGCTTTATCACCAATCCTTGTTTCAATAAAAACACCACATTTCAAAAACAGTTGTCATTGGGACGCAAAGTGAGGTGAAATGTTCTGAACAGGGGCACAGACAGCAAAAAAAATGTTACAGGGGTGATAACCCTTCCCTATGTTTTCCAAAAAGCTTAAAAATAGGTATTTGGCCTGGAGCTACACTTAAACAATGTAGTTGTTCAAAATTACAAACAGATTCTACATAAGAACAAACCTACAGTCCCTGTCTTGTATGCACCGCCTGTATATGGCTGTTCAGAGTATATAGGGCCTTTTTTATTTTGTGTGCGGGGTTCCCCTTAATATCCATACAAGACCCAAAGGGGCTGGTAATGGGCTGGGATGGGGGGGGGGGGTTGATGGGGTAGCTATGCCATTTTTCTTAAAGATTTTCATCCATATTACCGGGACCAGACATTACATTAAAGCCGCAAGCAGTTTTAAATGGCTTTTTTTTCCTTTAGAAATGTTATTTTGTGCAGGGACAGTTCTAAACACGGGAAACACGTGGCACTTCACAGGCATACTTTAGACACCCCCCAGGTACAATATTTAAAGGAATATTTGACTTTTTTTTTTCACTTTATGCATCATTAAAATGACTGCTCCCGGAAAACGTCCGTTTTTAAAACTTCTTTTTGCATTGATACATGTCCCCTGGTGCAGAACCCGGGTTCCCAAACTCTGTTTAGGACAATAACATGGATAATAGTCGTTATAATTAGCACTTTAGAATCCGAACGTTCGCATCCATTGTATTTAATAGGGTTCTAATGTTCGTGCAAACTTTCGGTCCGTTCGCGGGTTCTGGTGCGAACCGAACCCGGGGGTGTTCGGCTCATCACTAGTAATGAGGGAGGTGCGGTCCAGATAGGTAAACACGCCCTATTCTGTGATGTGGTAGGGCAGTGCATGATGGGATATGAAGTTCCTGGAAGGTCACATTATGAAACTGAAAGTCAGACCACAGAAAGCATTTTACCATTTTGAAATGGGAGGTGAAAATTCCAAACTTCCATGGACTAGGTAAGTGAGAGATGAGCACATTGGGGTGGCTTGGGCAGAAAAGAAGTTAGAAAAGGCTTCTATTTACTATGAAAAGAGAAATTCTGTCTGAAAAGGTGAACTTGGCCTTTAAACTGTTTTTTTCTATTAATTCTGTTTGTGGCTTGACTGCAATCCAAGCAAATGGGTTAATATGAAGATTAGATATTCATATAAACATTACAATCCATAACACCACAAGCAGAGTATTGATGTTAGAAAACGGAAGCTGACATCTGATTGTGACCCCCTCTTCCTGAGTTTTAAGAATTAAGCCCCAGTGGTCATAATGTATGCTTTGTTGGTAAACAGACAAAAAAAGTGTCATTAAAAAATCGTTAAAACAAGTGGGCACTGGAAACCAAAGGGGAAAAATAGCTTCAAATGTATTATAAAGGACCTCTATTACCAGTGCTTGTACAGTGTATGCTAGATTCTATGCAGCACAGACAAATTAGAAGTGCTCAGGTGGGATACAGAGAATTAAAAAAAAAATATGTTAGCAATCAACAAATTAGTTAATTAAGACATGATTTATTAATGACAAATTAATTATACCTTATTTTGCAGTTCTAATAAGCTTGATGAGTATTTTTATTAATCACCACTGTGCTAATTGCAGACACATACAGAAGGAACACTAATTAAACATGCAAGCATATGCAAAAGAGCTGTAGCTGCTGAGATAGGCAGAATAATTGTGCTATTTTTCAAAGTTTTTCTTCATTTCCAAACTCTACATTTTTACTGATAATACAGAATGGAAAGCAGCACACTCAGTAGCTGCCTTCCAACAGCCATTAAAAATGAATTCCAGGCATAGCACTTCTTAGCTTGTAATTTACCACCTTATCTATTATTTCTCATTATTCACCTCTTTTTTGTTAATGCGTATGCTAACCCTAAGAATAAACATCTCTTATTTGCTCCCTCTTGGTCTGTTATACACCATTGGATGAGTTTTGTTATATCTGTTTGAGAAATGCAAAAAAAAAAACCTGTTGATCTTCAGGGCTGCCTTGTGTACTTTACACACTTCCTGTATTATCCTCCCATAACCTCACCCCCTGCGCGCACCCTGGGCATGCTCTGTGACTGCTGTGTCCTTGGGACACAGCTGATCGCAGATCGGGGTAAAGGGCCAATCACAGCGGCCCTTTACCTTGTGATCGGCTTTGTCCAGTCACGGCTGATAACATGTAAATAGACTTGCCAGTTATTGGCAAGCTTTTCGGCATGAGGAAAGGAGAGCTGATACCTGGCAAAACTGTCAGCACATTGTTTACACTGATAATCAGGGCATTGATCATCGGTGCCCTGATTATCAGTGCAGCCCCATTATTGCCAATCAGTGCCCATCAGTGCAGATCAGTGCAATTTATCAGTGCCCATCAGTGCCACCTCATTAGTGCCACCTCATCAGTGCCCATCAGTGCAGCTTAGCAGTGCCCATCAGTGTTGCTTCATTAGTGCCCATCAGTGCAGCCTCATCAGTGCCCATCAGTGCAGCCTATCAGTGAACATCAGTGAAAAAACGGAAAATTTATTACCAAATACTTACCGTAATTTTCCTTTCCTGATAGACTCCATGGCAGACTACGTGTGGGTTAACCCCGCCTCCTCTCCACAGCTATAGGACCCCTTACCCATAAATTTGAGCTCACCTCCACAGACAGGTGTTCCGTAACTAGCCGACTCAAATTTCAACTCTCATATTTTTAATTCATGGGTGGGAACTCCGTCTGCCATGGAGTCTATCAGGAAAGGAAAATTACGGTAAGTATTTGGTAATAAATTTTCCGTTTTCCTGACAGACTCCATGGCAGACTACGTGTGGGAAATAACTAGCCAATCCACACGGGAGGGTATGCTTGCTCAAAAAATATATTTTAATCTTTCCCGTCAACTGACAGGATTTTTCTACCAAAATTAACAGAGGAAAGGGAAGCAGGCTCAATACAATAATGAGACATAAATGTATGAATAGAAGACCACAAGGCTGCCCTGCATATCACTTCAGGAGCCACGTGTCGAGCTGCTGCCCATGAGGCTGCCATGCCTCTGGTGGAATGAGCCGTCACGCCTCTGGAGGAGCCAAGCCCTTTGCCCTGTACGCCTGTTGAATAGATTGGACGATCCAGGCTGCTATTGTTCTGGAGGAAGCCCTCTTTCCTTTGTTGCTACCAGTGTGTAACAAGAACAGGTAGTTCAAGCTTCTAAAAGATGAAGTGACTCGCAAATATTCTTTCAGAGTCTCACCTACATCCAAGGGATGAACATCTGCTGATTCTGGAGAATTGAAAGTAGGAAGGACTATTTCCTGATTCTCGTGAAAAACTGACTTGACTTTTGGTTTAGACCCAAGCATGGGAATAAGGACCACTCGGTCCGGGAAGAAAGTCAAAAAGGGTTCTTGACAACCAAGGAAGCTTATTTCTGAAACCCTTTTGGCTGAAGTAATGGCCACTAGAAAGGCCAGTTTGATTGATAAGTCCTTAATAGAAAGATCCTTGTTGTTGAGTGCTGAAAGAGCATCAAGGACGAGCAGAAGATCCCATTTGGGGAATCTAGGTTTCCTCTGAGGCCTGATTCTCGAAGCCCCCTGAAAGGATTGTTGAACCAGGGGATGAGTTGCCCATGATGTTCCTGAAAATGCCGATAAGGCTGAAACTTGTCAATCAGTTCCCTCAGAGTACAAAGGAAGATCCAAGCCTGATTGTAGAAAACTCAAAACGTCTTGAACTCCAGGATTTCTGAAAGATTTTCCAGCAGAAGTCATGAAGCTGACAAACCTGGTCCAGATTCTGTTGTAGGTTTTGTTCATGTTAGGCTTTCTGGAGCTCATAAGGGTAGAGATTACCCCTAAAGCACACCCAAGAGACTCTAGCGGGTCCCTGAAGCTCATCAGATTCAGGAGAGGAAACCATGGCCTGTTCGGCCAGTATGGTGCTATTGTTATCACTTCGCCTTTCTCCAACTGGAGCCGCTGCAGGAATTTTTGCATGATCGGAGGTGGAGGGAAGGCATATGCCTTGTTGAATTTCCATTGGCTTGTTAATGCATCTACTCCGAAGGCTTGACTGCACCGACCTCAAGTGTAGTATCTGTCTACTTTGTGATTGCAGGGGGATGCAAACAGATCCACTTCTGGATCGATTCCCAACGATAGGATCCACTTGAATGTCTGTGTATGCAGTGACCATTCGTTGTTGTCTAGGTTGCTGCGTGACAGGAAGTCCGCTTGAATGTTCTGTTTCCCTGGAATGAAGACTGCTGTTAAGTTGAGTAGATTCCTCTGAGCCCAGGTCATAATGGGCTCGACCTCTTGGAGAAGGGCAGAGCTCCGAGTGCCCCCTTGTCTCTTCACATATGCCACAGCGGTGGTATTGTCCATTTTCAGTAGGACCGACTTCCCTTTCAGAAGGTGGGAGAAAGCGCGAAGGGCGCACCATGCCGCACGCAATTCCAGAACGTTTGACCCTGGAATGTGGAGATGGGCATCCCATTTGCCCTGAGCCAGTTCTGCTCCACAATGTGCTCCCCAGCCCGCATTGCTGGCATCGGATGAAACAGTCATCCATTGGATGGGAGCAAGGGAGTGGCATGTTAACAAGTTTTTGTGTTGAAGCCACCAGAGAAGACTGTTCCTCATTGACTGAGTAGTCCTGATCAGCTGATTGCGATCGTCTGTCTTCCATTGCTGAAGTAATCCTGATTGAAAAGGCCGAAGCCTCCACATTGCCCATTTGACCATGGGGAACGTGGCCACCATCGTGCCGATTATCTTCAGGCACTGTGACGCCCTTAGGTGAGAGTAGTCTAGGGCTAAAGATATTCTTACCCGAATGACCGGGATTTTTCTTCCGAAAGAGAGATGGTATTCTCTACTGTGTCGAATTGAGCTACTAGGTAGGTTAGGCGTAGGGTCGGGTCTGGCTGACTTTTCTCTCCGTTTAGGAGCCATCTGAACTCTATCAATGTAGAGATCACTTGATCTTTGTGGATCAGCAGCTGCTGCTTGTCTTGGGACAGTAGTAGCAGCTCGTCCAGGTAATGATACAGACGCACACCCTGTATTCTGATAAGAGACACAATTACCGACAGTACCTTGGAAAAGACCCTTGGAGAGGTCGTTAGTCCAAATAGAAGACAAATAAATTGTAAGTGCTCTCGTTCGACCTGAAATCGAAGGTATTTGTAGAATTCTTCTGCCACGGGAACATGAAAATACGCATCCTTAACATCTATTGAGATCAACCAATCACCTGGTTGAACAACTTTTTGGATGGTTGAGAGTGCTTCCATCTTGAATTTCTCGTGCTTTATGTACCTGTTCAGGAAAGTGAGATCTATAACTGGACGCCAAGAGCCTTTCTTCTTTTGTACTAGGAAGAGGGGGAAGTATACCCCTGGAATTCCTCGTCCTTTGGGACGGGCACCACTGCTCCTTGATCTTTCAGGGCATTCACATATGAAAGAAGAACTTGTTGTTTTTCTTCTGATTGAGGCAGTGAAGATTGCATTGGTCTGCATGGAGGGACTTTGGTAAAGGACCATGCGTGACCTGTTGAGACCGTTTTGATGGTCCAATAATCTGAGATCAAGGTCACCCAGACGTGCCGGCAGAGACGTAGGCGAGCCCCTACCCGACCGCTTGGGCAGGCCCAATCTCAAAAGGACTTGGTTGGCTCGCGCCCACCGGGCGTCTGTTTCTTGCCAGATTTTTTGGAAAGATATCTGCCTATTCCAGTTCCAGCTTCTCCTAAAATCCCGTCCGGGCCTATAGGAGCATGCCTCTCTTGAACGCTCTGTACTGCGTCTCTGCTGAGGTTTTCTTTGGTTAAACGGACGTTTGTCCTGAGGGAGGAATCCCGACTTTCCGCCTGTAGCCTTTGAAATGGCATTATACAGTTTGTTTCCAAACAAGGAAGTTCCTTCAGAAGGAATTTTGCACCATGCCTGCTTTGAGGCAGGATCAACAAGCCAGGGGCGCAACCATAGTGCTCGTTTGGCTGTGACCGAAGATAGCAAGGATCTAGCCATCAAGCGGATGAGATCAATTGAAGCTTCTCCCAAAAAGGCGATAGCCAGTTTAAGTTCTTGCACTGCTGAACTTTGTGCCAATTCCTCCGAGACACCTTTCAGAACGGAGTCAACATTTTCCACCCAGGCCTCCATTGCTTTGGAGGTGACTGCAAGGGCTAGGGCTGGTTTGCAAGCCATACCGTTCAAGTTATATATTCTCTTAATGTCTTGGTCAATCTTTCAATCCAGACCATCTTTAAAAGATACAGTGTCATCTAGCAGGAGGGTGACATGCTTCGCTAGGCGCATTACTGCTGCATCCATGAGGGGAGCATTTTCCAAACCTTCTTATCCCCCTTGCTCCATTCTTCCTTAAACACTCCTTTCAGCTCGGTGTGAAATTGGAACATTCTTTCCCCAGTTTCTTAAACAGTTCCTTTGTTTCTCTGGGGGGGGGGGCAGTGGAATCTTCCAACTTTAAGGTTTCCATCACTGCCTTGATCAGTGGAGAGACTAAAGCGTAGTCGAATCCCACTACAGAATCATCTCCCTCCATCTCGTCTTGCGAGGAATCATGGGAGGAATCACAGAATCATCTCCCTCCATCTCGTCTTGCGAGGAATCATGGGAGGAATCACAGAATCATCTCCCTCCATCTCGTCTTGCGAGGAATAATGGGAGGAATCATGGGGCTGGAATTGGCCGGAATCCTCCTGGGCCTCGTCAGCCAAGGAGCCAGACAAGGTGGTGGACTGGCTCCTCGTGTGGGGGGGCATCTATTTCCATCATAGACTGCTGTACCACACGTTTAATAAGAGACTCAAGATTTTGATTTTTCGGTCTCTTTCTCACCGACCGCTCGGGCATAGCATGGGTCACACAGCGATTTGCCCTCTGGGATTCTAGTTTTACATCCCCAACAGGCTCTGTGATCAGAGCGATTATCGCGGTGGTGGTAGCGGTGACTTGAGGAGGAATGGGAACATCTCCTATATTTAGAGGGGGAATGTGAGCGTCCCCTATGATAGTGGGTCCCAGACGGAGTGTCACGTCTGGACCTGGAGGATGATTGGTGATGGTGATGATGATGGTGATGATGATGGTGCAGCCTGGCAAGGTCCCTATCCTGTGACCGATGAACTGATGTAGCCGGGCTGTAAGAGATAATACAGACAAAGGGAGGGGGAGGAAGGTGGGTAGGTTGTAACCGTTAGCAACCACCAGAAAAAAATGACACCAAATACACCAACCCCCTACCCACTCCGCACAGACCTTGTGCGGGGGGGCTGGCCACACGGCGGTGCAGATGAGTCCATGACGAGGAAGACACACAATGATGCGTAACTCCACTACCTAGACTAAGGATAAGCAAATCAATGCAAGAACAGCGCAGAAAAAAAAAAAGTTTTTTTTTTTTTTTTTTTTACTGTCCCTTTAAGAGACACTAAGCATTACAAGCATTACATGCATTACATTGCCAAGAAGTGCTTACCCCGTCCTGGTAGTATTGAGACTCCGGGAGGCTGCTGCTATATGCCCACAGGTTATCCCACCTGTATAGGGCTCCTCAGCGGTTTAAATCACCCGCCGGAATGACGTCATGGCCGGTCCCGCTGTGCGCATGCATCGGAGGGACCGAACCTACTGCGCCTGCGCGGCCCCTGACCCCTCCGCCATACTGCGCATGCGCAAAAACCAAGCCTCGGTTTCACCGTGGCTCTGCGCATGCACAGACGATCAACAGGCTGGAATCAGGAAGGGAATGGCATCCTGGAACGCAAAAGCGTTCCACACATATACTAAGCTTAGCGGCGCTGTATGACAGAGAAAAAAACAGCAGAGAAAGACATACAAACAAACAAACAAACAAAAACTATCTGCCATGGAAATAGAAAAAGTCTTCAGACCTTGCCAGCTGAGATCCACCGTCCATCATGGTACGCTGGGGCCACATCCCTTCCACCATAGGGGTATCCATCAGCCCAAAACCACTCACCCGCTCATAGCTGGGCCCTGGGTGCACCGCACAACTCGTACCTGATCCGACAGACATCCTGGACTGCACCTGAATTGATGAAGGTCCATGTGAGGAGGATAAAAAAGGAACACCTGTCTGTGGAGGTGAGCTCAAATTTATGGGTAAGGGGTCCTATAGCTGTGGAGAGGAGGCGGGGTTAACCCACACGTAGTCTGCCATGGAGTCTGTCAGGAAAGAAAATTTACTCATTTGCTAAATTTTATAACAGAGACTAAGAAAATCGTCTTTTTTTTTTTTTCACAAATTGCGGCCTTTTTTCATTTGTTTAGCAAAAAATTTAAAACCCAACGGTGATTAAATACCAACAAAGGGAAGCTCAATCTGTCTCAAGAAATGATAAAAATGTATTTTGGGTACAGTGTTGACTAAAATAGTAATTATTTGCTATATATAATCAAAAAAATACCAACAATTTTGAAAAAACACCCACTTTTTTCTTAGTTTATGTTATAAAATGTAGAAAATAAATAATCTTTCTTCGTAAATTTAGGTCAAAATGTATTCTGCTACATTCCTTTGGCAAAAATAACCCAAATCAGTGTATATTATTTGGTCTATGTGAAAGTTATAGCTTCTACAATCTATGATATTGTGACTACTTGGGGGTTGCTTATAGTAGGTGAGGTTGAAAAAAGACACATGTCCATCAAGTCGAATCTACGTGTGTGATTATATGTCAGTATTACATTGTATATCCCTGTATGTTGTGGTCGTTCAGGTGCTTATCTAATCGTTTTTTGAAACTATCGATGCTGAAACTACCGCCTGTGGAAGGGAATTCCACATCCTTGCCGCTCTTACAGTAAAGAACCCTCTACGTAGAGAAACTCAAAAATAGAAAGTGACCCGACGCATTTAAGGGAAACAAAGGCATGCTTCCATCCCTGTATAAATATATAAAGTAGGGGGGAAAAAGGAAGTGGGACTTTTAATTAAAATTACATTTTCAATTAATACTCCCTTCCCAGTTTTATTCACAACGACATGCTTCATTTAAAGTCCCACTTCCTTTTTTCCCCCTACTTTATATAACCCTCTACGTAGTTTAAGGTTAAACCTCTTTTCTTCTAACTTTTATGAGTGGCCACGTGTCTTGTTAAACTCCCTTCCGCGGAAAAGTTTTATCCTTATTGTGGGGTCACCAGTATGGTATTTGTAATGTTTAAATCTTATCCCCTCTCAAGCGTCTCTTCTCCAGAGAGCATAAGTTCAGTGCTCTCAACCTTTCCTCATAACTAATATCCTCCAGACCCTTTATTTGTTTTGTTGCTCTTCTTTTTACTCGCTCCATTTCCAGTACATCCTTCCTGAGGACTGGTGCCCAGAACTGGACAGCATACTCCAGATGCGGCCGGACCAGAGTCTTGTAGAGCGGGAGAATTATTGTTTTATCTCTGGAGTTGATCCCCCTTTTACTGCATACCAATAATCTGTTTGCTTTGTTAGCAGCAGCTTAGCATTGCATGCCATTGCTGTGCCTATCATCTACTAGGACCCCCAGGTCCTTTTGCATCCCAGATTCCCCCAGAGGTTCTCCCCCAGTGTATAGATTGCTTTCATATTTTTGACACCTAAATGCATTATTTTACATTTTTCTACATTAAACATCATTTGCCATGTAGATGCCCACCCCATTAATTTGTTCAGATCTTTTTGCAAGTTTTCCACATCCTGCAGAGAAGTTAGTGCCCTGCTTAGCTTAGTATCATCCGCAAATACGGAGATTGTACTGTTTACCCCATCCTCCAGGTCGTTTATGAACAAATTAAATAGAATGGGTCCCAGCACAGAACCCTGGGGGACCAGACTACCCACCCCTGACCATTTTGAGTACTCCCCATTTATCACCACCCTCTGAACTCGCCCTTGTAGCCAGTTTTCAATCCGCTTGTGCCCCTGGACGACATCATCTGTGACGAACCGGCATAGGGAGGAGCGGTGTGCTGACATCACCGCGAACAACGCAAAAGTCCTGGAAGGAACAAGCAGATAGCAAAAGCCTGCTGGCTTGAATTTTTATGACATGCTTTTTATCTACAACGTAATTGTAAATGTACATCCTTGTTTATGTAATAAAAACCATACAGTATTATACTATGGTAGCCTTTATATTCACATGGGGAACCACTAATCTCGGAGATACACCAAGGATTTCAGGCACTGAGGACTCAGGAGTGTCTGCAGTGTACCATTAAGAGACCCAGGGCTGGGGTAATTAGCCACAAGTGGATACGATCTCCTGACAAGGGATCAATAGAGCTGGTAAGCGGCTTTGATATAAAAGGTGGAGGACCCTTTTCTATATTATTCCATTACTTCTTCTTGGGTGTTTATCTGTTTGAAGTCACCGTGGATCAACATATTGAAGAATTGCATTTAGAACTGTGTCCTAATATTTACAGTGTGGAGCCCACTGTTTTTTTTTTTATCAATAACTATAGTAACATGGGCACTTTGAAGGGCATATATTTTGGTTTTATGTGACATACATGTACTATCTGGGCCCATTAGTTTGTTTTGTCACATCATTTTGGATTTAAAGGAAGAATCAGCCTTCATTGTTTTTATTGGATAATGTTTAATTTATCACTTTATTTCACGATTTTGATGTCGCATATTTTCTAGTATCAATCTCACAGCGCAGCTTTTTTATATATATTTGCTATTTTGTGTGTATCTCACATTTAAGTTGCAGCAGTTCATTTATTATTATTCTACACATCACTATTCTATTCATTTGGATGGTGACACACAGACAGCGCAGTATAAAATGGGGAGTTTTTGGAACTTTAAAGGAGTAGTAAAGGTAAATGTTTTTTCACCTTAATGCATCCAATGCATTAAGGTGAAAAAACATTTGACAATACCGCCCCCCCCCGAGCCCCCGTTTTACTTACCTGGCCCCTCGAAAGTCCCGCGCTCGCTCCCGTCATCCTCCGAGTTCCTGTGCCTGGCCGTTGATTGGCTACTGTGGATGGATTGAAAGCAGCGCAGCCATTGGCTGGCGCTGCTGTCAATCACATCCAATGACGCGGCACGTCGGGGGGCGGGGCCGAGTGATACAGTCGGCGGCTATGACCGCCGCTGTATCACGGGAGCGCGCCCGCAGTAACTCCACACCATGCGAGCTCGCTCGCATTATGGTGTGGAGTCCTTGTGGGGAGGAGCCGAGACAGCCGCCGAGGGACCCCAGAAGCGGAGGATCGGGGCCACTGTGTGCAAAACGAGCTGCACAGTGAAGGTAAGTATAATATGTTTGTTATTTAAAAAAAAAAAAACGGGAACCTGTAGTGTTCCTTTAAATGAGGATTACGGGGCTGTTCAGTCCCCTCCTCCATTCCTATTTAATAGTTGATACAAGGGGCAAAAGACAGGACTTTGCATGAAGCACACGGAAGCAGAATAAACATGTTGGATAAAAGCAAATTTTTAATTGGTTCAAATCGTTATAGTTGCATTTTTGATATTATGCGTTTTGCTATAAATCAAAATTACTTTGAACAATGAGGTAGAACCTGATAACATATGATAATTAATAATTATGTTGTTCCAACAAGGAATTCATAAACATACACATGTTATGTGATAGTAAACATATATTAGAATACAGTACATCTGATGTGCATACAGATAAATGACCATAGAAAATATTCAAGAAATCTTGCCGAAAATAGATTAATAATAGGAACGTTCATAGCATCTGAGTAAATAGGTACACTTTGCGGCAGTTGTAAACTCTATGCGTTTCAGGGCTTTAATGCCCCTCATCAGGAAAAACCTGTCTTTTGCCCCTTGTATCAACTATTAAATAGGAATGGAGGAGGGGACTGAACGGCCCCGTTATCCTCATTTAAAGTTCCAAAAGCTCCCCATTTTATTCTTCTCAAAAGGGATGGAGGCACACGGTGGCACTATTACTTCCAGTATCCAACATATCCATGCTATGGTTTATCTATTTCAATCTAGTTTTTCATTTACTTACCATTTGGTAAAAAACTTTTTCCTACTTGGTTGTTTTACCTTGTTGTCCTTTATTTAGAGATGTCCCCTTTAAATTTAAAAATCAAATTGTAATCCTTGCTGGCTTATGCGCGCCGGCGGCGTCGGCCGTGTGTGTCCATTGGGCCCTACCTTCTCGCCACGTTCGGGAGCTGTGACGCGCACTGTTGACCTCTGTCCCACCCTGGTCTGACGCAGGATGGGCGGGGGCTTCACCACTGCGCATCAACGTGATTGCCTACCGCGCCTGAGTGCGGCGTCCACTTGGGATGCCTCACCTGGCGGAGTGTTCTACACCAGCTGGCGCAATTAGGGGGGCATGAGGTCGGCTCCTCTCGTCAGGGGGTGTCACCTGGCCGGCGGTGTCGACCCCTCCTCTCTCCCCTACTGAAGCCACGGCATCTCATGGGGGGTGTGTATGTATATGGGGGCAGCAGCTTTATAAGGGCCTCCTCCCTCGATGGGTCTTTCACATCACTTCTTACAGAGATACAAGACACATCACACACTCCTTCTCACTGCCTCACATCAGGTATTTCCCTGGCTCTTTTTTTTCCTCATTTCCTGGTACCCCTGGTATCTGCCTTTCTTTAGTCCCATCTGCATCCTCTCCTTACTCATGCTATCACTTCAATTCCCTTCCTTTTTTCTTCTCATTTTTCTTTTCCCCCTTTTTCTTCTTTCTGCTCTTCTCTTTCCCCATGCATTATTTTCACATAGTTACACTTTCATCACTTTTTACAAATTTTTTACATCATTGTTTATTGTGCCTTCCCTTGTTTTTTGTTTATTGATTTTGTTGTTTTTCCCACACTAGGTTCCCCCCGGTTGGGTTCCTTCATCCACAATTTAAATTGGCATTTTCATACACTTTGACCCCTCTCCTGGTTGGTCGTCTGCGTTGGCTGCTGTTACCCCACCACGCCCCCCCAGCTCCCGTTTCGTGACCTCTCTGGTGGGTCTGCCACATTCATGGCCGCGCCGCCATGGTGCACCTGAACATGTAAGTTTGTGGGCGAAGTGCACACTTGGGGAAGTGACCACCCCTCGTTTTGCACTTGTCCATTTTTTCCTTTTCTTTCCCTTCTTTCCCAATATAATTATTAATTATCATATGTTATCAGGTTCTACCTCATTGTTCAAAGTAATTTTGATTTATAGCAAAACGCATAATATCAAAAATGCAACTATAACGGTTTGAACCAATAAAAATTTGCTTTTATCCAACATGTTTATTCTGCTTCCGTGTGCTTCATGGAAAGTCCTGTCTTTTGCCCCTTGTATCAACAGACAGCGCAGTATTTCACTTTTGACTAATTCAATCCATGTAATCACCCTTTGGTCCATGGCAGCGGACCTTATTTTGTACAGTAAACTTTTATGGGGAACTGTGTCAAATGCTTTTGCAAAATCCGGATACACCACGTCTACGGGCCTTCCTTTATCTAGATGGCAACTCACCTCCTCATAGAAGAAGCTTAATAGATTGGTTTGGCAAGAACTCAATGGTAGTACATAACAGTGTGTCCATTCTACTTCAGATGTATTTATTAGGGATTTTTCTGCCCACTTTTATTTAAAACAAAAAGAAAGTTCACAAACGAATAGTTTACCACACAGGGTTTTCACCATCCACACAAACAAAAGAGTATTCAGCATCCTGGCTCTCTTAATGGCTCTACTGCTCAGGCCTTGTTCCTCGGTCCTCCAGACCATCTAACACACTTCCCAGTGCTCGTGCACAAATGCTGTACATCTGTCAGCTCTGTGTTTTTCCTTGCAGCTTCCTGCTGCTCTGTCTCACTTTAAGGCCTCATGCCCACGGACGTTTTTTTACAGCCGATTTTTTGAGCGTTTTTTACAGCTTAAAAACGCCTGTCCATGTTAGTCTATAGCTTCATGCCCACCTAGACGTTTTTGAGCTGCAAATAGCATAGACGTTTTTAAGCTGTAAAAAAAAACCAGGACCAGTGCGTTCCTCAGTGTCGGAGTTAGGCAGAAAAAACGCGAGCGTCAAAAAACGCTCAAAAACGACCCAAAAACGCTCAAAAACGCGCACTAACGCGCGGTCGCGTTTTTTAGCTGCGACGTTTTTTTTTTTTTTTAAATAAAAATAAAAAATTTACAATAACATGGACAGGCGTTTTTAAGCTGTAAAAAACGCAGCTGTAAAAACGTCAGTGGGCATGAGGCCTTAGGCTCAGGCCTTGGTCTGTCCTGTCCTGGACAGCATGGTTCAGACATGCACCTCTCTGCTCCCTTGTAACACACACTGCGTTTGATTTCCTAAAGGCAAATAGTCAGTGCACTGCAAGTTGCTCTAGATCTGAGGGAACATGCAAGAAAAAAAAAGAAACAAAATATTTTTGCTTGCACATTATAGGATGCCCTATTGTTTGATGTGAAGTATGATTTTTAATGACAGTTATTTAACAGATACAATAAGTGCATGTAATTCATGAGAAACCACCTTGTTTAATTTGTTGGAGGCCTCATTTACACTAAGCCACATTTTTACCGGCCCTGACCGCTTCCCTCCTAAGCCCCAAAAATAGCAGACAGGTGCGCACACAAGCAGTACACCAACATGTACCATTGTTGTACTCGACAGGCAGCACCCCACTCAACTGAATAGGACTGTGCTATAACCACATGCACTGCACACGGCTGTGGCACAATATTGCGGGTTCCTAGGGGTCAAAAAAGGAGGTGATGGCAACATTACCGCCTCCTCACCGTCTGTCAAGCTTCTATCGAAGAGCAATCCACCTCATTCATGTATGGGAGGTCCGATATCTGGGGGCTCCCCTCATCTTAACAGGGGCTTCCAGATTTCAATAAGTCCTACTTGCACCTCCAAAAAACCCTGGCCAGCAACAGCCCCCCGTAATGCAATTACCTGTGTAATACAGGTATTTTGCTCCCACTTAGATACCCGAGCCACCTGCGGGTATCTACGCCACTTTCGGCACCTTCTTCGTCCCCCCGCTGTCTTCTGGGAGACACACAGGTCCCAGAAGACAGGGCCCAGTGGCATCGGGCAGCGCGAGTGGAGCATGCGCAATAGGGAACCAGGAAGTGAAGCCGCAAGTCTACACTTCCTGATTCCCTTACCAAAGATGGCGGTGGCAGCACCCGAGAGCCGATCGATAGATCGGCTTCGGGTGCCGACATCGCGGGCGCCCTGGGCAGGTAAGTGTCCTTATTTTAAAAGTCCGCTGCTGCAATATTTGTAGCTGTTGACTTTTAAAAAAAAAACTCGGCGGAACTGCGCTTTAAGTATGCGATGCATACTAGCATGTTATGACATTACCTTTCAGGGTACAAAAAAATAAAATGCCTAGCGGTTTACTGCTGCTTTAACGGTCTTTTTGAACCGTTTAATGGTTAAGAGCTCCATATACATGTGGAAAGTCAGAAATATCTCCTGCTTAGTCAGAGCTAGAGCATTTCAGCCAATCAGCGGGAATGTGAACTTCACTAACTGGAAATCTGTAGCTCTGACTCAGTGTATGCGTGTCGTACCACTTCCATAAAGGGAGCAGTGGTTCTTCTTTTCGCTTTTTTTTAGGGAAGAGAAGTATTGATTCACTGTGAGGTTAAGGTAGACACGTTACAAAAAATAAGACTTTTCAAATATATATTTTGGCTTCATATATAATGTATTTAACTTATTTATTAAAAAGCCATTTACAACAGACAGAGTCTTTTTAAATCCCCAGAACCACCCACCTTGCTACTCTGTTTCTCTGTGGTCCTAACCCTGTATAAGCTCCAATTTGGTTGGCGTCAGAGCTTACACATGATTCATCACATGTTCGCTTTCTCCTCACGTGACAGGCAGCTAGGCCAGAGCACTGCATCATGGGAGGAGGTCATAAGTTCCTCATACCTAGAAGTAGCAGGTATTTTGTGTCCGCCCTCTCAAGAGTGGAAAGGGAGTTAGGAAGTATAAACGGGTTCTGGAATCTGTCACTTTGACCTGAATGGGCACAATTAAGAACAATGCAATTTCCATTGTTATGCAATTATGCGCAGCTCAAGTCGTATCTGAAATCGTACTAGTGTAAACTGAGCCTAAAGCAGGTATTCCAGACATTTTTGTGGAATCTAAGCAGGACTTTTCAGGATGATAGCTCGAAACAGACAGACATACTTTCCAACATAGAATTTAGTTATTTTTTTACTAATGAGGAAAGTTGAACTTAACGTGACCGATTATAAATTATGATAAGCAAATCAAATAAATTTCAAATTAGGCAAACGTGATTATATATTTTTCAAATTTTTGGGGTATGTCTAGTCTGTGTAAAATCCCATTTCAAATTAGGCAAAAATTTGATTATATATTTTTAAAACATTTTGGTATGTCTAGTCTGTGTAAAATCCCATATTAATCGACATTGCCTGAATATGCCATTATTCTCCTCAGATCAGACATATCCTCATGCAAAAATATTCTCAAAAATCACAACATTTGCCAATTGCCAGATCACCCATCACTACACATCTTCCATGGTTCTGACTGTTCCAACCTGAAATCAGATCTGTCTGCCCAAGGATACCACACTTTGAATATCGCTGCTCTTAAACCGTCATATTAAATAAGTCTGTTAATGTCTTATGTATGAACATCACAGGCAGTCTCAATGCCAATTTCATTTTAAATCTCAAGTCAAACAAGTCCCTGCCTATGTTAGAAGAAGATCTTCTAAATTATTTATAAATGCCTATTCCCAAAAGAGTAATTAAGTAGATTAATTAATAGAAAGTGACTTATTCAGTACATTATTGGATTAAGCCTCTTACGTCTTCCACTGTATGGTTGCCCATTACCAGAGATACAGAAAGCAAAGCAAAGTAGGGCAGCCTTACCAGGGCAGACAGCATATGGCAAGCAGTATACAACACAGATCAATGAGTCAGTGGTGTGTGGAAATCTCAGTGTCTCAGCTAAAGAATACCTAATGCTTATGTTATATGCCACACTACTGCCAAATTATAGACACAACCCGAGACTGGTATTTTTAGGAAACCCAAACAATCACACTGGTGGCTTAGTGCAGGGTATAATTTGGGTATGTTATTAAACTTTAATGAGTTAATTCATTTAATTTGTGGATGACAGAACTCTAGATTATACAGCCTCTGGCACTTTTGGGTGAAGCAGAATGACATCTGCCAAAATCCACTTTTTTATCAATATAACAAAACAATTTATTTCAGACCCCAGAAGGGGTAACCTTGCTAGTGTACCAGTATTCCAACATAAAGTAATTGTGAATGGCTTCTATTCCAATCCTATTGGATTTTTTTTTTTAGCACAGAGAATGCAAGAGAGCATGCAAAGTTGTATGGGAACAACAAAAACATCCAGATAGACAGGAATAGTCACAGGAATAGAGCAGGGAGATCTTACTTTTGGAATATGAAGTGCATCTAAGCCAGGGCTTCAGAAACCATGATCCACCTGGCTAAACACAACTTTGGAGGAACTTATGCCGCGTACACACGCCCGTTTTTCTCGTCGAGAAAAACTAAATTTTTTCCTTTCGACGAGAAAAACGATCGTCTGTGGGCTTTATGTCGTTTTTCTCGACGAGAAAAACGGCATTAAAAACGACGAGAAAAATTAGAACATGTTCAAATTTTTCTCGTCGTTTTTGTCCGACATTTTTTCCGCGGCAGTTTTCCCATAGGGAAACACTGCCGCGGAGCCCACAGACGGTCGTTTTTCTCGACAAGAGAAAAAACGATGTGAAAAACGACCGTGTGTGGGGAACAAGCCGTTCCCTCGTTTTTAATGACATTATTCACGGCGGTTTTTTAACCGCTGTGAATAATGATCGTGTGTACACAGCATTAGCCTTAAATTATTTTACCAGGACAATGCAGAAAAAAATATTAAGGGCCTTTGTCGATGGGGTTTGCTCTTGTGTTGATGACATCAGTTTGAGATGCTTCTGAGATAATTCATAATTCATTGACAGGTGCATCTGACCTACAGATGGCCTCCATCTGCCCTGCATTTGACTTGCTTTCAGCAGATTTAGAATTCCTATAAACTAGTATGGCCATGCAATATCTACATGACATGAACTGAAGCCCATTGACACAGGCCCTAAATGCATTGAAAACGGAAAATTGTATCATACTTACCAGTCATTTTCCTTTCCTGGTGCCTATCCATGGCAGCATACCTGTGATAGAGCTCCGCCTCGACTCCTCCTTCAGGACTAGTGAATAGCATAAATTAAAGGCATAGTCCCTCCCCCAACACTCTCTGTAATATAGAATACCGAGGGTGGGAGCGTATGCTGCCATGGATAGGCACCAGGAAAGGAAAATTACTGGTAAGTATGATACAATTTTCCGTTTTCCTGGTGCCTCCATGGCAGCATACCTGTGATAAATAACTAGCTGACATGGGTGGCATAATTGCTTAACAATAAATGTTTAATTAGAAGAGGACATAGCAGCCTGAACTGCCCTCTTTCCAAACTCAACAGTCGTGAGCGCTCCTGGATCAATATGGTAGTGTCTGAGGAACGTATGGTGAGAAGACCAGGTGGCGGCCCTGCACACCGTCTCCAATGAAACATTAGCCCTTGCCGCCCAGGAAGCTGAGACTGCCCTTGTAGAATGAGCATTCACTCGGGATGGAGGCTCCATATTCTTCACCCTGTAGGCCTTCTGGATTAACTTTACAACCCAAGATGCCAGAGTTCTGATGGAAGCTTCTTTGCCCCTGTATTAACCGAACGGTACGATGAAAAGTCTCTCAGAATTTCTGAAGGGGCCGGTGGCTTCTAGGTAGGCCCTGAGCACTCTGGATACATCCAGTTCGTGACAAGACTCTGAATCCGTGTCTGTAAACACTGGTAGTGCCCAGGGTTCCAACAGGTGGCTTGGAGTAGCAACCTTTGGTGTGAACCCCCGAAGGGGATGAAGTTCCACTCTGTCTGGGGAGAAGGAGATGTGGTCGTCACCTATCCCTAAAGAGTGAAGTTCCGAGATTCTTCTGCCAGATGTAATGGCTAGCAGGAAAGCCGTCTTTAGTGTCAGGTTCCATATTGTTACTTGTTCCACTGGAGCAAAGGGATGGTCAGATAGAACTTCCAGGACTATTTCTCACGTATAGTTGGTCACGTACCTAATAGAAGTGTGAGGATCTTTGCTGCGAGATGAATGACTCATTGCGGAGTTGGGCACAAGGATCAGCTCCGGAAATATAGTAAGAAAGGGAAAAGAATCAGGAGTTTTTGGCATCCCTTTTTTTTTTTTTTTTTAAACAAACATTTTTATATCGTCATCTTTTTTTTTTTTTTTTAAAGATAAACATTTTTATATCGTAATTTTTTTTTTTTAACAGAAATTTTTTTGATCGGCAACATTTTTTTTTTTTGGAGAAAATAAAAAGTACCTACCACAAAGCAGCATCAGAGAGACCTAGCAGGGCACAGCTGAGGAGACTCTGACAGCAATGCCTGAATCTGAACCTAAATAGGCTCAAGGTGCGTGGGCTAATCCCATAAACCACCATTTGGAATTGATTGAAAAAAAGGGCAAATCTAGCCTTCTTTCCAGAATCCAAGATGGCTGCCACTGAACCAAGCGACCGTGCATGCGCACGCGCAGAAGATCCAGCGTCGCCCAGTACAGAGAGCCGAGAAACTACGGCTCTGTATCACTCCCGAATCGCACATGCGAAGACGTCATTGCACAGAGAGACACCTGCCCTATCCAGTTGCACAGTTTTAAAGGAGCAAAAAAGTAAGACAATAATAATTTGAAGGCGCCTAACAAGCAAAGGAAAGGGGAGGGGAGGGGAAGAGAGGAAAAGAAAGGGGAAAAACACAAATGCCTGTAATAAAAAAAGGAAACCACCAGCCTGGGAAGATGGAGCTGATCCTTTTGCGACTTCCACTGCATTCATCATGGATGTGATAGCAGACTGCGTTCCTGTGAGGAAATTCTGCAAAATGACCCCAACAGATCCACAGAGGGGTTCCCAGTCTTATCAGCGCTGTGAGCGGCCCAAGAACAGGGACTGCGCACGGGAAAGGCTAAACCCGGCGGAAGCTGCCGACTGCAGAGGTATGGACATACTGCTACTCTTCACCAGCACAAGAAGGTATGAGGAAAAAAAGGAGAATGTTGGGGGAGGGACTATGCCTTTAATTTATGCTATTCACTAGTCCTGAAGGAGGAGTCGAGGCGGAGCTCTATCACAGGTATGCTGCCATGGAGGCACCAGGAAAGCCCTTTAGCAGGTGTGACAGCAGGAAGGTAAAGTCACCTGGTTGCATCCAGGGGGGTAGATATATTTCGCCCAGATTCAGGCTTTACGCCGACTTATACAACTAGGTGGAGAGTTGTATAAGCCCAGCTAAGGCTAGTGGGCTCATGGATGACTCATACCTCTAGGGAGAGTGTGGGGCATCGTGCAGACAGAGAGTTGATGAGACCAGCTGAAGCTTGTCAGCTCATTTAGGCCTCTATAAGAACTCCCAGCTTCATTAGATGTTAGCTCATGCCTGGACCCAGACCTGTGTGGACTGTCTAGGGAGAGTGAACCCCTGTGCGGTGAGACAAAGCCTGTGTGGCTATTTGCTTGGACATTTAAAACCAGGGACTTAGGGACTAGGACAGCACTAGGCTGATCCCAGTTGTTAGTTAGGAAACCTGTATGTTTAGTCAGAGGTCAAGTTGACCAGGATTTATTTTGTTTATGTTTCTTTTGGCTTTGCTGTGTTTTGTCACTGTAAATAGAAAATAAACCGCACCTTTTTTTGATTTTTGAAAACCACAACCTCCGTTTGCTGGGCCTGTTTTTGTGTGGGGAGCCCATCCCGGGGGTCACACACACCCGCTGCCGAGCTAACCCCCTCACAGTTGGTGGAGAACCAGTGGCAGTTTTTTTTAAGCCAGCATGGAGGAGATACTGAAGCAGCTGGCTCTAGCAAATGCCAATCAACAGCAGACAAATGCAGGTTTGCAAAAGAGCCTTGCAGCTCAACAACAGAACTTCGCAGCCCAGCAGCAAGCTCATCAACAGAGCCTTGCAGCCCAGCAGCAAGCTCACCAACAGAGTCTGGAAGCTCAGCAACAAGCCCAGCAGCAATCTGAGGCCCGCTTCATAGACCTGTTACAGAAGCAAGAGCAGAGACTACAACAAATGGAAGCAGTAATGCAGCAACGTCCGCAGACCAGTGAGGAAAGCCGTCCCACTAATACCGCGTCCTTTGGGGTGAGTCGTTTATTGACAAAAATGACTGGAGAGGATGATCCAGAGGTATTTTTGACCACATTTGAAAGGACTGCTGAAAGAGAAAAGTGGCCTGAGGAGCAGTGGGCTGGACTGGTGGCTCCTCTGTTAACTGGTGAATCGCAGAAGGCTTACTATGACCTAGAGCCTGACCAAGCAAAAGACTATGTGATGCTAAAAGCTGAGATATTGGCAAGGCTGGGTGTCACCCAGGCTGTCCGGGCTCAGCGTGTGCATAACTGGACTTTCCAGCTTGGAAAACCCCCCAGGTCTCAAATGTATGATCTCATTCACCTGAGCAGAAAGTGGCTACAGCCAGAGACTTTGTCCGCACCAAAGATTGTGGAACGTGTTGTAATGGATCGGTTTTTGAGAGACCTTCCTACTGCCATCCAAAAGTGGGTAAGCCATGGAGACCCAGAGACGGCCGATGGTCTTGTGGATCGTGTGGAGAAATACTTGGCTACAGAGAACCTGACGGCCTCTTCCAGAGACACTCGGACTTTCCACCCTAAGACCAGACCATCCCCAGGGGCGGATAAGAGGATTCCAAGGGGTAAGGGTGGAGAGAGTGAGAGGGTGGGAGCTCTACCCCAAGTTTGGCGAGAACAGACTGGGAAATCAGCGGCTCAAGAGGCGGCAAGAAGGATCGTTTGCTACCGCTGCCGGCAAGCGGGACATATTGCAGCCAATTGCCCGGTTGTGGAGGAACCCATGCAGTGTGACTTTCTGACGGGCAGACGTCAGTCGCTGTGTGCGACAGTCGCATGCACTGCCATTCGAGGAACTGAGAAACATTTATGCAAAATGTGTGTTAATGGTAGAAATGTTGTGGTATTGCTGGATTCAGGTAGCCTTGTGACCCTGATAAAGGCTGAGTTAGTTAAAACAGAGGTCTCTGGGAATAGCAAGGTAGCTGTTATTTGTGTGCATGGGGACACCCGAGAGTATCCAGTGACTACAGTGTGTTTCGAGACCCCCAAAGGTACCCTCTCTCATCCAGTGGGCTTAGTATCTCAGTTACCGTATGACGCCATTGTGGGAAGGGATTTTCCGAAGTTCTGGGAACTGTGGGATGATCCTGAGCCCCCCACTGGTGCCCCTATGTACCAGGAATGTGATAGCCAGAACTCCCCTGAGAGTGGTGAGGACTCTCCGGAATTTCCCTTATCAGTATTGGCAGGGGAGACTCAAGAAACTGGAGAGGAGCCCACCTCCTCAGACGAAAACCTACCGTCTGTGGAGTTTTCTGATCTTGAGGTTCACAGGGAAAACTTTGCCACAGAACAGTTGAAAGACCCCGCCCTAATAAAGGCACGGGAAAACGTAGTGAAAATAGATGGCGAGTTAGTGAACCCAGATAATACCTGCACTTACCCATACTTCAGCGTAGAGAAGGACCTACTGTATCGGGTGGCAAAAAGGGCAGAAGAAACCGTTGAGCAGCTTGTGGTGCCCAAACCTTACAGGAAGTTGGTGTTGGAGTTGGCCCATGGGCACATTCTTGGAGGTCATCTGGGGACAGAGAAAACCCGAGAGAGGGTATTACAGAGATTCTATTGGCCGGGGGTGATGAAGGACATAGAAAATTATTGTTCCTCCTGCCCTGTGTGTCAGAGGTCGGCCCCGATGCCACATTTCCGTAGCCCGCTGGTCCCTCTACCCATCATTGAGGTCCCGTTTGAGAGGATCGCCATGGATTTGGTAGGTCCTATAATCAAGTCTGCTAGGGGGCACCAGTACATATTAGTTATAATGGACTATGCCACCCGTTATCCAGAAGCGATCCCTCTCCGAAATACCTCGGCCAAAACCATAGCCAAAGAGCTATCTCTTGTGTTTAGCCGGGTGGGTATTTGTAAAGAACTGCTTACGGACCAAGGTACACCCTTTATGTCCCGGGTTATGAAGGAGCTGTGTAAATTGTTCAAAGTGACGCAATTACGTACATCTGTGTATCACCCCCAAACCGATGGGCTGGTTGAAAGATTCAACAAAACCCTAAAACAAATGTTGAAGAAAGTGGTGGATAGAGATGGAAAGGATTGGGACTGTCTACTTCCTTATCTGATGTTTGCTATTAGGGAGGTGCCCCAATCCTCTACGGGATTCTCCCCCTTTGAGTTACTGTATGGGAGACACCCAAGAGGGCTGTTGGATATTGCCAAGGAAACTTGGGAAAGTGAGAGTTCTCCCCACAGGAGTGTGATTGAGCATGTCGCCCTGATGCAAGACCGAATTGCACAGGTAATGCCCATCGTGAAGGAACATTTGGCCCAAGCGCAGTTAGCACAGCAGAGAGTGTACAACCGTGGAGCCAAGACCCGTACCTTTTCCCCGGGGGATAGGATACTGGTACTTGTCCCTACGGTTGAAAGTAAATTCCTTGCCAAATGGCAAGGCCCCTACGAGATAATGGAAAAAGTGAGCGAAGTGAATTACAAGGTCAGACAACCAGGAAGGCGAAAGCCCGAACAGATCTATCACGTTAATCTGTTGAAAGCCTGGAGGGATAGAGAGACACTTGGTCACCAGCTCAAACTGGTTGCGTGATTCCTGAGGTTGGAATAGCAGCCACCTTGTCACAACCCCAACAACAGGAGGTTAAGGAGTTTGTGCTTCGCAACAAGGAGGTATTCTCTGAGCTGCCGGGACAAACATTTGGGGTAGAGCATGACATCATTACCCCGCCCGGTGAAAGGGTGAAGTTAAAACCCTATCGGATCCCAGAGGCCCGACGGGAGGCAATACGGGAGGAAGTACAGAAAATGCTGAACTTAGGGGTGATAGAGGAGTCCCAAAGTGATTGGTCTAGTCCCATTGTGTTGGTGCCTAAACCGGATGGGAGCTGGCGATTTTGTAACGACTTTCGTCAGTTGAACAAAGTTACAAAATTTGACACCTACCCCATGCCACGTATAGATGAGTTGATCGACCGGCTGGGAACAGCCCAATACATGACGACTCTTGACCTCACAAAAGGGTATTGGCAAATCCCCCTGGCCAAATTGGCCAAAGAGAAAACCACATTTGTAACCCCAGACGGGGCGTTCCAATATAAAAGAATGCCGTTCGGGTTACAGAATGCGCCGGCCACATTCCAGCGGAAAATGGACCAGATGCTGAGGCCCCATCGGAAGTATGCTGCGGCTTACCTGGATGACGTAATTGTCCATAGCACAGATTGGGCCTCACATCTGCCAAAAGTGCAAGCAGTCCTGGACTCTGTTCGGGAAGCGGGGTTTACGGCTAACCCCAAGAAGTGTACCATTGGGCAGGAGGAGGCCAAATATCTTGGGTACACCATTGGGAGGGGAGTAATAAAACCCCAACTCAACAAAGTCGAGGCCATCCAGAGTTGGCCACGTCCCAACAGCAAGAAGCAGGTACGAGCCTTTCTGGGAATCGCTGGGTATTATCGGCAATTCATTCCCCACTTTGCTTCTAAGGCTGTGCCCCTAACCAACCTAACGAAGGGGAAAGGGTCGGTCATGATTAAATGGACCCCCGAGGCTGAGGCAGCATTCCAATTCTTGAAACAAGCCTTATGTAGCCAGCCAGTGTTGTACTCACCCGACTTCTCTAAAGACTTTGTCGTACAAAGTGATGCGTCAGATGTGGGGTTAGGAGCAGTATTGTCCCAGGTCTGGAACGGGGAAGAGCACCCAGTCATTTACCTCAGCAGGAAGTTGAAGTCCCATGAGGTAAATTACGCCACCGTTGAAAAGGAGTGTTTAGCGGTGAAGTGGGCTCTAGATTCCCTTCGGTACTACCTGCTAGGTAGGCACTTTGACATGGTTACGGATCACGCTCCGTTAAAGTGGATGGCTCAAAACAAGGAAACAAATAGAAGAGTGAATAGGTGGTTCCTGGCCCTCCAGGAATTCAACTTCACAGTAAAGCATCGCCCTGGCGTTCAAATGGGGAATGTGGATGCTTTGTCTCGAGTACATGAATGCCTGATTGCTGGTGTTCCAACCCCGAGGTTAAAACAAGAGGGGGGGGTATGTGACAGCAGGAAGGTAAAGTCACCTGGTTGCATCCAGGGGGGTAGATATATTTCGCCCAGATTCAGGCTTTACGCCGACTTATACAACTAGGTGGAGAGTTGTATAAGCCCAGCTAAGGCTAGTGGGCTCATGGATGACTCATACCTCTAGGGAGAGTGTGGGGCGTCGTGCAGACAGAGAGTTGATGAGACCAGCTGAAGCTTGTCAGCTCATTTAGGCCTCTATAAGAACTCCCAGCTTCATTAGATGTTAGCTCATGCCTGGACCCAGACCTGTGTGGACTGTCTAGGGAGAGTGAACCCCTGTGCGGTGAGACAAAGCCTGTGTGGCTATTTGCTTGGACATTTAAAACCAGGGACTTAGGGACTAGGACAGCACTAGGCTGATCCCAGTTGTTAGTTAGGAAACCTGTATGTTTAGTCAGAGGTCAAGTTGACCAGGATTTATTTTGTTTATGTTTCTTTTGGCTTTGCTGTGTTTTGTCACTGTAAATAGAAAATAAACCGCACCTTTTTTTGATATTTGAAAACCACAACCTCCGTTTGCTGGGCCTGTTTTTGTGTGGGGAGCCCATCCCGGGGGTCACACACACCCGCTGCCGAGCTAACCCCCTCACACAGGCTATACACAGAGTTCATTAGGAATCAACCAAAATTTGATCAGTGAGTAGCCCTGTTAGCACTACTCTATCTGACACCCTTCAATTGCCAATTGAAGAATCAAAGGAGCCAGGTGGAAGGTTGTTGGCCCAACAGTGACTGTATCCAATCAGATACAGTCAATGTATGAGTATTCTGACAGCTAGCCCCACCAGCAGGAGATTCATCCATCCATGCTGTTTAACATTGATAAAGGAATTTGTTAGATTTCTTTCATTCAGCCTGAATAGGTGTATAACCAGCTTTTTTTAACCACTTCAATACCATGCACTTATACAGCTTCCTGCCCAAGCCAATTTTGAGCTTTCAGCGCTGTCGCTATTTGAATGACAATTGCGCGGTCATGCTACACTGTACCCAAACAAATTTTTTATCATGGTGTTCCCACAAATAGAGCTTTCTTTCGGTGGTATTTGATCGCCTCTGCGATTTTTATTTTTTGCACAACAAATAAAAAAAGAGCGAAAATTTAGAAAAAAACTATGTTTTTCTTTGTTTCTGTAATTTTTTTTGTAAATAAGTACCTTTTCTACTTCAATGACGGGCACTGATAAGGCGGCACTGAAGGGCACCAATGAGGTGGCACCAATGAGGTGGCACTGATGAGGTGGCACTGATGGGCACTGATGATGGGCACTGATAGGCGGCACTGATGGGCACTGATATGTGGCACTGGTATGCGGCACTGATTGGCACTCATAGGCGGCACTGATTGGCACTCATAGGCGGCACTGATTGGCACTTATAGGCGGCACTGATGGGCACTTATAGGCGGCACTGATAGGTGGGCACTTATGGGCACAGATGGGCACGGATGGGCACTGATAGGTGGCGCTGATGGACACTAGTAGGTGGCACTGATGGACACTGATGCCCAGCAATGCCAGCCACCACACATTGTGGTTGTGCCATCATAGTGCCAGTCAGTGCCCATTTGTGGGCACTGATTGGCATATTCTTTTTTATTTTTATTTTACTACATGTGGATGGCCATGGGGGCCATCCACATGCTTGGGGCTTCCCTGTGGTCATGGGGGGCTTCCCTGGTGGTCCAGTGTGGGTATCCGAGGGGGGGCTGCGCTGATAAACAATCAGCACGAACCCCCCCTGTCAGGAGAGCCGCCGATCGGCTCTCCTCTACTCGCGTCTGTCAGACGCGAGTGAGGAAGAGCCGATCAACGGCTCTTCCTGTTTACATCGTGATCAGCCGTGATTGGACACGGCTGATCACGTGGTAAAAAGCCTCCGCCGGAGGCTTTTTACCGAGATCAGTGTAGCGGTGGGTCAGACTGACCCACCGCTCCACCGATCGCCGCGATGCGCGCCCCCCCGGGCGCGCGGCGGCTGTTATCCCGCAGGACGTCATATGACGTCCAGTGTGGATAACAGAACCACTTCCCGGACGTCAATATGCTATTGACTGGGCGGGAAGTGGTTAATCATTTAATTTTTATTAGAAAAAAAAACATTTTATTTTAGTTGGTATAGTTAGCATTTGATGACAAATAGCTAATTACAATCTTAAACCTGCTCGTTTGGTGCCCCTTGTGAAAATCTATTTAGGCACCATTAAATATTTGCTAAAAGACTGCCACTTTTAGACTATGTGGTCCTCACAGCAATTCCATTCACTGATAAAGGTGGACCACACTATTGGGACCCCATGGCTGGGCTTCTTAAAGAGGACGTACCTGTACGTGCTTGTGCCCAGCCGTGCCATTCTGCCGACGTATATGTACAGGCGGCGGTCCTTAACTGGTTAATATCGTTTTATTATTATCATAATAATAACGATTATTCGTTACGATTAAGTTAAATTACCTTTTTTGAATATTTGAAATGGGAGTCACCAGTAGGGTCTCCGCAGTTTCAATTTGAACATGAGTATGAATCGAAAATTGTTCGTTCAAACATTGTGGGAGCCCCTCATAATGAGCACAGCAGGGGTACAGCCCCAGGAGGAAGTCAGCACAGCACAGGGATGGTGGGAGCCCCTCATAATGAGTAAAGCAGGGGTACACACCCAGGAAGTCAGCACAACACAGGGATGGTGGGAGCCCCTCATAATCAGCACAGCAGGGATACAAACCCAGGAAGTCAGCACAGCACAGGGATGGTGGGAGCCCCTCATAATGAGCACAGCAGGGGTACAAACCCAGGAAGTTAGCACAGCACAGGGATGGTGGGAGCCCCTCATAATGAGCACAGCAGAAGTACAGCCCCAGGAGGAAGTCAGCACAGCACAGGGATGGTGGGAGCCCCTCATAATGAGCACATGGCTGCCATGCACAGCTGCTCCAGTTTTTGCCTGCTCCAGTTTTGATATATCCCCCGCACTGTGTGGGGTCACCGGGGATGTGCGGGGTCACTGGAAATTGTTTGGTGTTACCGTGCATGTGCTCTCCGCACATCCCCGGTGACCCCGAACAGTGGGGGGATCTATCGAAACTGAAGCAGGTGAAATCTGGAGCAGCTGTGCATGGCAGCCAATCAGCTTCTCTCTTTCATTTTCAAATCTTAAGGGAACAAACTGAAGAGAAGCTGATTGGTTGCCATGGGCAACTGCTCCAGATTCTGTTTGCTCCAATTTTGATCAATTTCCATCAAATGTATTTTTATTTGTTCTAGCAGTCATATGTGTAAATGAGAAGAATGGTGGGGGCACTGGGGGGAGGGGGGTAATTGGGGAACCTGGACTTGGGGCAGCAGAGAGTAGATGTGACCCAGCCAGGATAAGGGGGAGATCTGGGAGAGAATCTCCTTTCACTTGTTCTGTTCTATAGACTTCTCTCTGTGTCCAGGCTCCTAACACTCACACTGACACACAGAACTATGACTCATCCTGCTGTATCATTCTCCACAGAGCAGAAAGGGGAGGGGGGAGAAGGGGGAAAACAGCTAATTGCAGTTCAGATAAGAAACCCTACCCTGTGAGAGATGGATTGAAGATATTGTGGATGGAAGTTTGAACTTCTAGGCCTCTGGCCTATAAAAGAATCTATAAAATAAAGTATGAAATACAGTCCTGTGACTCCTAAGAATGCACACTTCAGTTCATCCCCCCTGCACCTCCCCATTACCACCAAAAACTCAAAATCACTTACAAAGGTGGGAAATGTCCTTTAAGTCTTGTGTTGGGGTGCTGAAGGAGGAGTGCCATATTGAGAAAGGTATTTTTGCTTTTTAAATTCAACATAACGAATGGTCTTAATTTTTACGAAAAGTGAACGAATCTAACGAAAATTCGTATTTTGTACAAATCCAAATTGAATTTCGGACACGAATTACGAAATACGAATGTAGCGGCCTCCACTCTCTCTCTCTCTATCAGTTCTTCTGGCTCTGGCTTTTGTCTAGGGGTACCTTTGAGGAGAGAGTGCGAGGTCACCACGCCAAGTCCCCCTGCAGATGTATGTGCAGTGAGAAACAATCCTCTTTTACCTTTGGGTCAGTGTTCTGCTTCTGGAGCCTCCTCCTGGTGGTTTCTTGAACAATGTCTGTCAGTAAATGAGCCCCACACCACTAAAGTCCAACACTCTTTTATTCTTCCGATAACAGAGTAATGCACAATCAGTTGGACTCCCTCAACGAACAGAACAGACAGGAGGTGTGGATGCGAGTTGGCCCAGGCACAATGAACTCTCCTACTTCCTTCCCAGAAGTAGGTTTCTGCTCCCAATCGAGGAAGACATCCCTCCCGGCGGTCTCCGGAGGCTCACCCGTCACTGGCAATTTGCTGCACCAGGTCTTCAGGTAAGTACCCCCTCCGGTCCCTTATGCCACTGGATTCGGGTACCCACTCCCGGGGTCCCCTAGGAAGTTCCTCCCTCGTGGAGCCTTAATCCGGGACCCTCAGTCCCGGACCGCCATCCAAGTACCTCATCCCAGGCTAAAGGTGCCTGGGATAGAACACGACCTCCGAACGTCCTCCAGGCCTAGGCCGCCTAGAGGACCGACACGAACCACCGCCCTCAGGCTGAAGGTGCCTGGGACAATCCCCCGTGGCAAAGATGGCCGCCCCCTTTATACCCTCTCCCAGCAAGCACGGCGGGTTCCCCGCCCCACCATACCACTGCCGAGGGAGGACAAAAAGGGGTACGGCACACAGCAATGGTTCAACCCCAGCCCAAGGCGACAGCGCTACCCGCTGAGCTGCAGGGAACTGCACATTACTGGTGTCTCTGCCAGTTTAAATACACAGGGAAAGTGTATGCCCGCTACACTCTCCCCCTGGTGGTTTGACACTGGTCCCCAGTGTCTGGAATAAACTATGCCCTCAACGGCTGACATAGCCCAGTCCAGAAACCAACTATAAATTGTACAAAAATAAAAACTTTTGGAAACCTACTAACTGGAGCAATTGTGTCTGAGCCTTACATGAAAGGGAAGGGAAGGGAAACAACAACACTTAACCATAACACTGAAAATCACATTTTCACATTACACTTTTTCCCACCCATCCTGACTAAGACCCACCCCATTCTCAGTGGTCTTGATGGGATGCTCTCCTGCAGAGGGAAAAAGAAAAGTTAACACACATAAACCCTGACACATGTATTCGTGTGAGAATGAAAAAACTTCTCCGCAGAGAAATCCTTTCCTTCATGAAAGTGTGTGTGTGAACAGTGATATTGATGCGCAACACTGCCACCTGGTGACAGCATCGCGGTAACTGCACTCGTGGAACTTTCCTTCTTCTTTGGGCCCTATCTACCCCAGAGTCCATGATTACTTGCTGGACAATTGAAGAACAAAACAGGAACAGTCCTTCAACTCCTCTGGGTAACAAGAACAACAACCTCGGAAAGTTCAGCAATGCAAAGAACAAAAACGGAGTCTCTCTTCTCCTACAGATAGAATCGAGGGTGCGGCAGGACAAGTGGCTTCAAGTGCTGATCCATGGTCTCCAGATGGTACTCGACATCTTCCCCTTCCTTGCGTCGGATCAGCACCTTGTCCGTGTAGATATGTCGTCCCAGCATCCATTCTGCTTTGCAGTCTTTAAAGCGCTGAGAGGCCTTGGGGGAACACGTAAGGTACCTGCGGGCGTGTGGAACCTGAAGGTGGGTCCACACAAAGTCATTGTACCAGCGCTCCCGGCAAACTTCCACTTCATACAATAACTCCTTGGACAAGTATGGGTACTCCCACCCATACTCAGCAGCAACCTTCTGGCCAAATAGGCGTTGTAGTCTCACCAGAGGAGGCATAGTGGCTCTGTCCCCTTCGCCAGGCAAAACTATTGAGTCCGGGTGGCGAGGGACCTTGATCACATCTGGTCTGGGCATAGGTGCCCACAACAACAGTCTCTTTTCCCCGGTACTGGGTGTAGGTGGTACCAGGATGTAAGGGCAGGCTGGGGACGGGACCCCTTCTCAGGCGCTGGTGCCTCCACCCGGGGTGTAATGTCCCCTGTAGACATGGGTGGGTCCCTGGTTCTGCGGGACGAGACGAGAGGTACTTTGTCCCAGCCCTTTTTAGCAAACAGTTCATCGATGGCGACATCGTCTCCCAGATCGGAGAGCGACTCCAGGTCGGAGGTGTCACACTCCTCCGCGGGTATGTAGCCTGTAGTGGAAACGGGACTACCACCCCCCACGGACACACAGGGTTGTGGATCCCCGACACCTCCGCCCACACACCAAGTCCCTCCGCCTGGCTTACCTCGGCCTTTTCTAGAGGCAGGACGTCCTGAACTTTTCTCAATGGTACCATCCGGGCCGTGCGTAGGCAGGCGAGATGGTCCACCGCAACCGCTGGACGGGGCTACCATACCGGTCTTTCTCTTCGGCAGTGGACACCATGAGACAGTGGTGACCGAGTCAGCATCCTCGGATTTCTCCCGTATTCGAGTACTCACGACCTCCTCCGCGGTCGCTGCAGTGCGCACAGGGATGGCTGTCAAAGCAGTGATTCCTCCAACTTGAGTGGTGCTGCCTGTGGTACGGCCGGGGTAGATGGTTCTTGGCTTCTCAATGACTGAATCCACCTCGAATAGGAACTCCCCACAGACTTCGCATCGCCCGAATGGCTTCAGATGACACACCAGTCCCGAGCAGCCGGGACAAATCACACCCAGGGCCTCAACGTCCATGCATGAATACAGGGCGAATCGTCCCCTTGGCTTTAGCCGAATCCCTGTATCAGTCACCGGAGCAGCAGCAGTCAAAGACGTGGTGGAAGGGTGAAGTGGAACCCACGCTGTATGTCTGAACATGGTGACTTGCTGCTGGTCCATTGCGCACTGCAAGATTTGCGCCAATGTCCCACGTGTAGTCCTTCACACGTATTGGACTCCTCCCCTCTGCACTCTAGTTCGCGGGCTTTCCTTCTCCTTCTTTCCTGAGTCACGCCCACGAACTAAGCAGGGAGGGTGTGCCTGATGGCGCAGTGCAAATAGAAGCCCCCACGTGTAGTCCCTCACACGGCTGAGCTCCCCCCTCTTCTCGCTCTTCTGCGCGGGCCTTTCCCTTCACTGGGTCATGTCCGCGACTTCGAGCAGGGATGCACTTTGGCCAATAATATGGCCAACCTACTCGGAACTCCTCCGGGCAGACACGTTCAAACTCCGTAGTAGCACGAACACCATCCCGGACCCGAGCCCCCACGTGTAGCGGTCTCCACTCTCTCTCTCTCTCTCTATCAGTTCTTCTGGCTCTGGCTTTTGTCTAGGGGTACCTTTTGAGGAGAGAGTGCGAGGTCACCACGCCAAGTCCCCTGCAGATGTATGTGCAGTGAGAGACAATCCTCTTTTACCTTCGGGTCGGTGTTCTGCTTCTGGAGCCTCCTCCTGGTGGTTTCTTGAACAATGTCTGTCAGTAAATGAGCCCCACACCACTAAAGTCCAAACATCCTTTATTCTTCCGATAACAGAGTAATGCACAATCAGTTGGACTCCCTCAACAAACAGAACAGACAGGGGGTGTGGATGCGAGTAGGCCCAGGCACAATGAACTCTCCTACTTCCTTCCCAGAAGTAGGTTTCTGCTCCCAATCGAGGAAGACATCCCTCCCGGCGGTCTCCGGAGGCTCACCCGTCACTGGCAATTTGCTGCACCAGGTCTTCAGGTAAGTACCCCCTCCGGTCCCTTACGCCACTGGATTCGGGTACCCGTTCCCGGGGTCCCCTAGGAAGTTCCTCCCTCGTGGAGCCTTAATCCGGGACCCTCAGTTCCGGACCGCCATCCAAGTACCTCACCCCAGGCTAAAGGTGCCTGGGATGGAACACGACCTCCGAACGTCCTCCAGGCCTAGGCCGCCTAGAGGACCGACACGAACCATCGCCCTCAGGCTGAAGGTGCCTGGGACTCTCCCCCGTGACAAAGATGGCTGCCCCCTTTATACCCTCTCTCAGCAAGCACGGCGGGTTCCCTGCCCCACCATACCACTGCCGAGGGAGGACAAAAAGGGGTACGGCACACAGCAATGGTTCAACCCCAGCCCAAGGCGACAGCGCCACCCGCTGAGCTGCAGGGAACTGCACATTACTGGTGTCTCTGCCAGTTTAAATACACAGGGAAAGTGCATGCCCACTACACGAACTAACGACTAATACGAAACGGAATGGAACGAAACGAAACAAATTTATTGACGGCGCACATGTCTAAGATCAACCAGACCATTTTGGGGCATTTTTTAGGCATTTTTCAAAGACAGCCCTGAGGAAATCTGAAGGCACCCTGGTTGAAAAAGAGTGCTCTAGAGTCTGTAAGGTGTATATAAAATTTACAAGGCATCTAATTGCTATGGAAATGGTGGAATTCGATGTTGGCTTTCATAAACTCTTTGAAGTAGAGGGGTGTTATTGAATACAGCAAAGGGGTGCCCACCTTATGCAGAACAAACAATCCCACAGTGACCTGGAGTAACAGAATATGTGTTACATTGCAAGTGTTACATTGTTTAGCAGCATAGTGCACTCACTCCAAACAGGGCAACACTGAGAAGATAAGCTCAGTACCTCTGTATACTGTATATGAGAAGGCCTCAGTGCATGTGGAAAAGGTAAAACACTTTCTTCAACACGTTCTAAAGGAATGATGTGGTTGGCTTGCAAAGCATGAAGTGTCTCATAAAGCTATTACACAGCTATGTAGCACTAGCTACATAAAGCTAAGTAATGTGAAGCATGTATAAACACCTAAGCTCATTCATAAAAATTAATGACAAACTCTTTAGATTGGGTTTGCTAGGAATTTGGCACACAATACATTAGTATATTATATTATATTACTAACAACTTATCTAAAACTCGTCAAGGTCCAAAATAATGTACAGACCAGTCTGTTAACTATACAGCTAAATGAGCCATGAGAATAGACACCTACACTAGTTCCAGCATGTTGTTTTTGCAGGAACTATCGAAAGCTAACGATCAACAAAAAAGGGGTCTATTTATATGTTTTTTTTCACATGAAATTCACACAACATTCACCCAGGAGTCACGCTTTTTTTTTTTTTTTTTATGCAATAAAGTCTTATTAGGTAAAAAGTGGTTTACAAAATACAAAATGTACGCATTTATAGCAAATCCGTACATTGAGAACAAACAGTCATGCATTGCAGGATAAAAACTGAACAAAAATAAAAATAATAAAAAGAAAGAACATAGCCATATACATATATAGCAATTGTTGGTCCCTGGCGGGACCATATCTTTAGATCCAGCGTAACATGGGAACTAACGCTTTAATTATGATGACTCATCTGGACCCCAGGCCAGAGAAAGGAACTACACATTAAATAAAAAAAAAAAAAAAAAGGGGGAGGGATGAGAAAATAATAATAAATTGTTAATTTAAAAGAACCTTGGTGATAGAGCCTAAGGACAAATTTGTCAGTGGGGCGAGCATGAAAGTCGTCCATGTCGTGACATGAGGGACAAAGACATCAGTAAACTACAGTAATGAGCGTTCAGTCAGTGTGTCAACCTACCCGAGGTGGTAAAGGGAATGGTCCAGGCTAAAATAGTGATTTCAACCAGTATTTAGTTGTGAATATTGATCAGAATACCGGAACACCACCCAGGGAGACTAAATCTCATTAAATTTGTCAGAGGATTCCTTAGCAATTTCAAATGTTTCCTCCATATGATAAATACTCCCTACGGAGTGACGCCATTCAGAAATTGAAGGAGGATCCTTAGATTTCCAGTGTCTGGGGATCAGAATTTTTGCTGCATTTAGCAGGTGTCTTGTCAATGACTTTTTGTAACGTTTCATGGAGCAATCTGCAATATGCAATATGCAGCACATAGGTGTGAGAGTGATTTTGGTGTCTGTAATGAGTTTGATTAGGTCAGGAGTAGGGATGGGCCCGGTGCTCGATTCGAACCCATGTTCGAATCGAGCATCGGGCGTTCGCTCGCTCGTCGAGCCCAGAACTATTTGGGCCGTTCGCATCACATTCGTGTGATGCGAGCGGCCCCGCAATGCATTGCGGCCGGCGCGGCCGGCGCAGTGCATTGCTGGCTGATGATTGGCCAAGCATGCACTGTGACCCCGCATGCTTGGCCAATCACAGCGCCCGAAACTCGGAGAGCAATAATTGGCTACAGGCAGGACGCCTGTAGCCAATTACAGCTCAGGGGCTTTAGTACACGCCCCACCATTTAAAAGGCCGCCACGCCATCGGCCCCGGTCACATGAGTTCCGGCTTTAGGAGAGATTAGTCTGCTGATTCTGTCTTTGCTTGATACTGAAAGATTTGCTCTTCTTTGCTAAACCATTGGCTATTTCTTTGCTAAACCATTGCTACCTAAGTCATTGATCGTTCATTGCTGCTGATTGCACAGTTAGTGTGTTATTAGCTGCTGCTGGGGATTAGTCTGGTGCGTGCTTACTGTTAGTACAGTATTGCAGTAGTACCAACCGCAGTGCTGTTAGCACAGCATTGCACCCCAACAGCACCCATAGGACTTCTAGTGTGTTAGTGGCAGCAAACAGAGCTCCTATATTTTCTTCTCAGCAGCACCCATAGGACTTCTAGTGTGTTAGTGGCATCACACAGAGCTCCTATATTTTCTTCTCAGCAGCACCCATAGGACTTCTAGTGTGTTAGTGGCAGCAAACAGAGCTCCTATATTTTCTTCTCAGCAGCACCCATAGGACTTCTAGTGTGTTAGTGGCAGCAAACAGAGCTCCTATATTTTCTTCTCAGCAGCACCCATAGGACTTCTAGTGTGTTAGTGGCAGCAAACAGAGCTCCTATATTTTCTTCTCAGCAGCACCCATAGGACTTCTAGTGTGTTAGTGGCATCACACAGAGCTCCTATATTTTCTTCTCAGCAGCACCCATAGGACTTCTAGTGTGTTAGTGGCAGCAAACAGAGCTCCTATATTTTCTTCTCAGCAGCACCCATAGGACTTCTAGTGTGTTAGTGGCATCACACAGAGCTCCTATATTTTCTTCTCAGCAGCACCCATAGGACTTCTAGTGTGTTAGTGGCAGCAAACAGAGCTCCTATATTTTCTGCTCAGCAGCACCCATAGGACTTCTAGTGTGTTAGTGGCATCACACAGAGCTCCTATATTTTCTTCTCAGCAGCACCCATAGGACTTCTAGTGTGTTAGTGGCAGCAAACAGAGCTCCTATATTTTCTTCTCAGCAGCACCCATAGGACTTCTAGTGTGTTAGTGGCAGCAAACAGAGCTCCTATATTTTCTTCTCAGCAGCACCCATAGGACTTCTAGTGTGTTAGTGGCAGCAAACAGAGCTCCTATATTTTCTTCTCAGCAGCACCCATAGGACTTCTAGTGTGTTAGTGGCAGCAAACAGAGCTCCTATATTTTCTTCTCAGCAGCACCCATAGGACTTCTAGTGTGTTAGTGGCATCACACAGAGCTCCTATATTTTCTTCTCAGCAGCACCCATAGGACTTCTAGTGTGTTAGTGGCAGCAAACAGAGCTCCTATATTTTCTGCTCAGCAGCACCCATAGGACTTCTAGTGTGTTAGTGGCATCACACAGAGCTCCTATATTTTCTTCTCAGCAGCACCCATAGGACTTCTAGTGTGTTAGTGGCAGCAAACAGAGCTCCTATATTTTCTTCTCAGCAGCACCCATAGGACTTCTAGTGTGTTAGTGGCATCACACAGAGCTCCTATATTTTCTTCTCAGCAGCACCCATAGGACTTCTAGTGTGTTAGTGGCAGCAAACAGAGCTCCTATATTTTCTTCTCAGCAGCACCCATAGGACTTCTAGTGTGTTAGTGGCAGCAAACAGAGCTCCTATATTTTCTTCTCAGCAGCACCCATAGGACTTCTAGTGTGTTAGTGGCATCACACAGAGCTCCTATATTTTCTTCTCAGCAGCACCCATAGGACTTCTAGTGTGTTAGTGGCATCACACAGAGCTCCTATATTTTCTTCTCAGCAGCACCCATAGGACTTCTAGTGTGTTAGTGGCAGCAAACAGAGCTCCTATATTTTCTTCTCAGCAGCACCCATAGGACTTCTAGTGTGTTAGTGGCATCACACAGAGCTCCTATATTTTCTTCTCAGCAGCACCCATAGGACTTCTAGTGTGTTAGTGGCAGCAAACAGAGCTCCTATATTTTCTTCTCAGCAGCACCCATAGGACTTCTAGTGTGTTAGTGGCAGCAAACAGAGCTCCTATATTTTCTTCTCAGCAGCACCCATAGGACTTCTAGTGTGTTAGTGGCATCACACAGAGCTCCTATATTTTCTTCTCAGCAGCACCCATAGGACTTCTAGTGTGTTAGTGGCAGCAAACAGAGCTCCTATATTTTCTTCTCAGCAGCACCCATAGGACTTCTAGTGTGTTAGTGGCATCACACAGAGCTCCTATATTTTCTTCTCAGCAGCACCCATAGGACTTCTAGTGTGTTAGTGGCAGCAAACAGAGCTCCTATATTTTCTTCTCAGCAGCACCCATAGGACTTCTAGTGTGTTAGTGGCAGCAAACAGAGCTCCTATATTTTCTTCTCAGCAGCACCCATAGGACTTCTAGTGTGTTAGTGGCATCACACAGAGCTCCTATATTTTCTTCTCAGCAGCACCCAAAGGACTTCTAGTGTGTTGGTGGCAGCAAACAGAGCTCCTATATTTTCTTCTCAGCAGCACCCATAGGACTTCTAGTGTGTTAGTGGCAGCAAACAGAGCTCCTATATTTTCTTCTCAGCAGCACCCATAGGACTTCTAGTGTGTTAGTGGCATCACACAGAGCTCCTATATTTTCTTCTCAGCAGCACCCATAGGACTTCTAGTGTGTTAGTGGCAGCAAACAGAGCTCCTATATTTTCTTCTCAGCAGCACCCATAGGACTTCTAGTGTGTTAGTGGCATCACACAGAGCTCCTATATTTTCTTCTCAGCAGCACCCATAGGACTTCTAGTGTGTTAGTGGCATCACACAGAGCTCCTATATTTTCTTCTCAGCAGCACCCATAGGACTTCTAGTGTGTTAGTGGCAGCAAACAGAGCTCCTATATTTTCTTCTCAGCAGCACCCATAGGACTTCTAGTGTGTTAGTGGCAGCAAACAGAGCTCCTATATTTTCTTCTCAGCAGCACCCATAGGACTTCTAGTGTGTTAGTGGCAGCAAACAGAGCTCCTATATTTTCTTCTCAGCAGCACCCATAGGACTTCTAGTGTGTTAGTGGCAGCAAACAGAGCTCCTATATTTTCTTCTCAGCAGCACCCATAGGACTTCTAGTGTGTTAGTGGCATCACACAGAGCTCCTATATTTTCTTCTCAGCAGCACCCATAGGACTTCTAGTGTGTTAGTGGCAGCAAACAGAGCTCCTATATTTTCTTCTCAGCAGCACCCATAGGACTTCTAGTGTGTTAGTGGCATCACACAGAGCTCCTATATTTTCTTCTCAGCAGCACCCATAGGACTTCTAGTGTGTTGGTGGCAGCAAACAGAGCTCCTATATTTTCTTCTCAGCAGCACCCATAGGACTTCTAGTGTGTTAGTGGCAGCAAACAGAGCTCCTATATTTTCTTCTCAGCAGCACCCATAGGACTTCTAGTGTGTTAGTGGCATCACACAGAGCTCCTATATTTTCTTCTCAGCAGCACCCATAGGACTTCTAGTGTGTTAGTGGCAGCAAACAGAGCTCCTATATTTTCTTCTCAGCAGCACCCATAGGACTTCTAGTGTGTTAGTGGCAGCAAACAGAGCTCCTATATTTTCTTCTCAGCAGCACCCATAGGACTTCTAGTGTGTTAGTGGCATCACACAGAGCTCCTATATTTTCTTCTCAGCAGCACCCATAGGACTTCTAGTGTGTTAGTGGCATCACACAGAGCTCCTATATTTTCTTCTCAGCAGCACCCATAGGACTTCTAGTGTGTTAGTGGCAGCAAACAGAGCTCCTATATTTTCTTCTCAGCAGCACCCATAGGACTTCTAGTGTGTTAGTGGCAGCAAACAGAGCTCCTATATTTTCTTCTCAGCAGCACCCATAGGACTTCTAGTGTGTTAGTGGCATCACACAGAGCTCCTATATTTTCTTCTCAGCAGCACCCATAGGACTTCTAGTGTGTTAGTGGCAGCAAACAGAGCTCCTATATTTTCTTCTCAGCAGCACCCATAGGACTTCTAGTGTGTTAGTGGCATCACACAGAGCTCCTATATTTTCTTCTCAGCAGCACCCATAGGACTTCTAGTGTGTTAGTGGCAGCAAACAGAGCTCCTATATTTTCTTCTCAGCAGCACCCATAGGACTTCTAGTGTGTTAGTGGCAGCAAACAGAGCTCCTATATTTTCTTCTCAGCAGCACCCATAGGACTTCTAGTGTGTTAGTGGCAGCAAACAGAGCTCCTATATTTTCTTCTCAGCAGCACCCATAGGACTTCTAGTGTGTTAGTGGCAGCAAACAGAGCTCCTATATTTTCTTCTCAGCAGCACCCATAGGACTTCTAGTGTGTTAGTGGCAGCAAACAGAGCTCCTATATTTTCTTCTCAGCAGCACCCATAGGACTTCTAGTGTGTTAGTGGCAGCAAACAGAGCTCCTATATTTTCTTCTCAGCAGCACCCATAGGACTTCTAGTGTGTTAGTGGCAGCAAACAGAGCTCCTATATTTTCTTCTCAGCAGCACCCATAGGACTTCTAGTGTGTTAGTGGCATCACACAGAGCTCCTATATTTTCTTCTCAGCAGCACCCATAGGACTTCTAGTGTGTTAGTGGCAGCAAACAGAGCTCCTATATTTTCTTCTCAGCAGCACCCATAGGACTTCTAGTGTGTTAGTGGCATCACACAGAGCTCCTATATTTTCTTCTCAGCAGCACCCATAGGACTTCTAGTGTGTTAGTGGCAGCAAACAGAGCTCCTATATTTTCTTCTCAGCAGCACCCATAGGACTTCTAGTGTGTTAGTGGCAGCAAACAGAGCTCCTATATTTTCTTCTCAGCAGCACCCATAGGACTTCTAGTGTGTTAGTGGCAGCAAACAGAGCTCCTATATTTTCTTCTCAGCAGCACCCATAGGACTTCTAGTGTGTTAGTGGCATCACACAGAGCTCCTATATTTTCTTCTCAGCAGCACCCATAGGACTTCTAGTGTGTTAGTGGCAGGCTGGCAGCAAACAGAGCTCCTATATTTTCTGCTCAGCAGCACCCATAGGACTTCTAGTGTGTTAGTGGCATCACACAGAGCTCCTATATTTTCTTCTCAGCAGCACCCATAGGACTTCTAGTGTGTTAGTGGCAGCAAACAGAGCTCCTATATTTTCTTCTCAGCAGCACCCATAGGACTTCTAGTGTGTTAGTGGCAGCAAACAGAGCTCCTATATTTTCTTCTCAGCAGCACCCATAGGACTTCTAGTGTGTTAGTGGCAGCAAACAGAGCTCCTATATTTTCTTCTCAGCAGCACCCATAGGACTTCTAGTGTGTTAGTGGCATCACACAGAGCTCCTATATTTTCTTCTCAGCAGCACCCATAGGACTTCTAGTGTGTTAGTGGCATCACACAGAGCTCCTATATTTTCTTCTCAGCAGCACCCATAGGACTTCTAGTGTGTTAGTGGCAGCAAACAGAGCTCCTATATTTTCTTGTCAGCAGCACACATAGTACCTATAGTGTGTTAGTGTCAGCACCCATAGGACCTACAGTGTGTTGTGAGCACACATAGGAGTTCTATTTTTTATACTATATACACTACCGACTACAATGGCTGGAAGACCGCCAAGGAGAGGCAGAGCGTGCCGAGGCAAGAACACAGGGCAGGCAGGCTCTGTTTCTAGAGACAACAGTGCTGGCCGTGGACGTGGTCGTGCATCGTCATCAGCGCGTGGCCATGGGACACGCTTGTCTTTGTTTTCGGCAGCTGGACATGTGGAGCCGCATCATGCCGAAGGCTTGGTAGAATGGATGACCAAGCCCTCCTCATCCTCCTCATCCTCTCTCACCCAGGCTCAGGGTACTGGCAGAGCAGCTGCCAACGCGTACTCAATGGCATCATCAGCCACCCCTTCCCTAGACCCACCATGTCCTCCTGAGGAGTCCCCCGAACTGTTTGAGCACAGTGTTGGGTACATGCTCCAGGAGGATGCCCAACGATTCGAAGGCTCGGATGATGATACCCAGCTTGAGGAAGTCAGTAGTGTGCGCGCAAAGAAAGGGGATGCTGAAGGACAGCAATCTGGCAGTAGTGTTCCACCAGCTGCAGCTTACTGCCAGGTTTGCTCTAGTGGTGAAGAGGGAGGGGATGATGAGGTCACTGACTCCACGTGGGTGCCTGAAGGGAGAGAGGAGGAGGAGGAGGAGGATGCAGCGTCACATGTCCAACGAGGCAGGATGCCCCCTGGAGGCCAGCTAGAGGCCAGCACAGCAACTGTACCACACCGCAGAGCTCCGCCTGTGCAGGGCGCTGCCTCTGCACGTTATCACAAAAGTTCTTTGGTGTGGGCCTTTTTTGAGACGAGTGCATCAGATCGCACCACTGCTATTTGCAATATTTGTCTCAAGCGTATCTCGCGTGGCCAAAACATCAGCCGCTTGGGCACCACAAGCATGAGCAGACATATGTCGACCTGCCATGCAGCTCGTTGGCAAGCACACATAAAAGACCCACACCAAAGAACAAAGCGGGCCTCTCCTTGCTCCTCATCAGCTGGGATCTCCATCCCCACTATATCTTCAGTCCTCTCTGAAAGCTGCTCTGAGAGGACTGAAGCTGTAGAATTAGGTGTGTCACAACCAAGTACTTGCAGTACACCGACGTCCGATTGTAGCAGGCAAATTTCCCTGCCCCAGCTGCTGGACCGTCGAAAGAAGTATACTCCCAGCCATCCACATGCCCAGCGGTTGAATGCTAGCTTGGCTAAATTGCTAGCACTTCAACTGCTGCCTTTTCAGTTGATAGACTCGGCCCCCTTCCGTGAGTTTGTTCAATGTGCGGTTCCTCAGTGGCAGGTTCCCAAACGCCACTTTTTCTCACGGAAGGCAATTCCGTCTCTCTACTGGCATGTGGAAGGCAATGTCCATGCCTCGCTGGACAGGGCGGTCAGCGGTAAGGTGCATATTACCGCTGACTCATGGTCCAGCAGGCATGGACAGGGACGTTATCTTTCTTTCACGGCCCATTGGGTCACTCTATTGGTAGCTGGGAGGGATGCAGGACAAGGTGCAGTAGTGTTGGAGGTTGTTCCGCCACCACGCCTCCAAAATGCTACTACTGGTTGTGACACACCTCTCTCCTCCACCCCCTCCTCTTCTTCTTCCTCCATGTCCTCTTCGAGTGCTCTGTCCTCGGAACCAGCGGTGCTCCGTAGGCGTACAAGGGGCTACGCGAGTACGCAGGCAAAAAGATGCCATGCCGTGCTTGCGCTGGTGTGTTTGGGGGACAGGAGCCACACTGGGCCAGAGGTTCTGGCAGCTCTGCAGGGGCAGGCCGAGAGGTGGTTGACGCCACGCCAGCTTAAGCCAGGAATGGTCGTTTCTGATAATGGCACCAACCTCCTCTCCGCCCTGCGACAGGGGCAGCTCACCCATGTGCCCTGTATGGCTCACGTCCTCAACCTGGTGGTGCAGCGGTTCTTGGGCAGGTTCCCAGGCTTACAGGATGTCCTGAGGCAGGCCAGGAAAGTCTGTGTGCATTTCCGCCGATCTTATAATGCCAGTGCTCAGCTGACTGAGCTGCAAAAGGAGCTGAACCTGCCCAAGAACCGCCTAATATGTGACATGCCCACCAGGTGGAACTCAACGTTGGCCATGCTGCAGCGACTGCACACGCAGCAGAGGGCCATCAATGAGTACCTTTGCGACTACGGCACCAGGACAGGGTCAGGGGAGCTTGGCTTTTTTTCCCCACGCCAGTGGAGCATGATCAGGGATGCATGCACTGTCCTCTCACCATTTGAGGAGGCCACGAGGATGGTGAGCAGTGACAGTGCATGCATCAGTGACACTGTACCTCTTGTCCACCTGTTGGAGCATACGCTGCGTGGGATAATGGACAGGGCACTTGAGGCAGAACAGAGGCAGGAAGAGGAGGACTTCCTTGTCTCTCAAGGCCCCCTTTATCCAGACAATGTTCCTTCTGTCCCACCCATCACACAGGAAGAGGAGGAGGAGGAGGATTGTGTGAGCATGGAGGTGGAGCCTGGCACTCAGCATCAGCAGCAGCAGTCTTTTAGGGATGATGTACAGTCCCAACAAACCAGTGGACTTGTACGTGGCTGGGAGGAGGTGGCTGGCGATCATGTCATCCTCAGTGACCCAGAAGACTCCGGACCGAATGCCTCAGCTAACCTACGCTGCATGGCCTCCCTGATCCTGCAAAGCCTGCGGAAGGATCCTCGTGTTCTTCGGATCAAGGAGAGTGACCATTACTGGCTGGCCACTCTCCTTGATCCACGGTACAAGGGTAAGGTTGCGGACCTTATCTTGCCGTCGCAGAGGGAGCAGAGGATGAGACATCTCAGGGAGGCCTTGCAGAAAGGTCTGTGCAACGCGTTCCCAGAAACTGGGAGGTTACAAACTCCTGGTCCTGGACGACGAGTTGCTGAGGCTTCGGTCAGTAGCAGAAGGAGCGGTGGGGAAGGTGGACGTCTGACCGATGCGTTCAGACAATTTTTTAGTCCGCAGCCCCAAGGTATGATCGGTTCCAGCAACCATCGCCAGCGTCTGATATACATGGTGCAGGAATACCTAGGGGCAAGGTCAGACTTGGACACCTTTCCCACCGAAAATCCTCTGGCTTACTGGGTCCTGAGGATGGATCACTGGCCAGAGCTTGCACAGTATGCAATTGAGCTACTGGCCTGTCCTGCATCCAGCGTTCTTTCCGAACACACATTCAGTGCTGCTGGAGGATTTGTCACCGATCATAGGGTGCGCCTGTCCACCGACTCGGTTGATCGACTGACCTTCATAAAAATGAATCAGTCTTGGATCACCACCAGCTACCAGACACCTGAAGCGGATATAACGGAATAATTTATAATGTCACATCCCTTCAAGACTGCCTATGCTGATGCTGAGTGACTGTCCTGTTATGTTCACTGACTATCCTCTTCCTCCTCCTCAATGATCCATGCCACCACACCAGTGCCTAAGGCACAATTTTTCAGCCCCTGTATAACAGGGGCGTGTAATTAAATTTTTTTAAAAAGATGCTTCGCAACAGGTGTGACTGCTGTGCTCAGAGTACAGTATCTGTGAGGGGTTGCAGTGTTGTGGCACCAGCACCAGTGCCTAAGGCACAATTTTTCAGCCCCTGTTGGGGCGTGTAATTACAATTTTTAGGCAATGCTTTGCAACAGGTCTCATTGCTGTGCTCAGAGTACAGTATCTGTGAGGGGTTGCAGTGTTGTGGCACCAGCACCAGTGCCTAAGGCACAATTTTTCAGCCCCTGTATAACAGGGGCGTGTAATTACAATTTTTTAAAAAGATGCTTCGCAACAGGTGTGACTGCTGTGCTCCAAGTACAGTATCTGTGAGGGGTTGCAGTGTTGTGGCACCAGCACCAATGCCTAAGGCACAATTTTTCAGCCCCTGTTTAACAGGGGCGTGTAATTACAAATCTTGATCTAATAGTTCACGGCAGGGCCCATTCCTGCGCCCACCAAGAGTAACTATGAGGGCCTACAGTCTTGTGGCAACACCGTCCACCACCACCACCACCACCAAAGGCCCAATTTTTCTGCCCTGTTCAACAGGTGCATGCAATTACAAATCTTGATCTAATAACTCACAGCAGGGCCCATTCCTGCACCCACCAAGAGTAAATGTGAGGGCTTACAGTCTTGTGGCAACACCGTCCACCACCACCACCACCACCACCAAAGGCCCAATTTTTCTGCCCGGTTCAACAGGTGCATGCAAGTACAAATCTTGATCTATTAACTCACAGCAGGGCCCATTCCTGTGCCCACCAGTCTTGTGGCTACACCAACATCTAATAGGGCAAATTTCTGCAGAGTATATACGGCAGGCCCCTACTTTCAAACATCCAACTTACAAACGACTCCTACTTGCAAACGGCAAGAGAAAACAGGAAGTGAGAGGAAATCTACCCCTAGGAAGGAAAATTCTATCCTGTTAGATTTAATTTGGGAAAAAGGTATCTCCTCTCTACTGATGCTTTATCACCAATCCTTGTTTCAATTAAAACCCCACTTTTCCAAAAACATTTGTCATTGGGACGGAAAGTGAGGTGACATGTTCTGAACAGATGTGCAAAGACAGCAAATGTTACAGGGGTGATAACCCCTCCCTATGTTCTCCAAAAAGCTTAAAAATTGATTTTTTTGGGATGTAGCTACACTTCATAATGTACCTGTTCAGATTCTACTTAAGAACAAACCTACAGTCCATGTCTTGTTTGCACCACCTATATACTGCTGTTCAGAGTATATAGGGTTGTAGGTATAGGGTTTTATTTTGGGTGCGGGGTCCCCCTTAGTATCCATACAAGACCCAAAGGGGCTGGGGTGGGGGGGGGGGGGTGATGGGGTAGCCATGCCATTTTTCTCAAGGATTTTCAGCCATATGGCGGCCAGGACAAGACATGACATTGAAGCCGCAAGTGGTTTTAAATGGCTTCTTTTTTTCCTTTACAAATGTCATTTTGTGCAAGGACAGTTCTAAACACGGGAAACACATGCCACTTCACAGGCATACTTTAGACACCCCCCAGGTACCGTATTTAAAGGAAAATTTCACTTTTTTTTTTTCACTTTATGCATCATTAAAATGACTGCCCCCCGAAAAAACTTTAGTTTTTAAAATTTCTTTTTGCATTGATATATGTCCCCTGGGGCAGGACCCGGGTCCCCAAACCTGTTTTATAACATTAACATGCATATTGGCCGTTGTAATTAGCAATTTTGATTTCGAACGTTCGCGTCCATTATAACGAATAGGGTTCGAAAATTCGCGCGAACTTTCGGTCCGTTCGAAGGTTCTGGTGCGAACCGAACCCGGGGGTGTTCGGCTCATCCCTAGTCAGGAGTCACACTTTTTCCAATTGGGCTCAACAGACAATATGTGTGAATACTGGGTAAATCTTATTTGAAAAAATGTATAAATACAAAAACCACAATTAGACCCATCCACATGCAGTAATGGAATCCTTTATAGCAGCTTAGGTGGTGATGTTTTAAAAAACAAATGCTGGAATATCTAACGTTTAGCACAGAAATACAAGCAAAAAAAATCCGGACAGACATAAATATAATGCACCTAAGTACAAATGTCCCTTTCCAATTTAAAGGGCTGTAGTTCTTTAATCCTGCAACCACTAACATATTGCCCGAGTTTCAGCTTTACATGCCAAGCAAGGTAAGACCCAGGTCTGAATATTGTGAATAGCCATGACAAATTGCTAATACAATTTTCTAAAATCTGAAATGTAAAATTGTGAAATATAATAATAATCTGATTGAGACACCGAGGGAGCACTAATCAATTGCTCTGGTCTGCTCATAGTTTCATGGGCTGGGAGTTTCATTGTTTCCCTCTGTCTCTAGAAGAAGTTTCCAGAGCTTATGGCAGGAAGTTAAAATAACTGGACTGAATATTTATCATGCCCTAGCCAATTCCTAGGAAGGTGGTCTGGGAGGTGGTAAGTAGTCTGGAACACTGGGGAGGGTTCAGAGAGCTTCAGGGGGCTGACGGCCTCTGAGGCATCCTATGAACTGAGTTGTTCTGCATAGTCTCAGTTGTGGCAGGGCTGGAGACCTGGGAAAAATCTGGAGCTGAATGAAGGATTTCTCTACAAGTGGATCAGGTCTGGAGAGAGAGTCTCGCTCATTGGATTGTTTCTGAAGGAAACTGGAAGAAGGCAGCTGTCCTAGGGATTTGTGAGTAAAGACCCTAACTCACCTCCCTTTTGACTGTGCAGAACCCTAAAATTGCACTGGTTACCTATAGCTGTGCAGCCGTGTAGAACTGCCAGATGCCAAAAAGTCTTGCCTCATGGTCTTCAGCTGTGAGGCCTTAGACTGTCCCATATCCACAAGGAGAGGAGTATCTTTTGATCAATGTTACTTAGGGTTTTGGAGTATCCAAGTTGTAGTTGTAGTCCGGACCGTGCTCAAGTTCCTGGTGGCAGTGGGTGGAGACTGGAGAGAACTTGGCAGTGGAGCAGGAAACTACAGCTACCGGTGTTCTGTCAGAATACCGCTACCCATCAGAAAATGTGACTGAAATGACGTTCTGAGCAATTAATGCTTGCTGCACATGTGCCATCCGTTCCAACATGGTCGCTATGCGTTCCAATAGGTTTCCTAATCTGACAGAACACGAAAGCAGCAGCGGACATCTTCTTACACCCAGGCAAGTCTTCAATTTCACCCGTATTTTTGCAGTAAACTCACTTATATACTTGTAGCGGGGTGTTCCCCTTTAATCAGAGACAGGAAATTCCAGAGAGAGGGGAGTCGGGGGGAAGGAATATAAGGAGGGGGCGAGGCCTAGGTCTGTCTCTTTGGACACGGGGAGGCAGAGAGAGAGAGAGACACCTGTGCGGATCTGTGCTGTTCCAGGCCTGAAGCCTGGGGCCTGTGGAGCGAACCAAAGAGCCTTCCACCCCCTTTGCGAGCCTGGGTGGCATCCAGACTCACCTCTTCTGAAGTTATCTGGATCGGGGATCCGATCGCAGAGGCCGCTGTGGACGAGGACCGACACAGCCGGTGGAAGTTCCGGACTGAGGGAAGTGTTCCGGAGTGGTGAGCGAGCGAAAGCTCATCTTTAAACTGTTACTTTTATACTTTGTGCCTACTAGACTTCCGAGGCCTAACACCTCTGGTGAGGGAGAATTACCCCCCCCCTATTGGATTACAAATACATGGATTTAAATACTTCAAGTGCACCACCTTTACAGATCCTGTGCCGGTGAAGATTTGTGTTTCTTCTAAGACTGAGTTTCATGGTTAGGGATCAGGCCTGATCCGTTAGATAGTTATAAGTTAGTTATCACACCACAGGGTGTTTAGGTAACGGTCGCTCCACGTGGCGTTCCGTCCCCTTTCCATTGCTGGTACACACGCACACAGTATTGTGATTTATAACTGCAGGGACCTGCTTATGTGTTGTGAACCAAATGTTACATGCATGTTATCCCCTTTTATCTTACCACTAGCAGTAAAGTCAGTTATTATTTACAACATTGTCTATGAGTCTGAGTTATCAATTCACACACCCACATTTAAAGCATAAGTGATTGTTTATGTGAAATTGCTGTGGGTTAACTGTGCCAGAGCGGGTAGAGCAGATTGCCGGGGGGTTGAGGAAGCTGTACTCAGGGCCCAAAATCAAAACTTGCGGCTCTCTTAAGTTGAGGGTATCGCTACACGTGGGGGCTCGTACATCCGGGATTACTGAGACAGCGGTGAAACCGCCAGAAGCTACCGGCATGGACGCGATAGAGGTGGGACAGTGGTACAAGAGATGGGGCGTAGACCCAGCCAGGACGGCAGTTATAGAACTCCCGGGGATATGGCAGACACAAGCAATGATACAACTCATAATGTCCCTATCACCGATTCACAAACCATGGGTGATAGACGTGAAAACTAATGGGGGACTTTCACATGTCTTACTGGAATGGCAGGCAGAAATTCCTGAACAGTTTAGAGGCAACAGCATACAAGATGAGGACGATCAGGTCTATCATTTGCTGCATGCGCTGCCGCGCACAAGAGACAGCCCTCAGACAAAAATAACACTGTCACCGCAGCCATCTTCCCCGTCATCCCCACAGAAGGACACAAAGAGTCCCAGGACAAGCCCAGGCACCCTTAGTGCAGAATTATGCGCTGTTCTGGGGGAGATTGTAGCTCAGTGCAAGAAAGAGCCCACAGATTACCCGATGTCGGGGTACAGGAAACTCCGGATGTTTTCAGGGAGGAAACCAGTACCCTTGGAAGAAGAGGGATTTGAGGAGTGGCTAGACAGCGCAACTCAGGCACTAGAGGAATGGGAAGTTCCGGACCGCAGAAAGAAACAGAGGGTTGTGGAAAGTTTGAAAGGGCCTGCTCTAGAGGCCGTACGCAACCTGAAGATGAGCAAGGCAGATTGTACTGCACAAGAGTGCCTCGATGTGTTACAGAATGTGTTTGGTGGGACAGAGAAAGTCACGGAGCTTGCTTATCAGCTGGAGCATTGCTACCAGAAGGAAGGTGAGAAACTATCAGACTATATGGGACGCCTGGACAAAATACTGCATAGGATGATCCTAAAGAAGGGGATCAGCCCAGGGAAAGTAGATGAGGCCCGTGCTCAACAGGTAGTGAGGGGAGCTCAACCCATGGATCCAATTGCATGGACACTGCGTGCCCGGCAGGATGGGAAGAATCTGGAGTACCCTGACCTCATCCGAATGATTAGAGAGGAAGAGGCTATATTGGAAGAAAAAAAAAAAGAACGCCTGATAGAGCCCGTCAAACAGCCGGTAGCTATAGTTACACCGGCCATGACTCCCGATAGGGGAGCGGAGGTGGACACTTTGAAGTTGCAGATGTCCCAGATGATGGAGATGATGACTGCTATAATGGCGAAAGGTCAAGGTGGAGCAGAGAAACCAAGCCCCAGAAAGGAGTTGTTCCCAGATACGTCAATACCGAGTCCCACTCGGGACCGAGAAGAGATGTTATGCTACAACTGCGGAGGCAGTGGCCACTTTGCCAGTAGGTGTTCCAGTCCTAAAAAGAAGAAAATGGATAATCGCCAGCCGGCGGGAAACGCCAGAGGGCCCCGGTGAGGGAGTCAACCGGGTGCCCATCTCTTTCAGTGAGCTCCAAACTGAATAGAAGGAAGAGAGAGAACAAAACTCCTCAGAAGGAATCTAGGGTCTCTCAACCAAGATACATACCAGAGAGAGGGGACAAGACCCCTCAGAAGAAATTTAGCACTCCCAAGAAGGAATGCCTACAACCAAGAGACAATAACATCCCTTAGCGGGTTTGTACTCCCATTAGGGTGGGGAAGGTCAATGCATACCGGGCTCAAGAGAGAATAAAGTCAAAAACAAACTGGATGAAGACAAGTCCTCAGAAGAAAGTGACCTCAACCCGGCCGTACCCAGAAGAATTGGTCGGCCCGTCCCCCACTGTATCTATCCAGGTAGAAGAAGTATATACGAAGGCCCTCCTGGACACTGGAGCTCAAGTGACTTTGTTGTACAGAGACTTCTACGATAGGCACTTAAGCCATTTGCCTATACAGAAGATAGAAGAGCTGGAGATATGGGGCCTGGGAACGCAGAGGTTCCCCTATGATGGTTATCTGCCCATAAAGCTGACATTCGACCCCTCTGTGGCTGGGAAGACAGAAGTGTTCGACACCCTGGCAGTTGTGTGTCCTAGACCACCCGGGGCCAGCAAGATGTCCCTCATCATAGGCACCAATACGGATCTAGTGAGAAGACTTCTGACGCCCCTGGTGAAGATGAGGAGCCATCAAGATCCAAACATCCATCCCATGCTGAAGACAGCCTACCAACGGTTAGTGTTGGAGCAGAAGACCCCAGGAGAGGGGATAGGGAAGGTGTGGAGACTGGGGAGAGAAGGAGTGGTGCTGCAGCCCGGACAGGTGGCTTGCCTCAAGGCCACTGTGAAGCTCACCTGGGAGCAGCCTGGCCCCTTTGTCATGCTGGAATCCGACCCAAGGGAAGATCACTCAGGCCTGGAAGTGATACCGGAAGTGATTCCAATCAAGGCCTTGAAGAAAGCCAGGGGAAGAGTCCTGGTGAGTGTAAGGAACTCTACAGGAAGGGCCATAGAGGTACCTGCCCGGATGTTGCTGGGACAGGTGAGTCCTGCTGTCCCAGTCAGCTGGTCAGAAGTGAAGCAAGCGGGTGAATAAGAAGATGTTTGGGAAAAACTTTCCATTGAGAACCCGAACTTGCCTGGGGCCTGGAAGGAGAGAGCCAAGGCCCAGCTGACTAGATGGGAGAAGATTTTCTCAAAAGATGAATTCGATGTGGGGCGTGCGAGGAGTGCTACCCACCGCATCCGCCTGCAAGAAGACAAACCGTTCAGGGAGAGAGTCAGGCGGGTTCCGCTGGCAGATCTGGAGGATCTGAGAGAACAGCTTGCAGAACTGAAAAGGACTGGGGTGATTCGAGAGTCCAGAAGCCCTTATGCCTCTCCAATAGTGGTGGTCAGGAAGAAGAATGGGTCGCTGAGGCTCTGCATTGACTACAGAACTCTCAACAGGAGGACCACCCCTGATCAGTACACCACGCCAAGGATAGAGGACGCCTTACAGAGTTTGTCTGGAGCTAAGTGCTTCAGCGTGATGGACCTCAAGAGCGGGTACTATCAAATTCCCATGCACCCAGAGGATAAAGAAAAGACCGCTTTCATAACTCCTGTGGGGTTCTTTGAGTTTAATAGAATGCCTCAGGGCCTATCTGGGGCCCCAGCTACTTTTCAACGTCTCATGGAGAAGACTGTCGGAGATATGAACCTCATAGAAGTCCTTGTGTACCTGGACGATGTCATTGTCTTCGGGAGAACTTTGGAAGAACATGAGGCCCGATTGGAGAAAGTGTTGAGAAGGCTTAGTGAAGAGGGACTAAAGCTTTCCCCCGAGAAGTGTCGGTTCTACCAGTCCTCGGTGAACTATCTGGGACACATAGTGTCTGAAAAGGGGGTGGCCACTGATCCTGAGAAGTTGGAGGCAGTTACCTCCTGGCCAAGACCCACAACAGTCACTGAACTTAGATCTTTCCTGGGCTTCTGCTCCTACTATAGGAGGTTTGTGGATGGGTTTGCCCGTATTGCCAAGCCCCTAAATGAACTGCTCAAGACTGAAGGGGAAGAGGATGGCCAGGGACCCAGAAGACCCGGGGAGTCGGTTCAAGATCAGTGGACCCCCAGGTGTGAAGAGGCCTTCAGAACCCTGAAGAGGAGCCTCACCACAGCCCCAGTATTGGCCTATGCTGATCCCACCAGACCATACGAGTTACATGTTGATGCTAGTCATGAAGGCCTCGGTGGAGTGCTCTACCAAGAGTATGAAGAGCAACTGCGACCAGTGGCCTATGTGAGTCGGAGTCTGACCCCCTCGGAGAAGAACTACCCCACTCATAAGTTGGAGTTCTTGGCCCTCAAATGGGCAGTGGTGGACAAACTAAGAGACTACCTCTATGGGGCAGAGTTTACAGTAAAAACAGATAACAACCCTCTGACTTACCTATTCACCACTGCCAAGTTGGATGCCACAGGACACAGGTGGCTGGCTGCATTATCTGGGTTCAACTTCAGTCTTAAATACAGACCAGGGACTGGAAATAGGGATGCAGATGCCCTGTCCCGAAGATCTCATACCATGGCTGATGACTGGGAGGACTGGACTCAGGTAGCACCGGAGGGAGTGCGAGCCCTTTGTCAGGGGGCTGAATTTCAAGCCAGAGGGGGCTCCAGAGCCGAGGAGATAGGAGTTACCACAGTGGGAGTCCCAAAACACTACTGCGGGGTGACTCAACTTGAAGAGGAATGCTTACCGAAGCTGTCTAAGAAGGAACTGAGGTGCGACCAATTGGAAGACCCCATGGGGAGATTGGTCTTTGAAGCATTGGAAAACGAGAGTCCAGAGAAACTTCGACATCACCCCTCCAAGGAGGCTCGTCTGCTAAGGAGAGAGTTAGACAGGCTACAGGTCCATCAGGGAGTGGTCTACCGAAGGGGCCCCTCTGATGGCTCCGAGGATAAATGGCAGTTGTTTCTCCCAGAGAAGCACCGAGAGACTGTGCTGGTTGCCTTACATGACCAGCATGGTCACCTGGGAGCTGAAAGAACCTTCCAACTTGTCAGAAGCCGGTTCTATTGGCCCTGTATGAGGGCTGAAGTGGAGGAATATTGCCACTCCTGTGCACGATGCATCCAGAGGAAGACTCTACCCCATCAAGCTTCCCCAATGGGCCACCTACAGAGTCAAGGCCCAATGGATCTGGTATGCATTGACTTTCTCTGCCTCGAACCCGATTTGAGTGGATTGGGAAATGTTCTGGTGGTAACCGATCATTTCACCCGTTATGCACAGGCGTTCCCCACCAGAGACCAGAAGGCTTCCACTGTAGCTAAGGTGCTTCTAGAAAAATACTTTGTCCACTATGGATTACCACAGAGAATCCACTCCGACCAAGGAAGGGACTTTGAGAGTCGCCTGATCCGGAACCTACTGGACTCCCTGGGAGTGGAAAAGACCAGGACTACCCCTTATCATCCACAAGGAGATGCTCAGCCTGAGAGGTTTAACCGGACTTTGCTAAACATGCTTGGGACTCTGGAGACAGAGAAGAAGCAGCATTGGAGTCAACACATATCCACTTTGGTGCATGCCTACAATTGCACCACCAGTGATGTGACGGGTTACTCTCCCTATCGCCTCATGTTTGGGAGAGAAGCAAGATTGCCAGTGGATCTGGCCTTTGGCATTTCTCTAGACTATACCTCTGCTACCTCCCACAAAGGATATGTAGACAGACTTAGGTATAATTTGAAAGCGGCCTATGAACAAGCCCAAGCGGCCTCAGACCAGAGAGGGGCCCGAAATAAAAGGAATTATGATTTGAAGGTTCGAGTGCAAGACCTGCAGCCTGGAGACCGTGTTCTGCTACGCAACCTAGGGATCCCAGGGAAACACAAACTTGCTGATAGGTGGAGGTCTGAGCCTTACGTTATTTGTAGGAAACTCCCTGGACTACCGGTGTACAAGTTAAAGCCAGAGGGGAGAGTGGGACCCTTGAAGACCTGGCACAGAAACCACTTACTCCCGCTTAAAGAAGCAGTCAGGATACCTCCAGTGAGGAACCTACCGGAATCTGTTTCCATCTTGGATACTCCCAGACCCAACACTCGGTCTCAGACCTCTCGATCTGGAGGGGGACAGGTTTCTCAACCAAGTGAAGATGGGAGAGGAGAACTGGAGTGGCTATGGCCTTCCCCAACCCCGGAAAATCCCACCATAGACCTTCCACCCACTGAGGATATGCAGGATGGGACCCTGAACCCAGAAGCTACAGAGTTCATTCCATCCAGTGGCGTGCCTGAATGCTGGGAAGATATTCCGGGCCTGTACTCAGATGAAGAAGAGACAGAGGCCCCAGAACCAGTGACGATGTCAGAGAGTGTTCCTGAAACAAAGCCTGTGGCACCCAAGCCTGAAGTCCCAAGGGAGCAGAGAGCTCGCAGAGTCGTGAGACCTCCCATGAAGTTAACCTACCCTCAATTGGGAAAGAGCTCAGAGGACTCTGTTACCACCGCTAGAAGAAGTACCGAGTGCTCCAATCCTTCCACTGTTCATTTGGTGGAGGGCAACCCCAGCTCACCCTCTGGCACAGTTAGGCAGGCCACTCATGCCAGTGTGACCTGTGGGACAGGGAATCCCACCTCTGAGTTTTGGTGGCAATTCCCTGTACCAACATCATACTCCGCACTCTCTAAAATGGTTCAGGAATTTTGTTGAAATGTTTATCTTTGGGGACCAAAGAGTTTTAGTGGGGGGAGTGTGTAGCGGGGTGTTCCCCTTTAATCAGAGACAGGAAATTCCAGAGAGAGGGGAGTCGGGGGGAAGGAATATAAGGAGGGGGCGAGGCCTAGGTCTGTCTCTTTGGACACGGGGAGGCAGAGAGAGAGAGAGACACCTGTGCGGATCTGTGCTGTTCCAGGCCTGAAGCCTGGGGCCTGTGGAGCGAACCAAAGAGCCTTCCACCCCCTTTGCGAGCCTGGGTGGCATCCAGACTCATCTCTTCTGAAGTTATCTGGATCGGGGATCCGATCGCAGAGGCCGCTGTGGACGAGGACCGACACAGCCGGTGGAAGTTCCGGACTGAGGGAAGTGTTCCGGAGTGGTGAGCGAGCGAAAGCTCATCTTTAAACTGTTACTTTTATACTTTGTGCCTACTAGACTTCCGAGGCCTAACACCTCTGGTGAGGGAGAATTACCCCCCCCCCCCCCTATTGGATTACAAATACATGGATTTAAATACTTCAAGTGCACCACCTTTACAGATCCTGTGCCGGTGAAGATTTGTGTTTCTTCTAAGACTGAGTTTCATGGTTAGGGATCAGGCCTGATCCGTTAGATAGTTATAAGTTAGTTATCACACCACAGGGTGTTTAGGTAACGGTCGCTCCACATGGCGTTCCGTCCCCTTTCCATTGCTGGTACACACGCACACAGTATTGTGATTTATAACTGCAGGGACCTGCTTATGTGTTGTGAACCAAATGTTACATGCATGTTATCCCCTTTTATCTTACCACTAGCAGTAAAGTCAGTTATTATTTACAACATTGTCTATGAGTCTGAGTTATCAATTCACACACCCACATTTAAAGCATAAGTGATTGTTTATGTGAAATTGCTGTGGGTTAACTGTGCCAGAGCGGGTAGAGCAGATTGCCGGGGGGTTGAGGAAGCTGTACTCAGGGCCCAAAATCAAAACTTGCGGCTCTCTTAAGTTGAGGGTATCGCTACATACTCAAATACAGTATTTTTAAATCTGTAGCACTGTGTGGATGTTGCATTTGAAAAGAAGTGACAAGCCTGCAGTCAGAAGGTGGCAGCAGACATCTTGGTAGACCCCGCACTGCTCAGCGCCAAACTGATAGTCATTTGACGCTGAGGGACATTTTTCGACAGTGAAACAGTCTATTTCAGTAGATAAGATGAGTTAACTACTAAAATAAGTGCGAAATTCAAGACTTGCCTGGGTGTAACAAGATGTCCACTGCCGCCTTTGCGTTCTGTCAGATTAGGAAACCTATTGAAACACATAGCGGCCATGTAGGAAAGCATAGCGCATGTGCGATAAGAAATTTTGTTCGCAATGTCACTTCCGTTGCATTTTCTGATGGGTAGCGGTATTCTGATAGAACACTGGAGACCGAGTCTTTAGAGGCAGACAGAGGCAGGGCATGCAGCACGTCAGGGGACAGGTCACACATGTCACGTGACTGGCTCAGGCTGGGCGCTGGCTGGCTACAACAGTGCAACTTGACGTTTTCAGAGTCAAGACAGAGAGAAGAACTAACTGACTGAGAGGCAATGAGAGCAGCTTACTTTCAGTGAGAGCTGGCTGCAGCTTACTTTTCCACTACAACTCCCAGAGTCTTTGGACTGGAGGCAGGCAGAGGCAGGGTGTGCCAGCCTGCCAGGTGACGCACATGACTGGCTCAGACTGGGCGCTGGCTGCCTGCAACTTGAAGTGGTCATCACCCCCCCAGGAGACCGTGCAATGACCTGCTGAGCTGCCATCGGCATCGCTGAGGTGAGAGACCCTGACACCCCCAGCTGACCCCCACATCCCATCTCCCCCCATACACCCCATTTACCCTGCCCCAGTGCCCTTCCCACCCAGTAACCTCAAAATAGGAAATAGCCCTCAACACTGTCTGGCTGTCAGGTCCTGTGCTCACCATGGCCTGTTGGTCCTGCTGGCCATGGCATGGTTACCAACATTATCAAAACATTTATAGGGACACTTTTTTGTCTGTAGTTATAAACAGGGGGCGGATCCTTCGTTTGTAGGCGTTGCGCAGCGGAGGGGTCAAAAATGTGGCACGCTGAAAATGGGTGTCGTTTAAACTAAATAGTGGCTTAAATGGGGTGTGGTTAGAGTTTGAGATGAACGAGGGATCAAGGTTCCTAAGAATTTTCATCTGGCCCAAATCCTTCCCAATGAACCAAATACTGTAATTGGTTCCTAAAGGTCCTGGAATCAAGATTTTTTTCAAACATAAATTCTTCTTCACCATGTACCTCAACAGATGGAGGAGGTGAATGAATTCTTCCCGAAAAAGGATTTTCATGAAATGGTTTGAGTAGCGACACGTGAAAGACAGCGTGAATCGTCATACTGTCAGAACGTTTTAAAGGAGCACTATACCTTTTTTTTTTTTTTGCTTAAAAATAACAAACATGTTATACTTACCTCCACTGTGCAGCTCGTTTTGCACACAGTGGCCCCGATCCTGGTCTTCTGGGGTCCCTCGGCGGCTGTCTTGGCTCCTCCCCGCAAGGACTCCACACCTTAATGCGAGTGAGCTCGCATGGTGTGGAGTGATTGCGGGCGCGCTCCCGTGATACAGCGGCGGCCATAGCCGCCGACTGTATCACTCGGCCCCGCCCCCCGGCGTGCCGCGTCATTGGATGTGATTGACAGCAGCGCCAGCCAATGGCTGCGCTGCTTTCAATCTATCCAGTGTAGCCAATCGGCGGCCAGGCAGAAAAACGAAGAGGATGACGGGGACGAGCATGGGACTTTCGAGGGGCCAGGTAAGAAAAACGGGGGCTCGGGGGGGGGCGGTATTGTCGAATGTTTTTTCACCTTAATGCATAGGATGCATTAAGGTGAAAAAACATGTAACTTTACTACTCCTTTAAGCGAAAGGTGATTGGGTTGATTTGAGCAGAGATCTGAAAAGGTTCCACAAATTTTAGTACCAGCCATGGCCTGATCTAGGGGGGTGCTGGGGAGGGCTGTGCCCCCCCGTCCTGCCTTCACCCCGGGACACTGTGCCCAGCCTCTACTTTTCCCAGAGCCGTGACAAAGAAGGTGAAGTGAACAGGGGCAGGGGTGCATTAAGAGCTCCAGCAACTTCCTCCTTAATTGTGGAATTAAAGGAAATCTTGTCCTCTGATAACAGAACTTATGGTGCTACTCCACTCTTTAATGAACGTTCACTGCACAGTGACAGTCAGCCCATCCGTAAATAAAGCTGAGCTGGAATGTGCAGTGATTATTAATGCCTGCTTGCCAGACCTGTCACTATAGAGTGGAGGTGCAAATACGCAATCAGCTCTGCAGTAAACAAGGCTGTGTGCACTTAAAGTTCTGTTACCAGGGGAAAAACGGTACTTTAATTTAACCCTTCACTTCTGTGCAATTGTTTGCTTGGCTACTTTTAGGCAAGCTATACGTTATGCAATTTTCTTTCCATCAATCACGGGTTGCAAACAAACTGAAAAGAAAAAAATCAATTGCAGCCACTGTGCCCATCAAACGCAGCTACTGTGCCCATCAATTGCCATGACTGTGCCCATCAAACGCAGCCACTGTGCCCATCAAACGCAGCCACTGTGCCCATCAAACGCAGCCACTGTGCCCATCAGTGTGCATCCCCTGCCCGCCCGGGACTTACCTGTATCGGTGGGGCAGCGTGTCACGGCAGCGGTGTCCTCCACGCTCCTCGATGTCTTCTCCCGACCTCTCTTCCCATCCCCTGCTATGATTGGACGCCTGATAGGCGTCCAATCACAGCGCCTGTCATTTCAGCCAATCAGGTGACAGGTAACAGACCCAAGCATCTGATTGGCGGAGAGGCGGTTCAGTGTTAGGAAAGCAAATATTTATTTGCTTTCCTAACACACAGCTGAGTGAACTGCAAGTACCCAGCATGGCGCTCGCTGTTCACCTTTACGGCTCTAATCAGGTGCTTACAAAAAATACCCTAGAATGCATGAATATATCTATTGGTGATAGAGGGGTGGCAGGAGAGAGGGGGCGGTGCCCGTGCGCCCCTTATAGACACACCGCCACTGACGAGTTGAAAGAAAGAAAATCAGTTGGTTCCCCCATCAACAGATTTAGATTGTTGATGGGGGGGAATCCCTCCCATGGAGCTATTGTATTCTGACAGCGGGAGTTTTCCCAGCTGTCAGAATACAATGATTGTGAAAAAAAACCTACAGGCTTGTAGTACTAAGGGCGATCAATAGATTGACCTAAGTACAACCAGCCTGCCCATACATGGATTGAAATTGGTCCAGTTCCTGCTGAACTTGCCAAATTTTGATCAGTCTATGGCTGGCTTTAGAATCCTATAATTCAAGAGGGGTCCTTAGGACCCTGATGAAAGAAGGAGGGGGACCCTGATGTAAAGGGGGGGCTCTAGGGACCCTGATGTAAGGTGGTGACTCTCAGTCCCTGGTGTAAGGGGGATTATTCCGGGGACCTTGATGTAAGAGGGGGCTCTGCGGACCCTGAAGTAAGGTTGAGGAACCCCAGGGACCCTGTTGTTAGGGGGGTGACTCTGGGGACCCTGATGTAAGGGGGATTACTCTGGGGAGCCTTATGTAAAGGGGATTACTCTGGGGAGCCTGATGTTGGGGGTGGGGGGGTATTCTTGGGACCTTGATGTAACGGGAAGGAGGGGGACTCTGATAGGGGATTCTGATAGGGGATTCTTGATGTAAGGGGCAATCTGATGTGAACAGGTGGGCTGATGCTGCACTCTAGAATGTTTTTATTTTTTTTCCTGACTCCTGCATTCCATAGATTATGTTGTACATTACATAGTCCTGCCCAAAGTGTTCATTGCCCCAAAAGTTGCTGGCTTTAATGAAGTTCTTCTTTAAGGTTGGCTCAGACAGACAAAGTGATCACTTTTTGTGTGCAGAAAAGCATTTGAGACGGAGATTGAAACGTTTACATTTTTAAAATAAAAAAACATCATTGAATAAATGTTGAAAAGTTGCACTTGTTCCAAAGAGCAAAAGACATAACCAAGGGCTCAAAATGCTCATATCTGGTTCTAAAGGCGGTTTTCCATTTGTCTCCTTGACGAATGCGGACAAAGTTATATTCCCTCGTAAATCTAGTTTTGTAAGGATTTTGTCAGAATGGAAAAAACTCTGCTCAACTTCAACACATTTTTTACACCACTTTTATATTGTTTTTGTCATTTTTTCACAGAGGTCCCCCAATTCGGGGTCACCCCATTCAGTTCACACCTGTGTTATTTCATACATTTTGACCCTCTCGGGTGCTGTTTGTGTTGGCTGCTGTCTCCCTGTTACACCCCCTCAGCTCCCAGATGTGACGCCTTTTGGCCGGTCTGTGATTCTCATGGCCACACCACCATTGCGCCGATGTATCTGTAATTCTGTGGGCAAAATATATATATGGGGGGTTTTTCCTATTCTATATCTGCCCACATGTTCCCACAATTCCTTTAGATCATTGAAATATGATTGTCTCTCTTATTTATAGATGATCACTTCAGTTTTGCTCCTGATGAGTGGCTAAAAAAGGCCCCGAAACGCGTAGAGCTAATAACTACCGATATGTGTACATATTCATCAACTTTTTATGGACGTTCCTTTTAACATATTTCACCTTTTTTCATCTCCATTTAGAGATATTTCAGTAGGTCATTAGTCTGTACAAGCATCAACTGCAATGTATGTAAATATGCATCAATTACTCCATGTATTTGTAAATATATGAAATTTCCATGTTGGAATGTTAATTTACTGTGCAATATTTGGTTCGAATGAAATGTAAAAAGTATTGATATATAGCAAAATACATAAAATTTTAATATGAAATTATATGACATTGGAACCAATTAAATGCTGTCTTTTATCCAATTTATCTATCTGCGTCCGTGTGTTTCATACAAAGTCCCGCCTCTTGTCCTCCTCTTTAAATAACCCTAAATGTAGTGGTTGCATTGGTTTTCTTTTTTTTGTTTTCCCACCTGGTGATCCAGCCAGCAACACACTTACTGTTTTATGGAGTCTCTATTATGGAAGAAAGAGCAACAGAGAGACCTTTGGACAGCAGTATTGTTATCGGGGACAGGGTAGAGTAAAGCTCACCACACACGTTACAGTCTGATTGTACAATCTCCTTTAGATCTATTAACAACTATGTAGGGCAAGGGCCTATCTGATTGGATATAAAATGATTGATTAGACTAGTTAGGTCCTCATATTACAGTTTTGATAAATCCAAAATTGATTGTACAAAGACTGTATGGTCAGATTGTGTATGGTGACCCTTAGATGCACTAGCAGAGTTAGATGGACTTAACTAACAAATTAAAGCTTAAATCCAGTTGAAAATAGCAAAACATTCAGGGCCATGACAAGGGGTGGGCAGGAGGGGCAGCTACCCTGGGCACTGTGGTATCTTGTGAGGCAGAGAGGAGGGGGGCACCACAAGAAGATTGGGGAGAAAGGAATTTGTGTCGGAAGGTGGAATTTGGGCGGTGGTAAGGGGTGTAGAAAAAAAGAGGGGGATTGGGACTTTAAATGAGGTATGCATGAGAAGACTCAAAGATAAGACAGTGTAATATGGATGCGTTTATTTATCTAAAACACATAGCAGAGCATACGATTTCAAATGTGTACATAGTAGTAAACATACATGGCAATGAGCATATAAAAAAAGCATGATGCAAAAACCATAAACATTGTATAACAACTTATTCCTCGCATTATTAAAAAAAAAAAAAATGGTAAGGGGTGGGTATTGCTAGCATGGCCGTCTTTTCCATTGGGCACGCTGGGCAGTTGCCCGGGGGCCACACTTGCCTGGGGGGCCCCACCGGCTGCCCAGCGACTTCAGTAAAAAATGGTGGAGAGCGGCGGGTCAGAACTGTGCATGCGCAGTTTGCGGAAATCGCAGAGAAGATCTGATCCTCCACGAGTGCTGCCTCTGTCTGTCCGCCGATGATGACTTCAGCCACACCGCCGGCTCCGCCCGCAGCCCGCCAGATTAAAAAAAAAAGCAGGAGGAGCTGAGGGTGGATGGACGGAGCAGAGTGGTGACTCGTGGAGTGGACAGAGCAGAGAGCACAGCAGGCTTGAAGCAGAGTGCGGCGGAGTCGGACCCCTGTCAGCAGTGTCGGTTTTCGTGAGCCTGTAACCTGCCCAGCCACCAGCCAGTACAGACATGGAGTGCCCTGGTCGGTGTCGTACGGTGAGTGGCTGTCTGGCTGACTGTGCAGCTTGCACAAAGAGATCGGGGGGTGGTCTGCTGCTCAGTTTTCTGCTAAGTTTGCTGTGCTCACTCGAGTGGGGGGGAGATAGACAGTGACCCAGTCAGTCTCAGAGAGAAAAGGCCAGGGGGAGTATATGAGAGTGACTGAAGTATGGTGGTAAATTTAATATGAAGGGGAACAGAGGAGGAAACTACCATGTCCGCCAGCCTCTGACCATCTCCTGTAGCATGTCCACCAGCCTCTGACCATCTCCTGTAGCATGTCCACCAGCCTCTGACCATCTCCTGTAGCATGTCCACCAGCCACTGACCATCTCCTGTAGCATGTCCACCAGCCTCTGACCATCTCCTGTAGCATGTCCACCAGCCTCTGACCATCTCCTGTAGCATGTCCACCAGCCTCTGACCATCTCCTGTAGCATGTCCACCAGCCTCTGACCATCTCCTGTAGCATGTCCACCAGCCTCTGACCATCTCTTGTAGCATGTCCACCAGCCACTGACTATCTCCTGTAGCATGTCCACCAGCCTCTGACCATCTCCTGTAGCATGTTCGCCAGCCTCTGACCATCTCCTGTAGCATTTTTGCCAGCCTCTGACCATCTCCTGTAGCATGTCCGCCTGCCTCTGACCATCTCCTGTAGCATTTTCACCAGCCTCTGACCATCTCCTGTAGCCTGTCCGCCAGCCTCTGACCATCTGCTGTAGCATGTCCACCAGCCTCTGACCATCTCCTGTAGCATTTTGAAAAAATACCTGTCACCTATGTTTCATAGGCACCACATCCCTTAATGTAAGAACAACAAGAGGATTTGGAAATAATGGGACTTTTAAGGTGCATGAACCACACAGTTAATTATCCAAAAATATAAATTTTACTTACAGAGAGTAGGAAAATATAAAATGTAAAAACCATCATATGAAATACAGTTACAGATAAGCATAAAGACAAATTTCTCTACATGTTTCGCCATATAGTTTGGCTTCTTCAGGAGTTTTTGTCGAGCAAATACTGAAACGGAAAAAAGGGGGAATATGAACACATAATGTTTAAACACAGTTACAATACAGGTGAAAACAAAAATATACACAGATTTTTTTTTAAATGACTGGAAAAACAATGTCATAATACAAAGGCTCGTATATCAACAACAATAAAGAAAAAAAGAAAAAAATATATAAATATAAAAAATTAAAATGGATAAGGAATATCAAAGTTAATTAAATCATTACCTGTAAATTAATGATGAAAAAACCTAAAAAAGGGGCTTTTAATTGATAAGCCAACCTCAGGAGGAGCACCTTAGAACAAGGGGTCATACGGTGTATCATAGAGGGGGGAATATTGGCAAAAAAAACAAAAGGAGGATGCTAGCAGAGAGGCAGAGGGCCATCTGGGGAGGCAAAAAAGAAAATCAATTAAGAGAGAAAAAGGGGGCAAAAAAAGGGAAAACATTGACAGCAAATATATTGGAATATATAAAAAGAAATATATATTCACAAAGGAATCCACAATCTTTACCTAGAAACAGCTGCATTGAAAATCAGGCGTCAAATTGGAGACAAAAATTTCTCCAAATTTACATGTGCAGTGTCCACTCTAAAAAGAAAAGACACATGATGGAAAAAACTTTCAAGGAGATATTAAAAATCTAACAAACAGGAAAACCCCATGAATCAAAGTCATAAGGTCAATACCTGGTCAATTGAGCTGAAAAGTGAGATGCGCCCACAATATAGAGGCATCCCAAACCGTTGAGGCATCAAATAAGAAACCAATCAATCTGCAATCTAAAAGGCAAATAAATACACCATAAGGTACAGACCTAAGACGCCACCAAGGGGATTCGGGATAAAACCAAAGAAATATTGAATAAAATACCTTTAACTCACATTGAGACAGTCCTCTCCTCAGGATATCAGCCATGCCACGAACAAACAAAAGCTGCATGTCCTGATATATACCCACCTCCACCGTCCCATTGGACGCACAATGGCGCCAAATCAATGGGCGGAGCGGGCGCGTCATTTCCGACGTCGGTTGCCGCCAGATGTCAAAACCAGAAGTGACGAATCTCTCATCCGATAACCGGAAATGACCAAAAAGGCGCCAGCCCACTCGTCGGAACTGACAGGAAGTCAATCCGATCAACAGGATCTGACGCACAAATGGACAGACCCGGAAAGGGCAAAACTGACCGGCAAGTATAGAAAAGGAGGCCAACTTCCTTTTAGATCGAAAACAGAATCGAAACAAGGGAGCCAGACTGAATAAAGGCAGGAGGGCCTAGGAATAGGCCATCATCTAGACAAAAGGGGAAACTTGGTCGGACGGCGCCAAAGACATGTATTGCAATCCACCACGTGATGTAACTCTCCCCTTAGGGGTTCACACTCACCAGAAACACATAACAAATATGCCTTGTATGTAAAAGTGGGTACATCCGTTAATCTGTTTTGGCTTGTCACTTCTTATCAGGGTCCACAAATGGAATGGGCTCCACAGCAGGTCATAAAATAACAGAAAAATGACAGCAAATAGCGTAATCCTGTTTATTCATAGAACTGATTCCCATACATTAGGAGACCCCCCCCCCCCACCGCCCATCTCCTGAATCGGAAGTGTCTGCAGGATCTACACAAGCTCCGAGCGATGGCCATATACGGTGATAGCGCCCTCTGGGGCCACTCAATGCTTTTTTTTTACTGCACTATTGTACGTAGTTAGTTAAAGGGGTCTCCTAATGTATGGGAATCAGTTCTATAAATAAACAGGATTACGCTATTTGCTGTAATTTTTCTGTTATTTTATGACCTGCTGTGGAGCCCATTCCATTTGTGGACCCTGATAAGAAGTGACAAGCCAAAACAGATTAACGGATGTACCCACTTTTACATACAAGGCATATTTGTTATGTGTTTCTGGTGAGTGTGAACCCCTAAGGGGAGAGTTACATCACGTGGTGGATTGCAATACATGTCTTTGGTGAAGGAAGGTGCTCACATGGACAATTGTTGATACTCACTATCTTTTTTCTGGACTGACTTTGTCACAAACCTACGTCTTGGACTTTACTGGTGGCTTGACCACGAGTCTTATTTGAGTCTTTTAATTTTTAGCGCTGTTTGGTGTAATTTAATAATCCAGCTTATTGCTTTGTTTATTGTTTACCTCATTTTCATATATTTCAATATATTTGCTGTCAATGTTTTCCCTTTTTTTGCCCCCTTTTTCTCTCTTAATTGATTTTCTTTTTTGCCTCCCCAGATGGCCCTCTGCCTCTCTGCTAGCATCCTCCTTTTGTTTTTTTTGCCAATATTCCCCCCTCTATGATACACCGTATGACCCCTTGTTCTAAGGTGCTCCTCCTGAGGTTGGCTTATCAATTAAAAGCCCCCTTTTTTAGGCTTTTCCATCATTAATTTACAGGTAATGATTTAATAACTTTGATATTCCTTATCCATTTTCATTTTTTATATTTATTTATTTTTTCTTTTTTTCTTTATTGTTGTTGATATACGAGCCTTTGTATTATGACATAGTTTTTCCAGTCATTTAAAAAAAAAAAAAAATCTGTGTAAATTTTTGTTTTCACCTGTATTGTAACTGTGTTTAAACATTATGTGTTCATATTCCCCCTTTTTTCCGTTTCAGTATTTGCTCGACAAAAACTCCTAAAGAAGCCAAACTATATGGCGAAACATGTAGAGAAATTTGTCTTTATGCTTATCTGAAACTGTATTTCATATGATGGTTTTTACATTTTATATTTTCCTACTCTCTGTAAGTAAAATTTATGTTTTTTGATAATTAACTGTGTGGTTCATGCACCTTAAAAGTCCCATTATTTCCAAATCCTCTTGGTGTTCTTACATTAAGGGATGTGGTGCCTATGAAACATAGGTGACAGGTATTTTTTCAAAATTCTCCTTTGGATCAAATCGGGTGCAAAACACCCTTAACTCTTTACCTGCCACCTCTATGTCATTTGTTGTTGATTATTGTGTTTAATTGATAACCTCTGAAGATTAATTTCTTCACATTTTTCTTATTTTTGTTGTGCAGAATCTTTTTTCAATCAGCATGGCTACCTATAGAGGGTCGGCATTTGATGGCCTCATGACCAAAATCCATCAAGCTCAGGGGTCTACATTTGGTGGGATCACCCTCGATCGTTTTTTCAATAGTCTTCAAAGATTATTGGAAAAAAAAGCTCGCATTTTTTGGAATCACAGGTATTTCTTGAAATATTTAGAGGATAAAATTGTACCTTGGGAATTGCGCATACAGATCTTTCCCAATATATTTAAAGTAGAGACAGAGTTTAAAACAGACTGGGAATCAAATCTACAGTCTTGTTCATTCAAAATGATGGAGGCTCTTTGCCAAAATTATGTAAAAGATCTAGAGGTAGTGAACAATGATATTGAAAATTTGTACACGGAAAACCCTAATTTAACAACTGATGAAACTTTCTCTGATAGGGAGGTCCTCTTGGAGAAATATTTGGAATCTTTTGTTGCCAATATCCTCAAAACCAAGGACAAAAAATACTACCGGGACCGTTTAGCATACAAATCAAATACTGCTTATCGATGGACCACGGATAATCAATGGAGGAAATCTAAATCCTCTGCTCGAAAACAAACTAATACTAATCAAGATGCCACTGATTCAGATGAATCCTCTTTATCTTCTCCTTCCCTACCAGGCACAGCCTCAAATACATCAGCAAGTTCTTTTAAAAGAAAGACCGATCGAGTGCCCTCGACTATGTCTGTCATCTCTGATCATCTCCTGTACTATGTCTGCAATCCCTGACCATCTCCTGTACTATGTCTGCAGCCTCTGGTCATCTCCTGTACTATGTCTGCAGCCTCTGGTCATCTCCTGTACTATGTCTGCAGCCTCTGACCATTTCCTGTACTATGTCTGCAGCCTCTGGTCATCTCCTGTACTATGTCTGCAGCCTCTGGTCATCTCCTGTACTATGTCTGCAATCTCTGATCATCTCCTGTACTATGTCTGCAGCCTCTGATCATCTCCTGTACTATGTCTGCAGCCTCTGATCATCTCCTGTACTATGTCTGCAGCCTCTGGTCATCTCCTGTACTATGTCTGCAGCCTCTGGTCATCTCCTGTACTATGTCTGCAATCTCTGATCATCTCCTGTACTATGTCTGCAGCCTCTGATCATCTCCTGTACTATGTCTGCAGCCTCTGATCATCTCCTGTACTATGTCTGCAGCCTCTGGTCATCTCCTGTACTATGTCTGCAGCCTCTGGTCATCTCCTGTACTATGTCTGCAATCTCTGATCATCTCCTGTACTATGTCTGCAGCCTCTGATCATCTCCTGTACTATGTCTGCAGCCTCTGATCATCTCCTGTACTATGTCTGCAGCCTCTGGTCATCTCCTGTACTATGTCTGCAGCCTCTGGTCATCTCCTGTACTATGTCTGCAATCTCTGATCATCTCCTGTACTATGTCTGCAGCCTCTGATCATCTCCTGTACTATGTCTGCAGCCTCTGATCATCTCCTGTACTATGTCTGCAGCCTCTGGTCATCTCCTGTACTATGTCTGCAGCCTCTGGTCATCTCCTGTACTATGTCTGCAGCCTCTGACCATTTCCTGTACTATGTCTGCAGCCTCTGGTCATCTCCTGTACTATGTCTGCAGCCTCTGGTCATCTCCTGTACTATGTCTGCAGCCTCTGGTCATCTCCTGTACTATGTCTGCAGCCTCTGGTCATCTCCTGTACTATGTCTGCAATCTCTGATCATCTCCTGTACTATGTCTGCAATCTCTGATCATCTCCTGTACTATGTCTGCAGCCTCTGATCATCTCCTGTACTATGTCTGCAGCCTCTGATCATCTCCTGTACTATGTCTGCAGCCTCTGGTCATCTCCTGTACTATGTCTGCAGCCTCTGACCATTTCCTGTACTATGTCTGCAGCCTCTGGTCATCTCCTGTACTATGTCTGCAGCCTCTGGTCATCTCCTGTACTATGTCTGCAGCCTCTGATCATCTCCTGTACTATGTCTGCAGCCTCTGGTCATCTCCTGTACTATGTCTGCAATCTCTGATCATCTCCTGTACTATGTCTGCAGCCTCTGATCATCTCCTGTACTATGTCTGCAGCCTCTGATCATCTCCTGTACTATGTCTGCAGCCTATGATCATCTCCTGTACTATGTCTGCAGCCTCTGATCATCTCCTGTACTATGTCTGCAGCCTCTGGTCATCTCCTGTACTATGTCTGCAGCCTCTGGTCATCTCCTGTACTATGTCTGCAGCCTCTGGTCATCTCCTGTACTATGTCTGCAGCCTCTGGTCATCTCCTGTACTATGTCTGCAATCTCTGATCATCTCCTGTACTATGTCTGCAGCCTCTGATCATCTCCTGTACTATGTCTGCAGCCTCTGATCATCTCCTGTACTATGTCTGCAGCCTATGATCATCTCCTGTACTATGTCTGCAGCCTCTGATCATCTCCTGTACTATGTCTGCAGCCTCTGATCATCTCCTGTACTATGTCTGCAGCCTCTGATCATCTCCTGTACTATGTCTACAGCCTCTGATCATCTTCTCTACTATGTCTGCAGCCTCTGATCATCTCCTGTACTATGTCTGCAGTCTCTGACCATCTCCTTTATCGTGTCTACAGTCTCTGAGAAAGAGTCTGGAGAGGAGTCAAGAGTGGGAGCGCCGCCGGGATGGGGGTCACGGGAGAAGTCAGACATGAGGGAGACTATAGGATAAAACCAGAGCAACCAAGCTGGAGCCATCTGACTGAGCCTTGCATGGTGCACCTGAGAGGAGGTCAGTGACAGCACCGCCAGGCCAGTCTAAGGGCCGGGGGTTGCTGATGCAAGGGGGGAGTGAATACAAAAATGTAAGGGGGCACTGATATGAAGGTTCCCCCTCCTATATTAGTGACCCCCCCTCACCTTAGTGTATTTACTCTACGGAAGGTGGTCTCTGGTCACCAGAGTGCCCCACACTTCAGAGTTCCTGGCATTCCCCTTTACATCAGAGTCTGCAGGATTCCTCCATACAATGCAAGGGGGAACTCATTCTGCGGACCCTGATGTAAGTGGGAACTCTGATTTAAAGAGAGAGCAGTGGACTCTGATATAAGGTGGTCTCTGGTCACCAGAGCCCCCCTTACATCAGCGTTCCCCCTTACATCATGATCTGCAGCGTTCCCCTTTATATAAGAGTTCCCTTTCACTGTAAGGGGGAATCCTGCAGACTCTGATGTAAGAGGAAACTCTGTGCTGGCTGGGTTATAGTAACCTAACCTTCATGTCAATGAAGAAATTAGTTTTTTTTTTACTTTTGTTTAACTTAAACATATTGCTAATAGCTCTAGCTATATGTTTATAGTTTAAATACTGACATTTGCACTGTTTGGCACTGAAAATTGTAATATTTTTTGCAGCGGCAGTAAAAAATGTGGTTCTGCCAGTAAATGTCATGATTTTTGTCAGTAAACAATTCTTGTGCTTGATTGTGTAGACAGGGCCCCAGTGCACTGTATTGCCCGGGGGCCTATAATGCTCTTAAGATGGCACTGAGGGCAAGAATGGGAGGTGGGGTCCTAAGAGTGATGATTTAGGTGGATTTGTGTTGAGAGGGGCAATGGGGGAGTAGATTTGTACCGGGAGGGGGGACTTGCAGTAGGGGGGTGTTAAAAAAGCATGGTTGCGCACCCCCCTACAGTCCCCCCTTAAACAATATGTTAACCCAACATTTCATATTCCTAATATGTTCCTGCTAGATGTACCATCTACTTGTGTGAATAAGTATCCTGTTCTCTTTGTATTGCTTCCTTTGTGTAAAAATAAAAAACACTGGTGTTCCTGCCAGTCCCTCTGGCTTTCCTATTAAAAACTGATCACACTAGGCAGGAGAGCACATCATGGTGAGTTCTCTATCTATGATGGGAACTCAACCTGCTCTCCTCCAATGATCAGACTTGTGCTCACCCCCCCCCCCCCCCCCCCCGATCACTTAGGCTCCTTTCACACTGATCCGCTGCAAAAACAAAGCAGCGATTTTGCAGTGCGGTTTTTAAAGATGTGACATGCTATGTTTTTACAGCATTTTCCATAATGTCAATGGGAAAGGCGCATTTTTGATGTGTTTTTCTTAGCTCCTCAAACATGCTCCAAAAATGCTGCAAGCAGAATTTTTTTCACCGCAATGGAAGCGCACCGCCCCAGTGTGAACACATTCATCGATTTTAAAGGGAAGTGCTTGAAAAAGCTGTTAAAAAAGTGAAAAAGGTATTGATAATGTTTTATTTATATCTGAACACAGATGTTTTGCCTTTCATTTCTATTTCAAACTGAATGGGATGTTTTGCAAGGTGAGGGATTACATATGCTTTAATCTGAAATGGCAGCAAATAGGGTGTTTACCATAGGCGTGCGCAGGGGGTGTGCCAGATGGGCCTGGGCACACCCTAATCACTACATGCAGTACCGATTCCCCCTACTGCCTGGGCTTCCCCGGGTTGGCCTGGCAGTGAGGCTGGCTTCCCTCCTCTACTCTCCTCTCCTCCCCAGCTGCTGTGGAGGGGGGGGGGTTCAGGATAGAGAGTGGGGGAAAGGGCTAGTAAATATGTCATTTACCAGATCCATTATTTTCTAAATGAACACAGTAAACACACTCACTCACTGTGTTCATTCATAACTGAAGCATAGTAAACTGTATTTACTATGCTTCAGTTTGTGAATCAACAGGAAGCAGCTCACCACAGAACACTTCCTATTCATTTACTGTCATGTGCAACTGAGGCTGTGTGTATTAGAGCCTTGGGGTGCAACCCCTAATGCAATAGGCTGTGCACACCTATAGTGTTTACATGCTGTGGTTGTGATGCTTTGCGCTTATGGAAAAACCGAATACTATAACTCTTGCACGACGTGGTTGTGGCACAAGGGTGCAGCACTTATAGGGTTAAAACAGGCAGTGAGGAGGTGTCATATTGCTTTCTCACTGCATGTCAAACACCTCTGAAAAGTGATCTGAATGCAGCTTTTCAGAGGTGCAGCCATTAATACGCAAGTCTAATAAATGTAGTCTAAAGGGGATCGCACAATTAAATTGTATAGTGTATGGTCAGCCTAATACTGCTTTAAAGCGGTGTTCCAGCTGAATTTTTTTTCTTTTAAAGTCAGCAGCTACAAACACTGTAGCTGCTGATTTTTAATAAGCACACTTACCTGCCCAGGGTGCCTGCGATGTCGCCCCCCGAGGCCGATCCGTCCATCGGATCGGGTGCCAGTGTCTTTTCGAGCTGGTTCCCCTATTGATATGGTTCCCCCCTTGACTGCGCAGGCGCTGCCAAACAGCTGTTAAAGCTCGGAGATTTCCGTCGGCTTGGCTTGCGCCTGCGCAGTCAAGAGGTAACCAGATCGATAGGAGGAACCATAGGCTCGGCAGCTGTGGACGCGCTGGCCCCCGATGCTTCATTACACACGCCGCTTTCTTCTTCATGCCGCTCTATACAGCAAGGGGCGGATCAGATGTGATATTGAGCAGTGCGATTTGTTTGTTTATACACGCCACTCTATACAGCCCCTTGCTCTATAGAGCGTCGTGTATAAACAAACAAATCGCACTGCTCAATATTATCACATCTTATACGCCCCTTGCTGTATAGAGCGGCGTGTATAAACAAACAAATCGCACTGCTCAATATTATCACATCTTATACGCCCCTTGCTGTATAGAGCGGCGTGTATAAACAAACAAATCGCACTGCTCAATATTATCACATCTTATACGCCCCTTGCTGTATAGAGCGGCGTGTATAAACAAACAAATCACACTGCTCAATGGTATCACATCTTATCCGCCCCTTGCTCTATAGAGCGTCGTGTATAAACAAACAAATCGCACTGCTCAATATTATCACATCTTATACGCCCCTTGCTGTATAGAGCGGCGTGTATAAACAAACAAATCACACTGCTCAATGGTATCACATCTTATCCGCCCCTTGCTGTATAGAGCGGCGTGTATAAACAAACAAATCGCACTGCTCAATATTATCACATCTTATACGCCCCTTGCTGTATAGAGCGGCGTGTATAAACAAACAAATCACACTGCTCAATGGTATCACATCTTATCCGCCCCTTGCTGTATAGAGCGGCGTGTATAAACAAACAAATCGCACTGCTCAATATTATCACATCTTATACGCCCCTTGCTGTATAGAGCGGCGTGTATAAACAAACAAATCACACTGCTCAATGGTATCACATCTTATCCGCCCCTTGCTGTATAGAGCGGCGTGTATAAACAAACAAATCGCACTGCTCAATATTATCACATCTTATCCGCCCCTTGCTGTATAGAGCGGCGTGTATAAACAAACAAATCGCACTGCTCAATGGTATCACATCTTATCCGTCCCTTGCTGTATAGAGCGTTGTGTATAAACAAACAAATCGCACTGCTCAATATTATCACATCTTATCCGCCCCTTGCTGTATAGAGCGGCGTGTATAAACAAACAAATCGCACTGCTCAATGGTATCACATCTTATCCGTCCCTTGCTGTATAGAGCGGCGTGTATAAACAAACAAATCGCACTGCTCAATATTATCACATCTTATCCGCCCCTTGCTGTATAGAGCGTTGTGTATAAACAAACAAATCGCACTGCTCAATGGTATCACATCTTATCCGCCCCTTGCTGTATAGAGCGTTGTGTATAAAAAAACAAATCAGACTGCTCAATATTATCACATCTTATCCGCCCCTTGCTGTATAGAGCGGCGTGTATAAACAAACAAATCACACTGCTCAATATTATCACATCTTATCCGCCCCTTGCTGTATAGAGCGGCGTGTATAAACAAACAAATCACACTGCTCAATGGTATCACATCTTATCCGCCCCTTGCTGTATAGAGCGTTGTGTATAAACAAACAAATCAGACTGCTCAATATTATCACATCTTATCCGCCCCTTGCTGTATAGAGCGGCGTGTATAAACAAACAAATCGCACTGCTCAATGGTATCACATCTTATACGCCCCTTGCTCTATAGAGCGTCGTGTATAAACAAACAAATCGCACTGCTCAATATTATCACATCTTATACGCCCCTTGCTGTATAGAGCGGCGTGTATAAACAAACAAATCACACTGCTCAATGGTATCACATCTTATCCGCCCCTTGCTGTATAGAGCGGCGTGTATAAACAAACAAATCGCACTGCTCAATATTATCACATCTTATACGCCCCTTGCTGTATAGAGCGGCGTGTATAAACAAACAAATCACACTGCTCAATGGTATCACATCTTATCCGCCCCTTGCTGTATAGAGCGGCGTGTATAAACAAACAAATCGCACTGCTCAATATTATCACATCTTATCCGCCCCTTGCTGTATAGAGCGGCGTGTATAAACAAACAAATCACACTGCTCAATGGTATCACATCTTATCCGCCCCTTGCTGTATAGAGCGGCGTGTATAAACAAACAAATCGCACTGCTCAATATTATCACATCTTATACGCCCCTTGCTGTATAGAGCGGCGTGTATAAACAAACAAATCACACTGCTCAATGGTATCACATCTTATCCGCCCCTTGCTGTATAGAGCGGCGTGTATAAACAAACAAATCGCACTGCTCAATATTATCACATCTTATCCGCCCCTTGCTGTATAGAGCGGCGTGTATAAACAAACAAATCGCACTGCTCAATATTATCACATCTTATCCGCCCCTTGCTGTATAGAGCGTTGTGTATAAACAAACAAATCGCACTGCTCAATATTATCACATCTTATCCGCCCCTTGCTGTATAGAGCGGCGTGTATAAACAAACAAATCACACTGCTCAATGGTATCACATCTTATACGCCCCTTGCTGTATAGAGCGTTGTGTATAAACAAACAAATCGCACTGCTCAATGGTATCACATCTTATCCGCCCCTTGCTGTATAGAGCGTTGTGTATAAACAAACAAATCACACTGCTCAATATTATCACATCTTATCCGCCCCTTGCTGTATAGAGCGGCGTGTATAAACAAACAAATCACACTGCTCAATATTATCACATCTTATCCGCCCCTTGCTGTATAGAGCGTCGTGTATAAACAAACAAATCACACTGCTCAATATTATCACATCTTATCCGCCCCTTGCTCTATAGAGCGTCGTGTATAAACAAACAAATCACACTGCTCAATGGTATCACATCTTATCCGCCCCTTGCTGTATAGAGCGTTGTGTATAAACAAACAAATCAGACTGCTCAATATTATCACATCTTATCCGCCCCTTGCTGTATAGAGCGGCGTGTATAAACAAACAAATCGCACTGCTCAATGGTATCACATCTTATACGCCCCTTGCTGTATAGAGCGTTGTGTATAAACAAACAAATCGCACTGCTCAATGGTATCACATCTTATACGCCCCTTGCTGTATAGAGCGTTGTGTATAAACAAACAAATCAGACTGCTCAATATTATCACATCTTATCCGCCCCTTGCTGTATAGAGCGTTGTGTATAAACAAACAAATCGCACTGCTCAATGGTATCACATCTTATACGCCCCTTGCTGTATAGAGCGTTGTGTATAAACAAACAAATCGCACTGCTCAATGGTATCACATCTTATCCGCCCCTTGCTGTATAGAGCGTTGTGTATAAACAAACAAATCAGACTGCTCAATATTATCACATCTTATCCGCCCCTTGCTGTATAGAGCGGCGTGTATAAACAAACAAATCGCACTGCTCAATGGTATCACATCTTATACGCCCCTTGCTGTATAGAGCGTCGTGTATAAACAAACAAATCGCACCGCTCAATGGTATCACATCTTATACGCCCCTTGCTGTATAGAGCGGCGTGTATAAACAAACAAATCGCACTGCTCAATGGTATCACATCTTATACGCCCCTTGCTGTATAGAGCGTTGTGTATAAACAAACAAATCGCACTGCTCAATGGTATCACATCTTATACGCCCCTTGCTGTATAGAGCGGCGTGTATAAACAAACAAATCGCACTGCTCAATGGTATCACATCTTATCCGTCCCTTGCTGTATAGAGCGTTGTGTATAAACAAACAAATCGCACTGCTCAATGGTATCACATCTTATACGCCCCTTGCTGTATAGAGCGGCGTGTATAAACAAACAAATCGCACTGCTCAATGGTATCACATCTTATCTGCCCCTTGCTGTATAGAGCGTTGTGTATAAACAAACAAATCGCACTGCTCAATGGTATCACATCTTATACGCCCCTTGCTGTATAGAGCGTTGTGTATAAACAAACAAATCGCACTGCTCAATGGTATCACATCTTATACGCCCCTTGCTGTATAGAGCGGCGTGTATAAACAAACAAATCGCACTGCTCAATGGTATCACATCTTATACGCCCCTTGCTGTATAGAGCGTTGTGTATAAACAAACAAATCGCACTGCTCAATGGTATCACATCTTATACGCCCCTTGCTGTATAGAGCGTTGTGTATAAACAAACAAATCGCACTGCTCAATGGTATCACATCTTATCCGCCCCTTGCTGTATAGAGCGTTGTGTATAAACAAACAAATCAGACTGCTCAATATTATCACATCTTATCCGCCCCTTGCTGTATAGAGCGGCGTGTATAAACAAACAAATCACACTGCTCAATGGTATCACATCTTATCCGCCCCTTGCTGTATAGAGCGTTGTGTATAAACAAACAAATCAGACTGCTCAATATTATCACATCTTATCCGCCCCTTGCTGTATAGAGCGGCGTGTATAAACAAACAAATCGCACTGCTCAATGGTATCACATCTTATACGCCCCTTGCTGTATAGAGCGGCGTGTATAAACAAACAAATCGCACTGCTCAATGGTATCACATCTTATCCGCCCCTTGCTGTATAGAGCGGCGTGTATAAACAAACAAATCGCACTGCTCAATGGTATCACATCTTATCAGCCCCTTGCCGCCCCTTGCTGTATACAGCGGCATGGAGAAGAAAGCGGCATGTGTAACTAAGCAACGGGAGCGAGCGCGTCTGCAGCTACCGAACAGCTGTTAAACCTCTGAGATTTCCGTCGCCTCAGATTGCGCCTGCGCAGTCAAGGGGGGAACCATATCGATAGGAGGAACCAGCTCGTCAGAACACCGGTGCCGCCATTCGTACTAAGGGAAACAGGCATTGGAGCCTTGCGGCTTCACTGCCCGTTTCCTACTGCGCATGCACGAGTCGCGTGGCGCTTTGTCAATGGGTGGCTGTCTTCTGGGACACACACAGGTCCCAGAAGACAGTGCATCCCATTACCTAGAACACCACGCCAGGAGGAGAAGAATGAAGACTACGGCGGAATAGTAACGGGCAGATTAGGACGATCTGCCTAGCAACAGCCATTTCTGGTAAGTATAAAAAAATAAAAATAAATCATGTTTTTTTCACATTTTTAGGAGCCTTTTTAGTTTTTTTTTTATTTAGTTTTTTAGGGTGGACCTCCGCTTTAAGAAATAATTGATTTACTGCTTACACATCAGCTATGGCAACTATTGTCCATAGAGCAGCAATGCTACACATAATGATCACATTCACTTTGGGGGGCATTTGAATAATTGTTTGCAACTTCTAAGTGAGAAAATCAAAGCAGCCAAGCCAAAGGCTTCCTCTGAATGAAGCCAGCTCCATGTGATATAAGCAAACACAAATAAGAATGACAAGGATGTGTTGTGATATTAGTAATTGACTGTATTTGGACATGATCTAGATTGCTACTTGGTGTATGTAGGTCCCCAGCATCTGATTAATGACCTCAATTGAACATCTGTCACGTTGGAGTCAATTATTTCTCAAGTGCATCCTATTGTTGGAGGATTATGAAGCTTCATTTCTCATGTCTCTGCCTCTGTAGGGCTAATGATCTGTTGTCCAAACTGCAGAGCATCAATAATTGTTCTGATGGCTTCATTAACTACAGGACCTGCGCACAGTCCACTGCTAATCCACATAGGACATGGCATGTCCACATAGGAGTAATGACATATATTAGTCGTTTTCTAGTGCAGGACACTTCATGTGTCATTAGAAGTGATTGATCATGGATTGTCTGGAAATCACTGTAGATCTTGTATAGATCTTGTATAGAAGTGATCTCCTATGTGGGGAGATCCTAGTCCAGGACAATACAAGTCCTAGAGCTGGACAGGAGATGGTGTTCTGCTGCAAGTTTACTTATTAATGAGATTGCACACAGTGTGCTGTAGAACAGATGGCTGAGCCCTGCCTGGGCAGCCTCACATAAACGTTCCAGCAGATCCATGCTGTAGCCTTCCAGATTTGATAGATTTCCCAGAATCCTAGCATATAGGTCCCAGGGTGGTAATGAGCTGGTATTGGGAGCTTAGGGACGCCTGCCCACCTGCCACCATCTGCTGAGCCCTAACATACACAATATAAATAGTGGACACAACAGTCAACCATTGAGTCCAGTGCTGGGATCACAGCATATACCACGCTACTGCCTGTGTTATAGACATTGGTGACTGTGCCAGAGACTACAAGGGGCATCTAAACTACCTATATGATGTTCTAGATTAGAAGTTCGCAACTATACTTTTGGAGATATCCTAGGACTGCTGAAGACATGAAATCGGATGCATCATCTCCTCCTATGGATCCCACTTCTGGGTGCCAGGGACAGTCCAAGGTGGCATCGAGATGCCTACTGAAGTGTATGCCAACCAGAGTGGAAGGGTCAACCAAGAGGAGGCTGGCAGCCAATGCCAGGGAAAGGAGAAGGATGCAAGGGCTTAACACAGCGTTTGACAGCCTGAGAAAAGTGGTCCCTCAATGGGGAGAGGACAAGCAGCTGTCCAAGTACGAGACCCTACAGATGGCACTGAGTTACATCATGGCACTAAACAGGATCCTAACAGAAGCAGAGAGATACAGGGATGAAGGGGACTGGTCTGCCACTGCCACCCATCACTATGAACAATTTCATCAGGACTGTCAGAGCTACCTGAAACTGTCTTCTCCAAATGACTGTGATCACTTCATTTCACAGACCTTTTCCCACTAGGGAAGGTGGCAGGACTTTCCATGTACTCAACAGGACTGGCACAATACCTGAACTACTTTATGTGCAGTGCTACCTACAGAGACTATTAGGAAGAATATAAATGATGGGGGGTTCTTATTTATAGACTATAAAAATGAAATATATCTATTACAGACCGTTGGTTGAGAATATTGATGCTTTGGGTTATTGTAACATTTATCCTTGAAGGATAACAATCATTGTAGCATTCTATTTTGAGACAGAAGGTATTTATGGGTTAATTCGTTTTATTTCTGGCTTAATTCTTATTATTGTTAGGTTAATTTGTCTTATTACAGTTATTACTTCATTTCATCAACCATTTCCTAATGGGGAGGGTGTCAGGAGGTTCTATGTATTAAATAGGACTGGTACAACACCTGCACCCCTCTATATGAAGAATACAGACCATGGGGGCGAGTTTATAGACTATTAGATCACATGGCAATGAATATATCTATTATAGACCATTGGATGATAATATTGATGCTTTGGAATATTATAACAGTTACCTTTGCAGCAAAACAATCATTGTAGCATTATGTACTAAGATAAAAGATATTTTTGGGTTAATTATTCTTATTACTGTAATCAATTAATTACACAGACCATTTCCTAATGGGGAGGGTGTCAGGAGGTTCTATATATTAAATAGGACTGGTACAACACCTGCACCCCTCTATATTAAGAATATAGACCATGGGGGCGAGTTTATAGACTATTAGGGCCAGTTCACACCATAGAAACGCAATCCGGATGCGTTCCAGGTGCTTTTTTGCATGCACGTTTATGACATGTTTTTGATGCGTTCCAGGTACGTTTTTAATGCAGTCCAGTGCTTTTTTTCACCCCTCTTTTTTATTAATCTTAGATAAGGACAAGTGTGTTCCAGTGCATTTTTGTGCATTTCGGTGCGTTCCGGTGCGTTCCAGTGCGTTTTTGATGCGTTTTACAGTGTTCCAGTACAGTCCAGTGCAGGTAAAATGCAGCATGTTCTACTTTTTTTTCTGGAACTGGAACGCACTGGAACTGCAAGCACTGGTGTGAACTATGCCATTGAAAACCATATAACCTACTTTCCATGCATTTTTGATGCAGAAAAAAACACACTGGACTGCATGTGGTGTAAACTGGCCCTTAGATCACATGGCAATGAATATATTTATTATAGACCATTGGATGATAATATTGATGCTTTGGAATATTATAACATTTACCTTTGCAGCAAAACAATCATTGTAGCATTATGTACTAAGATAAAAGGTATTTTTGGGTTAATTCTTTATATTACTGTAATCAATTAATTACACAGACCATTTACTAATGGGGAGGGTGTCAGGAGGTTCTATGTATTAAATAGGACTGGTACAACACCTGCACCCCTCTATATGAAGAATATAGACCATGGGGGCGAGTTTATAGACTATTAGATCACATGGCAATGAATATATCTATTATAGATGAGAATATTGATGCTTTGGAATATTATAATTCTTCTTATTACTGTAATTAAATACACAGACCATTTACTAATGGGGAGGGTGTCAGGAGGTTCTATGTATTAAAAAGGACTGGTACAAAACCTGCACCCCTCTGTATGAAGAATACAAACCATGGGGGCTGGTTTATAAACTTAGATCACATAAAATGTATTGAATATATCTATTACAGACCGTTGGTCGAGAAAATTGATGCTTTGGTTATTGTAACATTTATCTTTGCAGGGAACAATCATTGTATCATTTTATGTTGGGACAGAAAGTATTTATGCGTTAATTCTTCTTATTTCTGGCTTAATTCTTATTATTGATTGGTTAATTCTTCTTATTACTGTGATTACTTTATTTCAAAGAAGACTATTTTCTAATGGGAAGGTTCTATGTATTAAACAAGACTGGTACAATAACTGCACCCCTCTGTATGGAGAATACAAACAGAGGGGTGCAGGTATTGTACCAGTCCTATTTAATACATAGAACCTCCCTATTAGAAAATGGTATTTGAAATAAAGTAATCACAGTAATACGAAGAATTAACCTATCAATAATAAGAATTAAGCAAGATATAAACTTAGATAAACTTAGAATACATGAAATTGAATATATCTATTAAGCATTGGTTGAGAATACTGATACTTTTGGTTATTGAAGCATTTACTTTTGCAGGGTGACAATCATTGTAGCATCCTGTGTTGGGATGGAATGCGTTTCTGTGTTCATTTATCTTATTACTGTGATCACTTAATTACACAGACCTTTTCCTACTAGGTAGGGTGTCAGGACTTTCCATGTACTCAACAGGACTGGTACAATACCTTCACCCATTTATATGAAGAATTTTAATGGTGAGGGCTGATTTATAAACTATTCGATCACATGGCTCAATGAATATATCTATTATAGACCATTGGTTGAGAATATTCATGCTTTGGGATATTGCAACATTTACCTTTGCAGCATAACAATCATTACTAAGTCGGAGCGACTTGAGTCGCTCTGCTTAGAACGGTTCCATTGTACAGAATGGGACGCGACTCGTCAGGCGGCTGAGACGCCTGACGAGTCACCCCTGTGTGAATGGGGTCCTGGGACAAAGGCATTTCTGGGTTAATTCTTCTTATTACTATGATCACTTAATTACACAGACTTTTTCCTACTAGGGAGGGTGTCAGGACTTTTTATGTACTCAACAGGACTGATATAACACATGCACTCCTCTATACAGGGCCACCATCAGGGGGGTACAGGCAGTACACCTGTAAGGGGCCCAGAGGTCCCCAGGGGCCCGGATGGCAACCCCCCCTTTTTTTTATATATTTTTTTTGTTTATTATTATTTTTATTTTATTTTTGTAAGGAGCCCAGAGGTCCCCAGAGGCCCAGAGGTCCCCAGGGCCCCGGATGGCAACCCCCCTTTTTATTTTTATAAATTTTTTTTTTTTTATACATTTTTTTTTATACATTTTTTTTGTAAGGGACCCAGAGGCCCCCAGAGGCCCGGAGGTCCCTAGGGCACCGGATGGCATCCCCCCTTTTTTTTTTATTAAAAAAAAAAGAATTTTTTTTTTTTAGATATATTTTTTTTATACATTTTTTTTTTATATAATTTTTTTTTGTAAGGGACCCAGAGGCCCCCAGAGGCCCGGAGGGCCCCAGGGCACCGGATGGCATCCCCCTTTTTTTTATATAAAAAAAAAGAAAACATTTTTTTATATATTTTTTTTATATACATTTTTTTATAATTTTTTTTGTAAGGGACCCAGAGGTCCCCAGAGGCCCGGAGGTCCCCAGGGCCCCGGATGGCAACCCCCCTTTCTTTTCTTTTTTTCGTCAGCACCCAAAGCCCCCCCCGACCTCAATTCGCGGCGGCAGCACCCCCCGGTTCTCCTCTGCTCCAGGGGACCCTGCCTGAAGCTTTGTAAGGGGCCCCAAAATTCCTGATGACGGCCCTGCCTCTATATGAAGAATATAAATGATGGGTACCGATTTCCAGACATAGGATCAGATTGAATTGAATATATCTATTATAGACCATTGGTTGTTTTGGGTTGTTGTAGCATTTATCTTTGCAAGATAACAATCATTGTAGCATTCTGTGTTGGAACAGAAGGTGATTTATTTCTGGGTTCTCATTGCACTGACATTGTAACCATGTCACTCTCCAGCCTGTTACTGCAATCACAGAAAGTTAGAATGTAACAAGTGTTTCCTATGGAACAAAGGATAGCAGTTTGTAGTTGTATAATAAAAGGAAGGGTTGGAAACCAAGTTGGTTGCTAAAGTGCTTTATAGAATAGAAGAAAATACAGGTGTCATTATACTTTGTACTTTCATATCTATTAGCCATTAAAGGAAAATTGCTTTTTTATAACACACTTGTCAGAATTATTTACTGTATGTTACTAAGGCAACACATACACTACAATTTCATTTAGATCAATACAAGGGCCTGCCTAATTTACTACTGATTGAATGGATTGTTTAGGTTTGTCCCCATATTACATTGTTTTATTAACATTAAAGCTGGCCATAGAGCATGTATGGGCAGGCTGAATGTACCCAAGTTGATCGATCGATTAACTTGGGTACAACCACCCTGCCAGATTTTACATGTGATTATTGCTAGCGGCTGGTATAGCTGCTAGCAATAATTACTGTGTGCTGCCGGTGGGGACATTTTCCCCTGCCCCCCGCCAGGAGAACACAATGGCTCTGTGGGACAGATTCCCCTGTCAACACTGTCAACCCGTAGTCACAGGAAAGAAATTTGCTTCATCTATGGCTGGCCTAAAGAAGATTGCACAAAGTTTGCTCAATCAGATTGCATTATTTATAGGTAGCTTAAGAGGCACAGTTCCCAATCAATCAGACCAGCCCTTCTCAACAATGGTTCCTCTTGAGGTGGTAGGGGTACCTTGAACAGTGAGCAGTGGCTAACTAATCTTCTGCTTACACTGGTCACCAGTCCATAGGGGGGGGGGGTACTTCCACAATGACCACTAATGTAAGAGGACACCAAAAATGTTTGATTGGCGTTATAGGGCAGGGGGCTGTTAAGAAATGACAAACACCCTAGGTATGTCTTAAAGCAGTGTTCCGCCGAAATTTTTTAATTAAAAGTCAGCAGTTACAAATACTGCAGCTGCTGACTTTTAATATATGGACACTGTGACAGATCTCGGATACCCCAGGTGGGCACAATCGCCAGACCTATGTCTCCTGTCCTCCAAACGCAGCCTGCAGATTCGCCATAACCACCCCTTAACCCCTCAATCACGAGACAATCCACACAGGTGTTGAGGGTTAAACATGCAGAGCATCAACAGTTTATTAAATCCAAAACATACACTTTTACACACAGTTAGGGACACTCCCCTTAGGCTTGTCATAGAGGGGGAGTAGGGGACAAGGAAGAACCAATGGGAACTGAACATTAAAACAGAGACTACAGTTAAACATAAAGGGATTATGGTAAGCAGGCAGCCCTTCAATACACATCCCCTGCGGAGAGATGTCTGCAGTCCAGACCATTGTCTATGTGCCATGAATAGTGATGAGCCGAACACCCCCGGGTTCGGTTCGCACCAGAACCCGCGAACGGACCGAAAGTTCGTACGAACATTAGAACCCTATTAAATACAATGGATGCGAACGTTCGAATTCTAAAGTGCTAATTATAACAACTATTATGCATGTTATTGTCCTAAAAAGGGTTTGGGAACCCGGGTTCTGCACCAGGGGACATGTATCAATGCAAAAAGAAGTTTTAAAAACGGTCGTTTTTCGGGAGCAGTCATTTTAATGATGCATAAAGTGAAAAAAAAAAAGTCAAATATTCCTTTAAATATCGTACCTGGGGGGTGTCTAAAGTATGCCTGTGAAGTGCCACGTGTTTCCCGTGTTTAGAACTGTCCCTGCACAAAATGACACTTCTAAAGGAAAAAAAAGCCATTTAAAACTGCTTGCGGCTTTAATGTAATGTCTGGTCCCGGTAATATGGATGAAAATCTTTAAGAAAAATGGCATAGCTACCCCATGACCCCCCCCCCCTACCCCAGCCCATTACCAGCCCCTTTGGGTCTTGTATGGATATTAAGGGGAACCCCGCACATAAAATAAAAAAGGCCCTATATACTCTGAACAGCCGTATACAGGCGGTGCATACAAGACAGGGACTGTAGGTTTGTTCTTATGTAGAATCTGTTTGTAATTTTGAACAGGTACATTGTTTAAGTGTAGCTCCAGCCCAAAAATCTATTTTTAAACTTTTTGGAAAACATAGGTAAGGGTTATCACCCCTGTAACATTTGTTTTGCTGTCTGTGCCCCTGTTCAGAACATTTCACCTCACTTTCCGTCCCAATGACAACTGTTTTTGAAATGTGGTGTTTTTCTTGAAACAAGGATTGCTGATAAAGCATCAGTACAGAGGAGACACCTTTCTCCCATATTAATTCTTACAGGAGAGAATTTTCCTTCCAAGGGGTAGATTTCCTCTCACTTCCTGTTGTCTTCTTGCGTTTGCAAGTAGGAGTCGTTTGTAAGTTGGATGTTTGAAAGTAGGGACCTTCCGTATATACTCTGCAGAAATAGGCCCCTTAGATGTTGGTGTTGGCACAACACTGTAAGCACTCACAGTTACTCTTGGTTGGTGCTGGAACGCCCTGCTGTCAACTATTATATCAGGAATTTTAATTACATATAATTGTTGATCAGTGGTAGTAAAAATTGGGCCTTTGATGGTGGTGCTGGTGCCACAACACTGTAAGCCCTGACAGTTACTCTTGGTGGGTGCAGCAATGGGCCCTGCTGTGAATTATTAGATCAAGAATTGTAATTGCATGCCCCTGTTGAACAGGGGCTGAAAAATTGGGCCTTTCGTGGTGGTGGTGGTGGTGGTGGTGTTGCCACAACACTGTAAGCCCTCAGAGTTACTCTTGGTGGGTGCAGGAATGGGCCCTGCTGTGAATTATTAGATCAAGAATTGTAATTACATGCCCCTTTTGAACAGGGGCTGAAAAATTGGGCCTTTCGTGGTGGTGGTGGTGGTGGCGTTGCCACAACACTGTAAGCCCTCAGAGTTACTCTTGGTGGGTGCAGCAATGGGCCCTGCTGTGAATTATTAGATCAAGAATTGTAATTACATGCCCCTGTTGAACAGGGGCTGAAAAATTGGGCCTTAGGCACTGGTGGCACAACACTACAACCCCTCACAGATACTGTACTTGGAGCACAGCAATGAGCCCTGTTGCAAAGTATTGCTTCAAAAATTGTAATGACACGCCCCTGTTAAACAGGGGCTGAAAAATTGGGCCTTAGGCACTGGTGCCACAACACTCCAACCCCTCACAGATACTGTACTTGGAGCACAGCAATGAGCCCTATGGCAAATTATTGCTAAAAAAATTGTAATTACACGCCCCTGTAAAACAGGGGCTGAAAAATTGGGCCTTAGCCACTGGTGGCGGCACCCATAAACAAAAATGATCTTCCAAGCTATCATCATCAATCGTATCATTGAGGACTCGGAGGAGGAGGATAGCCAGTCAACATAACAGCACAGGCACTCAGCATCAGCATCAGTCTTGAAGGGATGTGACATGTTAAAATCAATTAGTCTGTTATATCAGCATCAGGTGTGTGGTAGCTGGTGGTGATCCAAGACTGGTTCATCTTGATGAAAGTCAGTCGATCAACCGAGTCGGTGGACAGGCGCACCCTGTGATCCGTGACAAATCCTCCAGCAGCACTGAATGTGCGTTCCGAAAGAACGCTGGATGCAGGACAGGCTAGTAGCTCAATTGCATACTGTGCAAGCTCTGGCCAGTGATCCATCCTCAAGACCCAGTAAGCCAGAGGATTTTCGGTGGGGAAGGTGTCCAAGTCTGACCTTGCCCCTAGATATTCCTGCACCATGTTTATCAGACGCTGGCGATGGTTGCTGGAACCGATCATACTTTGGGGCTGCGGACTAAAGAATTGTCTGAACGCATCGGTCAGACGGCCACCTTCCCCACCGCTCCTTCTTTGACTGGCCGAAGCCTCAGCAACTCGTTGTCCAGGACCAGGAGTTTGTAACCTCCCAGTCTCTGAGAACGCGTTGCACAGACCTTTCTGCAAGGCCTCCCGGAGTTGTCTCATCCTCTGCTCCCTCTGCGACGGTAACATAAGGTCCGCAACCTTACCCTTGTACCGTGGATCAAGGAGAGTGGCCAGCCAGTAATGGTCCCTCTCCTTGATCCGAAGAATACGAGGATCCTTCCGCAGACTTTGCAGGATCAGGGAGGCCATGCAGCGTAGGTTTGCTGAGGCATTCGCTCCGGAGTCCTCTGGGTCACTAAGGACGACATGATCCGCAGCCACCTCCTCCCAGCCACGTACAAGTCCACTGGTTTCTTGGGACTGTAAATCATCCCTAAAAGACTGCTGCTGATGATGCTGAGTGCCAGCCTCCACCTCCATGCTGACACAATCCTCCTCCTCCTCCTCCTCCTCCTCTTCCTGTGCAATGGGTGGGACAGAAGGAACACTGTCTGGGTAAAGGGGGCCTTGAGAGGCAAGGAAGTCCTCCTCTTCCTGCCTCTGTTCTGCCTCAAGTGCCCTGTCCATTATTCCACGCAGCGTGTGCTCCAACAGGTGGAAAAGAGGTACAGTGTCACTGATGCATGCACTGTCACTGCTCACCATCCTCGTGGCCTCCTCAAATGGTGCCAGGACAGTGCATGCATCCCTGATCATGCCCCACTGGCGTGGAGAAAAAAAACCAAGCTCCCCTGACCCTGTCCTGGTGCCGTAGTCGCACAGGTACTCATTGATGGCCCTCTGCTGCGTGTGCAGCCGGTGCAGCATGGCCAACGTTGAGTTCCACCTGGTGGGCATGTCACATATAAGGCGGTTCTTGGGCAGGTTCAACTCCTTTTGCAGCTCAGCCAGGCGAGCACTGGCATTATAAGATCTGCGGAAATGCACACAGACTTTCCTGGCCTGCCTCAGGACATCCTGTAAGCCCGGGTACCTGCCCAAGAACCGCTGCACCACCAGGTTAAGGACGTGAGCCACACAGGGCACATGGGTCAGTTGTCCCTGTCGGAGGGCGGAGAGGAGGTTGGTGCCATTGTCGCAAACCACCATTCCTGGCTTAAGCTGGCGTGGCGTCAACCACCTCTCGGCCTGGCCCTGCAGAGCAGACAGGACCTCTGCCCCAGTGTGGCTTCTGTCCCCCAAACACACCAGCGCAAGCACGGCATGGCATCTTTTTGCCTGCGTACTTGCGTAGCCCCTTGAATGGCTACGGAGCACCGCTGGTTCAGAGGACAAACCACAGGAAGAGGCCATGGAGGAAGAAGAAGAGGAGGGGGTGGAGGAGAGAGGTGTGTCACAACCAGTAGTAGCATTTTGGAGGCGTGGCGGTGGAACAACCTCCAACACTACTGCACCTTGTCCTGCATCCTTCCCAGCTGCCAAAAGAGTGACCCAATGGGCCGTGAAAGAAAGGTAACGTCCCTGTCCATGCCTGCTGGACCATGAGTCAGCGGTAATATGCACCTTACCGCTGACCGCCCTGTCCAGCGAGGCCAAGACATTGCCTTCCACATGCCGGTAGAGAGCCGGAATAGCCTTCCGTGAGAAAAAGTGGCGTTTGGGAACCTGCCACTGAGGAACCGCACATTGCACAAACTCACGGAAGGGGGCCGAGTCTACCAACTGAAAAGGCAGCAGTTGAAGCGCTAGCAATTTAGCCAAGCTAGCATTCAACCGCTGGGCATGTGGATGGCTGGGAGTGAACTTCTTTCGACGGTCCAGCAGCTGGGGCAGGGAAATTTGCCTGCTAGAATCGGACGTCGGTGTACTGCTAGCAGAGTGGCCGCAAGTACTTGGCTGTGACACACCTAATTCTACACCTTCATTCCTCTCAGTGCATGTTTCAGAGAGGACTGAAGTTATAGTGGGGTTGGAGATCCCAGCTGATGCGGTGCAAGGAGAGGTCCGCTTTGTTCTTTGGTGTGGGTCTTTGAGGTAGGCTTGCCAACGAGCTGCATGGCAGGTCAACATATGTCTGGTCAGGCATGTGGTACCCAAGCGGCTGATGTTTTGGCCACGCGATATACGCTTGAGACATATGTTGCAAACAGCAGCTGTGCGATCTGATGCACTAGCCTCAAAAAAGGCCCACACCAAAGAACTTTTTGAATGACGGGCAGAGGCAGCGCCCTGCACAGGCGGAGCTCTGCGGTGTGATTCCGTCGGTGTACTGCCCTTACGCTGGCCACCAAAGGGCATCCTGCCTCGTTGGAGATGTGCCTCCTCCTCATCCTCCTCCTCCTCCTCTCTCCTATTAGGCACCCACGTGGAGTCAGTGACCTCATCATCCCCTCCCTCCTCATCACTGGAGCCAATCTGGCAGTATGCTGCAGCTGCTGGAACATGACTGCCAGATTGGTGTCCTTCTTGAGCATCCCCTCTGTCTGCTCTCACGCTACTGCCTTCCTGTAGCTGGGTTTCATCATCAGACCCTTCGAAACGCTGGGCATCCTCCTGGAGCATGTACCCAACATTGTGCTCAAACAGTTCGGGGGACTCCTCAGGAGGAGGACATGGTGGGTCTAGGGAAGGAGTGACTGATGATGAGTCTGACATTGATACCAGGGAAGAGGACGCTTTGGCAGCTGCTTTGCCAGTATCCTGAGCCTGGGTGAGAGAGGATGAGGAGGAGGAGGAGGGCTTGGTCATCCACTCTACCAAGTCTTCGGCATGATGTGGCTCAACATGTCCAGCTGCCGAAAAGAAGGACAAGCGTGTCCCATGGCCATGTGCTGATGACAATGCACCGCGTCCACGACCAGCACTGTTGCCCCCAGACACAGAGCCTGCTTGCCCTCTTTTATTGCCTCCTGACTGTCTGCCTCTCCTTGTTTGCCTTCCAGACATTCTAATAGATGGCCTGCAGGGAGATGGGAAAAAAGCAATAAGGGCTACCTTCAGGTGTCCTTCTCTGTCCCTTTACTTAAGGATTTCTAAATATGGTTGAGGATGATTGCTTTTGCACAGAATAGCACAACGACAATTTCCCTGACTGTCCAAAAAACAAGGATTTCAAAGATGGTTGATGAGGAATGCTTTAGCACACTATAGCACAAGTAGAATTTCCCTCACTGTCCTTCCCTGTCCCTAGAAACAAGGATTATCACAGTGAAAGAAACTGACACTCTTCCTACCTATAGTTTTCTGTCCCTAGAAAAAATGTTTTTTTAAAGCTGATTGATGATCAATGCTTTAGCACACTATAGCACAAGTAGAATTTCCCTCACTGTCCTTCCCTGTCCCTAGAAACAAGGATTATCACAGTGAAAGAAACTGACACTCTTCCTACCTATAGTTTTCTGTCCCTAGAAAAAATGTTTTTTTAAAGCTGATTGATGATCAATGCTTTAGCACACTATAGCACAAGGAGAATTTCCCTCACTGTCCTTCCCTGTCCCTAGAAACAAGGATTATCACAGTGAAAGAAACTGACACTCTTCCTACCTATAGTTTTCTGTCCCTAGAAAAAATGTTTTTTTAAAGCTGATTGATGATCAATGCTTTAGCACACTATAGCACAAGTAGAATTTCCCTCACTGTCCTTCCCTGTCTCTAGAAACAAGGATTATCACAGTGAAAGAAACTGACACTCTTCCTACCTATAGTTTTCTGTCCCTAGAAAAAATGTTTTTTTAAAGCTGATTGATGATCAATGCTTTAGCACACTATAGCACAAGGAGAATTTCCCTCACTGTCCTTCCCTGTCCCTAGAAACAAGGATTATCACAGTGAAAGAAACTGACACTCTTCCTACCTATAGTTTTCTGTCCCTAGAAAAAATGTTTTTTTAAAGCTGATTGATGATCAATGCTTTAGCACACTATAGCACAAGTAGAATTTGCCTCACTGTCCTTCCCTGTCCCTAGAAACAAGGATTATCACAGTGAAAGAAACTGACACTCTTCCTACCTATAGTTTTCTGTCCCTAGAAAAAATGTTTTTTTAAAGCTGATTGATGATCAATGCTTTAGCACACTATAGCACAAGTAGAATTTCCCTCACTGTCCTTCCCTGTCCCTAGAAACAAGGATTATCACAGTGAAAGAAACTGACACTCTTCCTACCTATAGTTTTCTGTCCCTAGAAAAAATGTTTTTTTAAAGCTGATTGATGATCAATGCTTTAGCACACTATAGCACAAGGAGAATTTCCCTCACTGTCCTTCCCTGTCCCTAGAAACAAGGATTATCACAGTGAAAGAAACTGACACTCTTCCTACCTATAGTTTTCTGTCCCTAGAAAAAATGTTTTTTTAAAGCTGATTGATGATCAATGCTTTAGCACACTATAGCACAAGGAGAATTTCCCTCACTGTCCTTCCCTGTCCCTAGAAACAAGGATTATCACAGTGAAAGAAACTGACACTCTTCCTACCTATAGTTTTCTGTCCCTAGAAAAAATGTTTTTTTAAAGCTGATTGATGATCAATGCTTTAGCACACTATAGCACAAGTAGAATTTGCCTCACTGTCCTTCCCTGTCCCTAGAAACAAGGATTATCACAGTGAAAGAAACTGACACTCTTCCTACCTATAGTTTTCTGTCCCTAGAAAAAATGTTTTTTTAAAGCTGATTGATGATCAATGCTTTAGCACACTATAGCACAAGGAGAATTTCCCTCACTGTCCTTCCCTGTCCCTAGAAACAAGGATTCGCACAGTAAAACACACTGACACTCTCCCTACCTATCCTTCTCTTTCCCTAAACTAAAGGAATCCAGGTTAAGCAAGAAAAAATAAATGTCACTGTCCCTGCCTATGCTTCTCTTTCCCTGCTCCGGAACACACTACACTAGGCCGCCGTGCTGGCGGCCTTTTATAGTGTGGGGCGTGTACTAAACACCCTCAGCAATAATTGGCCACAGGCATCCTGCCTGTGGCCAATCATTGCTCTCCTTGCTGCCGGCGCTGTGATTGGCCAAGCATGCGGGGTCACAGTGCATGTTTGGCCAATCACAGCGCCTGGATGACACTGCGATGGCGTAGTGCATTGTGGGTCGTTCGCGTCACTCGAATTAGGCGCGAACGGCCCAAATCGTTCGATCTTCGTCGAACGATCGAACAGCCGATGTTCGAGTCGAACGTATGTTCGACTCGAACACCGAGCTCATCCCTAGCCATGAACTAACACAATTAAACACAGCAACAAGAGGGGGGGGGGGGCGGATGGGAGAGAAGGGATGTAGCATTACATTACATTATCTCAATGCCAGCTTTCCCCAAGTCCCTCAGTCTCTTCTGGGCCATAATCTGTGGGTAAGCGGCCAGCCCACAGTCCCTTACAAAACACACAGTGACAGTGAGTTCTGTCACAGACACTTACGTGTCCAGAGCGCCCGCGATGTCGTGTCCCGAAGCCGATTTGTCCCCCGGCTCTCAGGTGGAGGCGCCGGCATCTTCGGCTTCACTTCCTGGTTCCCTATTGCGCATGCGCGAGTTGCGCTGCACATCCTTACTGGTCCCTGCTGTCTTCTGGGACCTGTGTGTCTCCCAGAACACAGCGGGGGGGGGGGGGGGACGGGACAGATTAGGCATCGGACGTGGTGTAGGTCACCGCCATCACTGCGGTGATCTATGCCAGGAAGTGGGAGCAAATAGGTATCTGCTCCCTCCTCCCCCCTGAAAGGTGCCAAATGTGACACCAGAGGGGGGGAGGATTCCAAAAAGTGGAAGTTCCATTTTTGGATGGAACTCCACTTTAAGCCTCGTAAACACTAGTCGTTTTTTTCTGTTCAATCCAGCAGGGCTGAACAAAAAAAAAACTGACGGCTCTGGAGGAGCCCCTGTACTAACTATCAGATGTTAGTACAGCGATCTCCCCTGCTGTGCTATTGTGTTCTGACAGGGGGATGCCCCCCGCCAGAGCACTTTGGTCAGCGCTCTTAGCCATTGGCTGAGAGCACTGATCAGGAGCCGATCGGCAGACCTTTTTCGGTCATGCCCCTTCAACAGAAGCCGGCCGACTCCAGTAGACACGGGACCAATGGTGGCAGGTTTCTATTGAGTGTGTACTAGGCTATATATTTAGTTCTTTTTATTAACACTTTCTACAACTTACTGATCATATTACTGTTCCATGAGATGAAGGTTTATTCATTTTTAGATCGGTTCCTCTAGACCTGAACATTACTGGTTCCTTCACAGTAAAAGGGCTGAAAAAGCCGAATTCAGACAAAATAACACAAACATTATTTATAAATAGGACTGTATACCTTTCACACCATACTGTACATAAAACTAAATGCAACACAAAATGCATGTACTTTGATGTAAATTTAAGACGCATTTTCATACGCTATGGGGGTTATTTACGAAAGGCAAATCCACTTTGCACTACAAGTGCACTGAAATTGCACTGGAAGTGCAGTCGCTGTAGATCTGAGGGGGACATGCAAAGAAAATAAAAAACAGAATTTTAGCTTGCACATGATTGGATGATAAAATCAGCAGAGCTTCCCCTTATTTCACATTTTCCCCTCAGATCTACAGCGACTGCACTTTCAAGTTCACTTTCAGGTCCACTTGTAGTGCAAAGTGGATTTGCCTTTCGTAAATAACCCCCATTGTGTTGCATTTTTATGTGCATTGACATGCGTTTTTAAGTCATCTGTTGTGAAGTGACAGGTCCATGGGAGGGTCAAAATACTTAGGCTAGGTTCACACTAGACTGCACAGCAAAAGGCAGCAGTGTACCAGGCAGGCTAGTGTCAGGGTTGGCTGCACTTACTTGTTTTTGTTTATTTTCTTTATTTGAAGTTTGACATGGAGATTTACTAAAACTGGAGCACTCAGAATCTGGTGCAGCTGTGCATGGTAGCCAATCAGCTTCTAACTTAAAGTGGAGGTCCACCCTAAAAAAAAAAAAAAAAAAATTACACCAAAATGCTACAAAAAAATAGAAAAAAAAAATAGAAAAATATATATATATTTTTTACTTACCAGAAATTGCGGTTGCTATGTGGATCTTCCTAATCTGCCTCTTCCTATACCGCGGCTGGTCGTCATCCTCGCGTTGTCTTCTGGGGAATGGGGCGCGCTGCCTTCTGGGAACTGTGTGTATGCCAGAGAGCAGCCGGCCCATTCATACAGCGCCGCGAGACTCGCGCATGCGCAGTAGGAAACGGGCAGTGAAGCCGCAAGGCTTCACTGTCTGTTTCCCTTAGTGAGGATGGCGGCGCCAGGACCTGCCAGGATCAAGGGATCGCCCTCCGGGGGCCGACGTCGCGGGCGCCTAGGACAGGTACGTGTCCTTATTAAAAGTCAACAGCTACAGTGTTTGTAGCTGCTGACTTTAAAAAAAAAAAAAATCGTGGGTGGAACCCCGCTTTAAGCTTGTTCAATTAAGATTTGACAATAAGCCCCCATTCACATCGGACCTTTTTGACCTGTCAAATCGCTCGCCATATCGCCGTCTATTGCCGGCAATAGCACCATCCGAATCGGTGTGATTCCTAAAAGTATTTCCTGCACTACTTTTGGCGACTTCAGGGGCGATTTAAATACACATCTGTGCGGGAACCCGCACAGATGTCTCTGAAATCGCTCCCGAAGTTGGACTGAAATGCGGGTTTGTAATTGCGCCAGTTCAGCTGAACTCGTACGATTTCAAACCCGCATTCAGTGAGAACCCTGGCTAAAACCTGGAATCTGATTGGTTTCTATGCAGAGCTGCACCATATTTTGCACTCTCCAGTTTTAGTAAATTCTCAGATTGTGACACTTCATTCACGTTCTGCACAACAGCATGGTGCAATGGGGTCGGTATTTACTAAAACTGGAGCACTGAGAATCTGGTGCAGCTGTGCATGGTAGCCAATCAGCTTAATTGAACAAGATGATTTTAGAAGCTGATTGGTTACTATGAACAGCTGCACCAGATTCTGTGGGCTCCAGTTTAAGGCCGGGTTCACACTGGGGCGACAAACGCTCCGACATTGGGGGCTCATGTCGCATGACGTGTGAAAATCAATGTTTTCCTATGGGAGCCGTCTTAACTGGTCCGACACATGTCGGTCCGACTTTGAAAATGCTCCCTGTACTACTTCGGTCCGACTTCAGCCCATTGACTATCATTGAAGTCGGATCAAAGTCGGACCGCAGTCTTGCATGATCCGACTTTGGCATGCGACTTGTGCTCTTCTGCTCTTGAGGGGGAACTCCAGGCCAAATTTTAAATAAAAAACCGGCATGGGTTCCCCCTCCAGGAGCATACCAGGCCCTTGGGTCTGGTCTGGATTTGAAGGGGAACCCCTACGCCGAAAAAACGGCGTGGGGGTCCCCCCCAAGATCCAAACCAGACCCTTATCAGAGCACGCAACCTGGCAGGCCGCAGGGGAAGAGGGGGGGACGAGGGAGCGTCCCCCCTCCCTCCTGAACCGTACCAGGCTGCATGCCCTCAACATGGGGGGTTTGGTGATCTGGGGCAGGGGGGCGACCTGCGGCCCCCCCACCCCAAAGCACCCTGTCCCCATGTTGATGAGGACAGGGCCTCTTCCCGACAACCCTGGCCGTTGGTTGTCGGGGTCTGCGGGCGGGGGGCTTATCGGAATCCGGGAGCCCCCCTTTAATAAGGGGGCCCCCAGATCCCAGCCCCCCACCCTATGTGAATGAGTATGGGGTACATCGTACCCCTACCCATTCACCTGGTGGAAAAAAAAATGTCAATAAAAACACAACACAGCTTTTTAAATTAATTTATTGCACAGCTCCGGGGGTCTCCGCGCTCTCCGGTTCTTTCTTCTGCCGGGCCTCCGCTATCTTCTTCCAGCTCTTTTGCTAGCGGGGCCCAGTCTTCTCAATGGGTTGTTGGGAAGAGGCCCTGTCCTCATCAACATGGGGACAGGGTGCTTTGGGGTGGGGGGGCCGCAGGTCGCCCCCCTGCCCCAGAGCACCAAACCCCCTATGTTGAGGGCATGCGGCCTGGTACGGTTCAGGAGGGAGGGGGGTGCTCTCTCGCCCCCCCTCTTCCCCTGCGGCCTGCCGGGTTGCGTGCTCGGATAAGGGTCTGGTTTGGATTTTCGGCGTAGGGGGTTCCCCTTCAAATCCAGACCAGACCCAAGGGCCTGGTATGCTCCTGCAGGGGGAACCCATGCCGGTTTTTTATTTAAAACACAGTGCCTGCTATTGGCGGGGATCCAAGTCGGATCCCCGTTCATTCAAAGTCGGACATATGTCGGCTTCATGCTGCGGGGCAAAGTCGGATCCAAAGTAGGACGGCTGTCGTGTCGCACTAGTGTGAACCCGGCCTTAGTAAATGACCCCCATTGTGCTGCTGTACAGTGACATGCAGTGCGCTGTGGAAAAATGCGGACATGCATTTTACACAAGCATTGTGGTGTGAACAGGGCACATAGAAAACAATTGCTCTCTATGTGCCCTAGCCGTGACCTACATTTATCAGCTGTGTCATTTCTAATCCCCCCCCCCCCCAAAAAAAAAATAATTGCTGATTGCCACTGCTTAGATGTGGTGACTGCATTCATTTTCTTTATTGAGGGCGGTTCACAAAAATGCACTCCAGATCCGTTCTGGATACATTTCTGCATGCAAGTTTTTTTGCGTTTTTGATGCGTTCCGGTGCGGTTTTGGTGCGTTTTTGATGCATTTCCAGATGCATTCCAGGGATTTTTTTTCTTATTTTTTCCTGTTTTTTTCCCCACTATACTAGGGTCCAGTGGATTTTGTATGCGTTTTTGATGTGTTTCAGTGCATTTTTGATGCGTTTTACTGTGTTCCAGTACAGTCCAGTGCAGGAAAAATGCAGCATGTTCTACTTTTGTTTTTCTGGAACTGAAAATCTCTGGAACTGACCACACTGGTGTGAACTATGCCTTTGGAAACCATTTAACCTCCCTAGCGGTATGATTCTGTCAGATTTTAGGTGCTGAAAGCGGTACAATTATTTTGCATGGAAATTTGGCGTTTTATATTGTAGGCCTGTAATTCTTAGGAATAACACACTTAAATCTGTCCAAACCAGAGTCTAGTAGACATCCCGGGTATGATAAAGTTTGAAACACAAAATCATAAATTATAATATAATAAAGAACTATAAATAATTATAACAAATAATATAATTATAATAAAAATTATTCAATAATGTAATCAAATCAAAAACACTGAAATTTGCTCAGTTGCAGAATTGTCGCTGTCATTAGATTTAGTGTTTGATGACGAATTTCCCCACAAATCGCTATCGCTCAATTCTGCAAGTGATTCTAATTTATTATCGCTGTTTTATAGCTGGTCTAAAACCACTTTTGACATAAAGGGACAATTTTTGGTTGCTATGGACAATCTCCAGTTTCCAGGCAGAAAACAGTTTTTATAATATAAAACTACATGCAGGGCACTTGACAAACCACTAGGGACAAAGGGGATGTGTTATTATTTGATACAGTAATGTAATCAGTAAGATTACAGTATACTGTATCTATACTGTGTTTTTCACTTTTTGAATTTGGCGCTGAACTCCATCCCCGTGCGTCACAACGTCGCAGGGAACGGAGCTCGGCAGTGTGAATCGAGCGAGACATGGCGGCTCGCACACACTGCAGGGAGACATCGCAGGATCCAGGGGACAAGGTAAGTAACTTCCCCTGTATCCTGCGATGCAGCCCGAGTCTCGGGGTTACCGCTTTTGGTAGTAAAAACTCACCCCGAGCCAGACTCGGGATTACCGCCAGGGAGGATAACCTACTTTCCATGCGTTTTTGATGCAGAACAAAAACGCACTGGACTGCATGTGGTGTGAACTGGCCCTTAAGGTTTTTTATAACCTGGTGATCTTATATCATATACTATACTATACAGAGAAGCAGCATTGTCACCCTAGGACAGGAACTGAGTTAACACTGCAGCTTTTCCAAACACTTTAAAGTGTTAGTCCAGCACATTTTTCTGTGTTTGAAGTGGGGAAGGAATAGAACCCATGCAAGCTATGACTGATATCTGGGGCTCTATCAGAAAGTATTCCCCCACACTTCTGACATTTTCTGTCACAGAGACAACCAGTTTGACTAGAAAAGAAGTGAGGAATAAATGAGGGGGTTCGAGTTCCACTATCCTACAAGGAGTCTGGAATTGCAGTAAAATGGGACAGAGTTTTTTTTATTATAGTCAGGCATTTTAGCTCTTACAGAAAGAAAAATAAACAACTCAAACAAACAACAAATATATTTGTAGCGGGGTCCCCATATTTGGGGCCCGCTATATTTGAAATTTAGGGGGTAGCTTGAGCATTAGTTTGTCTCAGGCTGTTTGTTATTTAGGATTGGACTCTGCTCTGCTCTAATGTTGCCCAGGTTGAACCACAGGAAACGTTGCAGCGTGATTGGGTGTTCTCTCTCGGCAGCCGTGTAGTGGGCGTGGTCTACCTGCTGTGCATGCCGGGAGAGGATACTTAAGGGGCAGACGTCATTGGTGCGGGGTCTTTGTCCTCAGCACGTACTCCACCATCGGTGGCTCTCATGGCCAGGGGTGCGTGTGAATGTGCTGGGTCCCGGGCACCTTTAGCCCGAGCCCGAGGCCTCATCGTTCCAGGTAGGCCCAGTACCTTTAACTGAGGCCAACAACCAAGCAACGGAATCCCAGGGTGCCCGTGGGAGGGTGACCCGCTCTGAAGGAGAGGCAACCAGGGGAGGACCTTTCTAAGGGGATCGGTGAAGGATGTCGCCGTCTCGGGAGAGGCCTGGTTACCTGTCAGAGGGAGGGATTCTGTGATACACCATAAGCTCTTGTAACGTGCCCCATTGGCACCTATGGTTTCTAGTTACTTAAGAGCTAAAAGGTTCTGTGGCAGATCTTCCTAACACGTCCCTAGGAGAAACAAAGCTAAAGTAATTGTTCGTGCTCCACTCCGTCTGCTAGGACCATGAGAGGGAACTATCCGGGTGAGCAAAGCCCACTGAGACTTGAGTGGCGACGAGGGTAAATAAGTGCTGCAAGCCTGAACCTGCTAAGTTACTAGCAAAGAGAAAATAAACTCGTCTGTTGGAGTTTAACACTGTCTGGACATTGGCCTTCTTACGAGAGAAAATAGACTTTTCCCTACACTCTAGGGACGAGAACCAACGGAAAGAGGTAACTTGCTGCAGTACCCAAAACTGTTAACACTGCTCGCCCTCTACACAATGCGGGATACTGGGCATGTGGTATGGTGTGTCCTATCCTGCAAGTGGAGGTAAGCAGGACAAGGATCTGTGTGCTACATATTATTTAAATATTAATATCTCTGCTTATAGAGCAATTTATTTTATTTTTTTTAAAGAAGAAGGGAAGGAGGGAAAGAGAAAAAAAAAGAAGATAAGGGACAGAGGTTCTAATCCTTCCCAACCTCAGCAATGTTTTTAAAAAAACAAACATCTTTTTTGAATGGGTGTTGCTCCTCATTTTTGATCTATACGTAAACATTGTGTTTTTACATACAGTTATATGTTATACAGGATCTATAAATGGAGGGAGTGGAGTTATCAATCATCCAGCCAACCTCCATTCATAAATCCTGTTGCATTCATAGGAGCTACAGTGCCTTGAAAAATAATTCATACCCCTTGCAATTGTCCACATTTTTTCATGTTACAACCAAAAACGTAAATGTATTTTATTGAGATTTTATGTGATAGACCAACACAAAGTGGCACATAATTGTGAAGTGGAAGGAAAATTATATTTTTTACAAATAAATGTGCATTTGTATTCAGCCCCCCTGAGTCAATACTTTGTAGAACCACCTTTTGGTGCAATTACAGCTGCAAGTCTTTTTGGGGATGTCTCTACCAGTTTTGCACATCTAGAGTGACATTTTCTCCCATTGTTCTTTGCAAAATAGCTCAAAATCTGTCAGGTTGGATGGAGAGCGTCTGTGAACAGCGATTTTCAAGTCTTGCCACAGATTGTCAATTGGATTTAGGTCAGGACTTTGACTTGGCCATGAATATGCTTTGATCTAAACCATTCCATTATAGCTCTGGCTGTATGTTTAGGGTCATTGCCCTGCTGGAAGGTGAACCTCTGCCCCAGTCTCAAGCCTTTTGCAGACTCTAACAGGTTTTCTTCTAAGATTTACCCTGTATTTTACTTCATCTATCTTCCCATCAACTCTGACCAGCTTTCCTGTCCCTGCTGAAGAAAAGCATCCCCACAACATGATGCTGCCACCACCATGTTTCACAGTGGGGATGGAGTGTTCAGGGTGATGCGCAGTGTTCATTTTCCGCCACACATTGGGGGTCATTTACTAAAGGCAAATCCACTTTGCACTACAAGTGCAAACTACAAGTGAAAAGTACACTTGAAATTGCACTGAAAGTGAACTTGGAAGTGCAGTCGCTGTAGATCCAAGGGGGACATGCAAGGAAAATAAAAAACAGCATTTTAGCTTGCACATGAGGGGATGATAAAATCAGCAGAGTTTCCCCTCATTTCAAATCTACCCCTCAGATTTACAGCGACTGCACTTCAAAGCGCACTTTCAGTGCAAATTTAAGTGTACTTTGCACTTGTAGTTTGCACTTGTAGTGCGAAGTGGATTTGCCTTTAGTAAATAACCCCCATAGTGTTTTGCTTTTAGGCCAAAAAGTTAAATTTTGGTCTCACCTGACCAGAGCATCTTCTTTGCTGTGTCCCCCACATGGCTTCTCACAAACTGCAAACGGGACGGGACTTTTTATGGCTTTCATTCAACGATGGCTTTCTTCTCTTGCGGGGGGGGGGCTGTCAGAACACAATAGCTCAGCAGGAAGATCACTGTACTAACTATGCAATGTTCCTTGCAAGCTCCTCATTTGTTTTTTGTACTTTTTCGTTAAGCCTACTGGGTTGAACAAAAAAAACTACCTGTGTGTACCAGGTTTAAGTCCCTTGTGCTGATTTTTCTGTTTGTGATTTTGGCTGCCCCTAGGTTTTAATAGAACAACTCCACCCAAATATATATTTTTTTCCAATTTGCACGCAGGGGACCAAGGTTTCACCAGTCCAAAAAATAATAATCTGTGTTTGATGGAGATGTCCTTTAAATGTGAAACTGTAACCAATACTTTTATCTTAGATATAGAAAAGAATTAGAACACCTAGATAGTTTATATATATATATTTTTTATTGCTGTCCCTCTGTAGAGATTCTTGCTCATATTCTGTATCAGTGGCAGAAAGTAAAGAAAAATCCAATTGCTGATCTTTGCAACCAGTAAAGGAGATGAGAGGACATCATCATTTCTTCATCACTTGTTAAGATTTCCACTCATTTCCCGTAACGATTCTGTAAACTTCATTGTGGACACTATTAGTCAAAAAAAAACGACTGAGGTTCTAACCTTCCCAAAAAGAGTTTTGGTTGGAACTCTTCTTAGTTTTAATTTATGATATTATCATTTCATATTCAGTGTATATTCAGAAACAGTGGTTATAGTCAGGCATTCTGATGACAGCCTATGACAGCTCCCACAGTTTTATTACAACAGAAGTGTTAAATTCTTTGTGCTGATTTTTGTATTTTTATTTTGACTGCACTTAGGCTTTAAAGAATAATTACAGTCAAAACTTTTTTTTTTTTATAGAATGTAGAGAAATTAGAACCCCTGGCGTGTTTCTATTGCTGTCTGTGCCCCTGTTAGGGGGATGGTTTGTCCTATTAACCATTATCATCGAAATTGAAAGTAAAATAAAATCTCAAATTTTGGGTTGTTCCCAGAACATTAATAGTGGGGATATCCTCCAATGGGGACACTAGTTCTGGTGACTCTGATGACACCCCAGGATTCCCTCACTTTAGAGGGATTTTCTCTCACTTCCTATTTTGGCTAAACAGAAAGAGAAGGAAAATCTCCCCATTGGGACACAGATGGCAAAAATCAACCTTGCAGGCTTTATAACCCTTCCTTCCGCCACCCTTCCTTTAGTTGTACTTTACGTGATTCTTGGAAAAAGATAAAGTATGGCCAAAAGGCTATATTTAACCACCTCCCACCCAGCCTTTTGTTGAATGACGGCTGGGCGGGACATTCATCATTTCGGGTGGATGTGGCACTGCGGCGCAATCTGTCACCGGCTGCGTCTGCTGGACACTGCTGATAACTGATCATGTGTTTTTGTAAGAACTGATTGTAAACAGAGCAGATAATAATTTTGATGCTGCGTGTTGGGTATTCAAGTTTTTTTCCTCTGATTAAGTTGGATTTGAAACAAGAGAGAAAAATATTAGCGTTTAATCAATAGTAATATTGTATTCGATTTGGAATGGTTTACATATTTTTAATGATTTGGAGGGTATAAGAATACCCAAACATAATCTGGCTGTATATCTTTCTCTATCGTGTGTTCCTGTGTGTATTTAGCTTGATTTATAGCAGCATCTACTTTGGTATATTCTGCCATAATTATTGTAGTGGCCTGTAATGCAGAACCACTGTTGGAGTGTGCGAAATACAGAATCCACAGGATGTGCAAAGTACAGGAAGAGAACAGATGATACTAAAAGTTAAAGATTTTACACAACTGGTGTTTGGTTTGAAGTATATTTTTCTATATGAATGACCGTTTGAATTCAAGCCAATCATGTCATTCATTATGGAAAAAGTTATTTTATGTCCACTCATAATTGTTGGTTTCAATCAAAGATAATCATGATTACTGCAATGGTTGCAAATTTTAAACCAAGTCCTTTAAAATAAGGTGCTGTAAATAATGATATATACATTGTTACATCTGACACTCAGCGATCCTTTGGCCACTACGTTTGATACACCCGATTAAATTCTCTTGGTATATGAAATGAAATTGGTTCCCAGGTTTGGTTTTCTTCGATTCTCCCCGATTGCTTGGGTGTGGGACTGGCATGTAGAGCATGGTGACACATTTAAGCCGTGTACACACGATAGGTTTTACCGATGAAAACAGTCTGATGGACTGTTTTCATCGGAAAAACCGATCGTGTATGGGCCCCATCGGTCTTTTTTCCATTGGTGTTTAAAAATAGAACATGTTTTAAATTTATCCGATGGTTAAAAAACCAAAAGCTAATTAATATCGTCTGTGGGGAACTCCATCGGATAAAAAACCCATGCATGCACAGAATCAAGTCGACGCATGCTCAGAAGCATTGAACTTCATTTTTCCCGGCTCATCTGAGTGTTTTTACGTCACCGCGTTTGAAATGGTCGATTTTTTGACTGATGGTGTGTGGGCAAGACTGATGGAAGACAGTTTCATCGGATTTCCGATGGAAAAAACCATCAGGTTAGAATCCATAGGATATCCGATCGTGTGTACAGGGCTTCAGTGTGGGTAATTTGTACACACATACTGGGGTCAGTGTAGACAAGAGCCAGGTAGCCCACCAGAATGTCTTTAGAGTGTGGAAGGAGACCAGAGTATACAGAGGAAATGCACACATTAAGTGGTTTGAAGTTGGGCCTATGGTTGGATATTGTTAAGTTTAGATACAAAGTAAAGTACAGTTCAGGTGGTATTCCTGTACCAATATTTCATGCTGAACGAAAAAGCTAAGTTTTTCCTTCTAGTATTAAGACAGGTCACTAGGGATTGTGGATTTAACTGTTCAGAAATCTTAGAGGGGCTATATGGGCATTATTGTTAGTTATGGAATGTTGGACTGACAGTCTTGGTAACACACCTGCCTTGACGTCAACCACAAGCATATTGGAAAAAGAAGACAAACACTTTTGACAGCAGCAACTATCTATAAAAACTTTGCCACTTAACCGCAGCTGAAATGTTGGTGCAGGTTCCACCTGTTCTGATGGTCGAGTACCTGAACTGTTCCATCCACTATCATGGTCAAGTACCTGAATCTGATGGTGAAGTACCTGAACTGTTATCTGCTCTGATGATCAAGTGCCTGAACTGTCTGTAAAGTTCCAGCTACCATGTGGTTATGTGCCTGCATGTCTATGACTTGTGAGCTGCAAAAGTCTGGAGGATGATATGGACTTTGTATTCTACAGTTCTTTCAGTTCTACAGTGTTGCAATTGCTGCAGCTGCGATCTGATAACTGGATGTCTAAGACTCTACTGTCCATCACCAGATATGGAGGACTTTGACAAGTTTATGCTTTTAAATTCTTGGAAAGGAAAGTTTGATGTTCATACCCACTCCTGTGCTTTGGAAAGGAAATGTTTGGTGCTCTCTGTTGGTCCAATATATTGTTTTTTCATTTTTTTTTTTATGTTTTTATATTTCGCAGCCCTAACAGCCGAATTATATTTTCTGCGCAGGTAAATCAGAGATGGAAAGGAAAATAGGTATCTACACTTTAGATTTTCCATTTTTCATTTAAGGTAAACCGGGGGGGGGGGGGAGCATTATTCTTTTTGTTTACAATCATTGGGTGCTTTTCTTCCAATGCTGACATGATGCCTTTATGTACAGTTGGAGGCATTATATGAAATTAGTGAGCCAGGGGGTGGAGTGATGGAGAAACTGTATATTTTATATTATTGCTGGTTTATATTGTGGCTCGCTAATGAATTCTAGGCCTCCACACCCTGGTCAAGGAGCCATATAAAGACATAAGTATAGCTTTACCGTTCACCAAAGAAATTTTATTGTTAACTAGTCAAGTCCTTGAGGGGTCATATTGCCAAGGGAGTTGGCTGGGGGAGGTATTTTCAAGTTCTATATTACCACAGCCAAATCCTATACAAGGCTAGTCTCACCCAGAAAGGCCATGAGGCAAGTGTCTGGTCCTGGTCACCTGTGCCATGTTGCGAAACAGCAAACATAGTTACATAGTTAGTCAGGTTGAAAAAAGTCCATCTAGTTCAACCATAAAAAAAAAAAAAAAATATCGTACAATCCCATGTACCTAATTCTATACCCACAGTTGATCCAGAGGAAGGCAAAAAACCCCAGCAGAGCATGATCCAATTTTCTACAACAGGGGAAAATATTCCTTCCTGATCCCCCGAGAGGCAATCGGATTTTCCCTGGATCAACTTTACCTATAAATGTTAGTACCCAGTTATATTATGAGGAAAGGAAGGTGCGCCAATCTAAGTGCAGTAAAACAGGCTTTAATTAGCAAATTTGTATAAAAACAGCCAAATGGCTACTCACAGGATACAGGAATAATACAGGCATGTAAGGAGTTAAAGGTGGTCCGGAGTCATCTAAGGCGGTCCTCAGGGGAGATGTTGGTTCCAGATGGAGAGAGGTGTAGCTGAAGATGACCACCTTTAACTCCTTACATGCCTGTATTATTCCTGTATCCTGTGAGTAGCCATTTGGCTGTTTTTATACAAATTTGCTAATTAAAGCCTGTTTTACTGCACTTAGATTGGCGCACCTTCCTTTCCTCATTATATTTTACAGAGTTTGCTTCTGCTCATGGTAGCTGCCGCTAGTGCTTGCAACATCAACATCAACATTCATTGATCCCTTTGATTTTTACTCTGCCTAGAACTCATTCTGAGCCATTTTTTCTCCCCTTTTTTATCCCAGTTATATTATGTACATCTAGGAAAGTATCCAGACCTTTCTTAAAGCAATCTACTGAGATGGCCAGAACCACCTCTGCAGAGAGTCTATTCCACATTTTCACAGCTCTTACTGTGAAGAAACCTTTCCGTATTTGGAGATGAAATCCCTTTTCCTCTAGACGTAAAGAGTGCCCCCGTGTCCTCTGTATTGACCGTAAAGTGAATAACTCAACACCAAGTTCACTATATGGACCCCTTATATATTTGTACATGTTGATCATATCCCCCCTTAATCTCCTCTTCTCAAGAGTGAATAAATGCAGTTCCTCTAATCTTTCCTCATAGCTGAGCTCATCCATGCCTCTTATCAGTTTGGTTGCCCTTCTCTGCACTTTCTCCAGATCCCCAATATGCTTTTTGAGAACTGGTGCCCAAAACTGAACTGCATATTCCAGATGAGGTCTTACTAATGATTTGAACAGAGGCAAAATTATATCTCTCTCTCTGGAGTCCATACCTCTCTTAATACACGAAAGGACTTTGCTCGCTTTGGAAACCGCAGCTTCGGCATTACATGTTATTATTGAGCTTATGATCTACCAAAACCCCCAGATCCTTCTCCACTACAGATTCCCCCAGTTGTACTCCCCCTAGTATGTATGATGCATGCATATTCTTAGCCCCCAAGTGCATAACTTTACATTTATCAACATTAAACCTCATCTGCCACATAGTCGCCCAATTAGACAGTGCATTGAGGTCGGCTTGTAAATTGGAGACATCCTGTAATGACGTTATTCCACTGCATAGCTTAGTGTCATCTGCAAAGACAGAAATGTTACTTTTGATCCCAGACCCAATATCATTTATAAAGATATTAAAAAGTAAGGGTCCCAGCACTGAACCTTGGGGTACACCACTGATAACCTTAGACCATTCAGAGTAAGAATCATTAACCACTACTCTCTGAATTCTGTCTTTTAGCCAATTTTCTATTCATTTACAAACTGATATTTCCAATCCTGTAGACTTTACCTTACACATGAGCCGTGTGTGGGGAACTGTATCGAACGCTTTTGCAAAATCCAAGTATACCACGTCCACCGCCACCCCTCTGTCCTGTTTTACTTTCCTCCTCATAAAAAGAAATCAGGTTTGTCTGACAACTTCTGTCTTTCATGAATCCATACTGTCTGTTGCTTAAATAGTTTTTTTTCCAGCAAGAACTCGTCTATGTGGTCTTTTATTAAACGCTCCAGTATCTTCCCAACTATAGAAGTTAAACTAACAGGTCTATAGTTACTTGGTAAGGACTTTGTTCCCTTTTTAAATATAGGCACCACGTTCGCCCTGCACCAATCCAGTGGTACTATTCCCGTCATTAATGAGTCCCTAAAAATTTGATACAATGGCTTTGAAATTACAGAGCTCAATTCTTTTAGGATCCGTGTGTGGATGCCATCAGGTCCAGGTGCTTTATCCACCTTTATTCTGTCTAAATATTTCTGGACCATATCACTTTTGAGCCATTGTGGATTATTTAGGGGCTGTGTCACTACCACCCCCATTATGGACATGAACTCCCCCATGCTCCTTTGTATACACAGAGCTGAAGAAAGTATTTAATAAATTAGCCTTCTCTTTGTCCCCAGTCACCCACTCTAGATTATTTTGGGCCTACATGCTCAGACCTGACCTTTTTACTATTAATAATTTTTTGGGGTTTGTCCTATCTTTTGCAATCTGTCGTTCGTTTTGAATTTTTGCATCCTTGATTTCCTTTTTACATATTCTGTTAAATTCTTTGTAACATTTAAACAACACTAGTGTTCCTTCATTTTTATATTTTTGAAAAGCTCTTTTCTTGTAGTTTATAGCTTTTTTAACTTTGACCGTGAGCCACATAGGTTTTATTTTTAGCCTTTTTTTAGCCTTTTAAACTTATTCCCCATGGGAATATACTTTGCGGTGAGGTCCCAAACAGTCTTTTTGAAGAATTCCCATTTCTGTTCTGTGTTTATCGATGCCAATATTCCCTCCCAGTCTAAGTCCTGGAGAGCAGTCCTCATTCTTGGAAAATTTGCTCTCTTGAAGTTAAGTGTTTTTATCTTTCCCGTATGTATTTCTTGCTTACGGCTAACATCAAATGAAATCATGTTATGATCACTGCTACCCAGGTGTTCCTTTATCTGAACATTACTAATAAGCTCTGGATGGTTTGAGATTACCAGGTCCAACAGAGCATCATTCCTAGTTGGGGCCTCAATAAACTGGACCATAAAATTGTCCTGTAATAGGTTTGTGAATTTTTGCCCTTTAACTGTCCCAGCAGTGCCATTACTCCAGTCAATTTCTGGGTAGTTAAAATCCCCCATTATTATCACTGTCCCAGCAAACAGCAAACGAGACTTCATGGCGGTAAAAAGAACCTTTAGTTAAGTATTCTTGTTATATTTTCTTTATCTTTATCTGTATATGTCATTACTTTTAATAAATGTTATACTTTTAAGTATTTGTGTGATCTCTCTTTGCACATATCGAACACAACCCAAAAACGTGACAAAACAACTGATGATAAAACAAGTCTAAAAATATGCAGTATGTTGCCGCTTTATTTCACAATACATCTGTTTTTCCATTTCATATGGACAAACTTTTCAGGACTTAAATAGTGGGAGATGGCACGGTTAACTGAAAGCATCTACAGTGTCAGCCTCACTAAAAGAACAATGTAAATATCTGTTAAATACAAATGATACACATCTTCATATTAATAGAACATCTATTGATCTTTATTCTGCCTAATAACATAAATAATTAAATAAGGTAAATACACAGCATTACCATGTTAAAACAGATCCCACTGTCAGTGACACAGTGACACAAATCTGTGTAAATTTCTGGTGCGCCCAGCTTGTAGAAAAGATAAATTCATTTCTATATGGGTGAACAATGGTGCCTATAAGCCTCAATAAGGTTAAATGTTTAAATACTTTTTAGGCTGTTTAAAACGGGCAATAAACTAAAACCATATTTTAAAAAAATAGAAAAATTGACTTTTGTAAACTTTCCGCCGTAATTTTCTTCACAGTTTTAGTGTTACTGTAGCCAGCTGAATTCACAGCTCATCGCTCTCTATCACATCACGGACTGGAGACATAAATCTCAGTGGGGTTTCTGCGGTTGGGTACGGATTCAGAATATCCAGGTTTGGCATGGAGAATGTTGAGTAGCGGTTTGAAGGAGGTCGTATTTTTTTAATTGACTGAGGAATCTGCTGGTGCCACTGAGCTGCAAAAAGTTATGGAAAATATTGTAATACTGTAAATTTTAATACACTTATTAATTACAAACAGCAACACATATTGTTAGGCTATGGTCCCACAGAATCTGACAGTGTCAAAGGGTGAATGTCTCAATATATTCTGCAACAGTTTTCTTATATATTACTTTAGGTCCACCTTTAGCAAAAAGTTTGCTTTGAGTTTTGGATAGAGCGAGTAAAATATAGAACTCCTGTTAAATTTTTATCGAAGTCCGTGTCCTCATTCTCTCACTTCTCCAGTGGACAAGAAATAAGAGGGTCCTGGTGTCACCATGAAAGGAAGACTAGAAAGGATAGAGCAATATAAACCTAATAAGCATTCTAACCTGCCCTCAACCTACTTAATAATTTTGTTTTTGCTGCTGTCTCTGTCCCCATCAGAGATATCCATCCCATCACTTTATTTTGTTGTAATAAAGGAGAAAGTAAATGAAAGTAAATCTCCCCAAAGGGGGCACAGCAATAAAAACCCAGTTCTAACCCAGTGGTCTCCAAACTGCGGCCCTTTGCTTGCTTTTATCTGGCCCCTGGGGCATTATTCCCCCTACTGTTAGCAATAGTGGGGCATAGTTCCTGACACGAACACGGACAATGGGGCACTAGTCCTCTCAGTGGCACCAACAATAGGACACTATTCCTTCCATTGACAGAAGTGATAGGGCACTATGCCTCCCATGATTTCAATGATGGGGCACTGTTACTTCCACTGACACCAATGATGGGACAATGTTCCTGTCACTAACACCAATGATGGGGCACTATTCTTCCCACTGACACCAGTGATGGGGCACCATTCCTCCCACTGACACCAATGATGACTAGTCCTCCCACTGACACCAATAACGGGGCACTAGTGCTCCCACTGACACCAATGATGGGGCACTAGTTCTCCCACTGTCACCAGTGATCGGGCACTAGTTCTCCCACTGACACCAAGGATGGGGCACTATTCCTCCGATTGACACCAATGAAGGGGCACTGTTCCTTTCACTGATACCAACGAAGGGGCACTATTACCCCTCCTAATACCAATGGCAGGGCATTGTTTATTCCCATTGACTTCAGGACACTTTCTTCTTCCACTGGCTACAGTCCTGCCCCCCTAAAGTTTGAAGGACAATAATCTGGTTCTTTGTTTAGAAAGTGTGGAGAACCCTGTTCTAACCCATCCGCACTTTATAGAAAAACTAAAATAAAAAATATATTGTCTGGGACAGGGTTTTAAGCGCTTCCATCTCCTGAGTAAGAGGAACATTCTGATAACATCTCCTCACAGTAAAAGACATAAGAAGTCTCTACATGAACCCGAATACTGTTCCCCAATAGTTTGAAATATAATAGTGCGCTGGAAACCTAGAACCTACAATCCTAAAGTGATGTCACCGTGAATAAACAAAAATAAACTGAGTGAGACAATACCTCAAAAAGTTAGATATCAATAAAACTATTGTGATCTGCATTAGTACAAAAAAAAAAAAAAAAGTGAAATATTAAAGGATATCAAAAAATACAAATATAATTCACAATAGTATTTCCAAAAAAAATTATATGAGGGCTTCTGTGATAAAATACAAATAAAAAGGTCTGTGTACAAAGCTGAATGCCAGGTCTCCACAATAATCCTATGAACTGCTTGGTCACAATTTAGGTCATTTATTATTATTTATTTATTCATGAATAAGTCGAGTGACTTCGATGTAACGCGTAGGGAGGAGGAGCCTAATCACGCTACAAGCTAGTCATGCAAGTGACTAGTGAGGAGATTGCATCTTACTGAGCTATCAAGCGCCTCTTATTCCTGGCTGTGTGAGTGCAGATTTTACTTGATGTTTCTATTTCTAGTAGGGATGTCTGCGCTATGATTGTTTTCTTTGTTTCTTATCATATCGCTACATGCAAGTGAAACAGCTGACAGCTCTCGTTGGTGTGGACAAGTTTATGCTCATCACGTATATTGACCTAAATTGTGACCAAGCAGTTCATAGGATTATTGTTGAGACCTGGCATTCAGCTTTGTACACAGACCTTTTTATTTGTATTTTATCACAGAAGCCCTCATATAATTTTTTTTGGAAATACTATTGTGAATTATATTTGTATTTTTTGATATCCTTTAATATTTCACTTTTTTTTTTTTTTTTTTGTACTAATGCAGATCACAATAGTTTTATTGATATCTAACTTTTTGAGGTATTGTCTCACTCAGTTTATTTTTGTTTATTCACGGTGACATCACTTTAGGATTGTAGGTTCTAGGTTTCCAGCGCACTATTATATTTCAAACACTTGATTTTTGAGAAACACAGATTTTTTCACTTAGAATGGTTGCAGCTGATACCAATTGATCACCCTTGATTTGTCTACATTGTGCCGAGTAGCGCTCTAATACATATTATATTATTGTTCCCCAATAGGCTGTCAAATCTGCAGTGGATAGCTGAAAGATATAAGAAGGCTGATTCACCAGAGATATTTGGAACCTTCACTGAAAAATTGTGTACATTTTCAATTCAATTATCTGTGTGTGAAAAGCATCTACCCATGATTTGGTGTTTCAAGTGAACAGGAATTAGCTTTTGACATGATTGGATATTTGTACTGAATATTCACACAAATTGTTCAGTTAAGGTTCTCAAATCCTTTAGTAAATCAGTCTCAATGTCTCCTTTGCTCTGTTGTTTCAATAAATGTGCCTCCCCCCCCCCCCCAACTAATTATCAGGAATATATAAAGCATTCTATTGGTTGTTCTGGACAGGGGCTTGTCTACATTTTCTCCATTGATCAGATAGTCCCTAACCCCTCTGGTAACCCCATTTTATTAACTATTTTTTTATGATATTTAATTTAATTTCATCTGGTAACCCTATTTTACTAACTATTTTTTTGATGATGTTTCATTTGATTTGACATGTAAATGTATGCCAGGTGACAGTAGAATTTATAGTATAGTGAAGATTTAGAGAGAGTAGTAAATATGAATGCACCAGGTAGCTCTAGTAGCACCCAGACCTCACTGAATCCTTTCTCTTTATCCAGCTTTTATGGAAATATCTAACATAATGTGCATCTATCATACAACTCTCTGTGGTTATATACAGTTCCCATACCACTCTTCTTGGTAACATGCTTCTCTTATAATACACTATCAGATAACATGCATGTCTCTTTTATACATTTTTACCAGTCCAAAGAAATACTGCATGTTTGCTAATATACCTTAGTTATATTCTTTGTTATTTTCATATATTAGAATGCACTTAAACCTACCGTATATGTCAAGTCTAGCAGTACAGGACACAATCCCTGCTTCATTCTTTGCTGACAATGTATACCACCCTGCGTCCTCTTTTTTAGCTGGCTGGATGAGAAGGCACACATACCCTGTGGCATCCTGGTGCATACTGCAAAATGGACAAAAACAGCACATCTTTCTCACAATTTGGAAAATCAAATGTGACATAGAAATATGGGGCAAATATAGATGGACATTTACAATTCCCATTTATTATATGCCATATTCCTGATGAATAATATTTATCAGACCACGTAGAACAGGACCTCAGTATTGTCAGCTAAACACCTTTTGGTCAGGAGAATACTGAGTGAATTATAATTATCTTCTGATCCCCAGCCACGATAACAAGAAATCTCAGAAAAAATAGATCTAAATCATAATATCTCTCTTGAGTAATAATTTGATCACACAGTATATGGAAGTAATAAAACAGAGGTCTTTGTAGTATTATACACAATGAAAGTGAACAGAGCATCTAAATTTAAACAGCATTTAGAAGCAAAGTTTATCCCCCTTAGAAATTAGAAGATCTGGCTAAAATGCATCATATACATTGTTACAAGCACACACCCTTAAGCAGCCATACATTAGTAATTTTTTTTTTTTTTGGTCAACCAGTGGGTTGCACAAAAAAAAAAAAAAGACTCGATTACCCCATCCACGCATTTGTGGTGGTCAAAGGAATCCTCCCCCTGTGCTATTGTGTTCTGACAGTGGGGAAACTTCTCCACCATTGGAATACACTGAGCAGTGCTGCCTGCTATAGTCAGTAGTGCTGATCGAGTGAAACTGTTCCAATAGGGCGGTTGTACAGAAGTCGATTGGTAGATCCCTGCTGAACCGGAAAAAAGTTCAATCCATGTATAGCTGGCTTTAGTCGTTTTTGCTGAGGCAAAAAGTTGATTGGCCATCATAGAATATTTTAGCCAATCTATTGTTGTTTTTGTAATGGTTTCCAGGCACTCATGACTCATTGGAGTTAGAAAACTATCTTTCATTCATAGCATGCATGCTAAAGATATATTGGGCTATATAATTATGAAACAATCAGTTGTAAAAATGATCAACTGCTGGTTGGAAAAACATCCTTATATGAATTTATGTGTTAATCCCAAAGACGTTATTACATAAGTATATTGTAATAACACGACAGCCTAGTTAACACAGATAATCATGATAATGAACAGTGTCAGTACATACCTTATCCTAGGTTTGTGGGCTGGAATGGTTTCATTGTCTTTCTTCCAGTAGAAGACTGGAGGAGGCATCCCAATAACTCGACTCTCCAATCTAACTGGATGACCTTCTGGTACTCCAGAGTTCTGCAGCTTCTCCAAAAATACAGGTGGTCTCTGCACTTCCTTTGCTGAAAAAAAATTGGGAAAAATTTAGGAAGGTTAAATGGGTGAATTTTTTAAAACAGCATGAAAATCTACATCAAGTATTTCAGAAATGAATCGCTTTAAAAAAAAAAGACAGTTTTCATACTTGTAAAATAAATATAATCTATAACATAAAATTGTATACAAGCCATTTTGTAATACGAAGCCATAGGGAAGACCATCACTCGCAGTGTTTGGAAGCACTGTGCCATGAACTACCGGTGTTAAAACCTAATATAATGCTAACACTACTTAAAGAGACACCCATTTTCCCCTGAGCCTCTGATACCCTCCTCTCCAGTCAATACTTTTGTCCCAGCCAGCAAAAATAAAGTGCTTCCTGGCATGTTGGGGCCAGTGACCTCCACACATGGCGCGGTACTCAGGCCTAGCAGTCAATAGCTAGGCCTAGTTACTGTTACATGTCAGATGGAGTGATGTCACCTGACACCAGCCAGCATCAGGTATTTTGGTAGTAGTTATGGCAGAGGAGAAAACTGTGGGGAAACACTGAAGAGTTCAATTTAAATAGGTGGGTGAGGTGCCTTTACACAGGCAATGTCACTTAATGGGCAAAGTGGCAGTGCCACTTTCATTTTATTTAAGTAATATTGTAGAACATGATGCTTTGACCTGTCCTAGGAAATACAAATCTAGGATAATTATCAGAAAGACTACAGGTCTGTCTGTGCTTACAGTACTGATTTCAAATAGCGCACAGACACAAGTCATAGTTACTGAATTATTTTTAATGTTGTGGTTAAAATTTCACCTGCAGTTATCAATGATTTTTTTTTTAAGCAAGTCACTGGTAATGCCTTCCAGTGCTTGCCTACTGTTCACTCTAGGTATAAAATAACATATCACATGCAATCTTACCCATCACACTCAGCTCTAAGCTGAATGAGTTTTGTCCTGTCTTATTAGTGGCAATGCAGGTGTATGTCCCGCCATCAGCTTGTGAGAGAGGATCGATGAGAAGTGAGTGAATTCCATTCTCTCTTACCAGCATTTTGTGAGTGGCATCTGGTGAGACGGGTATTCCATTAAGAAGCCACATAATGTCTGGTGGCGGTAGACCACTCACCTGTTAAAACAAATCATTTTGGATTTTCTTTCTTTGAATTAGTATAGGAAGGACATTTAATAGAATACCATTAAGTAGACCTTTATATTTCTTACCTTGCAGTCTAACCTGCATAGCCGCCCTTCATGTGCCACCATATCTCCAGGAGCTTGGAGAAAGTATGGCCGGAAGAATCTTTCCTGTACAGCTTCACTTTCCAATTCTGCCTGACGTGGCCTCACCCTACACAAGGGATATGCAATCTTAATAAAATAGATGCATTCATTGATTGATAACACAATAAAAATTTAGTTAGATAAATGTGTAGAGTTTCTTTGACCACTTAGGGCCCTATTTATAATGTACAGTGGTATATGCTCTTGACAGGTCATTGCTGTAATTTACATGTGTCAAACACAAGGCCCGTGGGTCAAATCCGGCCCTCCAGTCCATTTCATGTGGCCCTCATACCTCTGCTGCAGCTGCAACATCCCCTCATCTCCAAACCTAGCTTGCCTCAGCAGTAGGCAGCAGTAAGAAGGACAGAACTCCTTCTACAGATACAAGGTAAGGGAGAAGAAAAGGGGACTTTTGCGGTGCACTACATATGATAACGAGAAACCAATACGGAGAAATAAAATTTCAACAATTTTTTATGAAATTCAAGGTTAAAAAAGTAAACTTTGTAGTGGCAATCACAATATAGCTAAACAGTAGCTGGATGGTCAACTGTAGCAAAGGTACAGGACTGATCTAGCAGGGATAGATTGATCCATTACAAATTTATGCACAGAGTCTATCTCACCCCTGCCAGATTGACACGGATGTTTGGGACATCTTTTGGGAGTGCCCATTAATAAAACCCTACTGGCAAGCCATTGCCTCTTGTATCAGGGCGGTCACTTCCATTTCTATCCCCATGTCCATTGAAGTATGTGTTTTACATTTAGTGGAGCCCCTGGCCACTACCAGGGCTATACGGACCCTCCTTACTCTGTTACTATTCTATGCTAAAAAACGCATTATATTATCATGGAAGAGCAATGTGTGGCCTACTATGGAGTCTTGGAAAGTATTGGTCAATAAGGCAGTGCCCTTCTACAAATCTACGTACTTGAATAGGGGGGGTCCTAACTAAATTTGATAAGGCTTGGGGGGGGGGGTGTGGATGGCTTCCATAGATACAGCATCTGATTAACCACTTAACAACCACCTGCCGACAAATAACGTCGACAAGGTGGTTGCTTAACTCTGGGAGGACGTTATATAACGTCCTCCCAGAATCGCGCTCCCGCGCGCCCCCTGGGGCGCGCACACGGGAAACTCCGTGACCGCCGGGTCCAGAGGACCCGGCGGATCACGAATCGCGGTAAATCGCCGCTGATAGCGGCCGTTTACCACGTGATCGCTCCGTCAAATGACGGAGCAATCACTTGTAAACAGACCGGCGTCATTTGATGACGCCGGTTCCTCCCTCCCCTCTCTGTACCGATCGGTACAGTGTGAGAGGGGAGGGGGAGGGAGCGGATGGCAGCAGCAGCACTGTGGGCTGGATCTGTGACAATTGCAGTCACAGATCCATCCATCCATCCATCCCTGCTCAGCCATCCCTGTGCTATACCCTGCCAATACTCTGCAATACACCCTGCCAATACTCTGCAAAATACCCTGCCAATACTCTGCAATACCCTGGTGCAATACTCTGCAATACCCTGGTGCAATACTCTGCAATACCCTGGTGCAATACTCTGCAATACCCTGGTGCAATACTCTGCAATACCCTGCGAAATACTCTGCAATACCCTGCGAAATACTCTGCAATACCCTGCGAAATACTCTGCAATACCCTGGTGCAATACTCTGCAATACCCTGGTGCAATACTCTGCAATACCCTGGTGCAATACTCTGCAATACCCTGGTGCAATACTCTGCAATACCCTGCACAATACTCTGCAATACCCTGCAAAATACTCTGCAATACCCTGCGCAATACTCTGCAAAATACTCTGCAATACCCTGCACAATACTCTGCAATACCCTGCACAATACTCTGCAATACCCTGCACAATACTCTGCAATACCCGCCACAATACTCTGCAATACCCGCCACAATACTCTGCAATACCCGCCACAATACTCTGCAATACCCTCCACAATACTCTGCAATACCCTCCACAATACTCTGCAATACCCTCCACAATACCCTGTGCAATACCCTCCACAATACCCTGTGCAATACCCGTGCAATACCCTGCCATACACCGCAATACCCTGCCATACACCGCAATACCCTGCCATAGTCCGCAATACTCCGCAATGCCCTGCAATACTCCGCAATGCCCGGCAATACTCCGCAATGCCCGGCAATACTCCGCAATGCCCGGCAATACTCTGCAATAACCACTTCCCGCCCTCCGGCCGTCATATGACGTCCTTGACTTTGTGCGGGGATATCTGAATGATGGGAGCAGCTACAGGCATCATTCAGATATTAGCTTTTTCAGCCGGCGATTCCCTACACCATAAGAACAATCATAGCGGCTGTTCCGCCGCTTGATCATTCTTACGGGAGGCGAGAGGGGATGTCCCCCACCCCCCCGCCGCCCTCCGGTGCTTCTACGGACTCACCGCTACGATCAAAGCCAGGATTGTTGTTTTTTTTTTTTGTATTTTTTTCAGGCTTCCCAGCCTAGAGGTGAGATGTGGGGTCTTATTGACACCCCCCCCCCCCATATCTCACTGTAAAGAGGACCTGTCATGCCATATTCCTATTACAAGGGATGTTTACGTTCCTTGTAATAGGTATAAAAGTGATCAAAAAAATGTTTAGGGCGGAAAAACATGTCAAACTAAAATAAATAAAGTAAAATGAAGAATAAAATATATATTTTTTTTTAAAGCGCCCCTGTCCCCGTGAGCTCGCATACAGAAGCGAACGCATACGTAAGTCCCGCCCACATATGAAAACGGTTTTCAAACCACACATGTGAGGTATCTCTGCGAACGTTAGAGCGAGAGCAATCATTTTGGCCCTAGACCTCCTCTGTAACTCAAAACATGTAACCAGTAAAAATATTTAAAGCGTTGCCTATGGGGATTTTTTAAGTAGCGAAGTTTGGCGCCATTCCACGAGTGTGTGCAATTTTTAAGGGCGACATGTTAGGTATCTATTTACTCGGCGTAACTTCATCTTTCACATTATGCAAAAACATTGGGCTAACTTTACTGTTTTTTTTTTTTTTAAGCACAAAACATTTTTTTTCCGTAAAAAACGCGTTAAAAAAATTGCTGCGCAAATATCGTGCGAGATAAAAAGTTGCAACAACCACCATTATATTCTCTAAGGTCTTTGCTAAAAAAACATATATAATGTTTTGGGGTTCTATGTAATTTTCTAGCAAATAAATGATGATTTTTACATGTAGGAGAGAAATGTCAGAATTGGCCTTGGTGCTCCAGAACGCCTGAAGGTGCTCCCTGCATGTTGGGCCTCTGTATGTGGCCACGCTGTGTAAAAGTCTCACACATGTGGTATCGCCATACTCGGGAGTAATAGCAGAATGTGTTTTGGGGTGTAATTTGTGGAATGCATATGCTGTGTGTGAGAAATAACCTGCTAATATGACAATTTTGTGAAAAAAAAAAAAGAGAAAAAAAAAATCTTGATTTTGCAAAGAATTGTGGGAAAAAATGACAACTTCAAAAAACTCACAATGCCTCTTTCTGAATACCTTGGAATGTCTTCTTTCCAAAAAGGGGTCATTTGGGGGGTATTTGTACTTTTCTGGCATGTTAGGGTCTCAAGAATTGAGATAGGCCGTCAGTACTTCAGGTGTGATCAATTTTCAGATATTGGCACCATAGCTTGTGGACTCTATAACTTTCACAAAGACCAAATAATATCCACCAATTTGTACTTATTTTTACCAAAGATATGTAGCAGTATAAATTTTGGCCAAAATTTATGAAGAAAAAATAGTAATTTGCAAAATTTTATAACAGAAACGAAAAAAAAATCATTTTTTTACAAAATTTTCTGTCTTTTTTCTCTTATAGCGCAAAAAATAAAAAACCCAACAGTGATTAAATACCACCAAAAGAAAGCTCTATTTGTGTGAAAAAAAGGACAAAAATTTCATATGGGTACAGTGTTGTATGACTGAGTAATTGTCATTCAAAATGTGAGAGCACCGAAAGCTGAAAATTGGTCTGGTTATTAAGGGGGTTTAAGTGCCCAGTGGTCAAGTGGTTAATTACAACGAGATACTAACACATTTTATATTTTATATATTAATATTTTATTTTATATATTTTTTTTTTTATCTTATGGTACTGAGAGGTGCTTGATTGGGGAATTGGAGGACTAGTGAGTGCTTGCAGAGCCTCTTTGCTGAACATCTGAGGGACAGAAAACTCTCCAGTTCACTAACCCATTTCTCTGTCGGAAGGGGGGAGGGGCTGGGAGCGTAATCTCTAACTACAGTATCCAGTGAAATGGCATGGGGAGCGGCGGGACTGTACACCTACATCATGATTGACTGCCTCCGGACGGAGGTCGGCAAGTTTCTGTACCTGTCTGGGCAAGCATTGGGGGGGGGGGGATGTATCACAGGTTTATGTGATGACTTTTCTGTTGTAATTTTCTGTTGTATGTGCTGGCACTTTTATGGCCGGTTGTTGTCCACGTTGTGTGGTTTGTTATAACCTGTATTGTATGAAACGAAATAATTAAAAAAAAAAAAATTACAAAAAAAAAAGGTACAAGACTGGATCGGTTCAATATACAGTTACACGTATAGGTCCCGACATGTTTTGCATATTTTCTTTATCAGGGGACATACGGGCAGAACAGAAGAATTGCACGATACCAGCCAGGGAAACCTTCCAGTGATGACCACTGCCCAGCGAGGGGGCATACAGGTGCCCGAAAAAGGCAAGGGCTCAAGAAGTAGCCACAGAGGGCATATAATGACCCAATTAAAAGCAAAGAAAATCGGGCATGGGGCGGAGGGCGCCCAGATTAAGGTGAAAAAAAGGTATCACTGAAGATAACACCTTAGCAAGATGGTATGATGTGAGGGTCACCCTCCGTCTGAGAGGGTGGTCATCACTGGAAGGTTTCCCTGGCTGGTATCATGCAATTCTTCTGTTCTGCCTGTATGTCCCCTGATGAAGCAAATATGCGAAACATGTCGGGATCTTTACATGTAACTGTATATTGAACCGATCCAGTCCTGTACTGTTGCAACTGTTGACCATCCAGATACTGTTTAGCTATACTGTGTTTGCCGCTACAAAGTTGACTTTTTTAACCTTAAATTTCATTAAAAATTGTTGAAATTTTATTTCTCCGTATTGGTTTCTCATTATCATATGTAGTGCACCGCAAAAGTCCCCTTTTCTTCTCCCTTACCTTGTATACATAATCTATGGGATGAGGTGCTAATCTCTATGGGTGTTTCTGCCAGTAGTCAGACTCATTTCTCTTTGTTTCCTTCTACGGATCCCGTGCCTTGTCTCCCTGCCTCCCCTGGTCCCAGCATTCAGCAGACTCCGGCAGTTGCCATCAGCCCTACTCTGGTCCTTCTCCAGACCCTGCGCTTTCTGCTTCCCAGCTTTACCCCTGCTCCTTCCTGGCAGCAGTACAAGGAGTGTATTTATATAGTCTTACAGATACAACCAGCCCTTCAAGGGCAACCATATTGATGTAGCCCCTGCTCTAATTACTTCACATTGCACCTGCATTTTTTTTCATTTCATTCATAAAATACAGGAGATAGAGTCAAGCCTGAAGTGTCCTTCAGAGTGTTCTCTGCATAACATTGACACGAAAAAAAAAAACACTGACAAGGTTCTAACCCTCCTTACTTTGAGATGTGGATGGTTGAAGGAGGCAGATATGGCAGTCAATGCTGTTGCTGACAACCCATATTGTTAGGGGACAGAAAGAATCAGATATTCTTGAGTTGGGCAGCTAAATGATTAATTGAATTTCCTTCTCACCTTCTTGGCAACTATATACCGTAGGTCTTTCTGAGTGCTCTCCACGTAGGATCTATAAGTACGTCAGATCCTTTATGTATCAGAACAGAAATATGGGAGCTGCCATTGCTGACTTGTTTTTAAAGTTACATGTTTTAGAACTGACAATCAGATTCTGGCTTCACTATGTAATTAATTGCCCAGCAGAGCAAGCATGTGTTTTACAAGTGTCTTCCACCTCAAAAACAAGTCAGAAATTGAAGTTCCCATATTACTGTCCTGTGTAAACTATTCATTTATGTAGCAGTAGAAGTAGCACAGCAGTTATGCATAGCAGGCAATCATATTTCTATTTCTTTCCCCTTTTGACACCAGTAGATTGAAGTCTGAGTGTTTGCTCTTGGTCTCAGCACTTTACACATAATCAATGCACTTTACGCATTATCACTACTTTTGCATTTTCTTTAACATGTAAGCCTGTTTATACTCATGTACAGAAACAAATATCATACTCTATTCAGCCACATGACTGTTGCTTTTTAAGATGGGAAACCTTCCAATGGGGACCCTTACAGTAAAAGCTGTGTGAAAGATTTGAAAATCAACAAGTCAGATACCAAGTTAGCTCAACGTCTTTGCCAAGCTGACATATTGCACAAACCCACCCATCTCGAGCAACGAAACAGCTCACTGAACAGCAATCCTACCCAAATTATCCAAGCATTTTACAAACATATGTCAGCCATATACACTAAACAACATTCTGTTAACCACGGCATCAGGTTTTTTTCATTAGAGGCAGAAATTACTTCAATGGAGGTTCAAAACACAATCAAGTCTCTTAGACCTAACAAACAACCTTCACCTGAGGGGTTCACCATAACCTATTGTAAGAAATTCTCTGTCTGACTGCCACATTTAAAAGTTTGCTCAAAAGCAAACATTTCTGCACAATTTCCTTAACAGCAGCCATGTGCATGATACCCAAGCCATCTACGGATTTCTCGAATTGATCAAATTACCCCCCTCTACATCTTACTACTAAATTTAGACATCAAACTATTAGCCATAATATTGACCTCCTGTCTCGATTCAGGTCTGCCCACCATTGTTTTCAAAGACTTATGCCGGGTATACACGATCGGAAATTCCGACAATAAAACCGTGGATTTTTTTCCGACGGAATGTTGGCTCAAACTTGTGTTGCATACACACAGTCACACAAATCTTGTCGGAAATTCTGAACATCAGGAAAGCGTGACGTACAAGACACACGACGAGCCGAGATCAATGAAGTTCAATAGGCAGTTCGGCTCTTCTGCTTGATTCTGAGCATGCGTGTTTTGTGGAGCGTCGGAATTGCATACAGACGATCGGAATTTCCGACCAGAACTTTTCTTGTCGAAAAATTTGAGAACCAGCTCTCAAATTTTTGTGCTCGGAAATTCCGACAGCAAATGTCCGATGGAGCCTACACACATCGAACATTTGTTGTCGGAATTTCCGATCATGTGTACGCGGCATAAGTCAATTATATATTGTACCTGGCCAAAAGGCTAGCGACAATATTCACAGAATCCTACAGCTTATTCAGCTCTTTAAATCACACTAATGACCCTCTATGTTACTCACCCTTAATACCCTGAAGGTATTTGACTCCCTTCTGTTTTTTCTATGTCTTAGAACAATAGGGTTTTGGAGTTTATGGCGTCAAGTCCTATGTTGTAATCCAACAACTTTTATAAAATATTCTGCGTGCTGGCCATCCCATTTTCTTACCCTTGTTGGCGCATGCCAGGTTTGTCCCCTCTCCCCTGATCTCTCTGAAACTATTCAAACATCATTCAAATTTCAGTTAACCCCAAGTTGCCTTCCCTAATTGGGGATCTTTTGGACTAGTTACTATAATATTCTGTATCATAAAAACTACCCTCCCTTAATCCAACATCTTGCAACATACTCTTACTCTCTGATTGAGATAAACACACACTTTTTTGGTTGGGTAGAATCACAGTCATAAAAATGAAATTTTTGTAGTTATTGTATCTCTTCTGTGCCCTTCCAGTCTGAGTTCCTTCTCGTATATCCCAACTCTTCCAAACCAAAATCCTAAATTTTTTAAGCGATCCCCCCAAAAAATAAAGTCACCTGATGGATTCTCAACAAAATAAAACCCTAAAGTGATCCCCATCTCTCGAGTTGCTACATCAGGGGTAATTTCCCTATAACCCTACTGCACATTATCTTCAATGTCCCACTATGCGTTTGTCTGGAAGGCTATACGACTGCACCAATTTCATTGAACAATCTACTATGGTTCCCCACAGTGATGAGAAAATATTCTACTAAGCCAATCCTATCCCATTCCCTGCCCAGTCATGAGAATTATTGTCATCGCACCACGCTGCACACCAGCTACATGTTGGTAACACAAAAAATTAAAAAATTATACTTCACTCTGTGGAAATAGGACTTTTGACTCCCTGAAAGACTAGCACAAAATTCCCTCAACGAAAATTTTTAATCTTTAAAAAGAATTACCTGTTAATCAATCTGTAAAAACATCCCATGTTCCCTTAAAATCATCTCCTTGATCTACAGCCTAATGATTTCCATGCAATTTTTTCCTCCCCAACACATTTTAAGCTGGAAAAAAGAAACTTGGGGCACCTCTCCCCAGTGAGGGCTGAAATGAAATCTGGGCCTCCGCAGCCAAATGCCTTCCAGACCCCTAATTTTAAGGTATTGATGAGTTGGTACCTTGTTGTGATGCGCATCTCCCACTCTGTACCGGGTACATTGTCTGCTTGTTTTAGAGGTTGCCAGTCTCCTGGTTCCTTTATGAACACATGTTGGGACTGCCTTATTAGCAGAAGGTTCTGTCTCATGTTTACATACTCATAGCAAAACTGCTGGGTCGCCCCACTAGCAGACACCCAGTGGAGGCACGTCTAAAAAAGAAACCTTTGGGATGCCTAGACCCGTGAAACCCATCTGAGATGTTTACAGCAGCCAAGCAAATACTTGTGAAAGCCTGGAAAAAATAGGCCATCCCATTTCCAGGCTTCTCTCCCGAATGTACACCTACAGTATATGTGCTACAAAAAAATTAACATCAATACAAATGGATAAATTGGCAAAATTTCAGCCTCCATGTGACTCTTTCTCCTGTCCCTTCCTCTCCATACCCCACTCCTTACCCTGGCCTTATCTTCAATGCCATTCCTGTGCCCCTAACATACTATTGCCCCCATACTTGCCCCCCACGTCTTTTTAAGCTTGAGCCTTTCCTGACACTTCTCTACTACCCTTATAGCCAGTTGATTCTTGTTCTATAACCCTTTCATGGTCTATTCCCTGAGTTTAAGCCCCATTGGTCTCCCTTCATTCCTACACACACCATTTATGCCTATCTCTTTACCTCAATACAATCCTTGTTAATGCAGTTCCAGTCTGAGGTTTTGTAAATCCTAATAGTCCACCATAGCTCGCTCCTGTTTGTACTTGGAGCCTGTTTCTGTTCCTTCAGTTTATCTGAAGTGTATATTCGTGCACTGTATATTTATGTGTATGTAGCACCTTCATAGATAGGTGCTAGAAATTAGAGAGATTTAGTTTGTGTTTTGATAGGTATATTTCTTCTACATGTGGGAGGCACGGATGAATAGATATTAAGAGCAAACTAAGCGGGAAATAGGTAATAGAGGGGGGGGGGGGGGTAAGGGGGAAAAATGGAAATATGAATGTTTGAATGTTTACACTAATTTAAGTGAGTTTTGTATTTGAAAACTTTTTCCAATAATAAAAAAAAAAAAAAAAGAGCAAACTAAGCCATGGATCTGGATACTGCTGCACAGTGGCAAATACTGTGAATGCGCAATACCCCCTTGAGGGGTGAGTATTTCTGGTGAGTGTACAACCTATAGGGGCACTTTAAGGAGCACCAGCACTAAGGATTTATGATTGAAGAGCACCTGTCACTTTGGAACATGTGTATATATATATTTTTAAGGACTGCATATTTTTAAGGATTGCATACGGTATATCTACTGTACATTTTTTCTCAAGCACGAAGTCGCGTATAATTGAAGAGCACTCGTTACTTTGGATTTTCTTATAACGGTTGTGTATATTAATTGATTCTCAGCACTAGTCACTTTTTAATGATTGTGCACATTAAAGCGGAGGTTCATTGCTTAAAACATTTCCTATTAGCATAAATAGAAAAGAATGCCTAACCTTTTTTTTTTTTTTTTGTGTCGTTTTCGTTGATCATCTTTCTCCATTGCTACTTCCGGGATTTCCTCCCGCGGGAGTAGGCGTGTCCTTTGCTGTCCTATGAGTCGCTGTGTATGCCGGGATGTGTGTAGCAATGTCTCCTGGGAGCAAAGTGTCCTGCTTCCCAGGAGTAAAAGAGTAAACATGACGATAATTCAATCGTCATGTGACTTGTCTACCCGGTCACGTGACGCGCATTCACCTCTACACGGAAGAATATGCTTGTGGGCTTCAAGATGCCCACAAGCAAAATGGCAAATCCAGGAAGTGTTTTTATAAAGAGTTATTTATTATGAAAACGGACGGGGGATGTATAGCAGCGCTGGGCAAGTGAGTACTACACATGCATAAGTAGTAGCATAGAATGCACTGAAAAAAAAAAATGTATGCACCGCGGAACCTCCGCTTTAAGTATATGAGTTATGTTTGGCACTGGTCACTTTATAATTTATGCACTTAAGTTTGTTTAAATATATAGAGCTGGTTAGAGAGTGGGTTGGGAGCACCCACACCCCAGATTTAAGAACAGCGCCACATCTACTTCTTTTTAAACCTTTAATCTTATACTCCACCCAGGTGGTTGTATCTGTAGGGGCAGCAGTTCTCATTACATTTAGCCATTCGTGCGGAACCACCCATAAACTTTTCTTAAAGATGGCAACATGAATATGGATACAGCCATGGCCTATCCCATAAACGCAGGCTCTGATGGCATGCTGGGAGACTGTATATATTATGTGAGCACACTGAGCTCAGGGCCTTTTTCCAGAGAGGATTAATCCAGCCTGGAGGGCACACTGCCCTAGGCAAATTTACTGTTAAATCTTCTGTCATGAGGCCTCAGGTGGGAGACCTGAGGGCCTGGATGCTGAGACCTTGGTGCTAAAGGAAGCTGGCTGAGGGGAGGCTGTCTGCAGAAGATCTGGGCTGGTATCACCGCAGTAAGGTGTTGCTTGGAAGTTGGAAGGAGGCAACTATCTGTCCTTGGGTCTTGTGTGAGTACAGACGCTTAAGAGATCTTGGGAACCTTTGTGCTTTTGCCACCCCTCTGGTGCTAGAGAAAGTCAGCTGTGGGTCTATTTAAAGGGGACACCGGCTGGTGTCCTGAAGAGCTTGTCCATATATTCTTCCATTTAAAGGGACTCTGTTCTTGTGGCTCTAAGAGAGGATTTTACAGTTTACTTCTACTACTACTACTACTACTACTACCTTAAAGCTGAAGTCTACTGTTTGTTACAAGCACAGACTTTAATATAGCTTGTAATGAAGAATACCTAAGTCCTCAAGTGTACATAGTTCAAGTTTTTGGAGTATCCCACCTACTTCCCTCAACCCTATCCAAGTTCTCAAAAATAAAAACAACAAAAACAACACCACTAAACTGGTCATTGAAGAAACATGTGCATGAGCCTGGGTGTGCCTGGCTGCAGGGCAAAGCCTTTGGGGAATACCTGGACAGTGATCCTGTGGCTCCTACGAGTGTAGCACTACATATACAGTGCCTTGAAAAAGTATTCATACCCCTTGAAATTTTTCACATTTTGTCATGTTACAACCAAAAACAAAAATATATTTTATTGGGATTTTATGTGATAGACCAACACATAGTGGCACATAATTGTGAAGTGGAAGGAAAATGATAAATGATTTTCATTTTTTTTTACAAATAAATATGTGAAAAGTATGGCATGCATTTGTATTCAGCCCTGCTGAGTCAAAACTTTGTAGAACCACCTTTTTGATGCAATTACAGCTGCAAGTCTTTTTGGGGATGACTCTCTACCATCGTTGTACATCTAGAGTATGACATTTTAGCTTTTTCTTCTTTGCAAAATAGCTCAAGCTCTGTCAGATTGGATGGAGAGCATCTGTGAACAGCAATTTTCAAGTCTTGCCACAGATTCTCAATTGGATTGAGATCTGGACTTTGTCTGTGCCATTCTAACCCATGAATATGCTTTGATCTAAACCATTCGATTGTAGCTCTGTCTGTATATTTAGGGTCATTGTCCTGCTGGAAGGTGAACCTCCGCCCCAGCCTCAAGTCTTTTGTAGACTCTAACAGGTTTTCTTCTAAGATTGCCCTGTATTTGGCTCCATCAACTCCGACCAGCTTCCCTGTCCCTGCTGAAGAAAAGCATCCCCACAACATGATGCAGCCACCACCATGTTTCACGGTGAAGATGGTGTGTTTAGGATGATGTGCAGTGTTAGTTTTCCACCACACATCGCGTTTTGCTTTTAGGTAAAAAAATACAATTTTGGTCTCATCTGACCAGAGCACCTTCTTCCACATGTTTGCTGTGTCCCCCACATGGCTTCTCGCAAACTGTGTACATGGGACTTCTTATGGCTTTCTTTCAACAATGGCTTCCTTCTTGCCACTCTTCCATAAAGGCCAGATTTGTGGAGTGCACGACTAATAGTTGTCCTGTGGACAGATTCTCCCACCTGAGCTGTGGATCTTTACAGCTCCTCCAGAGTTACCATGGGTCTCTTGGCTGCTTCTCTGATTAATGCTCTTCTTGCCCGGCCTGTCAGTTTAGGTGGACGGCCATGGCTTGGTAGGTATGCCATACTCTTTCCATTTTCAAATGATGGACTTAACTGTGCTCTGTATTTTTTTATAACCTAACCCTGCTTTAAACTTGTCCACAACTTTATCCCTGACCTCTCTGGTGCGTTCCTTGGCCTTCATGATGCAATTTGTTCACTAAGATTCTCTAACAAACCTCACAGAACAGCTGTTTTTATACTGAGATTAAATTATGCACAGGTGGACTCCATTTACTAATTAGGTGACTAATTAGGTGATATCCGAAGGCAATTGGTTTCACTAAATTTTTGTTAGGGGTAAATGGGGCTGAATACAAATGCACGCCACACTTTTCACATATTTATTTGTAAAAATATTTGGAAAAACATTTATCATTTTCCTTCCACTTCACAATTATGTGCCACTTTGTGTTGGTCTATCACATACAATCCCAATAAAATACATTTATGTTTGTATTGTAACAAAATGTGGAAAATGTAAAGGGGTATGAATACTTTTTCAAGGCACTGTATATAATGCTAAACGCTTTGAAAATCTGACATTACATTATTTTGTATCTTGGGGAAATAAAGCAATTCAATCTAGTGGGACACATATATACCAAAACAAAGCATATCAGGGTTTGTATCCATTCCCTACTCTCTCTATAACTAATAAAAGAATAAAAAAAGTTTTGGCTTTAGATGTACTTCGAGCATTCAGATTGGCTAATCTACAGATGGCTAAACCTAGATGAACAGCAGTAGATGGAGAGTCTGGTTTCCTTCCAGTCCTTATGCCGGTGCCTCCAACAAGCTTTCTGGGCATTCCTTTATAGTACCCCAAATGGGTCCTCATGCTTTGGGAGCTCATTTGGGAATAGTAGCACAAGCTACACAGGTAATATGTAAGTCCCCGTGCTTGTGAACCATGTGCATTCCAGTTTGATAGGTCAGTATGAAAAGTAATAACCAATGACAGGAGTATGTAATAAAGACATTACCTGTGGGCCAGTACAGTAGGCATTGAACGAGGACGTAGTGGAGCTGACTGTACAAGTAAATGTCCAGAACAGCTAATTCTTCCCTGAAAAATAAAATATCATCTATATCAACAATGGCAAAGTATAACATAAGAAAGTGTTTACGGCTGGATTTAATACTGAGTAGGACATTTAGGAAAGGGAATAATTCCTAGGTAGTTAACAGTCCATCTGTAGACACCCTTTCAACACTAAGTAAATCTGTGTTGAATGGTTCTGATCTGACAGAAGGCTGCCTGCTTTATTTATGAATTCCCAAAATAAAGTCAAACCCTATGTTTAGTATAAAATAACATGTAATATATGGCAAATTGCATTCTGAAGACCAAATACTGTATATTATTCAGCCTGTATCTGGCATTGCAAGTAACAACTGCGCCATCTTGTGCCCATAATGTCTTGTGATTTGCATCCCTTTGGCTACATTCACAAGGGTGTCTAAATTCCAGTTTCGCTACGTTTAGAAGAGTTTTCTAAAAGCTGCTGGATCCACACAATGCAAAGTAATCATGTTGTTCATACATAACGATTAGCAATGTTTAGTTGCATACAGCTTAGCTGCGTTTAGGAAAATAGGGGAAAGTGATGCGTACAGGGTCGACTATCTATAGCTAGCAAGAGCTATCTGCAATTAAACTTGCATTGTGTTTAGCTGCAGATAGCGGTGTGCAGTGTGTTTAGCAGCAGAAAATTACACACTTCCCCTTTGTTTTTTGACATGAAATGGGTTTGCAAACAGAGTTGTGTTTGCAGCCACTTTCCTGGGTACATGGAGGAGGAAAGGCAGCTCATGATTGCCTGTGCCTGTGCTGACATTCCCAACAGATCCACTGATTACCTGCAGCAGCTGATGTCACCCCTCTCTAACTGCTTCAGGGCCAGTTCACACTAAACACAGTCCAGTGCGTTTTTTTCTGCATCAAAAATGCATGGATAGTAGGTTATATGCTTTTCAATGGCATAGTACACACCAGTGTGGTCAGTTTCAGTGCATTCCAGTTCCATTAAAAACAAAGTAGAACATACTGCAATTTTTCTGCATTGAACTGTACTGGAACACAATAAAACACATTAAAAATGCACGGAACGCACCAAAAACACTCTGGAACACACATGTACTTATTTAATATGAAGAAAAAAGAGGGAGAAAAAAAAGGACTGGAACGCACCAAAAAGGCATTAAAAATGTTATCAAAAACACATGAAAAACACGCATGCAGAAAAGCATCTGGAACGCATCCGGACTGCGTTTCTATGGTGTGAACTGGCCCTCAGTCTTCTTCTGTCAAGCAGGCACACAATGGTAAATGCCAGCTTTGCTCTGTATTCCATTTCAATTGCACCAAAAAAATATATATAAAAAATTGTGCCAATCTTGGTGATAAAATTGTGAGCTGCCAAACACAACAAACAGACTAGTTTTGTGAATAGATAAAAAAGAAAAAAGTGTAGCGCTCATACAACTCATAGGGTGGATCCCTTTAGAGAATGTGAAAATGAATAAATACAATTAAAAAAATGTGAGTCTTGAGTATAAAAAAAAACACACAACGGATATTGCTATCCTAGCCACATATATATGTGAAAATTAGTGACCATAAACAATATTATCATAAAACAGTGTAAAGTGTCCCTCTGTGGAGAGATAAGTGTATTAAAAGTGCCACCCAAACAACATCATCATATGATGAGTCCGCAATATAGGAAAAAAAAACTGCACCGTGTGGTGAATACAGAAAAAATGTATCGTGTGTTGTGTCCACAATAAGCAATTCATAATATTCTCTCTTCACAGCCTCATGGATGGGCTAATCATTAGCCACAGGTGATATGTCAGTCTTTGGAAATGTGAGTTGAAAAACAGCCTGGGATAGTAATACACCCGGGAGTGCCTCCACCGTCAGATAGGGGATAAAAGATGGGTACTCTTACCAGAGGGAATGGATCCAACTCACCATATGGCGGTGGATCTTCTGAGCCTGTAAGCTGGATCAATCAGCAACAGATTCTTCCAGACGCTTCCGATTCCTCTTTGATGGCTCAATTGCGTGGTGTACACACCTTCCAATGTGCACAACGTACAAGCATCAACCAATGTATCTCGGGGCAATCTGAATAGTTGCTCACCTCACCAATAATGTTATAAGGCAAAGGGAAAGAGAAAAAAAGGAATGGTTCCTCATAGCGTAAAAATGATAAAAATGTATTCCCATAAAATACTCCACAGCCACATGCACGTCAATACAAATGACCAAATGCACACAAAAAAAAAACACAAAAACAATTCCAGATAAAAATTGTATCATGTGTTGTGTCCACCCACCCCAATACTGTGCTTTGGAATTCCAATTGGACATTTTTTTGAATTTTTGGGAATTTTTACATTTTTTATCTGGAATTGTTTTTGTGTTTTTTTTTGTGTGCATTTGGTCATTTGTATTGACGTGCATGTGGCTGTGGAGTATTTTATGGGAATACATTTTTATCATTTTTACGCTATGAGGAACCATTCCTTTTTTTCTCTTTCCCTTTGCCTTATAACATTATTGGCGAGGTGAGCAACGATTCAGATTGCCCCGAGATTGTAACAAACTTTGTTGCAGATTCCGACCTTTTGTTATTCAGAAGCAATCCCTGTGTGCTTGTCTGTGTCCATGTGGTAACTAAATCTAATGGGAGTGGTTTCATAATTATCAATCAGCTGCTGCACCTGCAGGGCTCTAATGGGGAAAATTGCAGTGTCTGCATCCTTTTAGATGTGATTTCCTATTGGGAGTATCTCACCAAATGAATTTTTGTTGCAGGGGATGCCCGATATCTGACTTGCATCTTAGTGCAGACTTCTGGGAAAATCAGTGACCAATCACTCTAACAGGAAATTACATTTCTGAGGGGCATTCTGTACACACATTCTGTGTACAGAACACCTCCAGGTGGCCATATTGCATTGCATTATACAGAAAATTACAGAGCTGTAGATTGAAAAGCAAAGGTCATTTTTAATAAGATTCAATTACAATATGACTTGTGTCGCAATTATATATGCTATATATTTTTTTTTTTCTATTTGCTATTTTTTTTCCACAAAAGTGCAGTTACCCTTTAAGTGCAGATTATTGGCGTTAAACTGCTGTCATATACAAACATCTGTATGAATGTAAGCTTATAATCAAACAAATGTGCATATGGTTTACCTAACATTTTCCCTCTAAAGTTAAGACCGTAATGTAAATTATTATAAAATTACACCAATAAACCACTGCATTAGTGTTCATTACACTATTTTGCTTTTATACAAGTTTTAAGCAAAATAGAATCCTGAATTTGTAATAAAGCTATCTATTTATCTATTCAGACTAGTGAAATGTTCTCTTCATTTATAGAACACATTCAGGCTAATAGAAACTAGTTTGTATGTGCTAACTGCTGGTTGCAGATTGTAAATATGAATATGTATTAGAAATTAAATTACAATTTTGTAATAAATGTAATAAATACAATTATATCTTTTTTAGATTCCTGAACATAATAAATAAAAAAATATGCATACTGTACAAAAATTCAATCCATTTTGGAATTCAGTGAGAGCCATGTTGTGTCTGTGATTGTCCTCACTACCTACAGCTATGAAAAGCTTAGCTGCAGAAGTAAATTTTTTTGTTTTAATTCTTTCAATTCTTTCAATTCTTTCAATTATTCCACATTTATATAGCAGGTAAAGGCATGGGAAGAGTAATACTATATGTTATAGTATTTGCAGAATTACACTGGACCAATGTTCTGTCACTAGTTTAGATGAAAATAATGCTTAGCAAGGTTCTTTTTTAAAATGAAAAAATATTTTGTATACAAAATCTAATAATCTTGAAAAATAAAATAAAAAATAAACTTTTTTCTTAGAAACACTAAGAAAATGTATATAATATTTAAATTACACATAAAAGCTGTTCATGTTACCTGAGGATTTGCAGCCATAATTGTATAATTTCCATCATCATCATTATTGGCATATTCTATATGTAAAGAACAGGATCCATCTGCTTCTCTCCTCATTTTACAGTGTTCATTTTTCTTTGAAATCTGTTTCCCATCTTTAAACCAGTATACCTAAAACAGTTACAATGTCAAAAACATAATATAAAATTAGCTTTACCCTGTTACATTTAAAAACAGTACAGGTGATCAGAGATTGGTAAATTTGATGCTGTGACCTCTAGCTGAGTACAGGCTGTAGTGGAATTTGACATTTCATTTATGGGCAGTGCACACAAAGTTGATCTTGTTTTTTTTTTGGTAGATGAGGGAGAGTTAAAGTGGTTGTAAAGTCTCAAGTTTTTTTTTACCTTAATGCATTAAGGTGAAAAACCTTGTGTGCTGCAGCTGCCCCCAGAGCCCCCCCCCCCCCCTTCTTACCTCAACCTCAAGAGCCCAGTAGCTCCAGTTGCTGTTTCCGTTCTCATTGGATAGATTGATAGCAGCAGGAGTCATTGGCTCCCGCTGCTGCCAATCAAGTCCAGTGACACGAGAGAGGGGGCGGGGCTGAGTCCTGCTATCTGTGTCAATGGATGCAGCAACAGGACTCATGAGCGCACCCGCACGAGTGCCCCCATGAAAAGCGGCTCTCCGTGGGGGCACCCGGTGAAGAGGAGGAGCCAGGAGCGTCGCTGGGGCACTTCAGAAGGATCGGGCTGCTCTGTGCACAACCTTTACACAGAGCAGGTAGGTATAACATATTGTTATAAAAAAACCAAAAAAAAAAACCTTTACAATCACTTCAAACCACTCAGCAGTTTGGGAACCTTTGAGAACTATATTGGTAATATCTCTACAATGAAATACTGGGTATGCAACACAGATTTTTCTCTTGAATATCCAAGACCTATAAGAAGCCAAGGGCTGACTCTGCCAACCAGGATCTGGCCCTTTAAAATTAAAGGAGTGGTAAAGGCAGAAAGTTTTTTGTCCTAATGCAATAATATAAGATAAAAAACCTTCTGTTTGTAGCAGCCTCCCAAGCACCCCTTAATACTTACCTGAGCCCCATCTCTCTCCATCGATGTCCACGAGTGTCTTAGCCATTCCGGGGACTCTCCTCCTGATTGGCTGAGACACAGCAGCGGCGCCATTGGCTCCCGTGGCTGTCAATCAATGTCAGTTAGCCAGGGGGAGAGGGGGGAGTGGGGCTGGGTCGGGGCTCCGTGTCTGAATGGATGCACGGAACTGTGACTCGGCTTCGGGTGCCCCCATAGCAAGCTGCTTGCTGTGTGGGCACTCGACAGGAGGGGTGGGCCAGGAGCACTGAAGAGGGACCCGAGAAGAGGAGGATCCAGGCTGCCCTGTGCAAAACCAACTGCACAGAGGAGGTAAGTATAACATGTTTGTTATTTTAAATAAAAACAAAACAAGACTTTGCAATCACTTTAAGCAGATGGAGGCTGCACAACTAGCACTACACCATAATTACAAATAAACCCAATTTTTCTTATGATGCCTGCTCCTATTACTCATGTCCAGTGCTAAGTATGTTCGGGAAATATTAAGCTTCTCCTATAAGCAAATAATTTCCTTGCGCTTAAAAGCACAAATATAGCTCTCTTGTATAATGCTGGGAAATGCGCGCTGGTATCTCTAAGTAACACAGACACAGATGCTGGTATCACGTTGAGCTGAGCAGAATCCTGTACAGAATCTGCAGCTCCGTTTATTTATACTGTCAACATGAATAACAAAAGAAGGTGGTGGCTTCAGAATCAGCCAATCAGACATTTGTATTCTTTCAAAAGAACCAATCACACACATGTATATATTCAAATAGAATACTAGCAGTGACTTGTGCAAACGGTCGTGTGCAGAGCCATGCGGCATGCTTTCTGTGGTCTCATAATTTGAACACTACAAAGATGGCTCTGAACATGACCGTGTGCACACCAACCCACTGCTACCAATGACGCAAACCATACTCTATCATAGCTCAGTGGGCCATCATTTTCGTATAGTTATGCTATAGCTCCCATGTACGCAGATCTGTTTGCTCTGAGTCATTAAATGCAGTCGCCATGAAGTGGCCAGTCTCTTGGTGAGGCATAAATGAACATCCCTAAAAGAACAAACACATCTGCTGTGTCCACGGGAAGGTTTTCATGGGCAATGGACTTCCACCAACGTCTGTATGTGCGAATACGCTCACATGAGCGTATTACAGCAAAACCGACACTGGGGGACATCTGACAACATACATTAATAAAAAATTTCCACAACAAGTATAAGGCCATCTCTGAGTATACCTAAAGTATTCATTCTGCTTTTAGTTTTGGATAGAGTGGAGAGGGATTACAACCCCAGTCACATTTTTTCTGCTGTTAGGGAGATTTACTGCCTCTATTTGTCCTGTTTATCATTATCACTGAGAGTGAAAGTTAAACAAAATCATAAAGTTTGGGTGGTCACCAGAACCAGAATAGAATGGAACCTTCCAATGGGGAAACTAGTATTGGTGACCCTGGTGACAATCAGGATTTCTCTCACTCTGGAGAGATTACCACTCATTTCCTGTTCGGCAATGGGACAGGAAATAAAGGGAAATCTTCCCAATGGGACACAGATGGTAAAAAAATAACTCTAATGCCGCGTACACACGCACGGAATTTCCGACAACAAATGTTCGATGGGAGCTTTTGGTCGGAAATTCCGACCGTGTGTAGGCTCCATCGGACATTTGCTATCGGAATTTCCGACAACAAAAATTTGAGAGCTGGTTCTTAGATTTTTCGACAACAAAACTTGTTGTCGGAAATTCCGATCGTGTGCACACAATTCGACGCACAAAAATTTGACGCATGCTCGGAATCAATTCGACCCATGTTCGGAATTATTGAACTTCATTTTTCTCGGCTCGTCGTAGTGTTGTATGTCACTGCGTTCTTGACGTTCAAAATTTTCGACAACATTTGTGTGACTGTGTGTATGCAAGACAAGTTTGAGCGAACATCGGAAAAAAAATCCACGGTTTTGTTGTCGGAATGTCCGATCGTGTGTACGCGGCATAACAGTTACTCTATCCCAAAAAACAAACAAACAAAAAAAAAACCTTTGCCTTTAGTTCTACTTTATTTCACACACTAGTGCTACATATGACTCTCATTTATATCAAACGCTTCTGTTTGTTATAATGATAAAGATACTGAAGACATTCTAGGTATGGTTTTTACAAGAGAAGAATGTTTTTTTTTATTATTTATTTTTAATATAAATTATACTTACCTAGGTGGGTGCAGCATCTGTCCCCACCGGGTCTAAGTCTGGATTCACACTTATGCGATGTGAATAAGTGCGAGTCTCATGCAGATTTTTTCTTGAGTTCTGTGCGATTTTGCATTGCGATTTGTGCTAAAGACAGCGTGATTGTAATGAGAATTTAATATGTTTTTCGGATGGGATTGGGAGCAGCTGCGATTTTTAAGGCTTACCTGTAGGTACAAGTGGTAGAACAGAGTTAACTACCACTTGGTCTAATGTGACTTAAAAAGATAATCACAGATAAAGATACAAGTATGCTATATTTTTTACACTGGTGTGGTGGTAACAGCCAGAAGTGGCTTATCCAATCATTTAAGAAGAAACTACAGTGGTTTTAGGTTAACTGTATTTATGTATTTTTTAAACTGTATATGCTGATAAACATTTATAAAAACCTATTTTAAAATGAAAGCAGTATTAAAATCTTGTTTTTTTGTTTTTTTAAATAACAAACATGTTATACGTATCTGCTCTGTGCAGTGATTTTGCACAGAGCAGCCAGGATTCTCCTCTTCTCTGGTCCCATGTCGGTGCTCCTGGCCCCTCCCTCCTGCCGAGTGCCCCTGTGTCCATTCACGCACAGAGCCGTGGCTCGGCCCCACCCCCTCAGTCTCCAGTTTGGCTCACTGGCTGTGAATAACAGCAGCAGGCGCCAATGGCTTCCACTGCTGGCAAAAGCCAATCAGGAGTGCGAGTCACCGGAGAGCCAAGGCTTTTGTGAAAACCGCTGGATCGGGAGGGGGCTCAGGTAAGTATTGGGGGGGGGGGCGAAGGTAAAAAACATTGTGCCTCTACAACCACTTTAAACATTGGATTCAGGATGTTTTCATTCTTTCATATATGCAGTGAATGCTGTGCTATCTTAAAAAATAGAAAGAAGATCCAGAGGAGGCTGTGCAGGAGAGGAGATGGTGTGCCTCTCCTCTGATGCCGCGTACACACGACCATTTTTCTCGTCTGGAAAAATTTCATTTTTTCTCTTTGACGAGAAAAACGACCGTGTGTGGGCTTTCCATCATTTTTCCAGATGCTCTAATTTTTCTCGTCGTGATTCACGGCATTATTTTTCGCGGCAGTTTTCCCATAGGGAAACACTGCCAGGGAGCCTACACACGGTAGTTTTTCTCGACCAAGAGAAAAAATGTCATGAAAACCGGCTGTGTGTAGGGGACCAAGCCGTTCCTCATTTTTCCCGTCGATTTTCTCGACGATGTTTTCACCGTCGAGAAAATCGATCGTGTGACTAATGGGTTGATTTACTAAAACTGGAGAGTACAAAATCTGGTGTTGCTCTGCTTAGAAACCAATCAGCTGTCAGTTTTTTTTTTTGTCAAAGCTTAATTGAACAAGCTAATATTAGAAGCTGATTGGCTACCATACACAGCTGCATCAGGTTTTACGCTCTCCAGTTTTAGTAAACTACCCGCTAAGTTCTATGTGTGTTGTCCTGAGATCCTGTTATTATGTACACTACAGCACAGCAGAAAATCATCACTCTGAAATTCAGGAGCATCAGATTTGGACTTGCCACCAGCTGGCTACAAAAGGGTAAATGTGAAACATTTAAATGCAGTTATACTTGAATAAATGGATATAAAATAACGATTTTTTACTCCTGAACATATTACAGTTGAGAAAGCATATGTAAAACGCTATTCATTCTCTTTAAGCGCTCCAAACCATTTCACTTACTTTTGGTATAGGTATCCCAACAACTTTGCACGTAAATGTGACTGATGCACCTTCTACAACGCGGAAGTGTTTCAGCCTACGATCGAAGATAGGTGCAATGCATTTTCCTGTAGGGATCTCATCATGTTCTACTTCATCATCTGATTCATCTACCGGAGTGCGCTCCAAGCGAAACTCTATCTCATTCATTAGCCTCTGTTCGAAACTTGATATTTTATACTCCTACAAGTATGGAAATTTAACAGCTGGTTAAAGCTTGTAGGAGGAGTTTTCATTCTGCACTGACTGTCCTATCAGGATGCAGGACCCCTGACCCTCTATCTGGACAGTGCTGATTGGCCCTGTGCCCAAGAAAAAAAAAAAAACTCTCTAGCAATGCACACCAAACTGAGCATGTGCACCCCGTTCCTGGCTCTGTATTATCAGGTAATATATTGAGGACAGTGGAAGAAAGAGAGGATCAGAGGAGACAGGATCAAACAGCATTTTTTAAACAATGCAGAGGGTTAACCCCTTAGGTTCCACAGTGAGTATAACGAGCATGCTTTACTGCATATACAGACTGATTCTACTGCTGTGGGTTTAGTAACACTTTAATTATACTGTTCTTCAACTTGCAATTTGGTTGAAACCTCCGTAAGGGATTGATGTTCCCGAAGTGGGATCTCCCATTGGTGTTGGACTTTTTTGCATCAGATGCCTTTAACCAAAGTGGCCCCCTGTGGTACCTCTCACTGAAAACTGCTTTTTTGGTGGCAATTGAATCAGCCAGAATAATGTTAATATTAGCGACCTTGGGGTTTAAATAACCCTTTCTCACTATTTCCCAGACTTATGCCGATGCTTAAATGTGTGCCTAAAGTGGCCTTCAGAGTCCATATCACACAAGAAGTTGTCCTTCCTATGTCCCTTTTGGGGAGTACCCAAAAAGTTAACCCATTGGATGTGGACAAAGCTTTAAAATGTTACATCAAGGTGACTTCTGGCTCATCTCCTAGGCCTACACGTTGAAAGGGTTAGCTGTGCCAGGGGGATCACAGCACTCTCCACTAGAAGGGTCACGACCTTGTGAGTGGCAGCAGGCTGAGTGTTCACAGAGATGATATGCAAGGCAGCTACGTGGGTGTCAATATAGAAGCAGCCTCAATGACAGTTGAGTTTGGCAGAGACATCCTGGCTTCTGCTTTTAGCCAGAATTAAGGAGTGTGTAGAATTATCCCCCCCTGTGTGGCTAGTTAGTTCCCAGCTGTGCTGACATGGAGCCATCAGGGAAAATAGAAAATTGAATGACAGATACTTACCGTAATTTTCCTTTCCTGACAAGTTCCATGTCAGCACTATTCCCACCCAGCTTGGTAGGACTAGTTACAGAATGCCAAGGCTGCAGGTGGGCTCAAATTTACGAGTTAGGTTCTTAGGTTCTGGAGGCATGGGGGGGGGGGGGGGGGCAGGGCCCGTAACCCAGCTGGGCTGACATGGAGCCATCAGGAATGAAAAATTATGCTAAGTATCTGTAATTCAATTTTCCATTTTCTGCTAGTCTGTCTAACATAGAATCACTACTGAAGTGAAAATCCTCAACTTTTGAAAAGTTGATTTTTCGCACTTTCTTAATATGCATACTTGTTCTGGACCACTCCGAAAAAATGGGACATAAGTTATCAGAATAACAGCCAAGCAAATATTCCCTGCAATGGCACCCTACCCCAGATTTTTTTCATGACAGGTTAATTTTAAAATAACACCTGGTTATCCTACCATGAAATTCCTTGTTTAGTCACTTCCTGTTACAAAGTGTTAGTTTGTTCCTGTCTCCTAATTGTGCTCCTGCGTTGTCACCTTATCTTGTGCATCTCTGATTGAGATAAAAAGTGGTCATGCTGATATACAGGCATACAGGTATTGTCCACTGCTGCCATTATTAGGAAGCCAGTCCAGAGGAGCTGACACTAGTGTGAGTGCATGTAGACAGGAAGTGGCTTTCAGATGCTGGGAGTGGGATCATAAAGTTAGGGTTAAATCTACTTTAAAGCCACAGGATTAGCATGAAAGCCGAACAATGAACAATTTCAGGAGGCTGACATAATCACTATATAATTGACAGTACACACCTGTTGCCGAGGGAGTGCATCCTCTCTAAAAGAGAGTTTCTTTTCTAACTCCCGTACCACCAAATTCTTATTTTCACGAATTTGATCTTGAGGTGTAAACCTTACAAGATTTAAATTTTTCTTTAGTGTAGCTTGAAGAGGCCTGGGATTAAAAAGACATTGTATTGTTACTATATTATAATCTATTATTTGAATCACATCTAGTTAATAGAATAAAAGTATCTAAAACTGCATTCTGCTGACTAAAGATATTAGACATCTACCAATACAGGGGTAAAGACTTGATTACTTAAACATCTGCACATTTAGTTTTCTTGTTTTGTTTTTTTTAACTAAATCTGTTTTTAGTGTTCCTGGCCAGCCTCTACACACCTGGGTTTACTCCTCCTAACACTCAGGACTACCTTTACCCTAGCACATAAACTGAGAGTCCCTCCCGCTCCCTCTTGTTCTCCTTTTTTGGTCTACTCCAGGCCACCAAAAACATGGAAATAGAGAGAGAGCATGGCGTTTCCCCCTGTCGAACCTCCCCACCCAGGTTCAATCTCTCCTGAGGTTTGAAGGTCCAGAGTGATAGAGGTAAATCCTCTTAAAAACCTGGACACCCTTAGAGACGGGGGCGCAGGCATAGATGGCTTAAAGAACCTTACATTTCTATGACTGTGGCATGCTATTAGCAGGATCCTTCTCTCACCTGTCTCTCTTGTGCTCTACTAGGGCTGCCCGGCCACTCCGCAATGGTGGTGGCGCGGAAAGCCACAGTGACAGCAGCCCACTGTGTAGGTCAGTGTGCAGTGAGGCTTCTGAATGCTCTGGGTGGTGTGGATCTGGTAATCAGCTCTCTGCTGTCACACGGTGGAGCCTCTCCTTCATTACCTCTCACCTGCAGGGTTTCTATCATATACCAGGTGCTGGAGGCCAACGGAGAGAGGGCTTCCCTTGCGGCTAAGTTTCAGACCCCCCTGAGCGTGAAACAGGAGAGGTCAGGCCCAAAGTAGCAAGGGTCGCCTGCTGGACTGTTTGCAGAAAGTTTCAGAGTACAGCTGGTGTGTTAGAGTGGAGTCAGCACACAGGTGGCGCCTGTGAGATGTTGCAGGTCTAGGATAGTGCCAAGACTGGAGCAAGGTTGGGGGAAGCCAAGGTTAGGAGCCTAGTGGGTATCGGAGCATACGTGATTAGGTGGATAGCTTAGCTCAAACTCAGGAAGCAGGAGGAGGTCAAGGACGAGCTGGGTCGGTAACAGGAGACACAGGAACAGGAATATCACGGAGATAACACACAGCAAGATCAACCAGCAACTGTAATCACTGACAGGCTTCCTTATAAAGGCCCATTGGCACCAAAACTAGATTGGGGCGTGCATGTCTGAGCACCAGTGCGCATGCATGGACCGGCGCGCACTCGTGCATACACCTCTTTGCGTGCTCGCACCCGTTTGCCACTGTCCATGCATGTGCGCCGGTGCGCATTGGTTATGCGCCAGTGAGAATTCCTGTGGCAGAGCTGCCAGGTCCCTGAGCACATCTATTGCTGTTGGTGCCCTGACACTTTTCCTGCTGCGACCTGGTGAAATTACCGCCTCATTGCCGGTAAGCTATGAAGAGATCTTAAAGGGCCGGAAAAAAAGCGAAGATTATACTAATAGTACTATCTTTAGCTATGAGCTTGCCACAGCCGCACAAGGCATGAAGATGTCTGAGAGGCAGCCTGCTTAGGTCCTGTGTTGGGTCCCGGAAAACTCCTGTGTGGCGAGTGCATTAAAGATGTGGCCACAGATAGGGAGGCGATCAGAATCCAGGAAGCCGTAGCCAATAGTATACATCTAGTTGCTAAAACAAGCACACAGAAGAGTAGACCTAAAAAAAGAGGTACCCCAGAACAGACAGGGGTTGTCTCCAGTGCTGGAAATATCTGAGTTATTTTCCAAACGTTTGTTTGATGTTCAATTTATAGATCCATATATCACGGCTATAAAGGAAGCCATAGAATGGGAGAAAGACTCTAAAGCCTCGTACACACGACCGAGTTTCTCGGCAAGAACCAACAAGAAACTTGCTGGCAGAGATGTCTTGCCGAGAAATTTGTTTGTGTGTATGGTTTCTCGTCAAGAAAACCGACAAGTAATCTCAACGAGAAAATAGAGAACCTGCTCTCTATTTTCTCATCGAGATTCTCGTCGGCATGTTTCTCGACGAGAAAAGTGAGTGTGTGTACACTTACCTGTCCCCCGGGAAGCCCGCGCATGTTCGAAATGAATTTGACGCATGCGCGGTAGCTTCCTAGGCATAGATAGGGTATACCAAGATGGCGGCGACGGCATCGAATGTGACGAGCGCAAGCTCGTCGTAGTCGATAACGTCACCGTGTACGCTCCATTCAAAGAACCGCGGGTTCTTTGAATCGAGCGTATGTACACTCGGCCGGGACAAGTTTCTTGTCCAAGAATCTCGTCGAAAAAAACGACATGTTTTTTTCGACGAGAATCTCGGCCGTGTGTACGAGGCTTCAGTCTCTAGAAAGGATAAAGAGATACTTTCCAAACCTGAAAAAGCAGGGAGCAACATTTTTGTTTATGATGGAAATTTCAGAATTTTTTGAGGATGAATGGGAGAAACCTAAGAAAAAAAAACATATTCTCAAAATCGTTCTACTAAGCTATATCCGTTTAGAGCCACCTATGCTGATTTCAGGGAGACACCGCCAGGGGTGGGCGCAGCCTTGCAATGCCTGGCGAGGCAGGTATCTCTTCCCTTTAGGGACCCAATGGATAGGCGAGCAGACGCAGATCTTAAGAAGATATACTCGGTGACAGGTGCAGCCTGTCTTCCGATCATAGCGCTAACCCCCATTTCTATGGCCTTAAAGGTATGGGTCACGTGGAGACAGCACTAAGATCTGGAGTGGAGAGGGCCAAGATCATTACAGCATTAAAAGAACTAAATCTGATAGCGGCTTTTCTGGCAGAAGCATCCATAGACCTTGTAAATTTGTTAGCGAGACTCATAGAGCACTCTGTGATGGCAAAAATGAGAAGCAAGATCATAAAGGCCCGGCTGGGAATATGCGAGGGGCCAATGGAGAGGAACGCAGAACTCCATTTTAAGGGGTGTGAACTCACAAGCAGCCCAGACAACCAAGAAGGCCAAAAAAATTTTTTGACGGTGTAGCCATCCAACTCTTTCAGGTGGGCGCCAGGCTGACAGCCTTTTGGAGGGTATGGACGGAAAAGGTCAGGGACCAATGGGTCCAAAAGACAATAAAAATGGGCTACAAGATAGTGTTTCGAGAGAAGCCACCGATTATTTTCGTCGAGACTGGCCACAAGAGTGGTGGAAAAGAAAATATTTGCTAGAATATGTAACCAAATCAGAAGAATGCAATTATATCAGTCCCTCTACAAAAGCACAGAAAAGGCGTTTATTCACCGATCTTCTTGGTACCCAAGGTGTCAGGGGACCTCAGATGAGACTTAGACTTAAGATCTCTGAACCTATTCATCGATCCCCAAGGTTTCAGGATGGAATCAATATATACATCAGTGATACAGCCAGACAATTGGCTGATATCAATTGATCTGGCAGATGCGTATCTGCACATTCCAATCAACAAGCACTACCAGAGGTATCTGAGATTCACATTGGGAGAAGACCATTATCAATTGCATTCTTCTGCAGATGCTTGCCTTTTGGGATCAACACGGCTCCCAGAGTTTTCTCCAAAGTGCAACTAGCCACCATCGCAAACATTCATCTAAGAAAGATAAGGATCTACCATTACTTGGATAATATCCTGATAGTAGCCCAATCAAGCGAAGAACTGACACGACAATGCGACCAGGTATTACCGATCCTCTCCAATTTTGGTTGGCTTGTAAATTCTCAAAAGAGCCATTTAATAGCATCTCAATGGAGTACAATGGAGTACCTGGGCCTGATATTCGACACACAAAGAGGACAGATCTTCCTGCTCGTTCGCAAAGTGGCCGAGCTGATAGCTTGTGTTGACAGTGTGATGAGATCACTTGTACTTTCAACAAGAGACTGCATGACACTCCTGGTGATGTTTACGGCAGCAAAGCCCGCAGTACCCTGGGCGAAGTTTCACACAAGAGCTTTTCAGATGTCTTTCTTATGCTAGTGGAACAGCGCATCCCTAGAGAAGAGGATCCATTTGCCAACACAAATTCACCAGAACCTCGCATGGTGGAGGTCACCGGACACCCTGTCGTGGGACATGTCCCTTAGCCCAGGAGATCTTCCCTGCTGCTCCTCTGATCTTGAAGACGTTATTGAAGATTTTGAAAGAAGCCACGGCATGCTGATACTACCCTTCTGGCCTCGAAGACTGTGGTTCCCGATGCTATTACAGATGTGTCAACCCCACCAATATCACTGCCCCTGAATAGAGACCTACTAAAGCAGGGCCAGTGGACCCATCCGAATCCAGGGAGGCTGCAACTAGCGGCTTGCCTCTTGAATCAGCCAAATTACAGTCACAGGGCCTCTCTGAAGAAGTGATTACCACACTATTGAAGGCAAGGAAAGCCTCAACAAACACCACGTATTCCAGAATTTGGGGACGATTTGTAATCTTTGCTACAGAACAAGGTTTCTTTCTATTAACTGCAGGAATCACAAAAATGGTAGATTTTTTGCAATCAGCTCTAGAGATGGGCTTGGCCTACAATACGATTAAGGTACAGGTGTCAGCATTGTCGGAATTCACAGGCCGCAAGTGGGCAAAAGAGCCCTTAATAGGACAATTTCTCAGGGTGACAATGAGAATACGACCTCCTAGGAGGAACCTCTTCCCAACCTCGATCTTGGGCACAGTACTAAAGGCTCTGCTAACAACCTCCGGTCATCCACACAGAGACGTGTCTATTGTAGTTTCTAACAGCTAAATTACCCTTTCTTACAGCAATTACGTCAGCCAGAAGGGAGTCGGAACTAGAAGCCCTATCTTGCAAAAACCCGTTTTTCATTATTCTGGCTGATAAGGTTATTCTGCGGTCCACACCAGCCTTAACCTCCAAGGTAACCTCTGAGTTTCACATAAATTGGTAGTCAATCATACCAAGTTTCAAACAGCCACCGGCACAAACAGATGAGCTAGACCTTAGACCACTGGTCAGCTTATTTACAACGTACCTACTGCATCCCCAACAGATACGTAATCCGATAGTCTATTCATTTTACTATTCCGACCTAAGAGAGAGGAGGCAGCATTGGCAAAGATCATATCAACTTGGATCACCAGGACAATTCAGGCATTCAGGCAAAAGGGCTTAGCTCCTCCACATGTGTTACAAGCTCATTTAACAAGAGGGGTGGCAGCCTCATGGGCAGCACTTACAAGAAATATGCAGAACGGCCAGCTGGAGTTCCTGTGCGACCTTTGCCAGACACTATAAACTGAGCGTAATGTCAACTAGTACAACTAGATTCTGAACGGCAGTGATGTTGACCATTTCAGACAAAATAAAGTCTATTTGTGAAGCATTAACAAGGATTATTCTTTTATTTGATTATCCCGCCCTAGATAGCCAAGTTACATCCAAGGTGTGCTAATGTGAGGCTGGCCAGGAAAATGGAAAATTGTTACCAATACTTATCGTAATTTTCCTTTCCTGGCCGGGCCTCATATAAGCACAACTTTGTTTCCCTCCCTAAGAGGCCTGTCGCTGCTAAATATAGAAGAACAAGAGGGAGGGGAGGAGAGGGAGGAAGGGAGGGACTCTCTTTTTATGTTCTAGGGTAAAGGTGGTCCTAAGGGTTCCTAGGAGGAGTAAACCCAGGTGTGCTGACGTGAGAACCTGCCAGGAAAGGAAAATTACGGTAAGTATTGGTAACAATTTTCAGTTTTTTTGCATAGAAGGGAAAAGAGAAACAAACTGGGGTATAAGACAACTTGGATAACACTATTATTGGATATTGTAAACATTTTCTGATTAAGTAATATTACACAATCAACCTTGATAACAAAAAAGTTACATGCTCATGTAAATTATAATACAGTTTATTTGATGTCCTCATATAATCAATTTTTGTATACCCATGAGGCAAGATGCTGTGTTTTAAAGACTGAAAAAATAACATTTGTGTGCATTTGTGTATGTAGTTTAAAGATTACAGTCAGACAATAGTTTGTCCATGTTCTATTATTTAGGGTGTTCAAAGGGGGAAAGCGGCCGTCTATGTTCAGGATGGGAAAAGTGGGTTAAAGTAAAGAGAAGGATAAGTCTGGTGTTTTAAGGATCATCTGCATATTTAAAATTTATTTATAATCAACACTTTTTTTGTTTTTTAGAATTGTGAAGCATTAGTCAGGTTTACTGCTATCCAATCCTCTGTTAAGCCAGTCATAGATGGCTCTAATCTCAGCTGGTTCAGCAGGAACTGGCCAAGATTTGAAACATGTATGGGCAGGCTGAATGTACCCATTTACCCATGTACCCAAAAAATTGATTAGTCAACTTGGGGTACAACAAGCCTGGCAGATTTTACATGCAATTATTGCGATTGGTTGCTATAGTCGTTAACACTAATCACAGTGTTCTACCAGCGGGGACAGCTTCCCCTGCCCCCCAACTGGGTGAACATAATGGCTCCACGGGAGGGATTCCCCCATCAACACTAACTGTGTTGATGGGGGAATCAAGCTATTTTATTTCCTGCAACTCATGGCACCCTAGCCAGAGCTTCAGAGCTTTGAGGCCTACAGCTCTGTGTAAGGTTTTACAGACATGGAGGGGTGGGTGTGTTGTATCCACGGGGTATATATTTTTAGGAATTTCTTAAGCTTATCAAGGAAAAAGTTAGTAAGCTTTTCATTGATGAAGAAAGTGTCTATGTGACGACCTCCGTGAAATAGACAATCTGCTGTTTCCAAATTCTTGCTATAGTTTGTTTAGCTGTCAGTAAAACGTACGTTGCCAATTTAAAATGAGATCTCGTGAGACCTGGGGCTTTAAATGTAGTAAGTTGTGCCAAGGGTCTCTAGGGTAGGGACATGTCGGCAATGATTGTAAGAGTTTTTAAGGACTTTCGTCCAGAGCCTGGAGAGCTTAAGTCCACAATATATGGAGAACATCTCCAGGAACAGAGCAGCCTCTGAAGCAGGCGCCGGAGGAAAATGAGTAGAGGTGTGCTAAATGAGACAGGTCCACATACCATCTCGATACAAAAAGAAACAAATGCTCCTGCACTCAAAAGATAGCCTTAGGGTAAATAGTTACATAGTTACATAGTAGGTGAGGTTGAAAAAAGACACAAGTCCATCAAGTCCAACCTATGTGTGTGATTATATGTCGGTAATACATTGTGTATCCTTAGGGAAATCTCCACAAATCACGCTACCGCATCAGCTGTGCTGCCACTGTCAACGGGTCAGGGGGAACCCAGAAGAAACTCTAAAAGAAAACAAGGACAGATGGCACACCAGCCTTGCACATTACCTTTATAACACTGAAATGTATTTAAAGGTAAAATTGCATACTCACAAACAAGTGGTAAAATCAAGCAGATAATAAAAAGTCCATCATATGCATCATCCAGCAAGATCTGCTGGCCAGTACACTTGGGTGGGATGAAAGTCCAAAGAAAACTGATGCGTTTCGAGGGGTATCCCCTGTTCTTCAGCACTCCATATACCATCTTGGGATGATTCAAATGTAAGTTTATTGATGGAGCATAAGGCTAACGTGGACCAGATTTGTGTCCAGTCTTCCTTATCTCTGGCCCCTTTGAGGTTCTGTTCCCATTTAGAAATGTAAGCGCCACTGTTAGGACTTTGGAGGTCGTTAATTTGCGAGGAGATAGTGGAAATAAGTCTGAGAAAATGAGGTGTGCGATGGCAAATGTGCTTAAATATTGAGAGTCAGGGTGTCAGGTCTTTATTAGAAAGTACAGTTGTTAGCCAATGCTTAATTTGTAAAAAGTTCAGGAGATGGAGCCTGAAACTTGTCCCTGATTTCTGCCCAGGTGTAAACAGTGTGACTGTTGATGAAAGAGTAGAGGTTATAGAATTCGTGAGAGAGACACACGTGAAATGCACTGGGTGACTCTAGCCCTGGAAAGTATAGTGGGTTACCTAAAAGAGGGAGAAGGGGCAGGTGTGGCAAAATTAAATTGCTGGAGTACTTAGTGGAGGCTTAGGCTCTGAGTTTGTGGCTCATTAGAGGGCTTATAGATCTGAATTTTGAAGAGAGCCATGTGAGCAATTGGAGAGGGAGCAGTAAAGTGCTTCCAAATCGACCGATAAGGGAGGATGTTATGTGGTATAAAGAGAGATCAATGGAGTAATCTGGACAGCTAGAATGTATTTGGTGAAACTTCGGACACCCAAGCCCCCTTGTTTCTTATGTATAAAAATAGTATGTCTTGAGACTTGTGGCTTTTTGGCAGCTCAGGCAAATCGCAAAACATGGTTCTGAAAACATCTGAGGGCATATGAAGTTATAGAGCAGGAAGGGTGCGAAATAGGTATAGAAGCTTCAGTAAAATTGTAATTTTTATGGCAATAATTCTTCTTATTAATGCTCTAAGACCAAAACGAAAGTAGCGCTTTTAGGCATTGGAAGGTTTAGGTGGACAAGGAAGTGGATTTCAATTGATAGTGAAAATAACTTCTGATCATAAATTAACCATCACATCTCTTTTTCTTCCATGTAATCTCGTAATTTGAACAACTGAAAAAATAAGATTGTATTCATGAACAAAGTACTGTATCTTAGTGATGCCAACTAATGCAAAACAATCCATAATTTTTTGGCCAGTCGACTAAGTTTGATTGAATTTGATCAAAATTGAGTCAAAATTTATCAGAAGGGTAGTTATAGCTATTTGATTGTTGGAGGATTCAGTCGTTTTGATCAAAAACACACATCAATTAGATAAAAAAATTAAGCGCGTGTAACCCTCATTACGGAACCCTGGATAGCAGTTAACCCTGACAGGGGTTTTAGCCTTTCTCCACTCTATTAAAAAAAAAAAAAAAGTATATATATACAATTTGATGATACTTAAAAAATTGTTCACAATGGGGTGGAGGTACCAAAGGATAAAAGTGGTTGTAAACCCACTTTTGCAACTTGTACCTACAGGTAAGCCTAGATTAAGGCTTACCTGTAGGTGCAAGAAATATCTCCTAAACCTACACGGTTTAGGAGATATTTGCTAAAAATGACATGCGTAGACAATGGCGCATTCATAGGGTTAATCCCATTCACAAATCCGGCTAAGTCATGTCTTCGCCGCTCCGGCCAATCACAGCGCCGGAGCGGCGCTGTGATTGGCTGGAGCAGCGATACCTGGAAGTAACCTTCTGGCTATCGCCGCAGCGATGGCTGCGGCTGGAGAGGGAGACGAGGACGGCTTCGGGGGCCCCGATCTAAGGTAAGTGATGCATAATGAGCTATTATGCTAGTCATATTAGCTCATTATGGCTTTCTCTTACAGGTGGTTTTTAAAAAAAAAAAATTTTTTTTAGGGGTTTACAACTACTTTAAAGATTATAAAGGTGAATGTTCACTGAGCTTTGTGAATAAGATGAAGCGGTGTTCACTTCCATATAAAAATCATGTTCTAGTAAATATCCTGTTTTTTATAACTTCTGTTGCACATGGGTATTGAAAGTGAATATAGGTTCACTTTATTTAATAACATTCACTTTGGAAGGTGGAAAAAAAACATTGCTAAGTGAACAGCCAATTGGGCAGTCATTATAATTCAAAAAATCATTTTAACCTGCCTGAGAATTTTGGACAGCTGTAGTATGTGTTCCAAAGTTAGTGCCCATTCACACTACCGCGACTTGGGATCCGACTTGTGTCGCCCCAAGTTGCCCGACATGAGAAATTACATTAAAGTGAATGAGAGCCGTCTTAATGCACACTACTGAAGTCGCTCCGACTTCAGAAAAGGTTCCTGTACTACTTCAAGGCGACTTCTAGGCGACTTGTACCCATTGATTTCAATGGAAGTCGCCTCCAAAGTCGGATCAGTGTCTTAACTCAAGCAACTTTACAGGAAGAGAAAATAGTTTTTTCAGGCAAACCCCTCCCTCCCACAGAGCTGATTATTGTTTTATTGTCCACTGGCAAAGTTGCCTGTCCTGGAGGCGACTTGAAGTTGCCTCGAAGTTGCCTTGCAAAGTCATGCCGACTTTCATGTCGCTGTAGTGTGAACCGGCACTTAGTGAACGAACCATTGTTCTAAATGGCTTTGGTCATCTTTCTACATACAGTTCCTGCAATCTCCCTGTGCTAGACTTTGAATTAAAACAGTCACATCATATGAAGAGAACTATCCCACATTTCTGAGTGTGATCAAACTGAGCCTATCTTATCAGTGAACCTCATTGCACTACTGCAATACAGCTAAACCCCATAAAAACAGATAAATAAACCCTAATGCCGCATACACACGGTCGGATTTTCCATCGGGATTCCGTTCAAGCTGTCTTGCATACACTCTGTCACACCATTTCCGACCATCAAGAACGCAGTGACGTACAAAACTACAACGAGCCGAGAAAAATGAAGTTCAATGCTTCCGAGCATGTGTCGACTTGATTCTGAGCATGCGTGTTTTTTTCTCCGTCGGAGTTCCATATAGATGAATGGAATTTCCGATAGACATGTTCTCTTTCTAACTCCGTCGGAATTTCCGACAGAAAAAGTCAGATGGGGCACACACACGGTCGGAATATCCGATGAAAAAATTCTGTTGGACTTTTTTCATCGGAAATTCGGCATAAGAATAAAAAGGAGGACTTATATTTACCTTCAAAATGCAAAAAGAATTTTATAGGTGAAAACAACTACATCTCACTCTTATCCTTTATGACATTATATCTATTGACATTGACATTAACGTGTTTGTGAAGTCACATAGTGACTGGTATCTCCTTCGGCTTATGCTGGCATTAACTACAGTGTATGTGTTTTTTGTAACATGAACAGGCTAAATACCTTTTCTTACACCGCTGCTGTGCGGTCACGTTATCCCCCTCCGCTCTTCTTCTCCAATCTATGGAGAGCAGCGGGAGCAGCTTAGATTCCCCTGTGTCGTCAGCCGGCCAGCTGAGGGAAGTCACGTGACTGCACAGCGGCAGTGTGGGAAAAGGTGGTTAGCCTTTTCATAAAAAAAAAAAAACACATACAATGTAGTTAATGCCAGCATAATCTGGAGGGGATACATGTATTTTTGCTGCATATAGCAGCTGAATAGTGGTGGTAGGGGCAGGGAGGAGATTCACTCTCATGCTGACAGGAAAGGAGGGAGGGGGGAGAGGCTCTCACAGCAGAGAGCAGGCTGACGGAGGCACGTAAACAGACCACAGTATTATGGCTCAGCAGTCATGATTACTGTGGTCAGCACAGACAGGTGAACACAGGAACAGGCAGGATCAACCAGGTATATTGCAACATAGGAATGGGCAAATTACATGGCACAAGCACTGTGCTATAGATCATGCCTTAAAGGAACAGGATCTTTTTTATTTTTTATTATTGATAACTAAAAATATATATGTCCCATTGAAATCCAACCTCATCTATCAATTGGCAGATATTAACAAGGTAATGATTTTATATGTGAGAGACAACCGTGATTACTTACATGGAAGAACTCTTTGGCAGGCCCATTGAATTTGTTGGACCTGGTGTTGGAGGTAATGAAGGAAGAACAGAACTAAGAAAGGCAACGGGGTTTTGAATCCGTGGAGGAGAAACAGGAGTTTGTAATACAGTCTGTGCTTGGAATTGGTTCTTGCTTGGCAGTGTAGAAGGTGGTGAAGATAATGTTGAATCTGTAGCATTGAATAGAGATTGCCCAGTAGAGGACAAAAATGTTGCAAACTCGGGGTAAGTGCTGGTGGTATTCTGAGTGGCAGCTGTCCATGGCCTTATAGGTGCAACAGTGTTAGCTGTAGGCAGTGGGTACACATTTACTAGATCTTGACTTGAAATTTGCTGCTGAGGACGAGCAAACATGTAAGGTGATCCAGAATTTTGGACAGCTGTATTCAGTGGGATATCTCTTGCTGTGGAATCGGAGGTTGAAGGTTGAAATTGCTGCTCACTGATAACCTGATTATGTAGCTGTTGTAATTTCATCGGGTCTCTGTAAAATACACATTGATATTTGTTAGCAAACTCTTACTTGGGTACCACTTATAAGAAGATACTAATTATTACATCTGTTCTGAGGAGAATACTTCTTATGCCGCGTACACACGATCGGACATTCCGACAACAAAACCGTGGGGGGGTTTTTCGGCGGATGTTGGCTCAAACTTGTTTTGAACACACACGGTCGCACAAATGTTGCTCTGAAATTCTGATGGTCAAGAACGCGGAGACATACAACACTACGACAAGCCGAGAAAAATTAAGTACAATGATTCCGAACATGCGTCAAATTGATTCCGAGCATGCGCAGCACTTTTGTGCCTCGGAAATGGCTACACACGGTCCGTATTTCCTATTGTTGTCGGAAAAATTGAGAACCTATTCTCAAACATTTGTTGTCGGAAATTCCGACAGCAAATGTCCGATGGAGCCTACACATGGTCGAAATATCCGACCAAAAGCTCACATCGAACATTTGTTGTTGGAAATTCCGATCGTGTGTACGCGGCATTAGCTTTTGTAAGTAAATGTTTATTTTGCATAGAAAACATTCTATTCTCCTTTAGTAAATCAACACTATTCTCTTTATCACCCAGGACAGCACTAAATTCATGGTCACAGTAGGCAGTGATGTGTGAAAAATCTATGGGACATTTGAAATAAATCTACGCAGCCAGCACATCTATTTGTTTTGAGGTTTAGATATCCTTTAATTGAAAACACTGAATAAAATAATAGTTTTCACATTTTTTTTTTTTTTTTAGCCCTGTAGTAACTTTGTTTTATTCTTTTTAGGGCATTTTATGGTTTCTTAGGTGGTTGTAATTCAAGTTACATTTTGTTGTCACACATGACCTTGTATACCCATATAGATACTGTATCTACATTTTGGAACAACCCATTTCCAATCTTTATTAAAATACACACAGTTACACAGTTCAATGTCTCAACATACTCTGAAATTAAAATATAGAACAAATAAACAACTGGAAAAAATTTTTTTAAATCCTGGAATCGTTTGGTTTAATTAAAATTTCTAATTTGCCAAAGTAGACACTTTATGCAGATACTACAGCCAAACATCCTTGTATCATTCTTTCTATAAAGAAAATCAAATATTAAGTCCCAGACCATAACACTCTTTCCTTCATTTTTGGCAGTGGGTGTTACAACATGAGGAACTATTGTTTTGTCTAATCAACAGAACATAAGAACCCTGTGGGATGAACTGAAGAGTTCACATTTTGATTTGTTGGTCCACAAGACCTTCTTCCTATCTTCAGTAATCCTCTGGCTATGGTTAATGACCTAAACAAGCTTCTTTGTCTAATTTTGCCATTTTAGTAATGACTTAAAGCGATAGTAAAGCCTGCTTGCCGATTTCTACCTACAGATAAGCCTATAATAAGGCTTACCTGTAGGTAAAAATAATATGTCCAAAATGTGCACCATTTAGGAGATATTCACCCTAGATGCAGCCATTTATTTCACCAGCGCATGCACTCTGAAGGTCTGACCTAGTTTGCCGGACCTTTAGAGCTTCGTGCCAGAACCGAGGGCTCGCATGCACGGGAGTGACGTCATCATGGCTCTAGCTAATCACATAGCCTGAGCGTGGGGCCCCGGAAGAAAGACTGGGGGAAGATGTCAGCCCTCTCAGCAGTGACAGCGCACCGCTGGAAGGCTTTGTTCCAAGGAAGGTATTTTATAATGTGCTAGTTTGACTACCAGAAACTTGTCTGCTGATTCCGCTGTAGTTTTGGGTCTGCCACACCTTTTATCCAAGCACCCTTTAAAGGTGTAGAAAACATTTTGTATAACTCAGAATAGTACATTATTTTTCAGTTTTTGGAAACCTAAATACTGTTTTAATCTTTGACAGTTTATTGCTCACATTTATATAATTTCAGGTTATTGATTGAACTTAAACTGCTTATATTTCTAAAACAAAAACTGGAAAGAATGCTGTTCTGAAACTACTGATCAGCAGTGCATGTACTTTCTAACCAGCTGTCTACCGCCCACCGTCAAATGACAGGGGGCGTAAGACTCTCTTGTTCTGACTGGACGTCATATGACGTCCTGCCTTTAAAAGCAGCTAGGGGGCGCGCGCGGGCCCGCCGCGTCGCTGGGGACCCGATGCGCATGCCCGGCGGCAGCGATGGCCACCGGGCACCCGCGATTGCCCAGTAACCGAGCAGGAAAGTGGATCTGTGTGTGTAAACACACAAATCCACGTCCTGTCAGGGAGAGGGGACCGATGGTGTGTCCCTTGTACATAGGGACAACCATCGGTCACCTCCCCCAGTCAGTCCCCTCCCCGCACAGTTAGAACACATCTAGGAAACACATTTAACCCCTTCCTCGCCCCCTAGTGTTAACCCCTTCCCTGCCAGTCACATTTATACAGTAATCAATGCATTTTTATAGCAGGGATCGCTGTATAAATGTGAATGGTCCCAAAAATGTGTCAAAAGTGTCCGATGTGTCCGCCGCAATATCGCAGTCCAATAAAAATCGCAGATCGCCGCCATTACTAGTAAAAAAATGCTATAAATCTATCCCGTATTTGTAGACGCTATAACTTTTGCGCAAACCAATTAATATACACTTATTGCGATTTTTTTTTTTTACCAAAAATATGTAGAAGAATACGTATCGGCCTAAACTGAGGAAAATTTCAAAAATAAAATAAAAAAAAATGATATTTATTATAGCAAAAAGTAAAAAATATTGTGTTTTTTTTCAAACTTGACGCTCTTCTTTTGTTTATAGCGCAAAAAATAAAAACCGCAGAGGTGATCAAATACCACCAAAAGAAAGCTCTATTTGTGGGAAAAAAAGGACGCAAATTTCATTTGGGAGCCACGTCGCACAACCGCGCAATTGTCATTCAAAGTGTGACAGCGCTGAATGCTGAAAAATGGCTTGGGCAGGAAGGGGGTTTTCGTGCCCGGTAAGCAAGTGGTTAAAGTGGCAAACACCACTGACTTTATCTTCCTCTGAACGTGGTGGCTATCATTCATAATAGAGAGTCTAGAAGAGTAACACAACAACCATATACTTTTTATATCACTCAGAAAATTACATTATTTTTTTAGTTTTTGGTAACCTACCGTAATTTTTGTTTTGTTTTTACTTTTGACAGTTTATTGCTCACCCTTATACCATTTCAGATTATTGATTAAACTTGAACTGCTTATATTTCTATTAAAACTTGAATAGGTACTGTTCTGAAGCTTCTGATCAGCAGTGCATGTAATTTTTAAAGTGGCAAACACCACTGACTTTATCTTCCTCTCTGAACTTGGTGGCTATCACTCATAACAGAGAGTCTATAAGTGTAATACAACAACATATGAACTGGAAAAGATGGTTGGTTGCTAACAAAGACTGTATGAGGATCAAGATCACATGCTATCAGTTTGTTCTAAATCATATTTTCATATACCGTATATACTCGAGTATAAGCCGAGTTTTTCAGCTAATTTTTTTGTGCTGAAAATGCCCCCCTCGGCTTATACTCGAGTCTGTGTCCATCTTCAACTTTGTGCGCCTGATCCCGGCCAGCCCCTGGAAACTTGGCACACATGTAGCCCCACTCTTTATCTACAAATGTGTAAAGTTTGTTGCCCAGAAGACCTACGGCTGGGGAGCACCGATTTTTCAAAGCCGGGCACCCCTTCCATAGACTCCCATGTTAAACGGTAATTTCTCTGGTAATTTTGGGTACAGGGTACCGGCCGTCCCTAGGTCCCCTGGCCCCAACATTGGCACACATATAGCCCCACTCTTCTCCTACAAGTGTGCAAAGTTTGTTGTCCAGGGAACCTACGGCCGGGGAGCACCAATTTTTCAAAGCCGGGCACCCCTTCCATAGACTCCCATGTTAAACGGTAATTTCTCTGGTGATTTTGGGGACCCGGTACCGGCCGTCCCTAGGTCCCCTGGCCCCAAACTTGGCACACATATAGCCCCACTCTTCTCCTTCAAGTGTGCAAAGTTTGTTGTCCAGGGGACCTACGGCCGGGGAGCACCGATTTTTCAAAGCCGGACCCCCCCTCTATAGACTCCCATGTTAAATGTCAGTCCAGTCACACGGCACAGGAGATTAGGTAGGGAGATTGGGCACAGTAAGGCATGGGCACAGTGACAGTGAGGCATGGACGCAGTGAGGCATGGGCACAGTAAGGCACAGTGAGGCATGCACATGGACACAGTGAGGCAAAATGAGGCACGCAGATGGACACCCTAGGCTTATACTCGAGTCAATAAGTTTTCCCAGTTTTTTGTGGTAAAATAAGGTGCCTCGGCTGATATTTGGTCGGCTTATACTCGAGTATATACGGTATATGATTTACAAGTACTCCAAAAAAAATTCTGTTATCCCATCTGTATTTCCCTCTCACTTTACTGATATTCTATGCTGACAATAATTGCATATAATGACTGCATATACAGAATAGCATTTCAGAATGAAAATTAGTACATATATACTGTATAGTGTATGTAACACAAAATGACTTACAGTTTAGGCTTGGCAAATACTGGTGGAGGTTCCTTTGAAGATGCTATAAATGCTGCGTATGACTGGCCATTTAACATATCCTGACTATTCGACTCATAGTTCTTTGCATTATTGAAACCATCTTCAGATGAGCTTTCACTTCCTTTGTCATCTTCTGGCAGATTAAAATGAACTCTTAAGCCAATTTTAGAACTTGGTCTTGGTTCATTGTGGTTCACTAGAACTCCCTCCAACTTGGGTTTTGGGGGGGATTCCACCACAGGTGGTGGTGGTGGTGGTGGTGGTGGTGGTGGTGGAGGTGTTGGAGTTGCTGGCAAAGGTTCCCGCTTAAAAGCATCAATGTTGATTGTGCTAATGGTTATGGGAATTTGATTTTCATTTTCATTGGAACCTGTAACAAGAATGCATTATCAGGAATACATGCAATAAAGCATATAAAAGATAAATTTGAAGTACCGTATATACTCGAGTATAAGCCGAGTTTTTAAGCACAATTTTTTGTGCTGAAAATGCCCCCTCGGCTTATACTCGAGTCACCTTTTTGCGCCTGATCTCCCGGACTTTGGGGACCCGGTACCGGCCGGTCGTAGGTCCTCTGGACCCCAAGCTTGGCACACATGTAGCTCCACTCTTCCTCTACAAGTGTGCAAAGTTTCTTGTCCAGGGGATCTACGGCCGAGGAGCACCGATTTTTCAAACCCGGGCACCCCTTCCATAGACTCCCATGTTAAATGGTAATTTCTCTGGTGAATTTGGGGACCCGATACCGGCCGGTCGTAGGTCCTCTGGACCCCAAACTTGGCACACATGTAGCCCCCTCTTCCTCTACAAGTTTGCAAAGTTTCTTGTCCGGGGGACGTACGGCCGGGGAGCACCAATTTTTCAGAGCCGGGCACCCCTTCCATTGACTCCCATGTTAAACGTCAGTCTAGTCATGGACACAGTGAGGCATGGACACAGTGAGGCAAAGTGAGGCACACCCTAGGCTTATACTCGAGTCAATAAGTTTTGCCAGTTTTTGTGGTAAAATTAGGTGCCTCGGCTTATATTCGGGTCGGCTTATACTCGAGTATATACGGTACTCTGCAATAACCGACATGGTAGTTTGTTGACCATTATTTATTTATGTAATGCACTTTAGGGCCTGTGTCAATGGGCTGTTGTTTGCCTGTTTAATTCAAAGGAGCTTGCATTCCCATGCAAGCCTTTGGGAATGTAAAAATCCTTTGACGCAAGTACAATGCAGGTCAGAAGGAGGTGAACTACAGGCCAAATGCATGTGTGTCCCAGTAGTTCTAGCGTTAGGATCAACAGGGTAATGTTTACCGGTGATGACAGGTCTGATTCTCCACTCCAGCTTAGATTTCTCTTCTGGTTTAAAACTTTAACTAGCCTGAACTACAAAGCATAAAACAGTCATTTTCCAAAGCATGGTTCCAAAAAAAATGGTACAGTTCCAAATGATAATTTTCAGTCATGGTTTTACCCATTGTCAGATTCTATCAGAGGGGCATGCAGTATTGCAGTACCTACTAATCAGTAGAAAATACACCCTGCTGCAATCACCCATCTGTTCTCCAACTGGGGGTCCAGCTGCATTCTCCCCCCCCCCCCAGTGTCATCTTAAGAGCATTATAGGCCCCCGGGCAATACGGTGCACTGGGGCCCTGTCTACACAATCACGTACGAGAATTTTTTACTGACAAAAATCATGACATTTACTGGCAGAACCACATTTTTTACTGCCACTGCAAAAAGGTACCTAAAATTACAGTTTCCAGTGCCAAACAGTGCAAATGTCAGTATTTAAACTATAAACATATAGATCGTGCTATTAGCAATGTGTTTAAGTTAAACAAAAGTAAGAAAAAAAACATTTCTTCATTGACATGAAGGTTAGGTTACTATAACCCAGCCAGCACAGAGTTTCCTCTTACATCAGAGTCTGCATGATTCTCCCTTACAGTGAAAGGTAACTCTTATGTAAAGGGGAACGCTGCACATCATGATGTAAGGGGAAAGGCTGATGTAAGGGGGGCTCTGGTGACCAGAGACCACCTTATATCAGAGTCCACTGCTTTCTCTTTACATCAGAGCAACAGATGTAAAGAGTGGTCTGTTGCTCTTACATCAGAGCAACAGACCACCCCCCGATCTCTTTGTGCAAGGTGCACAGTCAGCCAGACAGCCACTCACCGTACGACACCGACCAGGGCACTCCGTGTCTGTACTGGCTGGTGGCTGGGCAGTAGTGATGAGCCGAACACCCCCGGGTTCGGTTCGCACCAGAACCCGCGAACGGACCGAAAGTTCGTACGAACATTAGAACCCTATTAAATACAATGGATGCGAACGTTCGAATTCTAAAGTGCTAATTATAACAACTATTATGCATGTTATTGTCCTAAAAAGGGTTTGGGAACCCGGGTTGTGCACCAGGGGACATGTATCAATGCAAAAAGACGTTTTAAAAACGGTCGTTTTTCGGGAGCAGTCATTTTAATGATGCATAAAGTGAAAAAAAAAAAAGTCAAATATTCCTTTAAATATCGTACCTGGGGGGTGTCTAAAGTATGCCTGTGAAGTGCCACGTGTTTCCCGTGTTTAGAACTGTCCCTGCACAAAATGACACTTCTAAAGGAAAAAATAGGATTTTTATAACAGCTTACCTGTAAAATCCTTTTCTTGGAGTACATCACGGGACACAGAGCGACATAGTCATTACTAATGGGTTATATAGATACCGTCAGGTGCTGGCACTGGCAACTTCCAAAACCGGAAGTACCCTCCCCTATATAAGCCCCTCCCATCCGGGAGCACCTCAGTTTTGTAGCAAAGCAATAAGTGTCCCTAAAGAGGGGCGGGAGCTCTGTGTCCCGTGATGTACTCCAAGAAAAGGATTTTACAGGTAAGCTGTTATAAAAATCCTATTTTCTTTCTCGTACATCACGGGACACAGAGCGACATAGTCATTACTAATGGGATGTCCTAAAGCAATGCCAAATGAGGGGGGGGATACACCATATATAAGCTGAGCGCTATCAGACATGAGGATCTTTTGCGGCCTGCAACACACTGCGCCCAAAGGCGACATCCTCCTGACTTCCAACGTCCACCTGGTAGAACCTAGTAAACGTGTGTACTGAAGACCATGTTGCGGCCTTACAGATTTGAGCCAGGGAGGCCTGGTGATGCACTGCCCATGAAGTTCCAACTGCTCTCGTGGAGTGCGCTCTAACTTTGAACGGAGGCGGTCTCCTTCTCAAGCCATAGGCTTGTATTATGACCTGTCGAATCCACTTGGCTAAAGTAGATTTTGACGCTGCCTGACCCTTTCTGGGGCCTTCCGGCAGAATAAACAAAGTATCCGTTCTGCGAATCTGAGCAGTGGCTTTTAGATAAGCTTTAACTGCTCTTACTACATCCAAAGAATGCAATAACTTTTCCTCTACCGAAGTAGGTTTGGGGAAAAAAGAAGGAAGAACCACATCTTGGTTCAAATGAAACCTCAATACCACCTTAGGAAGAAAGGCTGGATGAGGACGTAACACTACTCTGTCCTTATGGATAACCAGATATGGCTCCTTACAGGACATAGCTGCTAATTCCGATACTCTTTTAGCCGAACAAATGGCTACTAGAAAAATCAATTTCCTGGTGAGAAGCACCAAGGAAATATGCTGTAATGGTTCAAATGGTTGTTTCTGTAGAACCGACAGAACCAAGTTTAGATCCCATGGACATATGGGAATATTAACCGGAGGACTAATACGCATCACTCCTTGTATAAAGGCTTTGACTAGTGAATGCGAAACCAAGGGCCTTTGAAAAAATATTGACAAGGCCGAAATCTGACCCTTGATAGTACTCAAGGCAAGCTTCCTATCTACAGCCCACTGTAGGAAGTCCAGAATCCTACCTATTACGTACTTATGTGGATGCCATTTCTTGGCCTCACACCACGCGATGTACGCCTTCCAGATTCTATAGTAGATCTGCCTGGATACCGGCTTCCTGGCATTGATCATGGTAGATACCACAGCATTAGAGAGCCCTCTCTTTTTTAGAATGTGGGCTTCAATAGCCAGGCCGTCAAACCTAGGGCTGGTAAGGAAGGGTGCTATATCGGTCCTTGCGAAAGCAGGTCCGGACGACGTGGGAGAGTCCAAGGACTCCCCACTGAAATTTTACAATCTCCGCGTACCACGCTCTTCGGGGCCACGCTGGAGCCACCGGAATCACTGGTTTCTTTTCTACCCTGATTCTGCGGAGTAATCGAGGTAACCATTGTGGCGGTGTGAATGCATATATCAGCTTGAACTGATCCCAAGGGAACACTAGGGCATCCGAGCCGCAAGCTAGGGGATCCCTTGTCCGAGAGACAAACCTGTCCCCCTTTGCGTTGAATCTGGATGCTAGAAGATCTACATCCGATGTTCCCCACCGCTGACATATTGTCCAGAAAACCTCGGGGTGAAGGGACCCTTCCTCTGGGCCTAATTGCTGGCGACTTAGAAAGTCCGCCTTCCAATTCTCCACTCCTGGAATGAATACCGCAGATATGGCTGGGACATATTTTTCTGCCCATTTCAGGATGTAATTTACTTCCCTCTGGGCTGCACGACTCCTGGTGCCCCCCTGATGATTGATATATGCCACTGCTGTGGCATTGTCTGATTGAATTCTGACAGGGGACCCTTGGAGTTTGGATGTCCATGCTACTAGGGCATACCGGGCTGCCCGTATCTCTAAGAGACTGATGGGCAGGGCCTTTTCTGCATCCGACCATCCGCCCTGGAGACACCACTGCTCCAGTACTGCTCCCCAGCCTATAAGGCTGGCATCTGTAGTGACCACCTTCCAAGAAATCGGACTGAAGGATTTCCTTTTTTCCAGATTCTGGGGAACCAACCACCAACGGAGGCTCTTGCGAACGGATATGGACAAGGACATTGTAAGTCTAGGGCCTGAACTTTTTTGTTCCAGGCTGACAGTATGGCCCCTTGCAAATTCCTTGAATGGAATTGACCGTAGGGTACTGCTTCGAATGATGCCACCATTTATCCCAGCAGCCTCATATACAGGCGTATGGACGGCTGTCTTTTTTGTACCCACTAAGTGGATCAAATCTTTCAAAGACAACACCTTTCCTCGAGGCAAGAATATTTTTCTCTGGCCTGAATCCAACCTTAGCCCCAAGTATTCCAGGCTGGCATCTGTAGTTTTTAGGGCTGACTTGTCTCGGTTGATAATCCAACCGTGAGATTCCAGATACTTGATCGTCTTGTGAACGACCACGTCCAGTTTTTTCACTGAGTGGTCTATCAGCAACAAGTCATCCAGATATGCCATTATCATTACACCTTGTGTTCTTAGATTGGCCAATAAAGGGCCAGAATTTTTGTAAACACTCGTGGTGCTGTGGCCAAACCGAAGGGTAAGGCTCTGAACTGAAAATGGCGCCCTTCTACTGCAAAGCGTAGAAATTTTTGGTGGACTGGAAAGATGGGAATGTGCAAATAAGCATCTTTGATGTTGATCGTGGCTAACCAATCCTCCCCTTGTAGGGCAGTGGCCACCGATCGGATCGACTCCATCGGAAAGTCCTGATATACAGGAATTTGTATAGCCCTTTTAGAATTAATATGGGCCTCCCGTCCGCGTTTGCTTCGGGACTGTAAAGAGGTTTGAGTAAAACCCGAACCCTCATTCTTCCAGGGGAACCTCCATAATTACTCCTTGGAGCAATAGTTGTTCTAGTGCCAACAGGAGGGACTCTCTCTTCCGGGGATCCCTTGGCACGTTTGACCTCAAAAATGGGAAGGAGGAGAGTCTTTTAACTCCAAACTGTATCCCAAACCTACTGCGGAGAGCACCTATCTGTCTTGATCGTGTCCCGCCAGGTCTCTTGCGAACAACTGGAGTCCTCCCCCCACCCGACTGAGTGGGGGCTTCAATGAATTTAACTTTGGGGGAGGTTTTGTACCTCCCCTGACCCAGGGTTTCTCATTACCCTGCTACTGTCCCTGTTTTTTACCCCCGGGATTTGACCGAGGAGGCCGTCGGAACTGTTACACAGCCGATGCCCCAGGGACTGGAGAAGCAGGCCTCTTAAAGAGGGACCTCTAACTCTGCTTTTTAACCGGCAAGAGCGTATTTTTACCGCTGGAAATTTTCTGGATATATTTGTCCAGGTTTTCCCTGAATAAGCGTTCACCATGAAATGGGACGCTAACCAGCCATTCTTTACAGGGAGCTTCAGCAGACCAGTTTTTTAGCCATAGGAGCCTACGCATATGTACTATAGACAGCGTAAGGCGGGAGGCCTGATGGACTGAATCCTCTATGGCGTCAACCGCAAAGCCTAAGGCTCTAGGTAGATCAGCTAGGGCACAGCCTGCTGATCTGTCAAGTCCCTCAAGACCTGTTTCAACTGACCCTTCACTGCTTAGCAGACCCCAATAGCTGCTACTGCTGGTTGTATCACCAAGCAGATTTTCATAAGGACTCCAATCTTTTATCTATTGGGTTCTTGAACATTTGGACATTATCCACTGGACATGTCAATGATTTATACATACAAGAGATGGCTGCGTCCACTGTAGGGACCTTCCATTTTTTTTTTTTTTTTTGATGAACTTATCCTCCATGGGATAGACCACCGGAAATCTCTTGGGGGAATAAATATTTTCTCAGGACGTTCCCAATCCTGGTAAATGAGCCCTTTCAGTAAAGGGTGAAGTGGAAAAGAACAAACAGTCTGGGGGCTTCTAGCGACCCCAACGAGGATACAGTAGTGGTTGATGGTTCCGCAAGGTGCATTTTTAAATGCTGATCGGACCATGTTAGTCAGAGACTGAACCCATAATCTTTCAGCTTGAGATGCTGAGAAAAGGTTCCCCCACTGTTGATTCCTCTATAACAGAATCAACCTCATCCTGATCCCCTTCAGGCAGGTCGATCCCTGTATGGGACTGTTGCTCTGCTAACAGGCACTCTGAAGGAGGAGACGGAGATCGGGCGTGCTTTCCCTGACAGGGAGGCAGCGATAAATGTTGACAATCTCTCTCTAATCCTCCCAGAGCTGAGGAAAAAACCTCCTCTGTTACATACACAGGAGCAGGTGACTGAGGACAGCCACAGTACCAAGTACCCCTGCGGGGTCTCTACGGTCACTTACCTCTGAACTTCAGGGGAGACTGGTGCAGCAGGAGTATGCCCAAGATCCTCCGAGCCCGATGAGACCCCCTTCGCTTCCTGGAAGATTCAGTTCCGGAGCTTCTGGACGGCATATTCCTAAGCCTAAAGCTGAGGTATTCCAGCCGTAATACACCACTTTTACTGAGAATAGTCTAGCACAATTGCTGCTATATCACAGTTGGTGTCTACTAATGTGCCTTTCTAGGGGATGCCTGTATCAACCGCTTGCTGTATGCCTTTAAATGTTGCCAGCTCTGTCTCTGTACTTCATAGCCAGCTCACTACAATATTGTGGTTTTTTTTAAACTGCTGGGACGCCTGCACATGCGCAGAAGCGCTGCGGCGCGCACAGAGCGTCATCCCCCAGGCTCCGCCCCCTTTCCCGGCTCACCTCTATATATAGAGGCGCGTGCACGCGCACGCGCGCGGGCACGTGCGCCTTCGGCGCTAATTTCAAATATGGTAACAAGGGACAGGAGCCAGGGCCCCTCTTTGCCGCAGGCCGGGGGATGGACGAGCACTGCAACATGGCAGAGGAAGCAGTTTCCTATAAGAGAACTCACCATCTGCCTGGACTTTGCTCTGCTGAGAAGAAGCTAGTCCACATGACAAGAAAACATTCCACAGCGGCCTCTAGTGGACAAACACAGGTACCGCAGTCTAATATATTAAATATATATATAAAAAATTTTTTTTTTTTTTTTTTCTTGACCACCATTAAAAATTATTACATTTTTTTAGTAGTTACAGGCATGCACAGAATTTTGCGGGAATACCATTAGGTAACAGACAGAAAGACAAATTAGGCTTGGGGGTCCCCCAATAGAACCAAGTTCCTGGGGGCCCCCACTTACCTGTTCCCCGCCGCAGGACTTTGTTTGGTCCACAAAAGCCCAAACTTCACCTATCACGGCAGGCATTGTAATCAAACCTTCAGGGACCGGGTTCCCAAGGATTCCACTCCCCTGGACCTGTATAGCACCCTGCACAGAAAACATCTTGGTCGTGGGTATGACCAGAGCTCTGGATCCCAGGGTCCAGCTCTCCTAAGAGAAGCATTACAGGCAAAACCTTGCTCTTATCTGCAAGGCCCGGGTACCGACCGTTTAGCTATGAAGCTTTTTTGGTCGGATCCGGAATAGCTTACTGAGGCCCAAAAGAACCTGTACGTAAGCTCAGTGAAAAACACATGTTTCTTCTTGGCCAACACCTTAGACACTGGCAAAAAACTGAGGTGCTCCCGGATGGGAGGGGCTTATATAGGGGAGGGTACTTCCGGTTTTGGAAGTTGCCAGTGCCAGCACCTGACGGTATCTATATAACCCATTAGTAATGACTATGTCGCTCTGTGTCCCGTGATGTACGAGAAAGAAAAAAGCCATTTAAAACTGCTTGCGGCTTTAATGTAATGTCTGGTCCCGGTAATATGGATGAAAATCTTTAAGAAAAATGGCATAGCTACCCCATGACCCCCCCCCCTACCCCAGCCCATTACCAGCCCCTTTGGGTCTTGTATGGATATTAAGGGGAACCCCACACATAAAATAAAAAAGGCCCTATATACTCTGAACAGCCGTATACAGGCGTTGCATACAAGACAGGGACTGTAGGTTTGTTCTTATGTAGAATCTGTTTGTAATTTTGAACAGGTACATTGTTTAAGTGTAGCTCCAGCCCAAAAATCTATTTTTAAACTTTTTGGAAAACATAGGTAAGGGTTATCACCCCTGTAACATTTGTTTTGCTGTCTGTGCCCCTGTTCAGAACATTTCACCTCACTTTCCGTCCCAATGACAACTGTTTTTGAAATGTGGTGTTTTTCTTGAAACAAGGATTGGTGATAAAGCATCAGTACAGAGGAGACACCTTTCTCCCATATTAATTCTTACAGGAGAGAATTTTCCTTCCAAGGGGTAGATTTCCTCTCACTTCCTGTTGTCTTCTTGCGTTTGCAAGTAGGAGTCGTTTGTAAGTTGGATGTTTGAAAGTAGGGACCTGCCGTATATACTCTGCAGAAATAGGCCCCTTAGTTGTTGGTGTTGGCACAACACTGTAAGCACTCACAGTTACTCTTGGTTGGTGCTGGAACGCCCTGCTGTCAACTATTATATCAGGAATTTTAATTACATATAATTGTTGAACAGTGGTAGTAAAAATTGGGCCTTTGATGGTGGTGCTGGTGCCACAACACTGTAAGCCCTGACAGTTTCTCTTGGTGGGTGCAGCAATGGGCCCTGCTGTGAATTATTAGATCAAGAATTGTAATTGCATGCCCCTGTTGAACAGGGGCTGAAAAATTGGGCCTTTCGTGGTGGTGGTGGTTGTGGTGGTGTTGCCACAACACTGTAAGCCCTCAGAGTTACTCTTGGTGGGTGCAGGAATGGGCCCTGCTGTGAATTATTAGATCAAGAATTGTAATTACATGCCCCTTTTGAACAGGGGCTGAAAAATTGGGCCTTTCGTGGTGGTGGTGGTGGTGGCGTTGCCACAACACTGTAAGCCCTCAGAGTTACTCTTGGTGGGTGCAGGAATGGGCCCTGCTGTGAATTATTAGATCAAGAATTGTAATTACATGCCCCTTTTGAACAGGGGCTGAAAAATTGGGCCTTTCGTGGTGGTGGTGGTGGTGGCGTTGCCACAACACTGTAAGCCCTCAGAGTTACTCTTGGTGGGTGCAGCAATGGGCCCTGCTGTGAATTATTAGATCAAGAATTGTAATTACATGCCCCTGTTGAACAGGGGCTGAAAAATTGGGCCTTAGGCACTGGTGGCACAACACTACAACCCCTCACAGATACTGTACTTGGAGCACAGCAATGAGCCCTATGGCAAATTATTGCTAAAAAAATTGTAATTACACGCCCCTGTAAAACAGGGGCTGAAAAATTGGGCCTTAGCCACTGGTGGCGGCACCCATAAACAAAAATGATCTTCCAAGCTATCATCATCAATCGTATCATTGAGGACTCGGAGGAGGAGGATAGCCAGTCAACATAACAGCACAGGCACTCAGCATCAGTCTTGAAGGGATGTGACATGTTAAAATCAATTAGTCTGTTATATCAGCATCAGGTGTGTGGTAGCTGGTGGTGATCCAAGACTGGTTCATCTTGATGAAAGTCAGTCGATCAACCGAGTCGGTGGACAGGCGCACCCTGTGATCCGTGACAAATCTTCCAGCAGCACTGAATGTGCGTTCCGAAAGAACGCTGGATGCAGGACAGGCCAGTAGCTCAATTGCATACTGTGCAAGCTCTGGCCAGTGATCCATCCTCAAGACCCAGTAAGCCAGAGGATTTTCGGTGGGGAAGGTGTCCAAGTCTGACCTTGCCCCTAGATATTCCTGCACCATGTTTATCAGACGCTGGCGATGGTTGCTGGAACCGATCATACTTTGGGGCTGCGGACTAAAGAATTGTCTGAACGCATCGGTCAGACGGCCACCTTCCCCACCGCTCCTTCTTTGACTGGCCGAAGCCTCAGCAACTCGTTGTCCAGGACCAGGAGTTTGTAACCTCCCAGTCTCTGGGAACGCGTTGCACAGACCTTTCTGCAAGGCCTCCCGGAGTTGTCTCATCCTCTGCTCCCTCTGCGACGGTAACATAAGGTCCGCAACCTTACCCTTGTACCGTGGATCAAGGAGAGTGGCCAGCCAGTAATGGTCCCTCTCCTTGATCCGAAGAATACGAGGATCCTTCCGCAGACTTTGCAGGATCAGGGAGGCCATGCAGCGTAGGTTTGCTGAGGCATTCGCTCCGGAGTCCTCTGGGTCACTAAGGACGACATGATCCGCAGCCACCTCCTCCCAGCCACGTACAAGTCCACTGGTTTCTTGGGACTGTAAATCATCCCTAAAAGACTGCTGCTGATGATGCTGAGTGCCAGCCTCCACCTCCATGCTGACACAATCCTCCTCCTCCTCCTCCTCCTCCTCCTCTTCCTGTGCGATGGGTGGGACAGAAGGAACACTGTCTGGGTAAAGGGGGCCTTGAGAGGCAAGGAAGTCCTCCTCTTCCTGCCTCTGTTCTGCCTCAAGTGCCCTGTCCATTATTCCACGCAGCGTGTGCTCCAACAGGTGGACAAGAGGTACAGTGTCACTGATGCATGCACTGTCACTGCTCACCATCCTCGTGGCCTCCTCAAATGGTGCCAGGACAGTGCATGCATCCCTGATCATGCCCCACTGGCGTGGAGAAAAAAAACCAAGCTCCCCTGACCCTGTCCTGGTGCCATAGTCACACAGGTACTCATTGATGGCCCTCTGCTGCGTGTGCAGCCGCTGCAGCATGGCCAACGTTGAGTTCCACCTGGTGGGCATGTTACATATAAGGCGGTTCTTGGGCAGGTTCAACTCCTTTTGCAGCTCAGCCAGGCGAGCACTGGCATTATAAGATCTGCGGAAATGCACACAGACTTTCCTGGCCTGCCTCAGGACATCCTGTAAGCCCGGGTACCTGCCCAAGAACCGCTGCACCACCAGGTTAAGGACGTGAGCCACACAGGGCACATGGGTCAGTTGTCCCTGTCGGAGGGCGGAGAGGAGGTTGGTGCCATTGTCGCAAACCACCATTCCTGGCTTAAGCTGGCGTGGCGTCAACCACCTCTCGGCCTGGCCCTGCAGAGCAGACAGGACCTCTGCCCCAGTGTGGCTTCTGTCCCCCAAACACACCAGCGCAAGCACGGCATGGCATCTTTTTGCCTGCGTACTTGCGTAGCCCCTTGAACGGCTACGGAGCACCGCTGGTTCATAGGACAAACCACAGGAAGAGGCCATGGAGGAAGAAGAAGAGGAGGGGGTGGAGGAGAGAGGTGTGTCACAACCAGTAGTAGCATTTTGGAGGCGTGGCGGTGGAACAACCTCCAACACTACTGCACCTTGTCCTGCATCCTTCCCAGCTGCCAAAAGAGTGACCCAATGGGCCGTGAAAGAAAGGTAACGTCCCTGTCCATGCCTGCTGGACCATGAGTCAGCGGTAATATGCACCTTACCGCTGACCGCCCTGTCCAGCGAGGCCAAGACATTGCCTTCCACATGCCGGTAGAGAGCCGGAATAGCCTTCCGTGAGAAAAAGTGGCGTTTGGGAACCTGCCACTGAGGAACCGCACATTGCACAAACTCACGGAAGGGGGCCGAGTCTACCAACTGAAAAGGCAGCAGTTGAAGCGCTAGCAATTTAGCCAAGCTAGCATTCAACCGCTGGGCATGTGGATGGCTGGGAGTGAACTTCTTTCGACGGTCCAGCAGCTGGGGCAGGGAAATTTGCCTGCTAGAATCGGACGTCGGTGTACTGCTAGCAGAGTGGCCGCAAGTACTTGGCTGTGACACACCTAATTCTACACCTTCATTCCTCTCAGTGCATGTTTCAGAGAGGACTGAAGTTATAGTGGGGTTGGAGATCCCAGCTGATGCGGTGCAAGGAGAGGTCCGCTTTGTTCTTTGGTGTGGGTCTTTGAGGTAGGCTTGCCAACGAGCTGCATGGCAGGTCAACATATGTCTGGTCAGGCATGTGGTACCCAATAGGGATGAGCTTCGTGTTCGAGTCGAACATACGTTCGACTCGAACATCGGCTGTTCGATCGTTCGACGAAGATCGAACGATTTGGGCCGTTCGCGCCAAATTCGAGTGACGCGAACGGCCCACAATGCACTATGCCATCGCAGTGTCATCCAGGCGCTGTGATTGGCCAAGCATGCACTGTGACCCCGCATGCTTGGCCAATCACAGCGCCGGCAGCGAGGAGAGCAATGATTGGCCACAGGCAGGATGCCTGTGGCCAATTATTGCTGAGGGTGTTTAGTACACGCCCCACACTATAAAAGGCCGCCAGCACGGCGGCCTAGTGTAGTGTGTTCCGGAGCAGGGAAAGACAAGCATAGGCAGGGACAGTGACATTTATTTCTTTCTTGCTTAACCTGGATTCCTTTAGTTTAGGGAAAGAGAAGGATAGGTAGGGAGAGTGTCAGTGTGTTTTACTGTGCGAGTCCTTGTTTCTAGGGACAAAGAAGGAAAGTGAGGGGATTTCTCCTTGTGCTATAGTGTGCTTTAAAAAAACATTTTTTCTAGGGACAGAAAACTCTAGGTAGGGAGAGTGTCAGTTTCTTTCACTGTGCCAGTCCTTGTTTCTAGGGACAAAGAAGGAAAGTGAGGGGAATTCTCCTTGTGCTATAGTGTGCTTTAAAAAAACATTTTTTTCTAGGGACAGAAAACTCTAGGTAGGGAGAGTGTCAGTTTCTTTCACTGTGCCAGTCCTTGTTTCTAGGGACAAAGAAGGAAAGTGAGGGGAATTCTCCTTGTGCTATAGTGTGCTTTAAAAAAACATTTTTTCTAGGGACAGAAAACTCTAGGTAGGGAGAGTGTCAGTTTCTTTCACTGTGCCAGTCCTTGTTTCTAGGGACAAAGAAGGAAAGTGAGGGGAATTCTCCTTGTGCTATAGTGTGCTTTAAAAAAACATTTTTTCTAGGGACAGAAAACTCTAGGTAGGGAGAGTGTCAGTTTCTTTCACTGTGCCAGTCCTTGTTTCTAGGGACAAAGAAGGAAAGTGAGGGGAATTCTCCTTGTGCTATAGTGTGCTTTAAAAAAACATTTTTTCTAGGGACAGAAAACTCTAGGTAGGGAGAGTGTCAGTTTCTTTCACTGTGCCAGTCCTTGTTTCTAGGGACAAAGAAGGAAAGTGAGGGGAATTCTCCTTGTGCTATAGTGTGCTTTAAAAAAACATTTTTTCTAGGGACAGAAAACTCTAGGTAGGGAGAGTGTCAGTTTCTTTCACTGTGCCAGTCCTTGTTTCTAGGGACAAAGAAGGAAAGTGAGGGGAATTCTCCTTGTGCTATAGTGTGCTTTAAAAAAACATTTTTTTCTAGGGACAGAAAACTCTAGGTAGGGAGAGTGTCAGTTTCTTTCACTGTGCCAGTCCTTGTTTCTAGGGACAAAGAAGGAAAGTGAGGGGAATTCTCCTTGTGCTATAGTGTGCTAAAGCATTCCTCATCAACCATCTTTGAAATCCTTGTTTTTTGGACAGTCAGGGAAATTGTCGTTGTGCTATTCTGTGCAAAAGCAATAATCCTCAACCATATTTAGAAATCCTTAAGTAAAGGGACAGAGAAGGACACCTGAAGGTAGCCCTTATTGCTTTTTTCCCATCTCCCTGCAGGCCATCTATTAGAATGTCTGGAAGGCAAACAAGGAGAGGCAGACAGTCAGGAGGCAATAAAAGAGGGCAAGCAGGCTCTGTGTCTGGGGGCAACAGTGCTGGTCGTGGACGCGGTGCATTGTCATCAGCACATGGCCATGGGACACGCTTGTCCTTCTTTTCGGCAGCTGGACATGTTGAGCCACATCATGCCGAAGACTTGGTAGAGTGGATGACCAAGCCCTCCTCCTCCTCCTCATCCTCTCTCACCCAGGCTCAGGGTACTGGCAAAGCAGCTGCCAAAGCGTCCTCTTCCCTGGTATCAATGTCAGACTCATCATCAGTCACTCCTTCCCTAGACCCACCATGTCCTCCTCCTGAGGAGTCCCCCGAACTGTTTGAGCACAGTGTTGGGTACATGCTCCAGGAGGATGCCCAGCGTTTCGAAGGGTCTGATGATGAAACCCAGCTACAGGAAGGCAGTAGCGTGAGAGCAGACAGAGGGGATGCTCAAGAAGGACACCAATCTGGCAGTCATGTTCCAGCAGCTGCAGCATACTGCCAGATTGGCTCCAGTGATGAGGAGGGAGGGGATGATGAGGTCACTGACTCCACGTGGGTGCCTAATAGGAGAGAGGAGGAGGAGGAGGATGAGGAGGAGGCACATCTCCAACGAGGCAGGATGCCCTTTGGTGGCCAGCGTAAGGGCAGTACACCGACGGAATCACACCGCAGAGCTCCGCCTGTGCAGGGCGCAGCCTCTGCCCGTCATTCAAAAAGTTCCTTGGTGTGGGCCTTTTTTGAGGCTAGTGCATCAGATCGCACAGCTGCTGTTTGCAACATATGTCTCAAGCATATATCGCGTGGCCAAAACATCAGCCGCTTGGGTACCACATGCCTGACCAGACATATGTTGACCTGCCATGCAGCTCGTTGGCAAGCCTACCTCAAAGACCCACACCAAAGAACAAAGCGGACCTCTCCTTGCACCGCATCAGCTGGGATCTCCAACCCCACTATAACTTCAGTCCTCTCTGAAACATGCACTGAGAGGAATGAAGGTGTAGAATTAGGTGTGTCACAGCCAAGTACTTGCGGCCACTCTGCTAGCAGTACACTGACGTCCGATTCTAGCAGGCAAATTTCCCTGCCCCAGCTGCTGGACCGTCGAAAGAAGTTCACTCCCAGCCATCCACATGCCCAGCGGTTGAATGCTAGCTTGGCTAAATTGCTAGCGCTTCAACTGCTGCCTTTTCAGTTGGTAGACTCGGCCCCCTTCCGTGAGTTTGTGCAATGTGCGGTTCCTCAGTGGCAGGTTCCCAAACGCCACTTTTTCTCACGGAAGGCTATTCCGGCTCTCTACCGGCATGTGGAAGGCAATGTCTTGGCCTCGCTGGACAGGGCGGTCAGCGGTAAGGTGCATATTACCGCTGACTCATGGTCCAGCAGGCATGGACAGGGACGTTACCTTTCTTTCACGGCCCATTGGGTCACTCTTTTGGCAGCTGGGAAGGATGCAGGACAAGGTGCAGTAGTGTTGGAGGTTGTTCCACCGCCACGCCTCCAAAATGCTACTACTGGTTGTGACACACCTCTCTCCTCCACCCCCTCCTCTTCTTCTTCCTCCATGGCCTCTTCCTGTGGTTTGTCCTATGAACCAGCGGTGCTCCGTAGCCGTTCACGGGGCTACGCAAGTACGCAGGCAAAAAGATGCCATGCCGTGCTTGCGCTGGTGTGTTTGGGGGACAGAAGCCACACTGGGGCAGAGGTCCTGTCTGCTCTGCAGGGCCAGGCCGAGAGGTGGTTGACGCCACGCCAGCTTAAGCCAGGAATGGTGGTTTGCGACAATGGCACCAACCTCCTCTCCGCCCTCCGACAGGGACAACTGACCCATGTGCCCTGTGTGGCTCACGTCCTTAACCTGGTGGTGCAGCGGTTCTTGGGCAGGTACCCGGGCTTACAGGATGTCCTGAGGCAGGCCAGGAAAGTCTGTGTGCATTTCCGCAGATCTTATAATGCCAGTGCTCGCCTGGCTGAGCTGCAAAAGGAGTTGAACTTGCCCAAGAACCGCCTTATATGTGACATGCCCACCAGGTGGAACTTAACGTTGGCCATGCTGCAGCGGCTGCACACGCAGCAGAGGGCCATCAATGAGTACCTGTGCGACTACGGCACCAGGACAGGGTCAGGGGAGCTTGGTTTTTTTTCTCCACGCCAGTGGGGCATGATCAGGGATGCATGCACTGTCCTGGCACCATTTGAGGAGGCCACGAGGATGGTGAGCAGTGACAGTGCATGCATCAGTGACACTGTACCTCTTGTCCACCTGTTGGAGCACACGCTGCGTGGAATAATGGACAGGGCACTTGAGGCAGAACAGAGGCAGGAAGAGGAGGACTTCCTTGCCTCTCAAGGCCCCCTTTACCCAGACAGTGTTCCTTCTGTCCCACCCATCGCACAGGAAGAGGAAGAGGAGGAGGAGGAGGAGGAGGAGGAGGAGGATTGTGTCAGCATGGAGGTGGAGGCTGGCACTCAGCATCATCAGCAGCAGTCTTTTAGGGATGATTTACAGTCCCAAGAAACCAGTGGACTTGTACGTGGCTGGGAGGAGGTGGCTGCGGATCATGTCGTCCTTAGTGACCCAGAGGACTCCGGAGCGAATGCCTCAGCAAACCTACGCTGCATGGCCTCCCTGATCCTGCAAAGTCTGCGGAAGGATCCTCGTATTCTTCGGATCAAGGAGAGGGACCATTACTGGCTGGCCACTCTCCTTGATCCACGGTACAAGGGTAAGGTTGCGGACCTTATGTTACCGTCGCAGAGGGAGCAGAGGATGAGACAACTCCGGGAGGCCTTGCAGAAAGGTCTGTGCAACGCGTTCCCAGAGACTGGGAGGTTACAAACTCCTGGTCCTGGACAACGAGTTGCTGAGGCTTCGGCCAGTCAAAGAAGGAGCGGTGGGGAAGGTGGCCGTCTGACCGATGCGTTCAGACAATTCTTTAGTCCGCAGCCCCAAAGTATGATCGGTTCCAGCAACCATCGCCAGCGTCTGATAAACATGGTGCAGGAATATCTAGGGGCAAGGTCAGACTTGGACACCTTCCCCACCGAAAATCCTCTGGCTTACTGGGTCTTGAGGATGGATCACTGGCCAGAGCTTGCACAGTATGCAATTGAGCTACTGGCCTGTCCTGCATCCAGCGTTCTTTCGGAACGCACATTCAGTGCTGCTGGAGGATTTGTCACGGATCACAGGGTGCGCCTGTCCACCGACTCGGTTGATCGACTGACTTTCATCAAGATGAACCAGTCTTGGATCACCACCAGCTACCACACACCTGATGCTGATATAACAGACTAATTGATTTTAACATGTCACATCCCTTCAAGACTGATGCTGATGCTGAGTGCCTGTGCTGTTATGTTGACTGGCTATCCTCCTCCTCCGAGTCCTCAATGATACGATTGATGATGATAGCTTGGAAGATCATTTTTGTTTATGGGTGCCGCCACCAGTGGCTAAGGCCCAATTTTTCAGCCCCTGTTTTACAGGGGCGTGTAATTACAATTTTTTTAGCAATAATTTGCCATAGGGCTCATTGCTGTGCTCCAAGTACAGTATCTGTGAGGGGTTGGAGTGTTGTGGCACCAGTGCCTAAGGCCCAATTTTTCAGCCCCTGTTTAACAGGGGCGTGTCATTACAATTTTTGAAGCAATACTTTGCAACAGGGCTCATTGCTGTGCTCCAAGTACAGTATCTGTGAGGGGTTGTAGTGTTGTGCCACCAGTGCCTAAGGCCCAATTTTTCAGCCCCTGTTCAACAGGGGCATGCAATTACAATTCTTGATCTAATAATTCACAGCAGGGCCCATTGCTGCACCCACCAAGAGTAACTCTGAGGGCTTACAGTGTTGTGGCAACGCCACCACCACCACCACCACCACGAAAGGCCCAATTTTTCAGCCCCTGTTCAAAAGGGGCATGTAATTACAATTCTTGATCTAATAATTCACAGCAGGGCCCATTCCTGCACCCACCAAGAGTAACTCTGAGGGCTTACAGTGTTGTGGCAACACCACCACCACCACCACCACCACGAAAGGCCCAATTTTTCAGCCCCTGTTCAACAGGGGCATGCAATTACAATTCTTGATCTAATAATTCACAGCAGGGCCCATTGCTGCACCCACCAAGAGTAACTGTCAGGGCTTACAGTGTTGTGGCACCAGCACCACCATCAAAGGCCCAATTTTTACTACCACTGTTCAACAATTATATGTAATTAAAATTCCTGATATAATAGTTGACAGCAGGGCGTTCCAGCACCAACCAAGAGTAACTGTGAGTGCTTACAGTGTTGTGCCAACACCAACAACTAAGGGGCCTATTTCTGCAGAGTATATACGGCAGGTCCCTACTTTCAAACTTCCAACTTACAAACGACTCCTACTTGCAAACGCAAGAAGACAACAGGAAGTGAGAGGAAATCTACCACTAGGAAGGAAAATTCTCTCCTGTAAGAATAGATATGGGAGAAAGGTGTCTCCTCTGTACTGATGCTTTATCAGCAATCCTTGTTTCAAGAAAAACACCACATTTCAAAAACAGTTGTCATTGGGACGGAAAGTGAGGTGAAATGTTCTGAACAGGGGCACAGACAGCAAAACAAATGTTACAGGGGTGATAACCCTTACCTATGTTTTCCAAAAAGTTTAAAAATAGATTTTTGGGCTGGAGCTACACTTCAACAATGTACCTGTTCAAAATTACAAACAGATTCTACATAAGAACAAACCTACAGTCCCTGTCTTGTATGCACCGCCTGTATACGGCTGTTCAGAGTATATAGGGCCTTTTTTATTTTATGTGCGGGGTTCCCCTTAATATCCATACAAGACACAAAGGGGCTGGTAATGGGCTGGGGTAGGGGTGGGGGTCATGGGGTAGCTATGCCATTTTTCTTAAAGATTTTCATCCATATTACCGGGAGCAGACATTACATTAAAGCCGCAAGCAGTTTTAAATGGCTTTTTTTTCCTTTAGAAGTGTCATTTTGTGCAGGGACAGTTCTAAACACGGGAAACACGTGGCACTTCACAGGCATACTTTAGACACCCCCCAGGTACGATATTTAAAGGAATATTTGACTTTTTTTTTTTCACTTTATGCATCATTAAAATGACTGCTCCCGAAAAACGACCGTTTTTAAAACTTCTTTTTGCATTGATACATGTCCCCTGGTGCAGAACCCGGGTTCCCAAACCCTTTTTAGGACAATAACATGCATAATAGTTGTTATAATTAGCACTTTAGAATTCGAACGTTCGCATCCATTGTATTTAATAGGGTTCTAATGTTCGTACGAACTTTCGGTCCGTTCGCGGGTTCTGGTGCGAACCGAACCCGGGGGTGTTCGGCTCATCACTAGTACCCAAGCGGCTGATGTTTTGGCCACGCGATATACGCTTGAGACATATGTTGCAAACAGCAGCTGTGCGATCTGATGCACTAGCCTCAAAAAAGGCCCACACCAAAGAACTTTTTGAATGACGGGCAGAGGCAGCGCCCTGCACAGGCGGAGCTCTGCGGTGTGATTCCGTCGGTGTACTGCCCTTACGCTGGCCACCAAAGGGCATCCTGCCTCGTTGGAGATGTGCCTCCTCCTCATCCTCCTCCTCCTCCTCTCTCCTATTAGGCACCCACTTGGAGTCAGTGACCTCATCATCCCCTCCCTCCTCATCACTGGAGCCAATCTGGCAGTATGCTGCAGCTGCTGGAACATGACTGCCAGATTGGTGTCCTTCTTGAGCATCCCCTCTGTCTGCTCTCACGCTACTGCCTTCCTGTAGCTGGGTTTCATCATCAGACCCTTCGAAACGCTGGGCATCCTCCTGGAGCATGTACCCAACACTGTGCTCAAACAGTTTGGGGGACTCCTCAGGAGGAGGACATGGTGGGTCTAGGGAAGGAGTGACTGATGATGAGTCTGACATTGATACCAGGGAAGAGGACGCTTTGGCAGCTGCTTTGCCAGTACCCTGAGCCTGGGTGAGAGAGGATGAGGAGGAGGAGGAGGGCTTGGTCATCCACTCTACCAAGTCTTCGGCATGATGTGGCTCAACATGTCCAGCTGCCGAAAAGAAGGACAAGCGTGTCCCATGGCCATGTGCTGATGACAATGCACCGCGTCCACGACCAGCACTGTTGCCCCCAGACACAGAGCCTGCTTGCCCTCTTTTATTGCCTCCTGACTGTCTGCCTCTCCTTGTTTGCCTTCCAGTCATTCTAATAGATGGCCTGCAGGGAGATGGGAAAAAAGCAATAAGGGCTACCTTCAGGTGTCCTTCTCTGTCCCTTTACTTAAGGATTACTAAATATGGTTGAGGATGATTGTTTTTGCACAGAATAGCACAACGACAATTTCCCTGACTGTCCAAAAAACAAGGATTTCAAAGATGGTTGATGGTTCCTACCTATAGTTTTCTGTCCCTAGAAAAAATGTTTTTTTAAAGCACACTATAGCACAAGGAGAATTTCCCTCACTGTCCTTCCCTGTCCCTAGAAACAAGGATTATCACAGTGAAAGAAACTGACACTCTTCCTACCTATAGTTTTCTGTCCCTAGAAAAAATGTTTTTTTAAAGCACACTATAGCACAAGGAGAATTTCCCTCACTGTCCTTCCCTGTCCCTAGAAAAAAGGATTATCACAGTGAAAGAAACTGACACTCTTCCTACCTATAGTTTTCTGTCCCTAGAAAAAATGTTTTTTTAAAGCACACTATAGCACAAGGAGAATTTCCCTCACTGTCCTTCCCTGTCCCTAGAAACAAGGATTATCACAGTGAAAGAAACTGACACTCTTCCTACCTATAGTTTTCTGTCCCTAGAAAAAATGTTTTTTTAAAGCACACTATAGCACAAGAAGAATTTCCCTCACTGTCCTTCCCTGTCCCTAGAAACAAGGATTATCACAGTGAAAGAAACTGACACTCTTCCTACCTATAGTTTTCTGTCCCTAGAAAAAAATGTTTTTTTAAAGCACACTATAGCACAAGGAGAATTTCCCTCACTGTCCTTCCCTGTCCCTAGAAAAAAGGATTATCACAGTGAAAGAAACTGACACTCTTCCTACCTATAGTTTTCTGTCCCTAGAAAAAATGTTTTTTTAAAGCACACTATAGCACAAGGAGAATTCCCCTCACTGTCCTTCCCTGTCCCTAGAAAAAAGGATTATCACAGTGAAAGAAACTGACACTCTTCCTACCTATAGTTTTCTGTCCCTAGAAAAAATGTTTTTTTAAAGCACACTATAGCACAAGGAGAATTTCCCTCACTGTCCTTCCCTGTCCCTAGAAACAAGGATTATCACAGTGAAAGAAACTGACACTCTTCCTACCTATAGTTTTCTGTCCCTAGAAAAAATGTTTTTTTAAAGCACACTATAGCATAAGGAGAATTTCCCTCACTGTCCTTCCCTGTACCTAGAAACAAGGATTATCACAGTGAAAGAAACTGACACTCTTCCTACCTATAGTTTTCTGTCCCTAGAAAAAATGTTTTTTTAAAGCACACTATAGCACAAGGAGAATTTCCCTCACTGTCCTTCCCTGTCCCTAGAAACAAGGATTATCACAGTGAAAGAAACTGACACTCTTCCTACCTATAGTTTTCTGTCCCTAGAAAAAATGTTTTTTTAAAGCACACTATAGCACAAGGAGAATTTCCCTCACTGTCCTTCCCTGTCCCTAGAAACAAGGATTATCACAGTGAAAGAAACTGACACTCTTCCTACCTATAGTTTTCTGTCCCTAGAAAAAATGTTTTTTTAAAGCACACTATAGCACAAGGAGAATTTCCCTCACTGTCCTTCCCTGTCCCTAGAAACAAGGATTATCACAGTGAAAGAAACTGACACTCTTCCTACCTATAGTTTTCTGTCCCTAGAAAAAATGTTTTTTTAAAGCACACTATAGCACAAGGAGAATTTCCCTCACTGTCCTTCCCTGTCCCTAGAAACAAGGATTATCACAGTGAAAGAAACTGACACTCTTCCTACCTATAGTTTTCTGTCCCTAGAAAAAATGTTTTTTTAAAGCACACTATAGCACAAGGAGAATTTCCCTCACTGTCCTTCCCTGTCCCTAGAAACAAGGATTATCACAGTGAAAGAAACTGACACTCTTCCTACCTATAGTTTTCTGTCCCTAGAATTTTTTTTTTTTTAAAGCACACTATAGCACAAGGAGAATTTCCCTCACTGTCCTTCCCTGTCCCTAGAAACAAGGATTATCACAGTGAAAGAAACTGACACTCTTCCTACCTATAGTTTTCTGTCCCTAGAAAAAATGTTTTTTTAAAGCACACTATAGCACAAGGAGAATTTCCCTCACTGTCCTTCCCTGTCCCTAGAAAAAAGGATTATCACAGTGAAAGAAACTGACACTCTTCCTACCTATAGTTTTCTGTCCCTAGAAAAAATGTTTTTTTAAAGCACACTATAGCACAAGGAGAATTTCCCTCACTGTCCTTCCCTGTCCCTAGAAACAAGGATTATCACAGTGAAAGAAACTGACACTCTTCCTACCTATAGTTTTCTGTCCCTAGAAAAAATGTTTTTTTAAAGCACACTATAGCACAAGGAGAATTTCCCTCACTGTCCTTCCCTGTCCCTAGAAAAAAGGATTATCACAGTGAAAGAAACTGACACTCTTCCTACCTATAGTTTTCTGTCCCTAGAAAAAATGTTTTTTTAAAGCACACTATAGCACAAGGAGAATTTCCCTCACTGTCCTTCCCTGTCCCTAGAAACAAGGATTATCACAGTGAAAGAAACTGACACTCTTCCTACCTATAGTTTTCTGTCCCTAGAAAAAATGTTTTTTTAAAGCACACTATAGCACAAGGAGAATTTCCCTCACTGTCCTTCCCTGTCCCTAGAAAAAAGGATTATCACAGTGAAAGAAACTGACACTCTTCCTACCTATAGTTTTCTGTCCCTAGAAAAAATGTTTTTTTAAAGCACACTATAGCACAAGGAGAATTTCCCTCACTGTCCTTCCCTGTCCCTAGAAAAAAGGATTATCACAGTGAAAGAAACTGACACTCTTCCTACCTATAGTTTTCTGTCCCTAGAAAAAATGTTTTTTTAAAGCACACTATAGCACAAGGAGAATTTCCCTCACTGTCCTTCCCTGTCCCTAGAAACAAGGATTATCACAGTGAAAGAAACTGACACTCTTCCTACCTATAGTTTTCTGTCCCTAGAAAAAATGTTTTTTTAAAGCACACTATAGCATAAGGAGAATTTCCCTCACTGTCCTTCCCTGTACCTAGAAACAAGGATTATCACAGTGAAAGAAACTGACACTCTTCCTACCTATAGTTTTCTGTCCCTAGAAAAAATGTTTTTTTAAAGCACACTATAGCACAAGGAGAATTTCCCTCACTGTCCTTCCCTGTCCCTAGAAAAAAGGATTATCACAGTGAAAGAAACTGACACTCTTCCTACCTATAGTTTTCTGTCCCTAGAAAAAATGTTTTTTTAAAGCACACTATAGCACAAGGAGAATTTCCCTCACTGTCCTTCCCTGTCCCTAGAAAAAAGGATTATCACAGTGAAAGAAACTGACACTCTTCCTACCTATAGTTTTCTGTCCCTAGAAAAAATGTTTTTTTAAAGCACACTATAGCACAAGGAGAATTTCCCTCACTGTCCTTCCCTGTCCCTAGAAACAAGGATTATCACAGTGAAAGAAACTGACACTCTTCCTACCTATAGTTTTCTGTCCCTAGAAAAAATGTTTTTTTAAAGCACACTATAGCACAAGGAGAATTTCCCTCACTGTCCTTCCCTGTCCCTAGAAACAAGGATTATCACAGTGAAAGAAACTGACACTCTTCCTACCTATAGTTTTCTGTCCCTAGAAAAAATGTTTTTTTAAAGCACACTATAGCACAAGGAGAATTTCCCTCACTGTCCTTCCCTGTCCCTAGAAAAAAGGATTATCACAGTGAAAGAAACTGACACTCTTCCTACCTATAGTTTTCTGTCCCTAGAAAAAATGTTTTTTTAAAGCACACTATAGCACAAGGAGAATTTCCCTCACTGTCCTTCCCTGTCCCTAGAAAAAAGGATTATCACAGTGAAAGAAACTGACACTCTTCCTACCTATAGTTTTCTGTCCCTAGAAAAAATGTTTTTTTAAAGCACACTATAGCACAAGGAGAATTTCCCTCACTGTCCTTCCCTGTCCCTAGAAACAAGGATTATCACAGTGAAAGAAACTGACACTCTTCCTACTGTGACAGCAGGAAGGTAAAGTCACCTGGTTGCATCCAGGGGGGTAGATATATTTCGCCCAGATTCAGGCTTTACGCCGACTTATACAACTAGGTGGAGAGTTGTATAAGGCTAGTGGGCTCATGGATGACTCATACCTCTAGGGAGAGGGCTGGGCGTCGTGCAGACAGGGAGTTGATGAGACCAGCTGAAGCTTGTCAGCTCATTTAGGCCTCTATAAGAACTCCCAGCTTCATTAGATGTTAGCTCATGCCTGGAACCAGACCTGTGTGGACTGTCTAGGGAGAGTGAACCCCTGTGCGGTGAGACAAAGCCTGTGTGGCTATTTGCTTGGACATTTAAAACCAGGGACTTAGGGACTAGGACAGCACTAGGCTGATCCCAGTTGTTAGTTAGGAAACCTGTATGTTTAGTCAGAGGTCAACTTGACCAGGATTTATTTTGGTTATGTTTCTTTTGCTTTGCTGTGTTTTGTCACTGTAAATAGAAAATAAACCGCACCTTTTTGATTTTGAAAACCACAACCTCCGTTTGCTGGGCCTGTTTTGTGTGGGGAGCCCATCCCGGGGGTCACACACACCCGCTGCCGAGCTAACCCCCTCACAGTTGGTGGAGAACCAGTGGCAGTTTTTTTTTAAGCCAGCATGGAGGAGATACTGAAACAGCTGGCTCTAGCAAATGCCAATCAACAGCAGACAAATGCAGGTTTGCAAAGGAGCCTTGCAGCCCAGCAGCAAGCTCATCAACAGAGCCTTGCAGCCCAGCAGCAAGCTCACCAACAGAGTCTGGAAGCTCAGCAACAAGCCCAGCAGCAATCTGAGGCCCGCTTCATAGACCTGTTACAGAAGCAAGAGCAGAGACTACAACAAATGGAAGCAGTAATGCAGCAACGTCCGCAGACCAGTGAGGAAAGCCGTCCCACTAATACCGCGTCCTTTGGGGTGAGTCGTTTATTGACAAAAATGACTGGAGAGGATGATCCAGAGGTATTTTTGACCACATTTGAAAGGACCGCTGAAAGAGAAAAGTGGCCTGAGGAGCAGTGGGCTGGACTGGTGGCTCCTCTGTTAACTGGTGAATCGCAGAAAGCTTACTATGACCTAGAGCCTAACCAAGCAAAAGACTATGTGATGCTAAAAGCTGAAATTTTGGCAAGGCTGGGTGTCACCCAGGCTGTCCGGGCTCAGCGTGTGCATAACTGGACTTTCCAGCTTGGAAAACCCCCCAGGTCTCAAATGTATGATCTCATTCACCTGAGCAGAAAGTGGCTACAGCCAGAGACTTTGTCCGCACCAAAGATTGTGGAACGTGTTGTAATGGATCGGTTTTTGAGAGCTCTTCCTACTGCCATCCAAAAGTGGGTAAGCCATGGAGACCCAGAGACGGCCGATGGTCTTGTGGATCGTGTGGAGAAATACTTGGCTACAGAGAACCTGACGGCCTCTTCCAGAGACACTCGGACTTTCCACCCTAAGACCAGACCATCCCCAGGGGCGGATAAGAGGATTCCAAGGGGTGAGGGTGGAGAGAGTGAGAGGGTGGGAGCTCTACCCCAAGTTTGGCGAGAACAGCCTGGGAAATCAGCGGCTCAAGAGGCGGCAAGAAGGATCGTTTGCTACCGCTGCCGGCAAGCGGGACATATTGCAGCCAATTGCCCGGTTGTGGAGGAACCCATGCAGTGTGACTTTCTGACGGGCAGACGTCAGTCGCTGTGTGCGACAGTCGCATGCACTGCCATTCGAGGAACTGAGAAACATTTATGCAAAATGTGTGTTAATGGTAGAAATGTTGTGGTATTGCTGGATTCAGGTAGCCTTGTGACCCTGATAAAGGCTGAGTTAGTTAAAACAGAGGTCTCTGGGAATAGCAAGGTAGCTGTTATTTGTGTGCATGGGGACACCCGAGAGTATCCAGTGACTACAGTGTGTTTCGAGACCCCCAAAGGTACCCTCTCTCATCCAGTGGGCTTAGTATCTCAGTTACCGCATGACGCCATTGTGGGAAGGGATTTTCCGAAGTTCTGGGAACTGTGGGATGATCCTGAGCCCCTCACTGGTGCCCCTATGTACCAGGAATGTGATAGCCAGAACTCCCCTGAGAGTGGTGAGGACTCTCCGGAATTTCCCTTATCAGTATTGGCAGGGGAGACTCAAGAAACTGGAGAGGAGCCCACCTCCTCAGACGAAAACCTACCGTCTGTGGAGTTTTCTGATCTTGAGGTTCACAGGGAAAACTTTGCCACAGAACAGTTGAAAGACCCCGCCCTAATAAAGGCACGGGAAAACGTAGTGAAAATAGATGGCGAGTTAGTGAACCCAGATAATACCTGCACTTACCCATACTTCAGCGTAGAGAAGGACCTACTGTATCGGGTGGCAAAAAGGGCAGAAGAAACCGTTGAGCAGCTTGTGGTGCCCAAACCTTACAGGAAGTTGGTGTTGGAGTTGGCCCATGGGCACATTCTTGGAGGTCATCTGGGGACAGAGAAAACCCGAGAGAGGGTATTACAGAGATTCTATTGGCCGGGGGTGATGAAGGACGTAGAAAATTATTGTTCCTCCTGCCCTGTGTGTCAGAGGTTGGCCCCGATGCCACATTTCCGTAGCCCGCTGGTCCCTCTACCCATCATTGAGGTCCCGTTTGAGAGGATCGCCATGGATTTGGTAGGTCCTATAATCAAGTCCGCTAGGGGGCACCAGTACATATTAGTTATAATGGACTATGCCACCCGTTATCCAGAAGCGATCCCTCTCCGAAATACCTCGGCCAAAACCATAGCCAAAGAGCTATCTCTTGTTTTTAGCCGGGTGGGTATTTGTAAAGAACTGCTTACGGACCAAGGTACACCCTTTATGTCCCGGGTTATGAAAGAGCTGTGTAAATTGTTCAAAGTGACGCAATTGCGTACGTCTGTGTATCACCCCCAAACCGATGGGCTGGTTGAAAGATTCAACAAAACCCTAAAACAAATGTTGAAGAAAGTGGTGGATAGAGATGGAAAGGATTGGGACTGTTTACTTCCTTATTTGATGTTTGCTATTAGGGAGGTGCCCCAATCCTCTACGGGATTCTCCCCCTTTGAGTTACTGTATGGGAGACACCCAAGAGGGCTGTTGGATATTGCCAAGGAAACTTGGGAAAGTGAGAGTTCTCCCCACAGGAGTGTGATTGAGCATGTCGCCCTGATGCAAGATCGAATTGCACAGGTAATGCCCATCGTGAAGGAACATTTGGCCCAAGCGCAGTTGGCACAGCAGAGAGTGTACAACCGTGGAGCCAAGACCCGTACCTTTTCCCCGGGGGATAGGATATTGGTACTTGTCCCTACGGTTGAAAGTAAATTCCTTGCCAAATGGCAAGGCCCCTACGAGATAATGGAAAAAGTGAGCGAAGTGAATTACAAGGTCAGACAACCAGGAAGGCGAAAGCCCGAACAGATCTATCACGTTAATCTGTTGAAAGCCTGGAGGGATAGAGAGTCCCTAGTCGCAGACACTTGGTCACCAGCTCAAACTGGTTGCGTGATTCCTGAGGTTGGAATAGCAGCCACCTTGTCACAACCCCAACAACAGGAGGTTAAGGAGTTTGTGCTTCGCAACAAGGAGGTATTCTCTGAGCTGCCGGGACAAACATCTGGGGCAGAGCATGACATCATTACCCCGCCCGGTGAAAGGGTGAAGTTAAAACCCTATCGGATCCCAGAGGCTCGACGGGAGGCAATACGGGAGGAAGTACAGAAAATGCTGAACTTAGGGGTGATAGAGGAGTCCCAAAGTGATTGGTCTAGTCCCATCGTGTTGGTGCCTAAACCGGATGGGAGCTGGCGATTTTGTAACGATTTTCGTCAGTTGAACAAAGTTACAAAATTTGACACCTACCCCATGCCACGTATAGATGAGTTGATCGACCGGCTGGGAACAGCCCGATACATGACGACTCTTGACCTCACAAAAGGGTATTGGCAAATCCCCCTGGCCAAGTCGGCCAAAGAGAAAACCGCATTTGTAACCCCAGACGGGGCGTTCCAATATAAAAGAATGCCGTTCGGGTTACAGAATGCGCCGGCCACATTCCAGCGGAAAATGGACCAGATGCTGAGGCCCCATCGGAAGTATGCTGCGGCTTACCTGGATGACGTAATTGTCCATAGCACAGATTGGGCCTCACATCTGCCAAAAGTGCAAGCAGTCCTGGACTCTGTTCGGGAAGCGGGGTTTACGGCTAACCCCAAGAAGTGTACCATTGGGCAGGAGGAGGCCAAATATCTTGGGTACACCATTGGGAGGGGAGTAATAAAACTCCAACTCAACAAAGTCGAGGCCATCCAGAGTTGGCCACGTCCCAACAGCAAGAAGCAGGTACGAGCCTTTCTGGGAATCGCTGGGTATTATCGGCGATTCATTCCCCACTTTGCTTCTAAGGCTGTGCCCCTAACCAACCTGACGAAGGGGAAAGGGTCGGTCATGATTAAATGGACCCCCGAGGCTGAGGCAGCATTCCAATTCTTGAAACAAGCCTTATGTAGCCAGCCAGTGTTGTACTCACCCGACTTCTCTAAAGACTTTGTCGTACAAAGTGATGCGTCAGATGTGGGGTTAGGAGCAGTATTGTCCCAGGTCTGGAACGGGGAAGAGCACCCAGTCATTTACCTCAGCAGGAAGTTGAAGTCCCATGGGGTAAATTACGCCACCGTTGAAAAGGAGTGTTTAGCGGTGAAGTGGGCTCTAGATTCCCTTCGGTACTACCTGCTAGGTAGGCACTTTGACATGGTTACGGATCACGCTCCGTTAAAGTGGATGGCTCAAAACAAGGAAACAAATAGAAGAGTGAATAGGTGGTTCCTGGCCCTCCAGGAATTCAACTTCACAGTAAAGCATCGCCCTGGCGTTCAAATGGGGAATGTGGATGCTTTGTCTCGAGTACATGAATGCCTGATTGCTGGTGTTCCAACCCCGAGGTTAAAACAAGAGGGGGGGGGTATGTGACAGCAGGAAGGTAAAGTCACCTGGTTGCATCCAGGGGGGTAGATATATTTCGCCCAGATTCAGGCTTTACGCCGACTTATACAACTAGGTGGAGAGTTGTATAAGGCTAGTGGGCTCATGGATGACTCATACCTCTAGGGAGAGGGCTGGGCGTCGTGCAGACAGGGAGTTGATGAGACCAGCTGAAGCTTGTCAGCTCATTTAGGCCTCTATAAGAACTCCCAGCTTCATTAGATGTTAGCTCATGCCTGGAACCAGACCTGTGTGGACTGTCTAGGGAGAGTGAACCCCTGTGCGGTGAGACAAAGCCTGTGTGGCTATTTGCTTGGACATTTAAAACCAGGGACTTAGGGACTAGGACAGCACTAGGCTGATCCCAGTTGTTAGTTAGGAAACCTGTATGTTTAGTCAGAGGTCAACTTGACCAGGATTTATTTTGGTTATGTTTCTTTTGCTTTGCTGTGTTTTGTCACTGTAAATAGAAAATAAACCGCACCTTTTTGATTTTGAAAACCACAACCTCCGTTTGCTGGGCCTGTTTTGTGTGGGGAGCCCATCCCGGGGGTCACACACACCCGCTGCCGAGCTAACCCCCTCACACTACCTATAGTTTTCTGTCCCTAGAAAAAATGTTTTTTTAAAGCACACTATAGCACAAGGAGAATTTCCCTCACTGTCCTTCCCTGTCCCTAGAAAAAAGGATTATCACAGTGAAAGAAACTGACACTCTTCCTACCTATAGTTTTCTGTCCCTAGAAATTTTTTTTTTTAAAGCACACTATAGCACAAGGAGAATTTCCCTCACTGTCCTTCCCTGTCCCTAGAAAAAAGGATTATCACAGTGAAAGAAACTGACACTCTTCCTACCTATAGTTTTCTGTCCCTAGAAAAAATGTTTTTTTAAAGCACACTATAGCACAAGGAGAATTTCCCTCACTGTCCTTCCCTGTCCCTAGAAACAAGGATTATCACAGTGAAAGAAACTGACACTCTTCCTACCTATAGTTTTCTGTCCCTAGAAAAAATGTTTTTTTAAAGCACACTATAGCACAAGGAGAATTTCCCTCACTGTCCTTCCCTGTCCCTAGAAACAAGGATTATCACAGTGAAAGAAACTGACACTCTTCCTACCTATAGTTTTCTGTCCCTAGAAAAAATGTTTTTTTTAAAGCACACTATAGCACAAGGAGAATTTCCCTCACTGTCCTTCCCTGTCCCTAGAAACAAGGATATCACAGTGAAAGAAACTGACACTCTTCCTACCTATAGTTTTCTGTCCCTAGAAAAAATGTTTTTTTAAAGCACACTATAGCACAAGGAGAATTTCCCTCACTGTCCTTCCCTGTTCCCAGAAAAAAGGATTATCACAGTGAAAGAAACTGACACTCTTCCTACCTATAGTTTTCTGTCCCTAGAAAAAATGTTTTTTTAAAGCACACTATAACACAAGGAGAATTTCCCTCACTTTCCTTCCCTGTCCCTAGAAACAAGGATTCGCACAGTAAAACACACTGACACTCTCCCTACCTATAGTTTTCTGTCCCTAGAAAAAATGTTTTTTTAAAGCACACTATAGCACAAGGAGAATTTCCCTCACTGTCCTTCCCTGTCCCTAGAAACAAGGATTATCTCAGTGAAAGAAACTGACACTCTTCCTACCTATAGTTTTCTGTCCCTAGAAAAAATGTTTTTTTAAAGCACACTATAGCACAAGGAGAATTTCCCTCACTTTCCTTCCCTGTCCCTAGAAACAAGGATTATCACAGTGAAAGAAACTGACACTCTTCCTACCTATAGTTTTCTGTCCCTAGAAAAAATGTTTTTTTAAAGCACACTATAGCACAAGGAGAATTTCCCTCACTGTCCTTCCCTGTCCCTAGAAACAAGGATTCGCACAGTAAAACACACTGACACTCTCCCTACCTATAGTTTTCTGTCCCTAGAAAAAATGTTTTTTTAAAGCACACTATAGCACAAGGAGAATTTCCCTCACTGTCCTTCCCTGTCCCTAGAAACAAGGATTCGCACAGTAAAACACACTGACACTCTCCCTACCTATAGTTTTCTGTCCCTAGAAAAAATGTTTTTTTAAAGCACACTATAGCACAAGGAGAATTTCCCTCACTGTCCTTCCCTGTCCCTAGAAACAAGGATTCGCACAGTAAAACACACTGACACTCTCCCTACCTATAGTTTTCTGTCCCTAGAAAAAATGTTTTTTTAAAGCACACTATAGCACAAGGAGAATTTCCCTCACTGTCCTTCCCTGTCCCTAGAAACAAGGATTCGCACAGTAAAACACACTGACACTCTCCCTACCTATCCTTCTCTTTCCCTAAACTAAAGGAATCCAGGTTAAGCAAGAAAAAATAAATGTCACTGTCCCTGCCTATGCTTCTCTTTCCCTGCTCCGGAACACACTACACTAGGCCGCCGTGCTGGCGGCCTTTTATAGTGTGGGGCGTGTACTAAACACCCTCAGCAATAATTGGCCACAGGCATCCTGCCTGTGGCCAATCATTGCTCTCCTCGCTGCCGGCGCTGTGATTGGCCAAGCATGCGGGGTCACAGTGCATGCTTGGCCAATCACAGCGCCTGGATGACACTGCGATGGCGTAGTGCATTGTGGGCCGTTCGCGTCACTCGAATTTGGCGCGAACGGCCCAAATCGTTCGATCTTCGTCGAACGATCGAACAGCCGATGTTCGAGTCGAACGTATGTTCGACTCGAACACGAAGCTCATCCCTACTGGGCAGGTTACAGGCTCACGAAAACCGGCACTGCCGACAGGGGTCCGACTCCGCCACACTCTGCTTCAAGCCTGCTGTGCTGTCTGCTCTGACAACTCTACTCTGTCCATTCACCCTCAGCTCCTCCTGCTTTTTTTTTTAAGTCTGGCGGGTGTGGCTAACGTCATCATCGGCGGACAGACAGAGGCAGCACTCATGGAGGATCGGATCTTCTCGGCGATTTCCGCAAACTGCGCATGCACAGTTCTGACCCGCCGCTTCCCACCATTTTTTACTGGGGTCCCTGGGCAGCCGGTGGGGCCCCCCAGGCAAGTGTGGCCCCCGGGCAACTGCCCAGCGTGCCCAATGGAAAAGATGGCCCTGCCCCCCCCCCAAAAAGGAAAGCGTGCATGCCCTACACGACCACTATAGTGTACAAGTGCTGCTCCCCAACTGCAATTCTCTATTCCTGGCACCACCTTTCCTTATATCCTGGGCGCATCCCTCCTGAAAGCAGCTTAACACTAAGAAGGGGAATCCTCACAATGTGGGCTGCACCCTGCTACATACCTATTGTTGGATTCTGAATGATTCAGCCCTCGTCCACATTAAATGCGGCTTTGAAATTGCATGACTTAATTTGAAATCGCATAATTTCAAAGCCGCATGTCAGGGTGACTTCAGGTGCGACTTTGAATACATCTGTATGACTTCATGCACAGAAGTCTATGCAAGTCGCACCTGAAATCACCAAAAGTAGTGCAGGAACCAGGTCTTTCAAAGTGAAAAAGAATACAAGATAGTATAGTCATTAAGATTTCACTTGTTGCCCTACAAGCTCTGTACTAAATCTCACACAGATGAGTGCTAATAGCTATATGCAAATGTAGCGGGTATTTGAATTATGTGAGGACTCTGGTGGTGTGAGGTTCCTTGGGGTCCCTGGGTGGCGCTGTTGCCTTGGGCCGAAGCTGAACTCACACTGCAAACAGTGCCTTTTTGTCCTCCCCTGGAGCTGGTACAGCGGGGCGGGGAACCCGCTGTGACGCAAAGAGAGAGGTCATAAAAGGGGCAGACGCCCTGACCTTGGGAAGAGAGTCGGAGGACGCGGCCGCACCCAGGCACCTTCAGCTTGGGTGCTGGCGTTCCGGTGTTCCAGGCCTAGGCGCCCTTGGCCTAGCTGGAGCGGGGATGGAGTCCATCTCAGGCACCTTTAGCCTGGGGTGAGGTACTATGGCGGATGCCTGGAGCTCAGTACCTTCGACTGAGTTCCGCGAGGGTGGAGGAATCCGAGGGGGCCCTAACTCCTTGGGTGCCCGTGTCTGAGTTTGTGAGGACTGGTGCGCAGTAACTTCTCCGGAGATTCCGGCGCAGCATCGCTGGTGATGGAGAGGCCTCCATTCCTTCCTTGGACGGATTTCTTCCTCTGACAAGGGCAAAGTGAGCGAAGGTAATTCACGTTCTATATCACCTAGTCAGTGGCAGTGACTATTCACCACTGGTGACACCACAGTGGGCAGCAGCAAGAAGGGAAAGGATTGTGCCTCGATCTGTCCCCCATGATTCCAAAGGAGAAAGATTGTTTTATTGCTTGGCGAGAAGAATAAAACTGAGTTGTACCTATTCACTGTGTGGAACTTGGGTTACTAAGCAAAGGAGTCAGGGACGAAGGACTGGACCCAACTCTAGGACACCTACACAAAAGCCCAATCTTCTGGCCTTCACCTCTTAGTTACGGGAGGACATGGGCCGTGGTGTGTATCATCTCTCTCTCCCAGGTACCCCTAGACAACAGCCATATAACCGATAAAGCAAGGGAGAGGGGTGAGGCCGCTACACAATTTATACCAATGGCTTCATATTTTAGGTTGTACGTTTGCTATAAACTAGAGAGAGTTGATCAGTACAGCAGAAGTACAGTTGATCACACTGGCATTCTGGCATATAGGAATGATTTTCATGGTTTCACAAGCTGCTGTTAATTTTTTTAAAGGAATAAAGTATGCTCACTTTTGTAAATTGAAAATTTGTTGACCTGGTCAAACAGGGCTTGAATTTTGTCCGATACTTGGTGAATTGTCCAAATTTGAGCTGTAGGTGGCAATGTTGGCACCACTTAGCTCAACAAACTTTAATTGAAAAATCGAAGGAGCCACATGGAAAATTGTCTATTCTATTCCATAATTCTAAGTTCTATATTTTATCAGATGCAGCCATTGTTTCAGTATTCAGACAACCATGGGTGCTACAGTTGTCTGCATACATTAGCTATCAAGGGAGATTTCTCCATCCACACAAAGAATCTAAGACCACTTTCACACTGAGGCGCTTTTCAGGCGCTTTCACGCTAAAAAAAGCGCCTGAAAAGCTTACGAAAACGTATTTCCATTAAAATCAATGAATGCTTTCACACTGGGGCAGTGCGCTGTCAGAGCGGTGAAAAAACACTCCTCTCCATTGAAATGAATTGAAAGCTCTTCAAAAGCACCTGAAAAGCTCTTCAAAAGTGCTCAGTGTTTTACTGGCAGTTTTTCAAGTGCCTCAGTGTGAAAGAGGCCTAATAGATTAGCTTGTGTCTCTCATTTAGCCCACATGTATGGCTAGCTTTAGTGTCATGAATGAGGTGAAGCTGTGTTCACTTTAATTATTGATGTGCAAACTAAAATCCTGATTTTTATTTTCTCTTCCACATGATTGAGTATTTAAAGAAAACACAGTTTCACCTTAATAACAAATCAAATGGAACATACAACCTGCAAAATGAACACTTGCTTTGTTACTACTTCTTTAGTAAACCACCCCACAATCCTTATATGAGAAAAACCCTGATGAGACCAAAAAACTTGCTTTTCATATTAATGGAATTAATAATATGTAGCGGCCTCCACTCTCTCACTCCGCTGTTGGCTGGTTTCTGCTTGTCTAGGGGTACCTTGGAGGAGAGAGTGCGGGGTCACCACGCCAAGACTTCACCGCAGATGTTTGTGTGGTGTAAGCAAAGTTCCTTTACCTTCGGGTCAGTGTTCTGAGTTTGGAGCCTCTGCCTGTTCTGTGGAACCGTGTCTGCCAGTAAATGAGCCCCACACCAATAAAAGTCCAACACTCCTTTATTCTTCAATGTCAGGATGAAACACAATCAGTTGGACTCCCTCAACGTACAGACAGGGGGTGTGGATACGAGTAGGCCCAGGCACAATGAACTCTCCTATTCCTCTTACAGCGAATAGGTTTGGCACATGATCTATGCCACCTGTTGAGAATCTTGGTCGCTGCCACCGACCGGATGAACGATGAACCTTCCTCCTGACTGCACTCGGCCCCTGTTTGGGAAGATTCCCCTGAGTAACTCCTCCGGTCCCTTATGCCTCTGGATTCGGGTACCTCACTCCCGGGGTCCCCTAGGAAATCCTTCCCTCGCGGAGCCCAGCGGAGGACAATGGGCCCCAGGCCTCCAACCGAGTACCTCACCACAGGCTGAAGGTGCCGGGGGTTGAACATGAGCTCCGGGTGTCCAGGCCTAGGCCGCCTGGACACCAACCACGAACCACAGCCCTCAGGCTTAAGGTGCCTGGGACTCGACGACCCCGTGACCAAAATGGCTGACCCCTTTATACCCTCCCCCAGCAAGCCCAGCGGAGCCCCCGCCCCACTGTACTCATGCTGCGAGAGGCCAAAAAGGGTATGCCACTGCAACGATGGCTCAACTCCGGGCCCAAAGTGACAGCGCCACCCGCTGGGCCCCAGGGAACCACACATCACAGATCCTCCACCAAATTTAAACATAATAGAAAAGCATATACCCGCTACAAATATAAATCCTTTTCTTGTTTTAAAATGGCAAAGCTGTGCATTGCTATACATCAGAGTGGAGATCAAATAATGTTATGAAAGCTGTATGAAAAAGAATGTTGGTATAATTACAGTGAAATGTAGGGAATCCAAAATGACGGGCTGTGCAGCAGATGGTTCTATAATCAGGAATAGTGACTGATATATGAGGAGCATGCCAGCCAAGTGCAGAAGACAAACATGATAATGAATTATGCATTTGGGTACAGCCAGCAAGCAGTGTGACACAGCAATAGATCAAGCAAAGTAAATGTATACAATATAACACGTTATTAATCTTTAATCTAGCCAAAACAGATGTTTTATTTGTGGTTGGATGCTGGTGATCTGAACTATATCTTTTTGGAGATTCCAGAGGTGTAACTGCAGTTACACATGCGCATTTCAATCAGTTTTTATGCATGTTGACATCAGTTTTCATGCCAGTTATGTGCCCTGTTCACACCAATGTTGATGTCACGTCAGGTTTTTTTCCTGTGCAAAAAACAGCATACACGTTGCAGATTCCTCCACAGAAAAAATCTGTATGTTGTGGTGTGAACAGGGCATATAGAGAACAATTGTTTTTTGATGTCTCTGCACCATGAGACCTTAATGTAAGCTCATTTATAAATAATACATTTACCTTTCACAGTCAAATAGGCAATGCTTGAAGTGGTTCCATATTTGTTGCTTGCTGTACATGTAAACATGCCAGAATCTTCAGAGAAGACTTCTGCAATGACTAAAGTGCATATCTCTTCTGTGGAAGAAAACATAATCAGTTTTGTATTTCTCAGTTTCTATATTTGATGTATTAGTAAATGAATAGATAGTCACACACTAGCAGTGTTTTCATAGAGCTTCATTTTATGCATGCTCCGCAGCACTAAAATCTAGGATATTAGCAATCTCCCTTTCACCCCTCCTTCCCACCCTCCTAACTATCCGCTGGAGAAGAAAGAATCTTTATCTCCATATTATCCAACAGGCGGCGGCAACAAATGGCGGAGTCTGGTGGCTTGCGTAGCACAGGTAAGCCACGTAAAAACATAAAAACATATGTACTGTCCATTCGCCCTCTGAATGGACGATGCTGGGTGCAAATCACCTATTTGGGGTACAGTATATGCTATACGGATGGGGTAGTGGATGTTGTCAGTGTGACGTCTAAGGGATTGGGCCATACTGGCGTGCTCCTAGGGTGAGAGGAGGAGCGGCCGGTGGTGGGCAGGGCCATAGACATGTGACCTCTCACACCCTCTTTACACATGGATGAAAGAGAGTCTAGAGACCCAGGGGGGGTCCAGGTACTATTATTCCTTTTGGCTCTGAAGAAGGGGGCTCGCTCCCGCAATGCGTCAGCCATAGCTGTAAAATATTTATCATCTTGATTCTTCGATCAACTGCTCATGTAGTTCCAGGAAGGGGCTATATCCCTGGATGGAATGTTATGTGCCTTTTATTTACCTTTGTTTGTGAGTATTCATGATCTTTTAAATATATTTTTAATAAATCAGCCTCTGATAATGCACTAGGTCGGTGCACCCTCTCTTTTTTCCCCTTTTTTCCAGTCCGAAGAATACCAAATATTCTGAGGAGGGCAGCAAGACCCCTGGGCATTTTTCTTTTAAACGGAATACTCTGGTTGTGTCACCAAGAGACCAAACTTCTGAGCGCAGGAGACTGTTTTTCTTGCCCCAGTGTGAAAGCCCAAGTGCTTTCACACTGGAGCGGTGCACTTGCAGGACGTTAGAAAAATTCCTGCAAGCAGCATCTTTGGAGCGGTTTAGGAGCATATGTAGAAGCATATGTAGGAGTATACGCCGCTCCTCCACTGCCCATGCCCATTAAAATCAATGGGCACCGCTGACGAAGCGCTTGCAAAGCGCTTCGGCAGTGGCGCTTTTCGGCGGCCACTAGCGGGGGTTAAAAGCACCCCGCTAGCGGCCGATAAGCATCGCTAAAACGACAGTTAAGTGCCGCTAAAATTAGATTGCTGGCGGTGTGAAAGAGGTCTTAGGGCAAGAAATTATCTTGGCTTATAGAGGAAGAGGCGTTTGGAACCAAAACTGATATCTAAGGTAAATGATGCACAATGTATTTTATTTTTGCCTGGAGTTGGGTTTAAAGAACAGAGATCTTACCATTAGAGCCCCTGAGAGACTACCGGGTCTTTTACCCTCCAGCATCTAACAAAAAATATATATGCTTTGGGCAGACCTTTGTTATTGAAGTAGCTGTTTTATATTAAATAGGTTGTCATAAAGAATGCCTTATACAAAATATTGGATTACCAGTGTATCCAGCCAGCTAACCACTAACAAAACATAAATATGCATGTCATGTAAACATGTTTTAAAAACTTTTAAGGATCATAAGGGATTGCTTTCAATGTTCAAGCTATTACCTGGTTCCGCCATAGATCGAGGCTCTAGAAAGAGACAAAAATGAAAAATAAAGCATTTATTCTTATCTTTATTTCAAATAAAAAAAAATTAAATGTAAGGACTTAACATACCGGTAATTGTGTGTATGAAAATTGTTAAAGTCTTGTTAATGGTCTACAGTTTGTTATCTTATTTTTGATACAATAAATTAAGATTGAATTAAAGAATATGTGATTGCAATTTGCTTCTGCTTGCAACAGCTATAGCATTGTTTGTTTTTAAGCTGGATACAAATTAAACCTACATTATTTAGAAATCTTGGGCTACCCAAAGACATATGACAATGTTTGCCAGATGTAAAGACAATACCTTCAATAAACAACCTTTTGTACAAAAGATCATTCTATAAGTAGTAACATATTTCACTACCACAAAGTGTTAAAATATGTGTATATATATATATAAATATATATATATATATATATATATATATATATATATATATATACGGTCTGTTCAGAAATGTTTAGCCATTGTTAATATAATGAGAACAGTTTTTGCAACAATATACCTGCCAGCCAAGGAGAGTGGACTGGAATGCGCATGCGTGAACAATGACCACTACACTGTACAAGTCAGTGGGGGCCATTGAGTGAGCATGTGTACTGTGTGGCCGTCACATTCAAAATGACTGCATCAAATTTTGCAATAATATATCAAAAGACTCCTGCACTGTGTTTTTATTGGCAGTGCAGCACTTCTTAATATTGTAAATTTGGCAATTCCAAATACTACTGTGTCTGAGATTCTGATGCAGGATCTTGGCATGAAACGTTTTGTGGGAAAAAATTGTTCTGCGGCTTCTGCTACCAGAGCAGAAGGAACATCGCGCTGCAGTTGCTAATGACTTGTTTCAAACTGCTACCAATAAACCAAATTTCTTCAAGAAGGTCATAACTGGAGATGAATTGTGGGTCTTAAGCCTCGTACACACGGCCGAGAATCTCTTCAGGAAAAAACACGTAGTTTTTCTTGACGAGATTTTTGGACAAGAAACTTGTCCCGGCCGAGTGTACAGACGCTCCATTCAAAGAACCCGCGGTTCTTTGAATGGAGCGAACGCGGTGACGTCATCGACTACGACGAGCATGCGCTCGTCACATTCGATGCCGTCGCCGCCATCTTGCTACACCCTAACTATGCCTAGGAAGCTACCGCGCATGCGTCGTAGTCATTTCGAGCATGCGCGGGTTTCCCGGAGGACAGGTAAGTGTACACACACACTTTTCTCGTCAAGAAACAGGCTGACAAGAATCTCAACGAGAAAATAGAGACCAGGTTCTCTATATTTCTCATCGAGATTCTTATCGGTTTTCTTGACGAGAAACCATACACACAAATGATTTTCTCGGCAAGAAAGCTATCTCGACAGTTTTCTTGTCGTTTCTTGCCGAGAAACTCGTTCGTGTGTATGAGGCTTAAGGCTATGATCCGGAAATGAAGGTCCAGTCCCCAGAAGTTGTATATTTGAGGGGGATTAGGCGTCATTGTTCTATGTACATTTTTTCTTGTATTTTGTACCTTTGATCAATAAATCAATAAATGTCCCTATATTTCATATTACATGGCTGCATACTTTCCAGATAGACCTTGTGTGTGTGTGTGTGTGTGTATATATATATATGTAATACCAATGCTGAAATAAACATTTGCAAAAAGACAGTTTTATCTGATAGAAAACAAGCTTCTAGTTTTATTGATTGGCTTGTCAGGCTAGATTATCTATGAAAGCTCAATGGTACGAATTAGCCAAATAAAGTTTTAACTCAGACCGCTATTCTACAGTATATGGGCAAAACTTTGTGAACACCTGACCATAACACCTATATGAGTTTATGGATGTTCTGAAAACCATGGGCTATTATAGGGACCTGGCATGCAATCTGCGTTATAATCTATCCCAAGGTATTCAAATAGGTTTGATGTCAGGGTTCTATACAGGCTACTTGAGTTCCTCCACGGCAAACTTGTCAAACCATGACTTTGTGGTCCTAGTTTTGTGCAAATGAATTCAATATTTTGAAGTATCCACATACTTTTGGCCATATAATGTAAGTTGGTGGATAGTCTTACCGTTATTTGGGTGTAGATATGAATTCTGCATTTTATACTATCCTGCCCATTATTGTAAGTCTGCAAAATGTATTTGGTTTATACCACATCAACCAATTACAACTCAGGATGTTACAGTAATGTAGTCATGCCATGCTATGAAGGCTGACGCATCATTGGTTTTTGCAATATGTTCATAATTTAGGCCTTAAACTTACTAATGAGATAATTAGTCTAAATGTTGTAACTTATAAATAAAGAATGAATCACTTTACAAAACATCTTATTCAAACCAACTAAGAAGCTGACAGTAGTAAAAAATAAAACCATATTTACATACTTTTCTGCAAAATTCGAAAATCTGGAGAATCTTCAATCAGAGTTCCTTCCCTGTACCATTCCACCTTTGGATATGGAGATCCTTTAACTCTGCTCTCAAACACAACTAACTGACCCTCAGAGGCCGTTATGTCCTGCAATGTCTGTTAAGTAAAACATAGGGAAAAAATAGGAAATAGCAGATATTCGGTTCATGTTTAGGGTGTCAAATTATTTTTAGTTTCACAAAACAAAAACGAAACAACGATATTCACATATTGAAACAGAGATGCATAAACCTACCATCCCAGAAATATGGAAAATTGTTATCAAATACTTACCGTAATTTTCCTTTCCTGGCCTATCCTCACGTCAGCACACAATGGGTTAACGCCTCCTCCAGAGCCCCACATGACCACCTGTATCTAGAATAAAAGGCAGCCCCTCCCCCACTGACATGTTTGATAATCTAGCCTGCGACAGGCCACTTGCGAGGGAGTCCTGTGCTGACGTGAGGATAGGCTAGGAAAGGAAAATTACGGTAAGTATTTGATAACAATTTTCCATACTCCTGGCCATACCTCACGTCAGCACACAATGGGGTTTAACTAGCTGAAAAAATGGGTGGGAGAGAGAACACATGAAAAGAAACATTGACAATCGCAAAAAAGCTTCTTGGTGCCGTGCCAAATTTAAAAAATGAAAAACACTTAAACTGGAAGTGACAGCCAGTCACTGCAAATCTCAGATGTCTCTGTGTTACACACTGATTGATATATGGAAGTATACGTCCGGCAGGTCGATTGACTCCAACTAGTCCTCATGCTGAACTATTGCCATGACTGTTTGCACGGTCGATCTTGCACCCTTTGTTGTGTATGCATCCATTCGATTTTTTCAAACCCAGACAGTAGGGAAACCTCCTGAAGCCTTGGGTGCTAGAAAGAATGGGGAGAAACCCCCAGATTTGTTATTTTAGTGGCACCAGCACTATGGACCTGTTGCAGTATACCGTAATTCTAATGCCACGTACACACGGTCGGAATTTCCGCCAGCAAAAGTCTGATGTGAGCTTTTCGTCGGAAATTCCGACCGTGTGTATGCTCCATCGGACTTTTGCTGTCGGAATTTACACAGGAAAAGATTGAGAGCAGGTTCTCTATTTTTCCGACGGGAAAAATTCCGATCGGAAATTCCGATCGTCTGTAGCAATTCCGACTAGCAAAATTCCGACGCATGCTCGGAAACAAACTTAATTTTCTCGGCTTGTTGTAGTGTTGTACGTCACCGTGTTCTTGACGGTCGAAAGTTCAGAGAACTTATGTGTGACCGTGTGTATGCAAGACAAGCTTGAGTGGAATTCCGTCGGAAAAACCATCCAAGGTTTTCCTGACGAAAAATCTGATCGTGTGTACGGGGCATTATACGTAATCTTGCAGTAATTCCTTCTTCTTGAGATCTGTTGGTCACCTGTAAAATATTTGTGCTATCTAAGCAACTTGCTCGCAACCCGGCACAAGGGATACCCAGTTTCAGGAGGCTTTACCATCCAACATTCTGGGTCTTCCAATTCCATGAGAGTCTGAACATGGAGGGGCGGTGCGGTAGGGGGGATATTCTTGCAGCAAACAAAGTACTTACCACTGCAATCCACAGGTGGCCTGGAGCAGACCAAAAAAAAAGAACAGTGGGGGAGGGGCTGCCTTTTATTCTAGATACAGGTGGTAATGTGGGGCTCCGGAGGAGGCGTTAACACATTGTGTGCTGACGTGAGGTGGGCCAGGAACTAAAAGATTACCAAAATATACTCTTTGTATAATATTGTACAGAAAAGACTATTAAATGTCCGAAAGAGTAGGATTAAATACACTTCATTTTCTGTTTCACTGTGGAAACAGGTAGATAATTTGTATATAATATAGAAATCTAAATTGTGAAAAAGTGACCAACTTTTCTTAGTAGATAAAATGGATTACATTTCTGTAATATTCCAGTCTGGGTGATTTAATATCTTTATTTAATCAATTAAAAAAAAAAGATGTATTGTTTGTGTAATGTATTTGCCTATATTTTCTGCCTAATTACAGCAGAATAAGATAATTTACCTTGGTGAAAACAGGAGCAGCCATTAATGGTCTACCATCCAATCCTTGTAGATATGTATTCGGGTCCTGTGAAATATCAATGAATTAGAAAGGAAAATACATTTTAATTAACAGTTGCATTTCCCAAAATACATTTTATTTTTTGTTTACAAACGTTTTTTATTGAGGCAAAGTAAATTATACAGTCACCTGACAGTACAAAACATAAAATGAATGACAAAAGAACATTTATGCGAATCAAAATAAAGAACCAAAGGAAAAAGAAAAATTCCGAAGCATACAAGAAGACCATCAAAAGAAAAATACTGGTCATTAAAATTTGACAAAAAGTACGCCTAAAAAAGTAGGGGGAAGGTACACCTGTGAATACTACTAATACATGGTACGGTAACCTGGGTTGGCCATTAGTCGTGTGACAGTAAAACCTGCCTATGGGTTTTCCAAGAATCCCATCTACTCTCGAACAATTGCATCTTATCATGTAGTGTATACAAAATCCTCTCCATTAGCATAATCATATCCATTCTGTTTAGAACAGAGGACAGGGGTACTACGGGGGTCTTCCAGTGCAGAGCAATAGCCCATAGAGTAGATTTGCAAATAGTGTGTATAAGACAGTCTTCCTTGCGGAAGATACCTGGGATTGATGCTCCAAGAAGGCACATTGAGACTGTAAGCTGAAGAGGGGTACCTGAAATTGCAGAAGCTATGTCAGTTACTTTCTTCCAAACTGGGTTAAGTAGTACACAGTCCCAAAATATGTGTTTAAAGGTACCTGGGAGCTGGCAGCCCCGAAAGCATAGTCCGGATGTTCCCGGGAACATAGGCTGAAGTCTAGATGGTGTATAGTACCATCTAGTCAGTACCTTATAGGCTGTTTCTCTAACCGTTAAGGTTTTTGAGACTTTGCGCGAGTTATCCAACATTGTGTCCCAGTCCTCCGGGGCGAACTGTTCGTTACAGTCCAATTCCCAATTTTGTTTATCCAAAATACATTTTAAATAGTGTAGGGAAAGGTTAAATCAATGATAGTTTTTTTTTACTGCCTATGTCTTTGCTGAAAGGAATCACCCTCTCTTTTTATCTTGGTGCCCATTATTTTCAGAATTCAATATCTACCCAATTACCCAATAAGCTGGACATTTAGCTATGATGGCTGGATCTTTCACATTTAAAAATGCATGAGTCTGTTAAATATTTGTGTCTATGTTTAATTTCAGAGCAGGCTGAATTATTGTATCTTTTATATTCAATGATATGCACTGCATTTACATCAGCTGTTTGTTTAAAAAATCATAACTGGCTAGATTTAATATTTTAGAAACCGGATGTAATTTGCTAAATCTGGGACTATACAAAACTCCTGAGCTTTTGTACTAGTCATTTTATTGACTGGTGGTAGTGAGTGACAAATAAGGAAGCATGAGAGGCAGAAAGGGGTGTTGCAAAGCTTAACTTTTACAGCAAAGGTTCAGTTTTGTACGTACCTTCAACTTCCTATATATGTGACGCATTGTGACTTACTCATTTAAGATATATCATGTTTTTCTATTATTAGCTGCTATATATGAACATATCACATATTATTTACCTGCTGTATCATTGTTGGTTGTGCATTCTGTACAATTGTGATTGGAACAATTATCTCTTGGCAAACAGCTTCCTTTGGTATCTCTGGAGTAACTAATGACAGATGTTCAGCCTGTGACCTTCACAATAATACAGCAAAGTCAGTGACATGTTGGTATTCATTCATTTGAATATTTTGGCTCAAAATTTACTAACGCAAAGACAAAAATACACAAAATAGCAGAAAAAGTTTAAGGTAAAACAAGCAGATCACAATTATAGCACAGCTGCCAATGTAAGACATATTCAATTTACTAAAATAGCAGTGTGTGTAGGCTATAACTATGGTTTGGCAATTTACAATTATGCTGGGTACACTAGGAGGATTTTTTTTTTGTTCAATCCAGCGGGCTGAACGAAAAAAAACGTACAGATCGCAGTGATCAGTAATTGCAGCTATTGGCTGTGAGCACTGATTGAAAGCTGGTTTTTCAGCATGCTCATTCAACAGAAGCCAGACATAAGACTGGCTTCTGTCAGACGAGGAGCTATATACAGGGGTCCAAAGTTGGCTGGTAACTGCCAAATAGACAATTTTCAGCTCATGTGTACCTAGCTTTAGAAATTTGTAAAACAACATAGGGAAATTTTCAGATTTCCAAATTTGTCAGGGAAACTGTCTGTGTGAAAATTGCAGGTGATCAAAAAACAGCAGTTATTTAACGCTTTACATAGTTACATAGTTACATAGTTAGTCAGGTTGAAAAAAGACACAAGTCCATCCAGTTCAACCATAAAAAAAAAAAAGAAATATCGTACAATCCCATATACCCAATTCTATACCCACAGTTGATCCAGAGGAAGACAAAAAACCCCAGCAGAGCATGATCCAATTTGCTACAGCAGGGGAAAAAATTCCTTCCTGATCCCCCGAGAGGCAATCGGATATTCCCCGGATCAACTTTACCTATAAATGTCAGTACCCAGTTATATTATGTACATTTAAGAAAGAATCCAGGCCCTTATTAAAGCAATCTACTGAGCCAGAACCACCTCTGCTTTAACAGAAAGTCTCAAAATAATAGTGTTACAGGAGTCCCTTTGGGTGGAGGCGTGGAACACAGCTTACTGTAGAGAGGTCAGGAAACTCCTTGTTCAACTTCCAAGGCCCCTCTTATGTGTAAGTAACCCTCTTTTACTAGGGGCACAGGGTAACCAAGAAAACACACTTCTTCCAGCCGGGCCTATGGGGTTAATGCTGGTCACTAATGCTACCCCACCCTCTTTACTGTGTGTATTATGCATGTTCCAAGCATGAAGACCAGAGGTAAAGTAAGAAAGGGGAAGTTTCCTCAAGTGTTCTTCCCACTGACAAAGCTGGCTGCTTGCCCAGTTTTTGTTTATAAGATTTGTTGAAAAGTTTGAATGTACCTGTGCCTCATGTTATTGGATGTAAAGTTTACCCTGCCCTGTGTCTCTATGCCAACAAGGAGAGAGGATTGCCTCCAGGTATATATACTTGTGTCTGTTCTTAAATAAAAGTCTTATGCTTTTATCCACTCTACACTGAGATACGGCTAGTGATTGGGTGGGCTAAGGGATCTTGGATCATGCTGGTACGGGATCCGTCACATTGGTGGCAGCAGTGGGATAGTTCTTCCTTGCTGTGAACACATCCAATCCACCACTGGGATCCAAGATCGGGATAGCAGACTTTTGTCGCCCCAGCGGAGATATGGACCTGGCATCAGAGTTTGCGGGGCTGCTGCAGATCGCCCTTTCAGTATACCTCAGGACTGTGTCTGTGGATTAATACCTGAAGCTCAGGCAGTGGATTTGGGTGGAGCTCTGCACTGGAGCCCTTCAGGTTGCTGGTATGCACCAGGGCAAGTGCTTTCCAACCCCAGGAAAACTTGGATTGTCTTTGCCGAGGGCACTGCCTGGCTGCCTGTTGTTATCTAAGACGAGGAAGGGGGCTGTCATCCTGCCTACTGAGCCAGGACATGTGAAAGGCTCATCTGATCCTAGTGACCCTGAGTCACAGGACCAGGTGACATTGCAGAGGAAGAAAGGGACATCGCTGTCATAGTGTGTGCTTGACAAATTTCAAGGGATGGGGAGCACAGTGTCCCTTTGCCATTTTTTGATTGGAAGTGTGGTGTCCCCATGCCATTTATTGATTGGATGTGTGGTGTCCCCATTCCATTTATTGATTGGAAGTGTGGTGTCCCCATGTCATGTATTGATTGGAAGTGTTGTGTCTCCATGTCATTTATTAATTGGAAGTGTGGTGTCCCCATGTCATTTGCTGATTGGGGATTATGGTGTCTCCATGTCATTTATTGATTGGTGTCCCTGTGTCATTTATTGATTAGAATCATGCTGTCCCCATGTAATTTATTGATTAGGATTGTGGTGTCCCCATGTCATTTATTGATTGGGGTCACGGTGTCCCCATGTAATTGACTGGGATTGTGGTGTCCCTATGTCAGTGGCAGAACTTCCAAGGTTGCAAAGGTCACACTTGCTACTGAGGGAAGGGCCCCAGGATCAAAAGAAAAGTGCCCTCGGACTGATGGAAAGGGACCAGTGGAAAGGGCCCCAGGATTGATGGAAAGGGCCTGGGACAGGTTTAGGGGGGCCCTTCATGGTTTCTTGCATTGGGGCCCTGAAGGTTCTAGCTACGTCTCCCATCCTCTCTCACACTGTTGGAATGCCAAAACAGCCGCAGTGTTCTTGGCAACACTGAATTAAGAGTTTGAGTTTCCTTTGATCCACCGAAAATGGATCATTGCTTGTTTGCACACGTTGGAAAACCTTTGTGCCCAGTAACAAATGTTTCTGATGCTCAAATGTACATGACACCCTTTAGTAAACATCTACATTTCATAGTTATCCAAATATCACAGCACATGAGTGTAGACATAAAAAATGTATGGTAAACGTTCTAGTCCGTTTTCTTCACAGAAATTGAAATAATTATTGCTCACTTGCACAGGGATTTTGAAACATGCTGGAAATTCTCTGTGAACAAAAATGAGTGCTTATAATGCCTAGAAGTGCTCAATATACCGTATTTATCGGCGTATAACACGCACAGGCGTATAACACGCACCCTAACTTTAACCCGCCTAGCGGTATTCCCGAGTCTGCCTCGGGGTGGAATTTCAGTACCTAAAGCAGTAACCCCGAGCCAGACTCAGGATCGCATTGCAGGATACAGGGTAAGTTACTTACCTTGTTCCCTGGATCCTGCGATGTGTCCCCCGCTGTGTCTGCGAGCCGTGTCTCGCTCGATTCACAGTGTCGAGTGCTCCATTCACTGCGACGTTGCGGCGCACGGGGGCGGAGATCAGCGCCAAATTCAAAAAGTGAAACACACAGTATACATACAGTATACTGCAATCTTACAGATTACAGTACTGTATCAAATAATAACACATCCCCTTTGTCCCTAATGGTCTGCCCAGTGTCCTGCATGCACTTTTAGATTATAAAAACTGTTCTTTCTGCCTGGAAACTGGAGATTGTCCATAGCAACCAAAAAGTGTCCCTCTACATCAAAAGTGGTTTTAGACCAGCTAGAAAACAGCGATAATAAATTAGAATCACTTGCAGAATTGAGTGATAGTGATTTGTGGGGAAATTCGTCATCAAACACTGAAAAACACTTTTATTGTTATTACATTATTATTTGTTATAATTATTTTATTTATTATATTATAATTTATGATTTTGTCTTTTGAACTTTATCATACCCGGGATGTCTACTAGACTCTTGTTTGGACAGATTTAAGTGAGTTATTCCTAAGAATTACAGGCCTACAATATAAAACGGCAAATTTCCATGCAAAATAATTGTACCGCTTTCAGCACCTAAAATCTGAAATAATCATACCGCCAGGGAGGTTAAGAGGGAAGTTTCAGGATTTTTTTTTTTCCACAGCCCCCTGCATATAACACGCAGGCACAGTTTACCCTCTATTTTCAGGGTAAAAAAGTGAGTGTTATATGCCAATAAATACATTACTTATCTACTAAACTTCTACATGACCCAACAGTTGTTCTTCAAGTGCAGCTAAAATGAGCTATACAGCTGGCAACTATCAGGTTATGTATTTATTTAGGGACACATATGATTTTCTTCTGGAGTTGTTGTCTGGGAAATTGCAGGCATTAGAGGTGGACTTACCTGCAGCAGGCTCTCAAACTTATCTGTCATGGCAAAATCTCAGGCCATTCTGACTTCCTGATAGTGCCGAAGCTTGCTGAAGCTTGCCCATCCTTTACTGCCTCCTGCTCATTCCATAGTTCTGGACCAAAAGGAGTACGCAGGTATGGAGCTTAGTAGCAAGCTCCAACACTCCCCTAATGTGGCAGAACAGCACAGGCTTCATCTGTGAAGCCCTGTACACACGGCCGGGATTCCCGATGGTATAAAGTCCGCCAGGAATCCCAATGGGAAAACTGCGGGGAGAGCTTTGGCCAGGAATCCCGGCCGTGTGTACAGGGCTTATGCTCCCTCTGCACTGCCTCGCACTGCCTCGCAGTGTTTTCCATTGGCCAGTGTAGTAAATCTGGCGGAGGAAAAACGTTGGGAATCCCGGCGGCAAAATAGAGAGCAGGTTCTCTATTTTTCCTGCCTGGATTCCCGGCAGTTTTCCCAGAGAGGGAGCATACACACGCCCGGTTTTCACTGCAAAAAGCTCTCCCAGCTGTTTTCTTGCCAGGAAAACCGGTCGTGTGTACAAGGCTTGCCAGGAAAGTTTGGAATGCCGCTACAAGTATGTGGTACTGCCAGGTGCCTGCTCTTTATACCTGCAGAATTTTCCCACCTTGCCACTAGTGACAGAGTATCTGTAAGTTCCCTACCTGCAATAAATATCAGATTAGAAATGCTAACCTCGCTCTGATTTTCCTGATTTGCAAGCGTTTTTCAAATCAATCAGCCAGGTAACTATCATTTTCAGAAGGTCAGTAATGGCATCCTCTACATATCCCTAGATACATGCTTCCTTTTTAAAAAGAGAATATAATAAAAGAATAACTGAACACCACATACGTACTGATCCAAGTCAGTCTTGCTCGTGTCACCTTCAGAATCAGAGGATGATGCGCCTAAGCAAAAAAAAAAAAAGAGTTGTGTTACATTATAAATATATATATATGCACCCATCCGTACTTTAGATTAGGAGCAGAGTGAAAATATCTAGTGGAAGACTCAGACGAATGTGTGTGCACATCTGTGGGTGGGAAGCTCTTATATAAAGCAATGAGAAGCTGGTTTAACCTTCACTCTTCTATATTTATTGCATTGGAATGCATTAAGTGATACTCCCATTTTTCTTCAGTGTTCAATGTTTCTAGGATTTGGTTCCATTTAATGTCTTGTACTATTGAGCGAAGTTTAGTTGGCTCATTTTAAATTTAGTGTTCTTGTACTACCCTCGTGCCTCCTTTTACTGTGATTTATGCTGAATGTAATCATCCAGTACTCGCTAGATCCCAAGTTGTCCCGTATTTCCACATCTGTGATCAGATCTGAGTCCCTTGTAATTAATAGATCTAGCAATGCATTATTTCTAGTCGGGAATCCACCAATTGGGACATGAAGTTGTCCTGTAAGACATTTAAGAAATTATGGGCCTTTAATGAGTGAGCTGTCCCTGCTGTTCAGTCAATATCTTGATAGTTGTAGTCCCCCGTTATGATGACATTGCCCTGCCTCGCTGCCATTTGTAACTGTGAGAGGAGGTCCAACTCCTCCTCATCCTTCAGGTTAGTTAAGGGGCCTGTAACATACCCCCCCACTATTAATTTTCCACTTGCCTCTGAAGTTCCACCCACACAGATTCCACCTCCCCCTTGCCCCATTTAGGATGTCATTCCTTTCTTCCATCCGTAAATAATTCTTGATATATAGGCACACCCCTCCCCCTCTTCTATCCTCCCTGTCTAATACAAGGAATACACCTGGATAGTTGCCAGCCAGTCGTGTGAGCCGTCAAATCAAGTTTCTGATATTCCCACAAAGTCCAACTCCCCCTCGTGTAATTTTCTCCATTTTGTTAGCCAGGCTCCTGGCATTTGTGTATATGCCTCTCAGTTTTGTACGGGTGCATATTATTTTCACCTTATGTTTTCTGAGGCTGAGATTTTGATTTGTCAACTCATTCACCCAGGGTTTAGGTATTATGGTTATATTTTCACTAGTGCCTTCATTAGTACCCTCTGACCTTAGCTGACTGCTGGCTATCGCTTCCTCTGAACCCTTCCCCCCACCACCTAGTTTAAAAGCCCCTCCAAATTCTTGGCCATCCTTTCTCCCAACAGAGACATGCAGACATGCAGAGATTACCTGTGGATAATCCCTACTGAATGCAAACAGTGGCTGATTATCCACAGGTAATCTCTGCATGTCCCAATACATGCGAACATCTACAGGCACTGTCAGTCTCTCATTGGTTTGTATAGAGCTTCCCGCCTGCAGCTGTTTGCATACACTCCATTGAGTCTCCCGCAAGAATTTTCTATCTTCCCCTAATAGCAAGCATGAATGGGACCATTAACTTCCAACTTGCCAATATTTACATAAAATGGCATCATATATTAACTTATTAAACTTTTCACATCTCACCACTGCATAACACTAGACTTAAACTCTGATCTACAAGAGGAATATTTAGATAAAGGTGAGGGCTTAGCTTTTTACAAAGTCAATATTTGTATATCAGTAATAACGCTGCACATTTTGGGAAAGAAGGAGAGCATATAAAACAGATTAAGAGGTTTATGAAGGTATTGCTATATTTACATGCCTGGGAATAAAAAGGTTTACTTTTTATTCCCCAGGCTAAAAATGTGTGGATACTTCCAGTAACCCTATGCCCATTATGCTTTGCATAGTAGGAATATCTTCCTTACCCGGTCACTAACAGCTCATATTGAACTACTCTGTAAAAGAAGTGGACAGTGTCCTAAAATTTCACCATAAGCAGAAGCAGATGCAACTGCTGGCATCTGACACTTCTGGGTGTGTTGAATACCTACTACCCTGCCACATGATATGGTTCCTCCCGCTGGCCCCTACATCACCACAGGACAGGATTATAAATTATATTGCGTTTGATATTCAAAGTGCAATTTCTGTGTTTACAGAAGCTTTTTAGCGGGAAAACGTCCCCACAGGAATTTTCCAATTTGCAAGCAAACCATAGGCCCCTTTCACACGGGCGGACCGTTCAGATCCGCCTGTCAGTTTTTTAGGCGAACCTGAATGGACGCTCCATGGGCCTCTATGGAGCCATGGATGTCAGCGGTGACATGCCCACTAACATCCGACCCGCTCCGATACACCAAAGTGTGACGGAGGAAAACCCTATTTTCCATCTGTCTTGCGGATCGGATCGGAGGACGAAAGACTCTACGGTCGGTCGTTATCTGATCCCCCATAGGGGAGAGCAGTGCTCTGACAGGTCGGTCCCTGCACAGGGTGCGGAGTCAGACCTGTCCTCTGCCTGCTCAGCGGAGATCGACGGAGCGATCACCACTGAGCAAATGAGAGCCCACACACGGACACGTCCGTGTGAAAGGGCCCTAATACACTGTTTAATTGGGTAACTATGTGGCAAAAAAATATAATGATGATAGATGTAAAATTATGCGATTGGGGGCTAAAAATGTGCATGCATCATACATAACTGAAGGTGTTAATAGTCAAGAAGGATCTGAGTATTCTAATAAATTATAGACTTAATATGAGCATGCAATGCCAAGCTGCAGTTTCTAAAGCAAGCAAAATATTCTCTTGTAATAAATGAGGTATGGACTCAAGAGAGAAACATAATTCTGCCCCTATATAAAGCAATAGTAAGACCTGGAAAATGTAATTCAGTTTTGGGCACCTGATCACAAAAAGAATATCAGAAAACTGAAGAAAGTGCGGAAAAGGGCAACCAAACTGATAAGAGGCATGGAAGACCTCGACTACAAGAAAAGATTAGCTGACCTAAATGTATTCTCTTTTGAGAAGGGGTGATGAAGGGGGATATGATCACAATGTATAAATACATATTGTTACCTACTTGAAGACTATAAAAGTTTTAATGCTATTCCCATCGAGCGCTGCCTTTGTGTGTTTTTTGTATCCTGCTATCCATTTTTCCAGTGGTTGGTAGCTGCACTGGGAATCAGCCTGCAAGGAGATCAGCTAAAAGTAGTTGGATCTTTATGTGCGTTATAATTAATCGAAATTAGTCGATTAATCGATTTAAAAAAAAATCGATTAATCGAACACGAAAATTTTAATCAGTAACAGCCCTATTTATGATATATTTTTTCTGTTGGTTTAACTGGTGTCTTTTTTTCAACCTGACTAACTATGCAACTATGTAAAACTCTTTAGTCTTCATTGACTGATAACTTCCAGGTCAGTGATATGTTAGGTATTAAGATGATATCCCAGAGCCTTCACCCTAAAATATCTTAAAAGATTAAAAAGATTAACACATCTCATATGCTACTGGCTAGCTCTGTAGATACTAGTTAGCTCTCCCACACTATTAACCACTTGCCAACTGCCCCATAGCCTATTACTGCTACAGGGCGGCCGCGCTGCGCAGAATCACATAAAGGTGATTCTGTACTTCCAGGTATCGGGCGCAAGTGCGCGCCGCCGGCAAAAATATGTAGGCAGAATACACAAAATTTGTTGCAGAATACACATTGGCCCAAATTAATGAAGATATTTGATTTTTTATTTTTTATTTATTGGATGTGTTTTAAAACAGAAAGTAAAAAATATTGGGTTTTTTTCAAAATTGTCAGTCGTTTTTTGTTTATAGTGCAAAAAATAATAAAAATCAGAGGTGATCAAATACAACCAAAAGAAAGCTCTATTTGTGGGAAAAAAGGACATACATTTTATTTGGGTACATCGTCGCACGACCATCGACAATCGTCAGTTAAAATAACGCAGTACCGTATCGCAAAAAAGGGCCTGGTCAGGAAGGGGGGAAAAATCTTCCGGAACTGAAGTGATTAATGCATTTCAACTTGTAAGCACAATGAAGAGGACCATACGTTATGCAGAGAGGGAGTATTTATACAATACACATTGGATCATTGTAAAACTATTGTATGGAAAGTGAAACCTGAGACTAGATAAAGAGATGCGTCACTGGCTTGCCTGGTCAACCTTGCCTGCTATTTGTGTTCATCTGAATCATGTTTCCCCATTGTCTATATTTAATCTGTTCTGGAAAATGAGCATTGAATTATGTAGTGTCATGTCCAATACAACAGCAAAGATGCTAAAGCTTTACATAAATTACCTTCTACATAAATCTCTGCAGAGGTTGAATCTGTTCCATAAATATTTGATGCAAAGCAAGAGTATCGTCCAGTGTCCTCTTCAAAGGCCTCAGTGATAACTAAAGTGTTCAGATCTCCAATTTTCTGTATTTGGATATATGGAGAGTTTTCAAGTTCTTTTCCTTCACAGTACCACCTGCAAAAGTGCAACAAGTAATGCAGTATTTTCTGGCTTTCTGAAAGCAACAATAAACAACCATCGAGTAAAAAAGGAGAAAAGCAATGGGACAGTGCAACCAAAACTAGACAGGAAGCAAGCCAGATCCTATTCTGGGGAAAATGACAAGAGAGAGAATACACTGATGGGCTCAGCCCAAAATATTCCTTGTATAATTCAATACTAGTTTTAAGCTTAAAAAGAAAAAGTGGACCAATAAACAAAGGCAGGAAAAACTATGTGAACCCCTTGGAATTAACTGTTTTTCTGCATACTCCATGAAATGAGCTCTGATCCATATATAAGTCCATACAAAAGACTGATACCTGATAACACACAAACAATTCTAATTTGTCATGTATTTATTGAACACATCAATTAAACATTCACAGTGCTGGAGGAAAATGTAAGTGAACTAAAGACTACATGGTCCACAATGGGAAAGGGGAATGGTGAGGAGCACCGGGACTCTGTGACACCCAAATATTAAATGATCATACAAAATAATGAAAATGTAAAACAAACATTTTTTGGTATATGGGTTATTGATGTTGAACCCAAGACTACTTCAACAACAGCTAATTGCTACTAGTACTACTACTACTAGCTAATTGCTAGTAGTTTGCACACCTGTAGTCCAGTTAATGAAACTAGTTTGGAGTTGTAGCTTACAGTTCTTTTGATTGATAAAAGACACTCAAACATTTTGCTATTTATAAAGAGCATCAGCTAATGTAAACCATGCTGTGCAAAAAAGGAGCTTTCTGAACACATGGAATCAAGAGTAGTTGATCTACATAAGGCTTTGTGAAATTAGAATTACTTGTGTGTTATTAGCTTAAGCAGATTGTGTTTGTCTATTGTTACTTAGATGAGGAGCAGACAACAGTTTACGGCAAATTACTGCAAAAAACAATTAATTCCAATGGGCTCACATACTTTTTCTTGGCACTATATGTATTGTTCTGTTATAACTAAGAGAACATCTTCAATGTCTACCTGTGAACTCTATTCTTGTTGTTGTGTGGTCAGTGTTTGGTTCTGTTAATGACTCCCATGCATTGTAGCTGGTTTATGCATTTAATAAAGGGGAATATCACAGTTTCTGATTATAACCCTTAGCTTGCCTCAGGAGACAAATTGTGGGTAAAACCTACAGCGTGTTGCCTTTTCATTTAAGTAGCCAAAGCAGGAATTCCCACTGTCAGCCCGATCTGAAATATCCACTTGGAAATATTTGATGTTATCAAAATTGATTATGAAGAACACTTAAAGATAATCATACTACAGACCCAGTTTAAAAAACAGTTTAGTTTAAAAACCACAGTTGATATACAGTGTGTGCGAGATTTACGAACACTGGTGCTCACAGAAGATGGTGCAGCTGTGCATAGTAGCCAATCAATTTTTAGGTTTTATTGTCAAAGCTTAATTGAAGAAACTGAAGTTAGAAGCTGATTGGTTTCTATGCACGACTGCCCAAGATTCTTCATGCACCAGTTTTAGTAAATATCTATCTATCTATCTATCTATCTATCTATCTATCTATCTAAAGAAAAAACATTACTTCACCAAGCCACCCCCCCCCCCCAAAATGCGTATGACCTGCTCTCGTCCCTTAACGCCCCTCACCCCATCCTCCCATTGTGGTGGTGGTGATGGTGGTTGTGTAGGTGGGGGGCGTTAAGGGACTGATTCCTTCCTCTAACGAGAGAGCAGGTCATAAGCACTTGAGGACTGAAAAACATTATCTGTGCATATACGGTACATCACAGGATAGAGGAAACTCATACTGCAACATGGAATAAAAACATTCCCTTCCAGCCTCCGACCTGCTCCTTTTATAACATTCTGAGAAGCAGCAGCTAGGAATGGGACAAAATATGTTAGAGATGTGCAATCAATCTTTTACTTTTTTAGTTCTTTCACATGCACCTTACTATAATAGAAGTTCTTAAAGAGGAAGTATACCTCCCTGTATTGTTTGTACCTATAGGTAATGCTGGCCATACACTATACGAAAAATCGTCCGAATGAACTTTCGAAAAATGAACGTTCGGCCGTGAGCGCAAACGATAGTGCCATCATGTAATGACCGATAAATCCGTTTAGTGGACATAAATAAAAAAAATTTGGTTAGTTTTTTTTACATATACCTAGTGCAGAAAGTTCGAGCGGGAAACACATTAACCTTTCAATTTATCGTTCGTTCAGCAGAAAATTTCCAAACTTGTCCTTCGCTTTTTTGGCTCAAAAACGTCCCAACGATTATCGATTTTGTGCCCATTAACTGTTGGAAAAAACGAACGAACTGTCTGAACGACCGATTTTCGGACGATTTTTCATATAGTGTATGGCCAGCATAAGCCTATAATAAGACTTACCTAGAGGTACTGTAAATATCTCCTAAACTAGCAAAGTTTAGGAGATATTTACTGTATACTCTGCCAATGATGTCATTGGGGCATGCACTCTGAAGGAACGGCGACCGGTTTTTCCATTCCTACCAGCACGAATCTTGTCAGAACATGAACTGATTGGCTCTTTGGCAGCTTCTGCCTTTCATACACCCTCCCTCCTGTATAACAGATACAAGAGGATGATCATCATTATACAACATCAGCTGATCACAGACTTGCTCTCAAGACTGAAGAATTAGTAGGGCTGAAACTGACTTACTCTTCTATATTGGAGTATCAAGGACAGCTGCTAGATATACAGTTGAAAATTAGAGATCACTGAACACTGAAATTGTTTATTTACACAATATTGTATTACAATGTAGAATCAAAAACCTTCAATGATATTATCGTTTAAGCTTTTACGTGCTTTATATGCTGCTACTCTATCTGTAATGTTTATTGTGGATATTTTTCCTATGTATTTTATGCAGAACATGGAAAATCCTTTATAATTCAGTTTGTATGCATATACATATAGGCAGAAACTTGTTAAAACCAACATTTTCCATTATCTTTTAACAGATCCATCTTTTGGTTGGTTTCTTATTGAAGACTGTGGCTGGTCACACTGGGACCACCATGCTACTGAGTTGCACCATGTTCTTCTAACTGTGGCTGCACAGCAAGTGTCTATGACATGATAGTAATTATAGTGATAAGTGAGCTTAAATAACTGCAATGTGACAGACTGCTGCATCAACAAGAGGCAGAACACAAATAAATCAAACTGTGCCGTAATTAGATACTAATTCAAATATGAAAAGCATGGAGAGTCTTCAAATAACATCTCAAAATACTCCTCCAACACAAGCCATTGCTGAGGCCTATGGTGTGAAGTAAGGAATTAGATTATTGTATAAAAATACTGAATATGCCAAAAGCCTGTTAGTATGGAGCTAAGTTCATGTCCTACTAACTGTATTAGTGTAAATAGTACTAAGTCCTCTGAGTAATTGACCTCCACAGAGAGATATATTGTCTTTCTAGAGGACAGTTTATTCTCTGCCCTGGAAGCATTAAGAACACAGCTACTTGAAAAACCCTGCAAAAAATTCTTGTATTGATAGGACTTCAGTGGCAATGGAGTCCATTTTTTGTTGTATTTATATATTATAGGTACTTATATAGCGCCCTCAATTTTAGCAGCGCTTTTCACATATATTGTACATTCAGATCAGTTCCTACCCTCAAGGAGCTAACAACCTAAGGTCCCTAACTCACATTCATACATACACATAGCAGGGCCAATTTAGTCAGGAGCTAATTAACCTACCAGCATGTCATTGGAGTGTGGGAGGAAACTGGAGTACCTGGAAGAAACCCATGCAGGCACAGGGAGAACATGTAATAATATTTTTATAGGCTCCATCTTCCAGGGACCCATCATATCCACCTATTGCTACAGAAGCATTGACAGTAAATCCTTTGGCATCCATTGCTCATATGGCATGCATGAGAAGGTCTTTAGACAGCTATGTTTTCAGAGATAAGAAATGAGCAGAAGATAACTGGGCACCACTTCCCATTTTGAAATGCAATGCGATGGAAGGGAATTGAAAATTTGCGATAAAGCTGATACATCATGCCAATACAATGTGAAGAAACAGCATCTTAAGTTGCCAGATTGTGGTTATATTTAGGGTCCACTTACATTTTTGTAGTGCATTAATTCAAGTGTAGTAATGTGTTATGACATTTGGTTAACATGCGTTGAATTAAGGCAGCCCGTTGAAATCAATAGGCTTTCAGTGCACAAAAACAAAACAAATATTGGACATGCCACAACATTTTTGCTGCATTTTGGTGTCAAAATGAATGGAACTACAATGCGTCACTACATGTTATGTTTCATTGCTAACTTTTCAACTTTTGCCAACCCACATATCGTCATCATTTTATATACTGTTATTCTTTGTTGCAGGAAAGGCCTGAAAACAATAATTATTTTATACAAGCAAAAAATACCCAAGCTCAACCGCACAACTGGAAAATACTTGCTGAGATTCGGTGCTCAGGCTGGGGGATCCCCACTCCCTTGTTCAAAACGTCCAAAGCAGAAATCAAGCCGGCAACTCGATAACTCCTTGGTATTAACCTTTATTTGGCTACATTATATACACAGGATCAATGCTAATTTGCATTAGCATTGATCCTGTGTATATGATGTAGCCAAATAAAAGATAACACCAAGGAGTTATTAAGTTGCCAGCTTAATTTCTGCTTTGAATAATTCTTTAACCTTAAATTTTTTGCAAGTTTGGTATAATATAAGTGTGCCCTAATCACTCCATACATTTTATGTCATTTTATAAAGTATCAGGTTCTTAGTTGTATCCCTTTATTCACAAGGTATTCTTTATTTGATGTACATTTTTTAACAATGGTAGAAATCTCTGATTACATGTTTTAGGTATAAATTCATATTACCATAAAAGTAAAAATTACAATGGAAAGAAAAATAGATAGGAGCAGATCAAAGAAAATCCCCAAAACTTCCATTCTGTAACTTGGACAGAATATTGTACCTTTCTTTATCCGACATGCTGCTTGTTAAATGTTGCCTAACATTACAATGCAGTCAGCTACTGCAAGGAAAACACAGCTATCACTGAATTATCATATACCTCAATTAGGCCTTTTTATAACTCTAAACTGTGTTGTGCTGCAGAAAACAAAACAAGTAGTGTTTAAGGCCTAGTTCACACTAGTGCGACTTCTGATGCGACTCGAAAAAAATCACATGACAAGAGAAATCTTATTGCTCTCAATGGTGCCGATTCTCATCATAGTAACTCAGAAAGAATTGTATGATTTTGGAAAAGGTTACTGCACTGCTTTGGTGCAATTTACAGTGTGACTTGCCCCCACAGAATATGCAAAGTCGCATCAAAATCACACTACATAATCGCACTGTAAATCACATCACAGATGCATCGCACCATATTATATAACATGGAGACAGATTTTTTTTTTGTCTTGCAAAAACACACAGGGAAGTACAGTGTGTATATATATATATATATATATATATATATATATATACACAATTCCCAAAAAAGTTGGGACGATGTGTAAAATCTATAGTCTAAAACAAGGGTCTTCAAACTATGGCCCTCCGGTTGTTCAGGAACTACAATTCCCATCATGCCTAGTCATGTCTGTGAATCTCAGGGTGTTACATGCCTCATGGGATGTGTAGTTCTACAACAGCTGGAGGGCCGTAGTTTGAGGATCCCTAAAACATTATCAGTTTGAACATTTGTTAAGTTTTCATTTTTTCTATTGTGAATAAAATATGGGTCTATGAGATTTGCAAATCATTGCATTCTGTTTTACACAGTTCCAACTGTTTGGGAATTAGGGGTTGTACATCAGTGTGTGTTAAAAACATTTGTGAACCTGCAGAGACATGCATTATGGTGCACATTAACACTCCCAGTGACTGCATGCATGTTTACTAAACAAAAACTGCTAAAAGTGATTAAAGCCCCCTGCATACCCCTGCTACTGTCCATGTTTTATTCATGTATTTGTAGTTGCACAGAAGAATTAACAAAGAACTGACAAAGAGCAGTGCAAGCACAAGCTTGCACCACTCTTCTAGATGAAAGATATTGAGCTGATGCTGTTCCTAATCATTAAAGGGGGCACAAGCCCTCCTGTTAATTAGGAGCGATCAGTTCTCTGTTCTGCCATATCTGTGATGGGCAACGCAGTGAACAGAGAACTGGAGCTGCATGTTCTGATCTTTCTGCTGTCCCAGCCCTCTGTTCGGCTCAGAGCAGGAGAGAGTTGGAGGGTTGTTAACTTTGCAGACTCTGCTGGTGTAGTGTAATCACTGCACAGGCAGAGAGAGGGATGTCAGCTGTCAGTCACACCTGAAAGGAATCTGCGGCAGTTTTCTATATGAAAAACTGACATATTCCCACTGTTAATTAGGGGAAGACCTACTGTAGTTTCCAATTCACTATGAAATAGAAACTGGCATGGGTAGTGCAGATAGACCTAAAGCAGGCATATCTGCTCAGTTAATGCAGCACACTTTCTAGCTGAGGAGGTTTCATATCTAAAGTTCAAGTGTTTCTTGGATAGATCCAAATTTTTTTTTTTTTTAATCGGTAGAACCAGTCATTTAACTTTCAGGGCCTGGGGCCTAAAGATTTACTAGAAGGAAAATATGTCAGCATCAGTCCTGGAAAACCATAAATACAATGCTATATTAAAAATATTAATATAAGAGCAAAAATTCAGTTCATGTTGACTGTAATCTTAATATAGTCATAATCAATTAGTGTTCTTTTAAAAAAATAAGTACATATATCTATATATTTATTGTACAGCTAGATTTTTGCAGTACTCAGTGCATGTAGTGCGCTTAGTAACGCACACGTGTAGGTATGAATGAGCCCATATAGTTTCCCTTTGCCTTTCACATAAAACTGCAGCACATAGATGTGAACCAACCTCATAGAAAAGAGAAAGATTAAAATTTTTAGGCAGCAAAATGCAGGTTTTTTTCTGCATCAAAATGGACAAGTGTGCATAGCCCACAAACCGATCAAATTCATGAGTGGGCAAATAATACAAACACACATTTGTTCATTCATGAAACATCCTTTATGGGTTATAAGTGAAAAAGATGGCTGCAGAACCTTATGCCGCGTACACACGACCGTTTTTCATTACGAGAAAAATGCCATTTTTGAATTTGCCCAAAAAAAAAACGATCGTGTGTGGGCTCCAGAGCATTTTTCACGACGTGAAAAATGGGCATTAAAAATTTGGAACATGCTCTAATTTTTCTCGTCGTTTTTCACGTCGTCGTTTTTCTCGTCATGAAAAATGGCCGTGTGGAGGCTTTGACGACGTGAAAAAAATGTGCATGCTCAGAAGCAAGTGATGAGATGGGAGCGCTCGTTCTGGAAAAACTAGCGTTCGTAATGGAGATAGCACATTCGTCACGCTGTAACGGACTGAAGAGCACGAGGCTGAAAAGCGCAAATCGTCTCTCACCAAACTTTACTAACACAAGGATCAGCAAAAGCAGCCCAAAGGGTGGTGCCATCCGAATGGAACTTCCCCTGCATAGTGCCGTTGTACATTTCATACGTCACCGCGCTTTGCTCGAGCATTGGACCCTGGGCAAACATTTTATTGGGGCCCCCCCAGCTAGACTCAAAATGAGTTTACTGCAGCAGATCAGGAAGCGATTGTGATTGGCTGCCAGAGATTACAACACATCATTACAGCTCACAGATTAGTTGCTAGAGGTTACAGAACATCATTACTGCTCACTACTTGGATTCTAGAGGTTACTACAAATCAATATTGCTCACAGATTAGTTGCTAGAAGTTACTACACATCATAACCTATCAGTGCAAATTGAAGGTGTGGCCAAACTGCACTAGAGTTGAGGGGTGCACTATGTACAGTGTGCAGGGGTGAGGTGGGTGCAGAGTGCAGGGGTCTGGTGGATGCAGAGTGCAGGACTGAGGTGGGTGCAGATTGCAGGACTGAGGTGGGTGCAGAGTGAGGTGTCTGCAGAGTGCAGGGGTGTGGTGGGTGCAGAGTGCAGGGGTGAGGTGGGTGCAGAGTGCACGGGTGAGGTGGGTGCAGAGCAGTGATGTAAGTAACTGAGTTCGAATAAACTGAGTTACGTAACGCAGTTACTTTAGAGGGTAAAAAGTAATCTAACTGATTACTCTTCCCCTCATGGTTACTAGATGGCAGTAGTGTAATTCCTCCTCTCCTCTATGACCGGGTCTCTCTCATGTCATGGCACTGACGGCAGTCACGCTGCTCCCTGCGGCCCCTCCTCTCTTCTCGTCCATCCCCTATGTGCCCTGATGTGCTATGTGTCCCATGCCCTGATGTGCTATGTGCCCTCAAAAAAAAAGTCAGTTACTTTGCTGAGTAACTAATTACTTTTTCAATGTAGTAACTGAGTTACTAACGCAATTACTTTTTGGGAGATGTAATTTGTAACTGTAACTAATTACTTTTTTAAAGTAAGATGACCAACACTGGTGCAGAGTGAGGTGGTGCAGAGGGAGGTGGGTGCAGAGGGAGGTGGGTGCAGACTGAGGTGGGTGCAGAGGGAGGTGGGTGCAGACTGAGGTGGGTGCAGACTGAGGTGGGTGCAGACTGAGGTGGGTGCAGAGGGAGGTGGGTGCAGACTGAGGTGGGTGCAGACTGAGGTGGGTGCAGAGGGAGATGGGTGCAGAGGGAGATGGGTGCAGACTGAGGTGGATGCAGACGGAGGTGGGTGCAGACGGAGGTGGGTGCAAAGGGAGGTGGGTGCAGACTGAGGTGGATGCAGAGGGAGGTGGGTACTAGACTTGTGCACAACGGAAAAATTTGTTCCGTTTCGGTTCGTTTCTTTCCGGTCCTGTTGATTCGTAATCATTCGTAATTTTGCTAGACGGGATTTTTCGTGTTCGGACTCATTCGTATTTTTGCAAGCGACATTTTTCGTTGAATTTTTTGTTGCTTTATAATTCGTACTTTCGGTAGAGTACGTTGTTTTTCGTTGATTCTGGACACAACTCCTACTTTCGTAACTTTTTTTGGGTTCGTACTTTCGGTAGAGTACGTTGTTTTTCGTTGATTCTGGACACAACTCCTACTTTCGTAACTTTTTTTGGGTTCGTTGATTCGTAATTTTCCGTGTCTCTCTCACAACGACGCTGCCTATTATGCCTAATGTGCTTCGAATGGATTTGTACTTTTCTAAATACATTGCGGTTATTTGTAACGATTCGAAATCTCGTATTTTACTTTCGTTTTTTACATGCGGCTATAGCCTCTGCCCCTGTACACCATTTTGAGAGGGTTCAGCACGGTGAGGGAGAAGCAGAGAGCAGAGCAGAGTGTTATTGTGCTTCGAATGGATTCGAAATCTCGTATTTTACTTTCGTTTTTTACATGCGGCTATAACCTCCGCCCCTGTACACCATTTTGAGAGGGAGTTCAGCACGGTGTGGGAGAAGCAGAGAGCAGAGCAGAGTGAGTGTTATTGTGCTTCGTATGGATTCGTACATTCGTAACTTTTTCATAACGAATTATGCCGAAGACATTCGGGCATTCGCTATTTGCGGTATAATTTATTTCGGATTCGGTCTTATTCGTAATTGCTTTGTTCGGAAATTCGAATGCTTCCAAATGTCCGAAAGTTGCTAAATTCGGACGAATTTCAATTCGTTACGAAACGAATTGCACAAGCCTAGTGGGTACAGAGTGAGGTGGGTGCAGAGGGAGGTGGGTGTAGAGTGCAGTACTGAGGTGGGTGCAGACTGAGGTGGGTGCAGAGGGAGGTGGGTGCAGAGGGAGGGGGTGCAGAGGGAGGTGGGAGCAGACTGAGAAGGGTGCAGAGGGAGGTGGGTGCAGAGGAAGGTAGGTGCAGACTGAGGTGGGTGCAGAGGGAGGTGGGTGCAGACTGAGGTGGGTGCAGAGGGAGGAGGGTGCAGAATGCAGGACTGAGGTGGGTGCAGAGGGAGGTGGGTGAAGAGGGAGGTGGGTGCAAACTGAGGTGGGTGCAGAGGGGGGTGGGTGCAGACAGAGGTGGGTACAGACAGAGGTGGGTGCAGACTGAGGTGGGTGCAGACTGAGGTGGGTGCAGACTGATGTGGGTGCAGACTGATGTGGGTGCAGAGGGAGGTGGGTTCAGAGGGAGGTGGGTGCAGACTGAGGTGGGTGTAGAGGGAGGTGGGTGTAGAGGGAAGTGGATGCAGACTGAGGTGGGTGCAGAGGGAGGTGGGTGCAGACTGAGGTGGGTGCAGAGGGAGGTGGGTGCAGAGGGAGGTGGGTGCAGACTGATGTGGGTTCAGACTGAGGTGGGTGCAGAGGGAGGTGGGTGTAGACTGAGGTGGGTGCAGAGGGAGGTGGTTGCAGACTGAGGTGGGCGCAGAGGGAGATGGGTGCAGACTGAGGTGGGTGCAGAGGGAGTTGGGTGCAGAGTGCAGGACTGAGGTGGGTGTACAGAGTTCAGAGCTCCACTCCCCCTAAGTACAAGGCTCTCCTCCAATAAAGTCCCCCCGGATTCCAGTACAGAGTTTTCCTCTGTCCCAAATGCTACTCGCAGCATGTTGTCCTCCGATGTCCGTGCAGCCTACCAGTCTCAGAAGCAGCTTCCTCTGTGCAGAGTCCCCGCCCCTTTTCTCCTCTGCTGAGTCTGCTCTCATAGATCAATGTGTATACCCGAGGGATGAGAGCGGCCGCGGGAAGAGGAGCGCTGTCGCTTGGAAATACACAAGGAGTGCTTGTGTATTTCCAAGTGACAGTAGCGAGCAGCCAGCATGTGACCAGCACCAGAGGTGGCCGAACTCCGATGGGCAGCGCGGGGCTCAAGGGGGGGCTCAGCGCAGGGCCCCCCAACAATGACAGGGCCCTGGGCATATGCCCCATTTGCCCTGCGTTAAAGACGGCCCTGTCTATGGTAAAAATTATGCAAAATTGCTTCCACTTGTAAACAACAGTGTGGACTGATAGATAAAAATTTATTTTTTCTTCTGGAATTCTGGATTATCTCCCCTTCTAAGATCTTCTGAAATCTCTTTAACAAAGCTATATGGAAAATTCATAGCATACGGCACAGCAGGTCCGACTCACACCGGTCATCTGGCTCTCATTACTCTCTGTTCTCTCAGTCTATGAGAGATTAAAGTGCAATGACTTAAATCAGCCATCCTCAACCAGGGTTCCATGGAGTCCTAGGGTTCTTTTAGAGGCTGCATGGGGTTTCCTGAGCTGTGGCCGATTAACCTCCCATCTGATGGTGCCTGCCTAATTCCAGGTCTAACACCACTTGGCAGAACCAGCAGCTTGAAACCAATTACGGTAACTTTATAGCTGTCTGTAAGTGTGGCATTCTGACCACCAATGTAAGGGGACATTCTTCCCAATGACCATCAATGTAAGGGGCATTTTCCCAATAATCCCCAATATATATTTTTAGCAGGGGTTCCTTGAGACCTTAAAATTATTTTAAGGGCTCCTTTGGGAAAAAAAAAAAGTTGCCTTTCCTGATTAAACAATTTACTCAGTAAAGATTAAGCAATATAACATATTGTGTGTTTGTTCACTATATATATAGATAAAATCACATTTAAGGACCCATAATTACAGGAATCCACAGGTTTACAAACTTTTTTTTGTGCAACTGTAAAATACTGTCATATTATTATATATTTAATTATTTTCTCCCACTCTTGAAGATTGTGTCACAATTGTCAATGCATTTATAGGGATATGGGCATATTGATGTAAAAACACAAATTATTATTATTACCTATGGGTGATAAATGTTTTATGCCCACCAGTTACTGGCTTCTTTAAGCCATCTGGCAGTGTTGCTTTCCCTGCCACATAGACTGTTTTCTACCTTCCTGCATGGACGAAGCAAAGGAGGACACTGAATTGCTGCCACTGCAAGAGAAGAACTGGTAAGTGGTCCATGGAACTGGACTGACCACTAACAAAAAGGGGTATGAAGGACTGGTGGTTTGCCGGCAGGGCTAGGAGGGATCCTTAGTTAACAAATAGTAATAGAACAACAAAAAGCCCACAAAAATGTAACAGTTCACATGCAAATGAACAATGTAACGACTTTAATGTAAATAAACATATCTGCAGCAATCACATATGTAGCACCCTCTAGTTAGGTAGGTTCTAGAGTGAGGATTTTTGGTTAGGACTAGGTAAATTTAGGCAGGCCTGGCTGGCAGCCTGGCTTGTTTGTTTTGATTTGGTCTGGGCTGGGAGTGGCTCAGGGTAGCAGCTGGTAATTCACAGGTAGTGACACTGAGACCTCCCTATTCTTTCTAGAAGATTCTAGAAAGAGATTAGGAGAGGAGAGGTGGAGCTGCCTGGGGTGTTTTAGGGAGCCCTGACCAACCCCCAACCTGGATTGGCAGGGGGCAGGCCTCCTTAAAAACCTAGGGTCAGCACAGCTGGGGAGGAGTTGAAGTTGTTCAGAGCTTGGAGATGGAATTCTAGGATGTCGGGGCCTTTGAGGGAGCCCCCAGTCTGGGGTGGGTTTTTGACCTTGGGCCTGTGCTCAGGTGTGGACGGGGCCTTTCAAGAAAATGTGGAGGTGTCCTGGACAGGAGGCACAGGAGGAGCAAGAGTGGACAGGAGGAGAGAGCATTGCTGGGCAAGTCTCCAGGGAGAGGAACAACTAGTCGCAGCCAGGAGGGCTGGTGAGTGACATGCACAGTCAGGAGGACTGGGGAGGCATGCCTTAGAGGACTGGGAGTATGTAGTCTGGGATGGGTGCAGAACCAGTGGTGTGGACTGTGGTGTCATGGGCAGTGGAGAGAGGCAGCTGCAGCCAGGAGGGCTGGCTGGGCCTGAAGATGGCTTACTGGGCTCAGTAGCCGCATGAAGGACAGCTAGAACCAACAGTATATTTCTGCTACACTATAGGGGCCTGCGGTCCTTGCCTGAAAAAGGCAATTGCTAAGGCCTGGCTGAGCCAGTGTCAGGCCTAACCACTTTGTGCTAGCTGTACCTGGAACATTAGAGAGGAAGCAATGTGCAGCAGGAGAGAGTAGTGAACATTGGAGAGGAAGTGATGTGCAAGAGGAGAAATTAAGTGTATATACCAGCATGTATATAGTTTGTCCCAGCAAGTTCTGCAAAATTCCATTGGGCATCCCATACTTCCTATACCCCATCCAAGTTGAAATCTCTCAATTAAATATAAAAACAAGCAAATGGACTGTTTTCTGTCTTGGAGTGTCTGAGAGGTGAACGCCAGGCTGGGCAGGGTGACAGGTGGGCCACAACACTTAGCAGCCCCTACGGGGGTACCGCTACACATATAAGCCCAGAAAAAAGCATATATAGGTTGCAAACAGTTATTATTTTTTGTTGTTGAGCAATCACTTAAACATCAATAAACATCAAAATGCAAAACAGATGCTGTTTTCTGAAGCAATATACTGTACTGTACTATTTAAATTTGGTAATAAGAGTTGTTTCACACTCCCACCAGATGAAGAGTCAACATCTACCGGTACATGCATTACGTATGCTGCACTTTTAAAATTAATAATTTAAGGACACTAATTGCAAATGCATGCGTTTGTCTGACACAAGAGAGCAAATCTGTGATTTAGGTAATCCTTGGCCAAATTATGATACTTGCCAGTCTTGTGGTCAGTTTGTAAAGCATACAGAAAATTGGATGAAACATAGGGGTTGATTTACTAAAACTGGAGAGTGCAAAATCCGGTGCAGCTGTGCATGATAGCCAATCAGCTTCTAACTTCAGCTTGTTTAACCACTTCCCGCCCGGTCAATAGCATAATGACGTCCGGGAAGTGGCTCTGTTATCCTGACTGGGCGTCATATGACGTCCAGCAGGATAACATGCCGGCAAGCACCCCTGGGGGCACGCAGCGTGGCAATCGCGATTGCGGCGTGTCAGTCTGACACGCTGCATCTCCGATCGTGATAAGAAGCCTCTGTCAGAGGCTTCCTACCACGTGATCAGCTGTGACCAATCACAGCTGATCATCGCCTGAACCAGGAAGTGCCAGTAAACGGCATTCCTCGGTTCACGCTGACAGGGAGAGCCGATCGGCGGCTCTCCCTGTCAGAGGGGGGGGGGGTCTGTGCTGATAATCAGCACATTGATTATCAGCACAGCCCCCTCAGATGTGCCAATCACATGCCAATAAGTGCCCAGCAGCGTCCCCATAATAAAAGACTGCCAGTGCCCACCACAGTGCCAATCAGTGCCCACCACAGTGCCAATCAGAGCCCACCACAGTGCCAAACAGTGCCCAGCAGTAACACCTGTCAGTAACACATAAGTACCTCATCATCAGTGCTGCCCATCAGTGCCACCTGTCATTGCCACCTGTCAGTGCCAATCAGTACCACCTATCAGTGTCAATCAGTGCTGCCTGTCAGTGCCTATCACAGCCACCTGTCAGTGCCCATCAGTGCCACCTATCAGTGCCCATCAGTGCTGCCTATCAGTGCCCATCAGTCCTGCCTATTGGTGCCCATCAGTGCTGCATATCAGTGCCGCCTATCAGTGCCCATCAATTCTACATATCAGTGCCTCCTCATCAGTGCCCATCAGTGCCACCTTATCAGTGCCTCCTCATCAGTGCCCATCAGTGCCACCTTATCAGTGTCACCTCATCAGTGCCCATCAGTGCTGCCTCATCAGTGCCGCCTTATTAGTGCCCGTCAGTGAAGGGGAAAACAAAATTTTATGACAGAAACTGAAAAAAATATTATTATTTTTTCTCAGAAATTTGGGTATTTTTTAGTTTGTTAAGCAAAAAATAAAAACCCCACAGGTGATCAAATATGACCAAAAGAAATCTCTATTTGTTGGAAGAAAATAATAAAAATTTAGTTTGGGTACAGTGTTGCATGACCGCGCAATTGTCATTCAAAGTGCGACAGCGCTGAAAGCTGAAAATTGTCCTGGGCAGGAAGGGGCGAAAGTGTATGGTATTGAAGTGGTTACCGTATATACTCGAGTATAAGCCAACCCGAATATAAGCCGAGGCACCTAATTTTACCACAAAAAAATGGGAAAAACTGGGAAAACTTATTGACCCGAGTATAAGCCTAGGATGTCCATCTGCATGCCTCACTGTGCCTTACTTTGCCTCACTGTGTCCATGTGCATGCCTCACTGTGTCCATGCCTCACTGTGCCTCACTGTGTCCATGCCTCACTGTGTCCATGCCTCACTGTGCCATGCCTCACTGTGCCCATGCCTCACTGTGCCCATGCCTCACTGTGCCCAATCTCCCTACCTGATCTCCGGCGCTGTGTGACTAGACTGACATTTAACATGGGAGTCTATGGAAGGGGTGCCCGGCTTTGAAAAATTGGTGCTCCCCGGCCGTAGGTCCTCTGGACAACAATCTTTGCACACTTGTAAAAGAAGAGTGGGGCTACATGTGTGCCAAGTTTGGGGTCAAGGGGATTTAGGACCGGCCGGTACCGGGTCCCCAAAAAATACAGGAGAAATTACCGTTTAACATTGGAGTCTATAGAAGGGGTACCCGGGTTTGAAAAATCGGTGCTCCCCGGCCCTAGGTCCCCCAGACCCCAAACTTTGCACACTTGTAGGGGACTATGGCCACAACAGATGTATTGCAATACACTGCAATATAAAAAGATGTACATTCTCTAGGCCAGTGGTTCTCAACTCCTGTCCTCAGGACCCACTAACAGGCCAGATTTTAAGTATTACCTTGGTGAGATGCAGACTAGAATACTGCAATCCCTGAGCAGCAAATTATATCACCTGTGATGCATTTCAGTTATCTTGCAAACCTGGCCTGTTGGTGGGCCCTGAGGACTGGAGTTGAGAACCACTGCTCTAGGCTATATGTATATGGGCATGGACTGGTACGCCTGGCCTGAGAATTTTTCCAATACAAAGTGAAGCTGAATTATATATTTTTAATAACACATACTGTATATAACATATACTGTATATCTTTCTACTGGAGTTAATTCGGCTTAACTATGTATTGAAATTACTCAGGCCAGGCATACCATGCCCATATAAATATAGCCTAGAGAATGTACTTTTTATATTGCATGGGCGACCCTAAAATGATGCCCCCCCCCCTGAAAAAAGTTCTGCGGATGCCCATGGCAACATCACTTTTCCATGAAAGTCTTAGGAAATCCTAATACCATGTGACATACGTGGGTGTTTTGCCAAAAATATTAGGCAAGGTTTTTTGGTAAAACTAACACCTGTGTAACATGGTGAAGCAGAACTGCACATATCCTTGGAGCCAAGTATCTAAAAGGCTTTAAAAAAAGAACGAACTGCGCATGTGCGAACCGTCTTTGTCGGTTTAGACAAAGCTTTTTAGTTCCTTGTGTAGCGCATCAACCCCAGACTTTACCTGCTTTTCTTCTGTTTGGCTCCTCCGCAGGAAAGAATGAGACACACTGCACCACAAGCCCGTACCCTCCTGAATGGGGAGGTTGAGCGGTGTTAGTTTCTCGGGCCTGCTTGCAGCCAGTGTTTAAAAACCTCCAGTGCTGACCTCGTTTCTGTGGTAGTCAGAAACAAGCCGTTAGTTCTCCCCAGTAAGCAACTGTCCACACCAACTGAAAGGTCCAACTCTTATTTATTTTTCTCAGCACAATAAACAGTCTCTTTGAGAGCAGACAGGTTGGGACAAGACACAGGTCAGATAAGGTGGGAGGAGGTCCAGGCACAAACTTGAATTGTGTTTTCTCCTGTTCTGATTAGCATGAACAGGCTTGGCGCACGGTCCCTGCCACAGACCATGAGGTTGGTCACTGCCACTGACCGGGTGAAAAATATGAAAGCCACTGCCACTGACCTTGTGTGCGTAGCGTCACTGCCACTGTGACATACAGAACACGCTCTTCCTTCCTTTAGTAACTTGGCCACTTTTTAGGATAAGAACATCCCTCCGGAGAGTTACCAGAGGCCCCATCTGTCACCACGACTCTGCGCTGGGTCTTCAGAAAGGGTCACCTCCCCGGCCTCCTCAATCCTGGATACGGGTCCCCTCGCAAGGCAGATCCCTGGGAGCCTCCGTCCCTGGCGGATCCCAGCCGAAGGCTGCTGGGCTCCAGGCCTTTCTCCAAAGTACCTCACCCCAGACTGAAGGTGTCTGGGATGGAACAGCAGCTCCGTCTCTGGGCCTAGGGCACCCAGAGACAACCCGACCAGGCCTCTGGGCCTAGGGCACCCGGAGGCGACACACACGCACCCAGGCCTAAGGTGCCTGAGCGCGGAATCGACCCCTCTGGAAGATGGCCGCCCCCTTTTATATCCTCCCCCGACAGGCACAGCAGGTTCCCCACCCCGCCGTACTGCTGCCAAGAGGGGACAAAAAAAGGCACAACATTGTACTGCGGTTCAACCCGGGCCTATGGCAACAGCGCCACCCATAGGCCCCAGGGAACTACAAACCAGTACCATCTCCCAGGGACAGAAATGGTCCATGAAACCTAGCAATTAGTGCATCTGAGCCTAGTTACCACTCAGATGCTTCCCCTAAATGTAACCACCCGCTACACTTGCAAGGAAACTTTTTTAAACTTTGGGACGGTGGTCCTACTATTAATACTTTTTAATAAAGGACATCAAAGGAAGCTCTGCACTACTGGAGTTTTTTTCTCCCTTCCTTTTTCTTCTCCCGGGAATGCTGAGTGTTTACTGGATGCCTATACCCCATTCATGAAAAGGAGTGTTTGCGGTCTCTTCCTGGATCGTGTCTGGAGAGTGCAATCTGGAGGGAACATCTCTAAAAGCCAGCTGGTAAACAGAGAGGGGAATCTTCGCTATCCTGGTGGCGTTCCTGATATACTGCTAAGCCTGTTTTGACCCCCCCTGAGAAGGGCGGTCGCTGGCTTTCTGGTAAGCCTTCATTTCTTCACAAGGTGACGGGCAGCACTGGTGGTGTATGTTATCTTTACGGTTTCATATTGGATACACCCACTGAACACTGAATGATTGCACTTATGAACATTTAGATTTTTGTGTGCTATACACTTATTTACTGCTTATGCAGTATGGACTTTTAATTGTTTATGGTTTACACTTTTTGAGTATATGTATACATGTTGTGCACTCATCACTGCATTTATATGTTGTGCACTCATCACTGCAATTTATATGTTTATTATCCAGCGCTGCACTTTTTTCTATACTTTCACAAAAGAACTGCTGATGCCTTAAAGTGGAACTTCGTTTTGGAAAGGGTACGGGAGGGTTATAAGCTATGTCAGTTCTTGCCCTCTGTGTCTCATTGGCGAGATTTCCCTACACTTCCTTGTTCCATAGCCAAAACAGGAAGTGGGAAGAAATTTCTCCAAAGTGAGCAAATCCTTTCTCACCAGGGTCAACAAAACTAGTACCCCTATTTGAAGATTATTCCTCTACCCCTTATCTTGTGACAACCCACAATTTGGGATTTTCTTTCACTTTTGGTGATACCGTTAAACTGTTTAAAGGACAAATAGAGCTGATGAATTTCCCTAACAAAGACACACAGAACAATAAAAACCAGACAGGTGTTCTATTATAATCCATCTCCACTCTATCCAAAACAAAAAAAAAGTTTTGCCTTTAGTTATACTTTAACCACTTAACGACCGCCCACTGTAAATATACGTCAGCAGAATGGCACCGACAGGCAGAATCACGTACATATACGTGATTGCCTTTGTATAGTTGGGGGGTCCGATCGGACCCCCCTTCTTTACAGTGGGTGGTCGTTTTACCTTCGGGAGCGATCCGGCATGAGGGGATGGCCGTTCGATTCCGGCCACCCCCTCTCGATCGCTCCGGCGAATGAGAGAGCTTCCCCTGCTTGCCAGGAAGGAGGAAGTGATGTCATCTCTCCTGGGGCGCTTACATATACCGAGCGCCGTACAGGAGAAGATGCAGGTTAGTACACAAAACAGCACACTGACACCAGGACACATAGGCACATAAATCGCCCCCCCAGGCCCCCCCAGACACCCCCAGATCACCCCCCAGCCCCCCCAGCCCCCAGTCACAGTGTCATTGATTGCAGTGACCATTTATTTAGTGATCACTGCAATCAGTGACATTTGTGACTGTAAAAGTGTCACTACATTTAGTTTTAGGTCCAGTGTAGCCCCCTAACCCCCCCTAATAAAGGTTTAACCCCCTGATCACCCCCCAGATAACCCTTTCACCCCCTAGCACCGCCGTCACTAAGCAATCATTTTTCTGATCGATGTCTTAGCGTCGGTGATGCTGATCGGTAGCCAGTAATTTTTTTTAGGTTCGCCGCAGGTTTTTATAGCGTCGGGTACCCCCATATATTACCTAATGAAGGTTTAACCCCCTTGATCGCCCCCCAGGTAACCCTTTCACCCCCTATCACCACTGTCACTAAGTTATAATTTTTCTGATCGATGTCTTAGCGTCGGCGATGCTGATCGGTAGCCAGTAATTTTTTTTAAGTTCGCCGCAGGTTTTTATAGCGTCGGGTACCCCCATATATTACCTAATAAAGATTTAACCCCCTTGATCACCCCCCAGGTAACCCTTTCACCCCCTAGCACTGCTGTCGCTATGCGATCATTTTTCTGATCGATGTCTTAGCGTCGGTAATGCTGATCGTTAGCCAGTAATTTTTTTTAGGTTCGCTGCAGGTTTTTATAGCGTCGGGTACCCCCATATATTACCTAATAAAGGTTTAACCCCCTTGATCGCCCTCCCAGGTAACCCTTTCACCCCCTATCACCACTGTCACTAAGCGATAATTTTTCTGATCGATGTCTTAGCGTCGGCGATGCTGATCGGTAGCCAGTAATTTTTTTTAGGTTCGCCGCAGGTTTTTATAGCGTCGGGTACCCCCATATATTACCTAATAAAGGTTTAACCCCCTTGATCACCCCCAGGTAACCCTTTCACCCCCTAGCACCGCCGTCACTATGCGATCATTTTTCTGATCGATGTCTTAGCGTCGGTGATGCTGATCGGTAGCCAGTAATTTTTTTTAGGTTCGCCGCAGGTTTTTATAGCGTCAGGTATCCCCATATATTATCTAATAAAGGTTTAACCCCCTAATCGCCCCCCAGGTAACCCTTTCACCCCCTATCACCACTGTCGCTAAGCAATCGTTTTTATGATCGTTGTCTTAGTGTCGGTGATGCCGATAGGTAGCCAGTAATTTTTTTTTAGGTTCGCCGTCAGGTTTTTATATAGCGTCAGGTACCCCCATATATTACCTAATAAAGGTTTTAACCCCCTAATTGCCCCTAGTTAACCCTTTCACCAGTGATCATCATATAAGTGTTACGGGTGACGCTGGTTAGTTAGTTTGCTTTTTATAGTGTCAGGGCACCCGCCGTATATAACCCAATAAAGGTTTAACCCCCTGATCGCCCGGCGGGTGATATCAGTTAGGTTTTAGCGTCAGAGAGGGTCTGCGTCACACCCCAGGCAGTGTCAGGTTAGTGCCAGTAGCGCTAACACCCACACGTGAAGCATACACCCCCCTTAGTGGTATAGTATCTGATCAGCTCAATATCTGATCTGATCAGATCTATACTAGCGTCCCCAGCAGTTTAGGGTTCCCAAAAACGCACTGTTAGTGGGATCAGCCCAGATACCTGCTAGCACCTGCGTTTTGCCCCTCCGTCCAGCCCAGGCCACCCAAGTGCAGTATCGATCGATCACTGTCACTTGCAAAACACAACGCACATAACTGCAGCGTTCGCAGAGACAGGCCTGATCCCTGCGACTCCAGTGCTGTAGGAGGTGATTTCACCACCACAGTTAAAAAAAAAAAGCATATATGCCGAAGCATTAGGGCAGCAGGAGCGGAGGAGCGATTTTGCTCCTAATGCCGCGTATATACGGTCGAAATTCCGACGGAGGCTTGCCCGTGGAAAAGTCTGACCATGTGTACGCGGCATAACTTTTGCGAGAAGATGCCCCCATGCTTCGGCATATATAAATGGTGCATGTATGCCCATCATTAGAAGTGGGTGGATGAAGGGCGGTATTCTAATGGTGGGCATACCCACCGATCAATCTTTTTTTTTCGTTCAGCCAACAGGCTGCATGAAAAAAAAGATTACAATACATGTCCAACAAGGACCAGCAACGTACTGGTATGTTGCTGGACTTTGAATGTTTATACCAGAATGATGCCTGCGGGTTTAGGTATCATCTTGGTATCATTCTTTTCAGCCAGCGGCCGGCTTTCATGTAAAAGCAATCCTAGTGGCTAATTAGCCTTTGGACTGCTTTTACAAGCAGTGGGAGGGAATGTCCCCCCCCGGATATAAAAAGCGCCATTGGGAAATTGGGAAAGCATTTTATCACACCGATCTTGGTGTGGTCAGATGCTTTGAGGGCAGAGGAAAGATCTAGGGTCCAATAGACCCCAGTTTTTTCAAAAAAGAGTACCTGTCATTACCTATTGCTATCATAGGGGATATTTACATTCCCTGAGATAACAATAAAAGTGATAAAAATAAATAAATATGGAAGCAACAGTTTAAAAATAAAATAAAAAAGCAAAATTAATAATAAAAAAAAAAAAAAAAAAAAGCACCCCTGTCCTGCCCTGCTCTTGCCCAATGGCGAACGCAAGCGTCGGTCTGGCGTCATATGTAAACAGCAATTGCACCATGCATGTGAGGCATCACCGCGAAGGTCAGATCGAGGGCAGTAATTTTAGCAGTAGACCTCCTCTGTAAATCTAACGGGGTAACCTGTAAATGCTTTTAAAGGCTTTTAAAAATGTATGTAGTTTGTCGCCAATGCGCGTTTGTGCGAAATTTTAAAGCATGTCGTGTTTGGTATCTATGTACTCGGCCTAAGATCATCTTTTTTATTTCATCAAACATTTGGGCAATATAGTGTGTTTTAGTGCATTAAAATTTAAAAAAGTGTATTTTTTCCCAAAAAAAATCGCTGCGCAAATACTGTGTAGAAAAAAAAAATGCAACACCCACCATTTTATTCTGTAGGGCCTTTGCTTTAAAAATATATATAATGTTTGGGGGTTCAACATAATTTTCTTGCAAAAAAAAATATGTTTTCATGTAAACAAAAAGTGTCAAAAAGGGCTTTGTCTTCAAGTGGTTAGAAGAGTGGATGTAAGCTTCCTAATGTTGTGTATAAAATGCCAGAACAGTTCAAAACCCCCCCAAATGACCCCATTTTGGAAAGTAGACACCCCAAGCTATATACTGAGAGGCATGTCGAGTCCATGGAATATTTTATATGTTGACACAAGCTGCGGAAAAAATACAATTTTTTTTTTTTTTTTGCACAAAGTTGTCACTAAATGATATATTGCTCAAACATGCCATGGGCATATGTGGAATTACACCCCAAAATACATTCTGTTGCTTCTCCTGAGTACGGGGATACCACATGTGTGAGACTTTTTGGGAGCCTAGCCGCGTACGGGACCCCAAAAACCAAGCACCGCCTTCAGGCTTTCTAAGGGTGTCAATTTTTGATTTCACTTCTCACTGCCTATCACAGTTTCGGAGGCCATGGAATGCCCAGATGGCACAAAACCCCCCCAAATGACCCCATTTTGGAAAGTAGACACCCCAAGCTATTTGCTGAGAGGTATTGTGAGTATTTTGCAGATCTCGCTTTTTGTCACAAAGTTTTGAAAATTGAAAAAAAAAAATATGTTCTTTCTTCATTTTCAAAAACAAATGAGAGCTGTAAAATACTCACCATGCCTCTCAGCAAACAGCTTGGGGTGTCTACTTTCCAAAATGGGGTCATTTGGGGGGGTTTTGTGCTATTTTGGCATTTTATGGCCTTCAAAACTGTGATAGGTAGTGAGGAGTGAAATCAAAAATTTGCGCCCTTAGAAATCCTGGAGGCGGTGCTTGGTTTCCGGGGTCCCGTACGTGGCTAGGCTCCTAAAAAGTCCCACACATGTGGTATCCCCGTACTCAGGAGAAGCAGCAGAATGTATTTTGGGGTGCAATTCCACATATAACCATGGCATGTGTGAGCAATATATCATTTAGTGACAACTTTTTGTAATTTTTTTTTTTTTTGTCATTATTCTTTCACTTGGGACAAAAAAAAAATATTCAATGGGCTCAACAGGCCTCTCAGCAATTTCCTTGGGGTGTCTTCTTTCTAAAATGGGGTCATTTGGGGGGGTTTTGTGCTATTTTGGCATTTTATGGCCTTAAAAACTGTGATAGGTAGTGAGGAGTGAAATCAAAAATTTGCGCCCTTAGAAATCCTGAAGGCGGTGCTTGGTTTCCGGGGTCCCGTACGTGGCTAGGCTCCTAAAAAGTCCCACACATGTGGTATCCCCGTACTCAGGAGAAGCAGCAGAATGTATTTTGGGGTGCAATTCCACATATAACCATGGCATGTGTGAGCAATATATCATTTAGTGACAACTTTTTGTAATTTTTTTTTTTTTTGTCATTATTCAATCACTTGGGACAAAAAAAAAAAATATTCAATGGGCTCAACATGCCTCTCAGCAATTTCCTTGGGGTGTCTACTTTCTAAAATTGGGTCATTTGGGGGGTTTTGTACTGCCCTGTCATTTTAGCACCTCAAGAAATGAGATAGGCAGTCATAAATTAAAAGCTGTGTAAATTCCAGAAAATGTACCCTAGTTTGTAAACGCTATAACTTTTGCGCAAACCGATAAATATACGCTTATTGACATTTTTTTTACTAAAGACATGTGGCTGAATACATTTTGGTCTAAATGTATGACTAAAATTGAGTTTATTCGATTTTTCTTATAACAAAAAGTAGAAAATATCATTTTTTTTCAAAATTTTCTGTCTTTTTCCGTTTATATCGCAAAAAATAAAAATCGCAGAGGCAATCAAATACCATTAAAAGAAAGCTCTATTTGTGGGAAGAAAAGGACGCAAATTTCGTTTGGGTACAACATTGCATGTCCGCACAATTTACAGTTAAAGCAGCGCAGTGCAAAATTCTGAATTCACCTCTGGTCCTTTAGCTACCAAATGGTCCGGGGCTTAAGTGGTTAATATTGCATCCTTTTTTGGAGTTGTGTGGGTTAACAGAGGGCCATGTTGACAGGATCACTAAACGTCCCAACAGGCTCCTAGTTTTGGTTAACTGAACATTACTTTCTATATACAAATTTAAACTACTACGACAGAGTGGTCCTCAAAAGATGTAAGTGATATTGTAAAATCGGGCGAAGCATAGGGAAATGAGTCATCTGGCTTACTAACTATTTAGCACTACCTATCCTACTCAGGTGGTCATAGCATCCTCCAGCATAAGAAACATTTGGCAGACCCTGCCTGAAATATAATACTATTACTAAAACATCTGTTGCTTTCTGAACGTACTTGATAAAATAGAAAATGGTGATCTGTTCAGTATTTGGAAAATCCACTTTGTTTGGTCTCTTTGTTTTTTACGTATATAAAGTGAATAGCAACTGAACAGAACAAGCATAAAAGCACCATGAGTCAGTGAAAGGTTTACTGGCCTGAAATGATATGCACTAAAATATGATCATGGTGGTTTTTTTTCCCCGATCTAATAAAAGAAAACATGTTTGGATGGAATAAAGTTTCATAATAAACCCTAAGTGCAGCGCATAGTTCATGTAAAATTTTGACACTGAGGTTTCATTGGCTGACAGGTGGTGAAGAAAGAAACCTGTTGTGATCTTAGCTGTCAATCATTGCTTACTTATTTGGAGGTTATTTAATACCAAGAGTGTTTTGTTATCTCTGCTCATCTATTAGAATAGAATTATGTTGAGCAATCAGAAAACATTGTTTTTGCACACTAATAGAAATCTGGTTTCTCTGAATCACTATCTGCACAATCCGCTGATGATCTATAACAGGTGGCAGGAGGGAGATTGTTTTTTTTAGATCATGATAACTATAAGCGTAGTATGCATTTGTATCATGCAGAATTTTTTGGCTTTAACTTTAGAATACAGTTTTACTTAACTGCAGGTCAACCTTTTTACTTGCAGCACTCTGAGAAAACCCTGGAGCTGCAGGGTGGGTTGGGGTCATAGTATAATACAAAGATAGGCTATTTTCCAAGCATGCATACCACTTCATAAATTACCTGGAAGTTCCCCATTTAAATTATGAACAGAATAACACAAAAAAATTAACTGTTTGGGTTCTCTTCATCATTTAAATACAATCAAAAGACAGTAAGCAGTGCAAACCACATTTTAGCACTGTGAACACCAAACACATAAAGTGTCATGAAAAGCATGCAGAAATACAGACACGTATGCTTTGCACCATGGATTAAATAAATACAATATATACAGTATAATTATATTAAATGTAATATAGTTGAAAAATGGAAGTTTGCTGTTTAGGCTAGGTACTAACTAGTTTACTAGCTCAGTAAATACCCAATAATTTTTTTCTGTTTTTTGGTAAGTGTTTAACAAGTAGTCTGATAGGCGTTCCAGTTGCTGACAACACACTCAGAAAATAGGAAATAATAGGGCAAAAGCAGTATTATTACTCGTTCCATTATATTTAACAGGGACAGTTGGGTTGATCACAGTCACTTATCATTGGTTGTTGGTGTCCCAGTGACTACTTGACAATGAGTCACTCATCAACCCACCTGCATGTGCACTTCCCCTTTTGCCTGCAATTCACTTTCATGCAGTCAGCAGCTGTCAGTCTGTTGAGCTGCATACTCACTCCCTACCAGTGGCGGACGCTCATGCAGGGCGCAGGGGCACCGCCCCCAAATTCATGCACCTGGTTCCTAATCTACATGCAGGGCGCCGGATGCATGGATTCCAATATGTTTTTTTTGTTGTTATTTTTTTAGAAGCACATGATTAGAGCGTGAGGCTCTAATTGGCTTTAAAAAGGGACAACTCGAGGTGCAGGGTGTGGGGTGATTGGTTGGCTGGCTGGGGCGCCGTGGGCCTCCCCCCCAAGAAAACTGAGCACCAGCCGCCACTGCCCCCTACTAATACCATACATACATACATTACTCTAACTGAAAGGGTTTGCATACCACACTGAACAAATGGCTCTTACTGTTCAAATGTTCAATGGTCCAGTGGGACATTCATTGCACATTACTATCATTGAAGAAGCTTCCTGCAGTACCTTGCTTTTACAATGAAAAGAGATTATAATGTGATCCTTTGCTGTATTCAGAATGTGCAAACAGCGGAATGACTCAAAGGAGAGACAAACCCAATCCTCCCATCTTTAGTCCACAAAGCTCTGTATAAAATATAATTTTAGAGATGCAATCCACTCTGAGCAGCTGTTGCCACTGCCAGGCTGTCTATTTGGATAGGGCAGAATACCCTGTGATTTTGGTATTACAAATATGAACATTTTACACCAATAATGCTAAAAAGTAAATCAAAAGATAAGTTAAATTTGTAAACATTCCCCATTTTCCTTAAATTACTCCTTCAGGCCCGGTTGACACTGGTGCGATGCGAGAACCCTGCGAATCCACTGCGGGTTCCCGCATCGCACCCGACTTGCACGGCAGTTCACACTGCCATATGCGAACTGCTGGGGAGTGTCATTATATGTTAACGACACCCCCATTTCAGCTCGCGTATCGCAGTGCGAACTGACAGTTCGGACATGAATCGGATCGCATATGTGTGAACACCCATGCGATCCAATTCTGGTCCGAACAGAAAAAAGGGTCTTGTGCTGTTTGGACCAAATGCGGTGCGATATCAGCCATACTATCTGTATGGCTGAAATCGCATCGCACAGACATTGCATGTGATGTGAACAGCAGTGCGCTGCGAATCACATGCGATATCTGGCATCGCACAAGTGTGAACCGTCTTTTTGTGGCGTTTCTGAGGGTGAGGGGGTGGGGAGTCCGCACCAGGTATTGCCACTTGCAGGGGGCCCTGGTGCAGCTGCCAGTGACATGCAGAGTGGCAGTGGTGTGCCAGGTACTGCAATGCCCTCTGCAATCCAGCACCCAGCACTGAAAGAAGCTGGAACTGTCAGGTAGAGTGACCTCTGCCTGATAGTAGATGTATATTCCTAGCGGATGGCTAGAGAGCCAGCAGTTTGTAAGTGGGTATTATTATAGACTAATATTGACCACCAATGATGAGGGGTTTACCATTACAACCCCTAACTACCAATGATATGGGGATTATTGCAGCCATTTACACCAATGATGGGGGTTACTATTGCTGTCTCTGACACCAATGATGGGGCTTATTTTACCCTCACAGTACAAGCCATACACCAAAAAGCAATATCCAATTTATTGGCCATGCCTTCAGGTGTTTGGAGGTTGTATTATTCTTCTTCATCCTTTCAAGATGTCCCTTATAACAATTTTTAAATGTTGTCAATTAATGCTAGTGATAGCATCTCTGAACTTCTGCTAGTTGGGAGGTTTAAGATTTTATGTTCAGTCTGCTCATGTTGTTGATTGCCCTCCGCCAGCCAATTCTGCTAAATCATGATTATTACTGAAAATTATTTTGAGGTGTGGGAGCTGGGTTGTTTTCTTAAAGGCGAATGGATGGCTCAAAACAGTATTTTTGCTTGCACACGATTGGATGATGGATGTCAGCAGAGCACACCCTCATTTACTAAACTAAGGAAATATTCCCTTGCAAAGTGAACCGCCTATTAGTAAATCAAACCCAATACCTCAACATTTATGGCACACCTATGAATCACTGTTGCAAAATTTAGACCAGATACAGATAATCTTACCCTTGCAAAATTCTTAATAACAAAATAACATTGCAGTAAAGTTTAAAGTTTGAAAAAACATTTATCTTGTTATATGTAAATATAGTTCTAAATTAGCAACCCAAAAGTACTGTACTTCGTTGACTTTTGGAACGCTTTTTGCAAGTACTGAACTTTATTCATGTATTTGCTATATTTCTTATAATGGTGCCTGCTGTTATGCAGTAAAGGTACTTTGCTTTTACATGTAATGTGGTAATTGACTCTACCTGATTAACCACTTCACCTCCGAAAGATGACCAGGCCATTTTTTGCTTTTTGACACTGTACTATTTTAACTGACAATTGTGCGGTCATACAACTTTGTACACAAATTAAATTTATACAATTTTTCTCCCACAAATAGAGCTTTGTTTTGGTGGTATTCGATCACCACAGTTTTTTTTTATTTTTTGCACTATAAACAAAAAATTCCAGTAAGCATATATTGATTGGTTTGCGCAAAAGTTATAGCATCTACAAACTATGGTATATACAGTTGTGCTCATAAGTTTACATACCCTGGCAGAATTGATGATTAGTTGGCCATTTTTCAGAGAATATGAATGATAACACAAAAACTTTTCTTTCACTCGTGGTTAGTGTTTGGCTGAAGCCATTTATTATCAATCAACTGTGTTTACTCTTTTTAAATCATAAAGAAAACAGAAACTACCCAAATGATCCTGATCAAAAGTTGACATACCCTGGTGATTTTGGCCTGATAACATGCACACAAGTTGACACAAAGGGGTTTGAATGACTATTGAAGGTAACCATCCTCACCTGTTATCTGTTTGCTTGCAAATAGTGTGTGTGTATGCAGGTCAATGAGTTTCTGGACTCCTGACAGACCCTTGCATCTTTCATTCAGTGCTGCACTGATGTTTTTGGATTCTGAGTCATGGGGAAAGCAAAAGAAGTGTCAAAGGATCTGTGGGAAAAGGTAGTTGAACTGTATAAAACAGGAAAGGGATATAAAAAGATATCCAAAGAATTGAGAATGCCAATCAGCAGTGTTTAAACTCTAATCAAGAAGTGGAAAATGAGGGGTTCTGTTGAAACCAAACTAAGGTCAGGTAGACCAACTAAGATTTCAGCCCCAACTGCCAGGAAAATTGTTTGGGATGCAAAGAAAAACCCACAAATAACTTCAGGTGAAATACAGGACTCACTGAAAACATGTGGTGTGGCTGTTTCAAGATGCACAATAAGGAGGCACTTGAAGAAAGATGGGCTGCATAGTCGAGTCGCCAGAAGAAAGCCATTACTACGCAAATGTCACAAAGTATCCCGCTTACAATATGCCAAACAGCACAGAGACAAGCCTTAAACCTTCTGGCACAAAGTCATTTGGAGTGATGAGACCAAAATTTTGCTTTTTGGCCACAACCATAAACGCTACATTTGGAGAGGAGTCAACAAAGCCTATGATGAAAGGTACACCATTCCTACTGTGAAACACGGATGTGGATCGCTGATGTTTTGGGGATGTGTTAGCTACAAAGGCACAGAAAATTTGGTAAAAATTGATGGCAAGATGAATGCAGTATGTTATCAAAAAATACTGGAGGAACATTTGCTTTCATCAGCCAGGAAGCTGCGCATGGGACGTACTTGGACATTCCAACATGACAATGATCCAAAACACAAGGCCAAGTCGACCTGTCATTGGCTACAGCAGAAAAAAGTGAAGGTTCTGGAGTGGCCATCTCAGTCTCCTGACCTCAATATCATTGAGCCACTCTGGGGAGATCTCAAACGTGCAGTTCATGCAAGACAACCCAAGAATTTCCAGGAACTGGAGGCTTTTTGCCAAGAGGAATGGGCAGATTTACCATCTGAGAAGATAAAGAGCCTCATCCACAAATACCACAAAAGACTTCAAGCTGTTATTGATGTTAAAGGGGGCAATACACGGTATTAAGAACTGAGGTATGTAAACTTTTGATCAGGGTCCTTTGGGTAGTTTATGTTGTCATTATGATTTAAAAAGAGTAAACACAGTTGATTGATAATAAAGGGCTTTAGCCAAACACTAACCATGAGTGAAAGAAAATGTATTGTGTTATCATTCATATTCTCTGAAAAATGGCCAAGAAATAATAAATTCTGCAATTCTGGGTATGTAAACTTATGAGCACAACTGTATACTGGAATATGTATTTATTTATTTATTTTTATTTATTTTTAATGCTAGTAATGGAGGTGATCAGCAACCTATAATGGGACTGTGATAGTATGGTGGAGAATCTGACACTAACTGACATTTTTGCAACTTTGTGGGAACCAGTGGCACTATACAGTGATCAGTGCTAAAAATATACATTGCCACTGTACTCGCTGAGAAAGGGTTAACATTGAGGGCGATCAAATGGTTAAAAGTGTGCCTAACAGTGCTTGGTGCATTCACTGTGGGCTGTTTTTAGTAAGGGATGTGCAGGGAAACAAAAACCGGCACATCCCCACTGACAGAACAGAGCTCTGTATTGTTTACATTCACAGAGCTCTGTCCTGTCATCTTCTTTGCTGATCAGCGGGTGTCGCGGTCAATCATTGGCCGTCACCCACTGATCGGTTTGTGCTGTGTACCCCCTACCCAGAAGTGCTGGATCACATTCTAGATACCCGATCCAGCACAGGAGAGCCGCTCTGCCGCCGTATTCCTACATGAGGCAGTCGGCAAACGGTTAATATGGGATTGTGTATTATGCTCATTTGCACATTATATAAAAACAGTACTTTTATACCTTACTTCTGGAGCTGGAATTCCAACCACAATGCAGTCCAGTTGTACTCTGCTTCCTTCTGTAACTTCCCTACTTTTTATTTTCTGAATAAAATTTGGAGGCTGCTCAATAGTCTCTTCTAAATAAAAAGAGGAAGCAGGGTTGGTTTCTACTTGCAAAGCCTCATTATTAGTTTCTGGTTCTATGGCTTCCAAACTTTCAGGTTCTTCAGAGACTGTCAGATCTATTCCTGTACCTACTGGCGAGCAAACAGGCCTTTCTCGGTTTTCTGACTGGCTGGTGTAATTAGAGAGGTCTTCTTCAAGAGTTCCACTTTTTAAATCACGTTTTCTACTTCGATTTTTTAACGTCTTAGGCCTTATCCGTTTGGAACTGTTGGCTTTAAATAGTGAAGAAAGCTCTTCTATGAAGTCAGCCGCTTTATTTAGAAACTCTTTCTTAGACTCTGACTCAGTCCCATAAGGATTACTCCTCTGTGGCCTTTTTGTATCTTTAATGTCTTCCCCAGAGTTCTTTGTACCCTTTATGACATGTTCTTGTCTAAAGTTAGTCTGTTCGTCTTGGTCAGTGGTTAAAGGCTGGCTTACTGGCGGTTTTACAGAAGATTTGGTTTGTTTTTTCAATTCTCTTGGAGGACATTTAACAACTGGCACTTCTTTTTGTTTCCCATCCTGGTCAATCGATTGTCTTGCCAAATGAACACTTTGGTTTAATTCCTCCTGGCTCAGGAAAGCAGAAAGATCAGAAAAGTCATCTGTTCCCCCTATATCATCAACTTTGTCAGAGCACAGACTGTTCTCGTGATGCGTTATAGTTTCACCTTGATAGCTCTCTCTCAGAAGCTGAGAAATTGATGTAGAGTCTTCTATATTATCGTCTTGCATGCTGTTAACAAAAACAACAAGGTCCAGCCATGTAAATATAATGGTGGCTTATTCTTCAGTAATAAATGCTTAAAACCTCAGCATGCCAATGAACTATATACACATTTAACTTAAAATATAAGTAATACTTTTTATATGGAAATAGGTAGTACAGTGTAAAAACAATCAAACGATCTGCATTAAATGGGTACTAAAACAGCGCTAAAAATAATAAAAAAGAATCCGTGTGGTAAACACAACAGTCAATAGTCCTTGTCTAGCAAAGATAATGGGTAAAGTTCGAAGATATCAAGGGTGATGACAAGAGCAGTATATTCAGTGTGCACCTTCCACCAGAATAAACATCCGACTTTCACCTCGTGAAGCACACCCCACAGGGGGTCAAACTCACCAGAAGACTGAAATCAATAGGCCTTTATGAGTAAGTGTTCCTCAGTCAATCCGCTCTTAACCTCACTATCCACAGAGATTCACAGGTAAAATGGCTCCAATAAGCGTCATAAAAACACAGAAGATAATGCAAAATAGCGTAATTCTGTTTATTTAAACGTTCTCCCACTATGTATTTTTAAACAGTAGCTTAGTCTTATTCCTTCTATATTTTTACAATATTTTTGTAATACATTTGCTTCTTCCTCTACATCATATTCTATTACTTGAGACTTGTGGGAAAGAATTAGCGCTGAGTGGTGTACTGTAGGTCCCTTTATACATCCTTTTTATATAAGAACATTTAAGAGGAATATCTCTAAATGTACAAAGATATTTGACAAGATACTACTGTCTGAATAAACGTTATTTAAATAATATGTCCCATTATTACTATATTTATTAAGTAGGACCCCATAAATTTGGTTTCAAAATATAAAATAGCTGGTTTTAGAGTTTATGACTTCACACCATGTGACCCCAACTAGTGTTTAAATGTACTATGAGTGAAACAACTTCAATAAAGTTGGTCAAAGAACAGATACATTTTTGTGGAAATATCTTCTTTTCAAGGGTAATGCAGAATTACGAATTAGCCCACCAACAGACACTATTTAAAAAAAGCATTTATCAAAAAACTTGTTATATGTAAATATGGCCTTATAAGAGCTTTAGAAAATAGTTACCCTTTGTAGAATGTTTGCAAAAAGTTCCTGCAAAGAGAATGCATATGCAATTTGGTGTATGTCTAGGCTGCATGAAAAAGCTGTTGCCATCAAAAAAATTTTTTTCAATTGTAGAGAAATTACGGTAATAAATATACATTAAGTGGAGTTCAATGCAAACATTTTTAGTTACATCACTTTTGTCACTTCCTTTGTAGTCAATAAAACATAGAGTAGTAAATACAGAAAAAATACTGCGCTAGTGCCCTAAAAATATGAAAGCAGCCAGCACAGCAATAGACAATAATGAGTATTAAATGGCAAAATAAGTGCAGCACTAAGAAAGTGAGAAAAACCTTTTTGGGGTTATTAAAATGTAGGTAAGTATATAGTAAGTGCAACTGAACGTTCACTGTGCTATGTGTAAAATTAAGTTGACATAAATATATTATCATACATCAAGAGACGATAAAAAATTTACATAAATGGTTAAACGAAAAAGGTGATAAATATCCAAGGTGAAGGAAAAAATTGTTGAATAGGTTAAAAGTGTGAGGAGAACAAGAAATATCCAATAGGTATATCACATATGTGCATAAATGTGGACACAAAGATGACAGTTATATTGGTGCTAAGAAAAATGTCCAATAAGATACTAAAGTGCAAAAGAGAAAATGTCCAATGGATTCATTGCCAAAGACAAAAACAATGTTCCTGTGAATAGTCCAAGGAAGGGGAATGGAGTCCCAATGCCAGCAACAATGATCACATGTGTGAAAAGGATCCACCACCAATATGGAAGAGGCTTACCAGAACTAGTGGACTCAATAAGGCTTATGGCCAGTGAGTCAACCAGGCAGGGGAGGTATAACCACACCAAAAAGGGGAGCTTCCACGCCACTCTTTCCTGACCACAATGGAAGGTGATCCCTTGATCTTTATTGCGGATCGGTCTTGGGATGACTCCATTGTTTCAACAATGATACACCACAGAGGCAAGCTGTATTTCTTGATGAGAAGCAATGTATTCAAAAGAGACAGAGAAACGTCACATAGTGTAAATCAGCAAGATGTAAAATATATTTTAAAAGGTCACTCACATGTCCAAGAATAAAAAAGCGCATATTCAAAATATCACTCAGCATAACGCAATGGCACCGACAGAGCTCGACCCAATGCGTTTCGTCTAAGGAGACATCATCGTCGGGTCGAGCTCTGTCTGTGCCATTGCATTATGCTGAGTAATATTTGAAATAAGACACTTTTTTATTCTTGGACATGTGAGTGTTCTTGACCTTTTAAAATACTTTTTACATCTTGCTGATTTACACTATGTGGATTTTCTCTGTTTGGAGACCTTTGATATAGACCACAGGGGGAAAAGTTGGGGTATCTGTGTTTGCAGGGATGGGAAAAGGAAGCACAATTTTTGGTACAAAATCGATTTTATCCCAAAGAAGAGATTTTTCATTTGTGCACATCTTTCCATACAGTTCCCAAAGTGGTTTATTTATTCAGAAGACCAACTGCAGCTTGAATAAGCAAATTGTCTAGCCAACTGTTCACATTCTGTGTCTATGATGTGCAAAGACATAAGTCATGTACATAGGGTTTAGCTGTAAGCTTGAACTTTAGATGACACATAACTCATTAGGATAGATGGGGCCTATGTAGGTGATTGGTTTCGGCAGCTTGAGCACAGGCACGATCAGCATGCAAACATTTTCTTTCTTCCTTTCACTAGTGACAAGACAGGAGATTTAATTACATTCTACATATTTTTACTAGAGCAGCACATTTGATTTCTTGCCATGCAGAAATATTACAGATCCAATAATACTATGAGTAGTGCTTTAAAAGGGACCTGTCATTGTCTTTCATTGACATATAGCATTTAAAAAAAAAAATGTTATGTCACTCAAGGTGTATACAATATACTGCATGTGCACCCAAATATCTAATACCACCAACAATGGCAAAAAAACTAAAATATTTGTTAGGCCAATTTAAAATTATAACAGACAATATAACAATTAAATAAATTGTATATACAACAACAATACAATAAAAAGGAAAGTCACATTTTTGGTTTAACCTCGTTCTACTTGTATACAGTGCATCCGGAATGTATTCACAGCCCTTCACTTTTTCTACATTTTGTTATTGTAACGGGTGGGCCCGTGGAACCCAGAAGTTCTTAGAAAGTATGAGCCAGAAAATAATGGACATTGAGAATATGTCTTGGATTGCTTTAAAATGGGTCTGTAATATTAATCCACAATATTTCCCAGGATATCTGTAAAGAACTATTTACTGGTTGTTGATTCTGAACACAACAGGTTAATTGAAAGATGTTAATGTCATCACCTCCAACCACCTGGCTGCCTGTGTAATGTAAATAAGTCCAGGCTAACTTCTAAAGATCTTTTCATTGTGGATTGTGATAATTAACTCTGTAATTGTATAAAGGGATTAGTTAATGAACTCACCTGTTGTCTGCTAAGGGATGTCAGAATAATGTGTATTGGGGGCTCGTTATGTAACCATTGTGTGATGTTGTGGGTGGAGTTGGGGCATTGTTCATTTGGACTACAGTAATCTTTTAGTGTATATAAGAGCCTGCTTTCTCAATAAAGATTGTCAGACCTGCTGGAAACCTCAACACAGAGCGTTGTCTCGTTTGTGGAGGGAGAATTATTTGTATGGGGTCTTATTCGGCTGGTTGGGAGTGTCTGGTAGCTGCCGTGTGTTCGGGAATGGAATATCTTAAACAACGTTAACCCCTGTCGTTACAATTGGTGGCAAGCAGCGGGTTGATTCCCACAGCCAGAAGGACAGCTACAAGAGTACTCAGGCCAATGGAGGCACAGTATGAACGGCTAAAGCGCTCTACCCTCAAGGACTTACTGGAGAACTGGGGCAGACCGGCCAACAACCGTAAGGAGAGGGACATTAACACAGAACTAGTCGAAATGGATGGAGCCGAAAGACCCAACATAACCGAAAGGCCCAGCGTAACAGACAGGACACCCGAAGAGGCAAGTTTTGATCGGGCTGTTAACATAAGACTGGCACATTATGGTCCTAACCCTACAGCGGAGATCATAGACTGAGTTATAGCGGCTGTGGACGCAAATTGGCTACAGCAAAGAGGTGCTGCAGCAGCAGAAGTCAGAGCAGCACCAACTGAAAGGAGAAAGATACTGTCAGGGACATACTGGGCTTGAACCTGGGACCTTGTCTGTGTCTGCCATTGACTCTTCCCACTGAGCTATCTGGGATGCTGGACAGCTCCCTGCCTGATCTGCTGGATAACCTATCTAATGGATTAGACTACTCTGCTTGGTGTCTTGATTGATGTTGAACCCTGAACCCCTTGCTCCTCCCATGAACTTCCTATAAAAGACGTTCCAGAGATGTTGCCCCTTGCGGTTTGATCTGCTTCTGTTCCTGACTCTGTGCCTGTATCGTGTTCCTGTGTATGACCCGGCTTCCTGACCTCCCTCCTATCTCCAGTCCTGACTCTGGCTTGTTTGACCCTGCTAAGTTACCTGTCTGATCATCTGTTGCCAAGACCCAGCCTGGACTCTGACTACTCTCTGCCTGCCGTTTATGCTGTTTACCCTGATGTGAAAGACCTGGCTTGTCTGACTGCGCTGCTCTGCATACCTGCACCTGCTGACCTGCATCCGCTGCTCTGCATACCTGCACCTGCTGACCTGCATCCGCTGCTCTGCATACCTGCACCTGCTGACCTGCATCCGCTGCTCTCAGTTCCAGCTGTTCCAGCTTTCGCTTGGCTTTACTACACCCAGCCAAGAGGACCAAGCAGGCACCCTTACCTCACCGCGCTCTTACCACCACTGTCCCCACTCCAGTGGTCTCCGAGCCGGGGTTGTACGGGAGGTCTCCCTCTGCACGTCAGGCTCACACCAAAGGTACGTGACAGTATCAAACCGCCATGTCTGAGCCTGCAAGAGGGACCTCGCCTATGGATGACGTCAGTCAGCACCTCGCAGCCCTCAACCGGGTCGTGAAGTCTCTACAAGGCAGTTACGTTCAAGTGGATAGGCAGACGCAAACCCAGACCATCACTGCAGATGCACCTTCAGTCCCAACTTCCTCCTCTGGAACGCCACCACCTCCTGAGCCAAGGGTCCCCGTTCCCGATAAGTTTTCTGGGGATCGAAGCAAATTCCGGGCGTTTCGCAACGCATGTGAACTATACTCTTCCTTACTACCTCTGACTTTTTCATTAGAGGTCACCAAAGTAGGGTTTGTTATCGCTCTACTACAGGGGGAACCTCAGGCTTGGGCCCACCATCTGCTGGAAGTCCGCCATGAAGCTCTGGACTCTCTCTCATCTTTTCTTGATGCCATGGCTCGACTCTATGATGACCCTCAATGGACTTCCACCACCGAGGCTGCCCTCCACGCGCTCCAGCAAGGCCGCAGAGCGGTCGAGGACTATGTGACTGATTTCAGACGCTGGAGCGCGGATGCCCAGTGGAATGATGCAGCCCTACGGCACCAGTTCCGTCTCGGTCTCTCTGAGGGACTGAAAGACGAGTTAGCCCGGGTCGGTGTTCCTGATGCCCTAGAGACTTTAATCACCCTGTCTATTCAGATAGACCGACGACTCCGGGAGCGCAGAACAGAGAGGGCTACCCAGCATCTCCGTCCAGCCTGGATGCTACACCGGGTATCTCCTGCTGTTGCCAGTTCAGTTCCAGTTAACTCCTTACCTGCCAATCAGACTTCTGTTACCATAAAGCCGAGACAGCTTGGACTGATGAGACCTTCCCTGTCGGCCGAAGAACGACTTCGCCGGCGACAGAATGATCTTTGTTTATATTGTGGAGGAGCCGGCCATTACGTTTCCTCATGTCCTGCTAAGCTGCGCAAGGTCCCAGCTACCCCTTCTCCAAGTGGTCCACCTCCCTCTGCCAACACCACCCACCTGGCCCTACCTATCTCGTTCCAATTGCCAGGAAGGACAATACCAGTCACCGCGATAATTGACTCAGGAGCATGTAATTGTTTCATCGATCTTAACTTTGCAGCACAACAGCACATCCCACTCCAGCCAAAGACTCAGGGACTTTCCATCTTTTTAGCAGACGGGTCCCGTATTAAGTCAGGAGTAGTGACTCAGGAAACCCCTCCTTTGCTTGTAACCACCTCTACAGATCATAAGGAACTATTAAGCCTGAATGCCATTGCATCCCCTCTGTTTCCAGTCATCTTGGGTCTACCCTGGCTTCAGGCCCATAACCCACAGATCGATTGGGGGTCCGGGAGTATTAGGTTCCAGTCGCCTTATTGCCAACACCACTGCATGCCTCCATGTCTCAGCACTTCTGGTCCTCTGTTATGCCTGGAGCCGGATTCAGAGGTACGCGCAGCTGTGCCCAAACAATACCATGGATTCCTGGACGTTTTCAGCAAACGGGGAGCTGAGACCCTTCCGCCTCATCGTCCATACGATTGTCCAATCGAGCTTCTCCCTGGGGCTGAAATTCCCTTTGGACGGATCTTCCCCTTATCTGAACGGGAGCTAGAGGTTCTGAAAGAGTATGTTGACGAAAACCTAAAGAGGGGGTTCATCCGTCCTTCCACTTCTCCAGCAGGGGCGGGAATCTTTTTTGTGGAGAAAAAGGACCATTCTCTCCGGCCCTGTGTGGACTACCGGGAATTAAATAAAATTACGGTCAAGAATCGGTACCCTCTGCCCCTGGTACCCGAACTCTTTCAGAGGCTCAGGACCTCTTCTGTGTTTACCAAGCTAGACCTGCGGGGGGCGTACAACCTGGTCCGCATCCGCGCAGGGGATGAATGGAAGACTGCTTTTCGGACCAGGTTCGGCCATTACGAATACCTAGTAATGCCCTTTGGCCTATGTAACGCCCCTGCTACTTTTCAGCATCTAGTCAATGACATTTTTAGGGACTGCCTGGACATTTACGTAATTGTCTATCTAGACGATATTTTGATTTTTTCCACTTCAATTGAGCAGCACCGGGAACATGTCAAGATCGTACTCTGTCGACTCCGTCAACATGGACTGTACGCAAAACCAGAAAAATGTGAATTCGAGCGACAGAGTATTCAGTTCCTCGGCTTGGTAATTTCAACAGAGGGATTCAAGATGGATCCGCAAAAAGTTTCAGCTATTCTGGATTGGCCTGCACCTTCAGACAAGAAGGGGGTGCAGCGCTTCGTTGGCTTCGCCAACTTCTACCGGAGGTTCATCAAGGGATTCTCCGCTATTATTTCCCCGATTACGCAGCTGACCAAGCAGAATGTCCGGTTTTGTTGGAATCCCGAGGCACAGGCTGCCTTCACAAAGTTAAAAGGACTGTTCACGTCAGCTCCTATTCTGAGTCACCCTGACCCTGCTCTACCTTATCTACTCGAGGTAGATGCCTCAGAGACAGCGTTAGGAGCCGTTATCTCTCAACGCCAGGGTCTCAAGGACTTGATGCACCCAATAGCCTTCTTCTCTCGTAAGCTTACTCCGGCCGAGAAGAACTATGACGTGGGGGACCGGGAGCTCCTGGCCATCAAGTCCGCCCTTGAAGAATGGAGGTATCTGTTGGAAGGAGCGGCGCATCCCATACTCATTTATACAGACCACAAAAACCTGGAGTATTTGAGAGCTGCCAAGCGTCTGAGACCAAGCCAGGCACGATGGGCCTTATTCTTCTCTAGGTTTTCATTTCACATAACTTACCGGCCCGGCTCAAAGAACACCAAACCAGACGCCCTTTCTCGCATGTTCGATGATCCGAAAGAAGTGTCAGCTCCTGATACCATCCTATCGGAAGGTAACTTTCTACTCTTGCAAACAAATCTAATGTCCGGCTTGAAACAAGCTTCAGCAAATATGTCAGGGCCTCCTGGGATTACCCTGTTACCCAAGGATGGGTTACTATGGAAAGACAACAAGATCTTTGTACCAGAAGATGTCAGAGTAACAGTATTAAATCTGTGCCATGATCATCCCCTGGCCGGCCACTTCGGAATGCATAAAACCCAGGAACTAATTCAACGCACATTTTGGTGGCCGGATCTTGAAAGGAACTGCAGGGAGTATGTAAATTCATGTGCCACCTGTACCCGTAGTAAGACCGCTAGAAGCAAGGCCTGGGGTCTTCTCAGACCCTTACCAGTTCCTGATCGACCCTGGCAAAGGATTGCTATGGACTTCATAGTGGAACTTCCCCCGTCAGAAGGTTGCTCAGCCATTTTTGTAGTGGTCGACCGTCTATCTAAAATGGCCCACTTCGCGCCACTGAAGAGCACGCCATCTGCCATGGAAACTGCCCAGGTCTTCATAAAAGAGATAGTAAGGTTACACGGGGTTCCAACAGACATTGTTTCAGACAGAGGGGTGCAGTTCACCTCTCGCTTCTGGAAGGCTTTGTGCAAGGTCCTGAAGATCGAGCTGTCCATGTCCTCTGCCTATCACCCTCAGACCAATGGGCAAACCGAGAGGACGAACCAAACGCTCGAGCAATATCTCCGATGCTTTACCACCTTTGTTCAAGATGACTAGGTAACACTACTACCCCTGGCGGAGTTTGCCTTTAATAATGCCAGTCACTCGGCTACAGGTCAGTCTCCGTTTTTCTCCAACTATGGGTTCCACCCGACCTTCCTACCTGATCTCATTTCTGATTCAACAGTCCCAGCAGTCCAGAGTACCGTTGATTTCCTGACCCGTAACAACAAAATATTACAGGAAGCCTTGACCAAGGCGCAGGCAACCAATAAAAGGATGTTTGACAGAAAGAGGAGAGGGGAGTTATGCCTTCAACAAGGCGATCAAGTATGGCTGTCTACCGCCAACCTTAGGATGACCTGCCCCGCAAGGAAACTGGCACCCAAGTTCATCGGCCCCTTCCCAGTAAAATGGAGATTAAATGAAGTCTCCTATGAACTTTCTTTACCAGATTCATTGAAGGTTCACCCAGTGTTTCACGTGTCACTACTGAAACCTACAGTGCCGGATCCCTTCCCAAACAGGGGATCAGGACCGCCTGAACCTGTAATGGTTGACGGGGATGAGGAGTTTGAGGTGGAGGCCGTCTTGGACTGTAGAAGAAGGGGGAACCAACTTCAATTCCTGATTAAGTGGAAGGGGTATGGTCTGGAGGAGAACTCCTGGGAACCCCAACGGAACATTCATGCCCGAGAGTTAATCCAGGCATTTTTTCGCAGTCACCCCCAGAAAAGATCTCTCTTGGGCACCCGGAGGTTGCCCTTAAGGGGGGGGGGCACTGTCAGGGACATACTGGGCTTGAACCTGGGACCTCGTCTGTGTCTGCCATTGACTCTTCCCACTGAGCTATCTGGGATGCTGGACAGCTCCCTGCCTGATCTGCTGGATAACCTATCTAATGGATTAGACTACTCTGCTTGGTGTCTTGATTGATGTTGAACCCTGAACCCCTTGCTCCTCCCATGAACTTCCTATAAAAGACGTTCCAGAGATGTTGCCCCTTGCGGTTTGATCTGCTTCTGTTCCTGACTCTGTGCCTGTATCGTGTTCCTGTGTATGACCCGGCTTCCTGACCTCCCTCCTATCTCCAGTCCTGACTCTGGCTTGTTTGACCCTGCTAAGTTACCTGTCTGATCATCTGTTGCCAAGACCCAGCCTGGACTCTGACTACTCTCTGCCTGCCGTTTATGCTGTTTATTACCCTGATGTGAAAGACCTGGCTTGTCTGACTGCGCTGCTCTGCATACCTGCACCTTCTGACCTGCATCCGCTGCTCTGCATACCTGCACCTGCTGACCTGCATCCGCTGCTCTGCATACCTGCACCTGCTGACCTGCATCCGCTGCTCTCAGTTCCAGCTGTTCCAGCTTTCGCTTGGCTTTACTACACCCAGCCAAGAGGACCAAGCAGGCACCCTTACCTCACCGCGCTCTTACCACCACTGTCCCCACTCCAGTGGTCTCCGAGCCGGGGTTGTACGGGAGGTCTCCCTCTGCACGTCAGGCTCACACCAAAGGTACGTGACAGATACATTTTGCTGCTTTTAAAAATTTAATTGAAACAGAAGGGGATGTTGATGGGTACCTTGCCGACTTTGAATGGCAATGCGCCCTACACCGGGTGCCCACAGAAGAATGGGTTACCATTTTGTCTGGGAAATTGTCCGGCCGGGCCAGTGAAGCGTTCAGGGCCATCCAGACGAGGATATTATAAACTATGGACTGGTAAAAGAAGCACTTTTGGCCAGGTATGCCGTCACACCGGAGGCATACTGGAGTGAGTGAGTGAGTGAAAAACTTGTATAGCGCTAACAAATGCGAACTAAATCGCCTCAAGGCGCTTAGCATCCAGTAGCTTCATGATCCATCAGAAGAGGTGGGTCTTAAGTTTTTTCCTAAAGGCCCGATGGTTTTCTTCCATACGGATATCCGTGGGTAGCGCGTTCCATAGCCGTGGTCCTTGGACTGCAAATCTTCGTTCTCCCTTTGATTTGTAGCGAAATTTGGGGATGTGAAGGAGGTTTTGGTTTGTTGATCGGAGACTGCGTTTGGGGTTGTAATGCTTTATCTTCTCGCATAAATATTGCGGAGCGATTCCTTGTGTGCACTTGTGGGTGAGGCAGAGGGTCTTGAATGTGACCCGATCCTTTACGGCTAACCAATGAAGGGTCTTAGTGCAGGGGTGATGGATTCCCAGGGTTTTTTTCCTGTTATCAGTCTGGCTGCCGTGTTCTGGACGACTTGTAGGCGTGACATTTGGTATTTGGGTAGTCCGAGGTAGAGGGAGTTTGCGTAGTCGAGCTGGGAGTTGATAATTGATCCAACTACTACTGCTGTGTCCTCTTCTGGGATGAAGGGAATGAGTCTACGCAGCAGGCGGAGGAGATAATGAGATCCGCTGATTACTGATCCTATTTGAGCGTCCATCGACATCTCCGAGTCAAAGATGACTCCGAGACTTTTGACTTTGGTGCTCGGGGTGATGGTCTGTCCGAGAATGGTGGGTGGTGTCCAAGAGGTTTTAGTTTTTGTCTTTCAGTTAGCGTGGAGGAGAAGCAGTTCTGTTTTGGATCCGTTGAGTTTAAGTGAACTCTCAGTCATCCAATCATCGATCAATGTGAGGCACTTTTCCAATCCGTGATATTGGTCTTTTTTTCCAGTGATACGAAAGTAGAGTTGGGTATCGTCCGCGTATGAGTGGTAGCATAAGTCCTGTTTGCTAATGATTTTTAGGAGTGGGCGGAGGTAGATGTTAAAGAGAAGGGGTGACAGTGGTGATCCTTGAGGGACTCCGCAAGAAATTGCGCGAGTTTCAGAGGTGAAGGCACCTAATTTCACTGTCTGAGAACGATTCTCAAGAAAGGAAGCGAACCAAGGAAGGTCAGGGTCTGCGACTCCTGCTACTTCTTTAAGCCGAATGAGTAGAGTTTTGTGGTCTACTGTGTCGAACGCTGCACTGAGGTCCAGCAGCACCAGGAGACATGATTCTCCGTCATCTGCGGCTTCGAGGACGTCATCCCATATTTTGAGAAGTGCCGTTTCTGTGCCATGGCCTGGGGGGAAGCCTGATTGTAGTGGATCCAAGAGTTTGTAAGTGTCCAAATGGCCTTGTAGCTGTTGTACTACCGCTTTCTCCATGATCTTGGAAATGGTGTTGAGGCTTGTTACCAGTCTGCGGTAATTTGGGTCCTTAGGGTCAAGATTGGGTTTCTTTAGGAGGGGTTTGATTATACCTTGCTTGAGGGAGTTCGGAACCAAACCTTCTTTGAATGATAGATTTACGATGTGTGTAATGGTAGGAGCTAAAATGTCGGTACATTCTTTCAGGAGTTTTGTGGGAATTATGTCATTTGACGATGTAGTGTCTCTGAGGCTTCTGATGATGTTTTTGGTGGTGTCAATGGTGATCGGGACCAACGAAAATTTTGCTAGTTGTATAATGTTCGTATTGATTTTCTCTGTTTGCTTTGGCTGTGTGAAGTTGGTTGTTTTTTTCTGTTGAATTATTTCCCGAATATTTTCGATTTTGTCGATAAAAAAATCCGATAGCTCATTGCAGAACTCTTGGGTTTCGTTTGCTGGAGGCTCTAGACAGGTAGGAATCATGGTCCGAGTGACTAGTTTGAAGAGTTCACAAGGCCGGTTTAGGGCTTTTTTTATGGTGTTTGAGAAATGTTCCTTTTTTGCTTTAAAAATTGCTTTGTGATATTTCTTAGTGAGTGCTTTATAGTTTGTGTGGTTTTCCTCCGTTGGGTTTCTTCTCCAGGCTCCTTCAGCTCTTCTGCGTTCTTGCTTCAGTAGCGTAAGAGTGTCACTAAACCAGCCCGAGTTGTTTCTACGGATGTGTGCTCTGCGTCTCGGAGCGACTGTGTCCGCTGTTTGTAGTAATATTTTGTTTAAGGAGTTGAGTGTTTGTTCCGTTGAGCGGTTATGCTTTAGCGTTCCTATTTTTTTTGATAGAGTGGTTTTGAAAAGTTTTGAGTGTAGTTTCTTCTGAGATCTTGTCCAGTATGTTTTTGTTGAGTCTTCCGGTTTTTGGGAGATGGTGCTGGTGGTAAATTTGAATTTGATAGCGTGGTGGTCCGTCCATGGTAACGGCATGTTGTCCAGTATGTTGATGTCCATATTTTGTTTGAAGATGAGGTCAAGAATGTGACCCGATCCATGCGTGGGTGCATTTATCAGTTGCTGCAACCCTAGTTCTTCCAATTGGTTGATACAGGCGGTGGCGATGGGGTCCTGAGTGGTGTTAGCCCAGAGGTTAAAGTCCCCGAGTAGTAAAAACTTTTTGGTTTTTAAAGTGTATGTCGAGAAGAATTCGGTGAAGGGTGTGAGGAGATTTGTCTTCGGTCCTGGTGGTCTGTAGCATAGC